>OX421475.1:21384488-22584488 GCA_949126895.1 Eilema caniola
TCCCGTTTCCACAGGTAAAATCGGAATGCCGCCCGCTTCAAAGGTTACCGGCCCCTAGCTATTCAGATAAATATGGAGTTGTTGCCACCGTTAGGTATCCCTCCATAACCAGGCACATCGCCATGGGTTTCCTACGGGAGAACTAGCTAAAACACCGCAGTGCTACCCTCAACTACTAACATAACAAAAGATGATAAAACGACAGCAATGACTTTACGAATGCACTGCCAGACTCAACAGCACAAGACAGTAATAATACGCATACATTTACACGTACTATCCCTGCCCAATGTAAGGTGTCTTCATTTTCGTAAAGGCCCTAAGTCCTGCTCCGATCGCGACCCATCCCAATATTCGACGCGAGAACTAGCCTACCCCACGCCCTAGTCGTAACAAATCTTAATCGCGCACCCTTGTACGTATCACGCCCAACCACACACAAAATCAAGATTTACAATTAATTTCAACAATTTCAACATAATAAAGATGATAAAACGACCGTAAGGACTTTACGAATGCACTGCCAGACTCAACAGCACAAGACAGTAATAATACGCATACATTTACACGTACTATCCCTGCCCAATGTAAGGTGTCTTCATTTTCGCAAAGGCCCCAGGTCCTGCTCCGATCGCGACCCATCCCAATATTCGACGCGAGAACTACCCCACACCCCAAGGTTTACAATAAATTTCGACAATTTATAATTTTTACAGAATTATAAAACTCTCGGCGGTACATTGGAAAAACTCTAAACTGTTCGCGTTAAACGAAGATAGCTAGTAATTCGTTTATTACACAACACCGGCAACAATTTCATATAATTCACAAAAGGAATTTAACACTATTTCTTTACAACGATAGAAATATATAACTTACAAAGACAGTCCGCCGAGCCGTACCCCTTTTAGCTATCTGGATCCAATGAATGACGAAAAAAAAGTGCCCCCCGCCTCCAGAAGACCCATCTTTTAAAGGCGAGGTCTCCCTTCTCTAAACTAACCTCGCCGTTTCTAGAACTACACATCATCCTTCATCCAATCGTGAGCTATTTCCGGCAAGCCGCCTCAGCGAATTTGCTCCTTTTTTATAAAAACTCTTTAATTCATATGATTGGAATAAGAATAATCCAAGATAATGTCTAACTAATTTTCCAGTTAATTATTCGTATACTAATATTTAGAATTCGCGACTAGTGCAATATCACAGAAAATGCAGCCAATAGAGATTCCTGGTTACATCAACCGCAGGATCAGTAGCAGTTGATGTTAAATCTTATTTCAATTTTTTTAACGGATAATCTTACGTTATTTCGCTACCAATAAGACAAACATGGAATTTAATTTATTTACAATAAAGGAAATGGCTCAATCGCAGCGCCATCTAACAACCCTCTTAAATACCACACCCATTTTTTTGAATTTTTAATTTTAGCTCCATCTACCCATCTAATTGTGAACTACTTCCACTCACCATCCGCAGTCCGTTACATCCCGACCCCCGAATCTTTATGAAGGTACATTCTTATTTTTTTTTTTTTTTTATGACCGGAGTAAAGATTCTACTAATTTTAATACAGAACAATAAAAGACAACCTGATTTAAACCTCACACGGGCTGCAAATCGAGGTGAAGATACTTCTTTACCCACAGGCCCCCTTTTTTTTTTGTATATTTCCCGCTTAGCTAGAACCCAGTCATCCCACACATTAAGTGTCTGTGTAGTTTAACCATATCAAGACAAACCACTTCTCAATCCCGATACCAAGCTTGATAGTAGTCCCGCAACACAAACTATCTCCTCGAACCAGGACATGACAGTCTAAAGCAAGGAAAGCCTGGTTGTGAGGCAAGCTCAGTCCTAGCGACTCAGAGTAAAAGTTTGTGGAGCGAACCTATCTTACGTTCTTCCACAACCAATTACCCCATCCCCCAATAATAAAGTCATCCCTTAACAGCCGTCAAACATAGTAGGTGCAAACGGTCCACCCCACTTGGCTCGAAACCCAAAAGCATTTGCCCCGAAAATGGCGCATGTACAGTGTAGCTCGTTATAACCTAACTGTATAGTTGAGGAAGTGTGAAGGTACCTTAACGGTATGCTTAGACCTCGGATTCATCAATCTCGAGCCCGTCTATTATCCTAACTCTTAGCAATCCTTCATAATTCCGATTGAGGTGCATGCAGAATGACTAGACTATAACCAAGCCTCGCGATTCTACTCCCCATAGTGCTGGTTGGGAAGGCCCTTCACACTGAATTTAAACAAGTACTCATTCAACATACAACCTCTCCATGACCATTCCTTAACGTGAATATTCCTTTCGCTCAAACATAACCAACTTCCATGGTCATTCAGACTACCAACCAATCAGCACCCGATACAAACGCATGGTTATTGTTTCGTAATTTTAGGAATGCTCCAGCTTTTGCAAGGAAAAGCGGATTTCAGTATCCCCCTCTATTGCACACCACGCGTGGCAAATTGATAAATTTTGATTAAGTCTTAAAGTCGAACTATAACGAACCTTACTACAATTTTTTCCTTTTGTAATATTTAATTAAATTTTTTTTTTTTTTTTTTTTTTTATATTTATCCTCAGACCAGATCTAAATTATTAATTGAATATAATTTTAAATCAATCCTACTTACTAGTTCTACTTAACTAACTACATTACTTAAATCTACAAATTCTTACATACTAAGTAAAGTAATTGCAAAATCTAATCAACAATTCAAGCTTAAGTTCACGAACCTTCTCTTCTCTTCCCGATCCAGCCCCAGCCTACTGCGTATAATATCTAGACAGATGTATAGTATTGAACTTCCCCCGAACCTCATTAGTTTGGGGGTCTAACAAAATGTACACATTTTGGTAAGGATTTCCCGCCACTACGTATGGACCTTCATACAACGCCTCAAACTTCTTGGTTACCTTTAATTTCGCGCTAGATTTATTTAACTTCCTAATTTTTACTAAATCGCCGACCTGATATTCAATCAACCGATATCTACCATTAAACTTTGCCTTCCGTTTTTCCCCAGCCTCTTGTAGATTCTTACGCGCTATCTCCCTGACTTTCTGTACGTCTAGCTCTCCATTACTCCTACCTATAATTTCGTCAAACGACAACCTCGTAGAAGTTCCGTACATTATCTCACAAGGGGTAAATCCTGTGCTTTCATGATAAGTGTTATTATATAGCTCCTCCAACTTGGGAAGAGTCTTTACCCATCCTTTGTGATTCGTGCTATTATATGTCCTAAACAAACGCCCTAACTCCCTGTTGACTCGCTCTACTGTATTTGGTCGTGGGTTCCTAACCGTAGTGTATACCACTCTAACCCCCAACGTTTCCATGCCCTCTTTCCACACTCGACTAGTGAACTGGGTCCCATTATCCGACATTATCGCCTTCGGCTTTATTATGTCGAAGAACCTCTTTGCCTTATTAAACACTGCCACCGCCGTTGCCTTCTTAAGCTCAAAAAATTTGACAAACTTACTAAACGAATCCTGTAGAACGAGTATATAATTCATTCCAAATTTACCCGTAGGGAGAGGCCCGTATATATCTACCATCACTAAATCGCCAATATCTCTTGTAATTATTGAACAGCATGGGCCTACTTTGTTTGAATTAGAATGCTTTGTTAACTGACATACGTCACAAGTCCTCACTAAACGTTTCACACTCTTAGTTAATCCTTTCCAATAAAACCGATCCCTTATATACTTTATCACCTTGTAACCTCCCTGATGACCCATTTCGAGATGTACTTGCCTAACTAATCCTTCCCTAAGGACATTTGGTAAGAAAATGACTTGTCCCCTTTCACCCCCCTTATCTATATACAAAACGTCATTAATCAATCTACACCTACTCGCCAAACCCGCTAACTCTCCTCTTGTGCTGGCCGTACTTATCTGATTAATTAACCTACTTATCTCTACATCAGCCCTTTGTAATTCAGGTAGTAGTTTTAATTGGTTCAGTAATTCTTTATTTCGTTGCGCTTCCATATATAGGATGCTCGGTGACCTAACCTTTTCTTCCTGCAAAAGTTCCCCTTTAGGAGGATAGCGCGACAATACGTCCGCGACCACATTATCTCTCCCTTTAATATGTTGTATTTCATACTGAAAATTCTCTAAATAGTTAATCCACCGAGTTACCTTAGCGTTATATAACCTCCACGTCTTGACAAATGCCAAAGCCTTATGATCCGTCCTAATAACTACCCTAGCTCCCCTCAAATACGTTTCGAATTTCTCTAAACAACAGATTACTGAATAGAACTCCTGTTCAGTCACTGTCCAATTTAATTGAGCCCCCCTTAATGCCTTACTATAAAACCCCAGCACCCTCTGCTGATCATCATCGCCTACCTGATATAAAACCCCTGCTAATCCCACCTTAGAACAATCCGTTTGCAAATAGAAAGGTTTAGTAAAATCCGGATGATGCAATTGGATAGTTTCTAAGAACAAAGCTTTAATTTGTTCGAACGCCCTTTGTTCGAGTTGACCCCAACCCCAGCCTTTACCCTTCTTCAACAAATTATATAATGGTTGCGCTTGAATATTAAAGTTAGGTATAAACTTCCTATAAAAATTACATAACCCCAAAAATGCCCTCACATGCTTTATCCTTCTAGGTATCGGAAACTCTTGTATAGCTTTAACCTTATCTGGGTCAGTGTGTAATCCCTGAGTAGAGATGATGTAACCCAACATCCTCACTTCCTTACAACAAAACTCACATTTCTTTAAATTACACGTTAAACCTGCCTTTTGCAATTTACCTAAGACTATGTCCAAATGTTCCAAATGTTGTGTGAATGACCCTGTCGTTATTATCGCTAGGTCATCTAAATAATTAACACAAAATTCCCTGACCTCATGTCCTAATATTATATCCATGGCCCTACTAAAACTTCCCACGGACGTTTTCAACCCTTGGGGCAACACATTATAAACGTAGGACTTCCCATTGAAGGTGAACCCCGTATATTTTTTACTATTCTGCGTAATAGGTATTTGGAAATAAGCATTATTCAAATCTACTACACTTATATAGTTAGCCCCATGGAAGGAATTCATGACATCAATCTGTAGTGGTGGTTTCTCCGTTTCTGCCACCATATATTTATTTATCTCTCTAGCGTCTAATAACACTCTAATCGAATCATCACGCTTAATCGTAAAAGTCAATGGACTACAATAAGGAGTTGCAGATCGACTAACTATCCCCAAATCTTCCATTTCCCTTAGCTTTTCTTCTACTCTCCCCCTATAAGCATATGGCACCGGATAATTTTTCTTAACAATAGGTACATCTGAACACATCACTATCTCGTGCTGATAGCAGTTCGCTCTCCCTAAACGCGAAGTGAACACACCCTTATATTTATGTAACAATTTTAGCAAGCTATTCCTCTGTTCTGTCTCTATAGCAACTCCGGTCTCTAGACTTGTCCAGACTAGATCATTAAACTCGCTACAACTATCCATGGCTGATATTAATTCCTCACTCTCCCTTAGGTCGGATCCCTTTACTTGCTCTAAAAACGGTATTACCTCTCTTTGCCCTGCCTGATCCAGAACTAAACCTCTATCTATTTTCCCCGTGTTGATAGTTACTTCATTCCCCTTTAACCAATCAAATCCTAAAATCAACGAATTAACTAGGCCTGGAACTACTACAAACCCCATATTTTGTACACACTCTCCTAGCTTTAAAGGCAATAGAACTATTTTCTTAATCTCTCCGCTCCTATGACCCACAGCTGTCTTAATTTTAAAGGGTCTAATCGGCATCCACGGTATTTCGCGACTCCTATCCGACCTCAGTACATCCCAGAATTCCTCTGAGATGCTGGTTATATCACAACCAGTATCCACTAATCCTATAACCTCATGATCAAAAATATGCACTATTACTTCTGAACTAAAGGTTCCCTCATCGCGTTCTGTAGACCTTTCATCAAATACCGCCTCTATCGACACAGGATCGCCTTGTCTCAAAAGTTTCTGTTCAATATTTAATTTAATCACATCAACTATTTGTTTATCGATAAAGAGACTCTTTGGTTCTACTGTTCCAAAACCCAATCCCTCACGTATACCACGAGTAGTCATCTTCGCCACTAGCGGCGCCCTAATACCGTTTCCTACCTTACCTAAAGCTAGCCCTGGATTCCAACCCATTTTGATCATCATATCTAACGCTGCGTTCCCTGTGACTGAGGCTAGATCGGGAACAGAACTTCCAGCCTCTACTAGTTTAAACCTGCGGGTGACGCTAACGCCGATGTATCACTCTGCACTACCGTTGCCACCTGCTCACCAGACGGTCGAGTTTTGCTTGGCTTAGGCCAACTGCGATAGTCCTGACGAGAATCCTTAGCCCTTTTCTCCGGTATCCTCTTCTCGCCGCCAGAGGTTGGAGTTGATACAGCCTCTTGCCGAGCTATATCGTCCATCCCTCTCAAAAACTCCGCTGTTTCAATGATGTTATTCAGCTTGGACGTATACCATCCCTGTTGCACATACTTCGGAAACTGCCTAATTATGTCCCCAATCAGTTGTTTCTCGGAAAACTTATAAGTTAGCATCTGAGCCTTCCCGGTCAATCTTAGGAAATGGCCTAACATAGTAGGCGACTCCGCTTTATTCCAAACTCCATGCACTATAGACCGGCGTAATTCGTTCTGTTCGCTTTCTCCCCAGAAGGTAGCCAAAAAGTCCGCCTTGAAGTCTTGCAATACGCTCCAACGACATTTGTAAACTCTTGCCCATTCTCTGGCTTCACCCACTAGACATTCTTGTATCAAGTCTAATTGATTGCCGTCCCGACCGACCTTTCCCAAATATGTTGTTAGGTCTTCCAAAAACGTCACCGGATGCACATCGACTTTGTCTCCGAACTTGGGCTTCTCGAACGTTACATTTCTCACATGGTAGTTTATGTTTCTAGGTAACTCCGAGTTGACACACTCCACGGAGATCGAGGGTTCCCCATTTTCCCTTAATCTAGGAGAGTCTGTATATAGTTGTTGATTCAATTCCGGATTAGCCTGTTCCCTAACCACAGACAACGCTTCTGTGGGCACTGCCCCCCATTCGCGACTACTTCCGCTTCTGTCTGCTGGAGAAGCTCTTGTCTCACTCATCTCAGCCCTTAACGTCTCCAATTTCGCAGCTAAATCTTCTATAGTACGATTCAACTTCCTATACCGAAGGTTAGCTAAAGAAGTGTTCACATTCACACTTCTCCCCTCCGGTCTCCTTCTAGCTTCAATTGTCCGTCTCACACGCCTAGATGTGGTAGGTACAGGTTCATTGGGCGTCGTAGTTTGCCTTACAGGACTAGTCGTCCCTTGCTCACTTGTCCTGTTTTCCCCATAACGGGCAGGCGCCCGCCTTTTCCTGCTCGGCTTATCCATACTATATTTATCACTGATCGAAACTCAAAGAACACTACACGTAACGATTCGTCAATACAATCACTATAAACTCCCTTTTAACTTATAAATTTGAACACCACTTTCAGCTAAGACTCACGGCTCATAACCGGAACTATATATACACGATAAGTTAACAAATAATACATTATAGTGTTAACTGTTGGTTGGGATGCCTCACTGTCATACAATGTTGCACTCCAACGATATGTGTAGGTATTTCAATTCAATAAATGTTTCTCCCGAGTTCGACCTACTCAAGTCTATAAGATACTTAATATCGACCCCCCAACAATTCGACTGATAACATCCTAACCCAGACTTTACGACCCCCCATTGTTTATTATTCTCACCATTTTTCATTTTACACTAAATTCACCCCAGCATAATTTCCTAGAGACCCTTACCTATAATACAGCAACAAATTGTACGGTATGCAACATACCGTACTCCTACCCTCAACTAACCCACAACAAACAAACACAATGCCAACGACCGATGGTCAGAATATAGTGTCTATCCCGAACACTGCAACGAAATTGTCCCAGACTCTGATCTCAGGTCTCGGCTCCAAATCGTACTGGCGCCTGACCTTCCAACCTATCCCCGGGCAGACAAAATGTTACCATCCTGGTTACCGACACCAAATTGTGGTGTCGTCCTGGCCACCAGGCATTAACTTGTAGTGTGTAGTCTTGATCCACGTCATCAATTTTTAACGTGTAATCCTGGCTTACGGCCCCAAATTGTAATCATCCTATGTCAAGGCACCAAATTGTAATCACCCCGGTCCTAGATCACGTCACCAAGATGTAATATCCTGGTCACGCGGGACCAAATTGTACCGTGATCCTGCGTCACAGCACCAATACGTAATAAAGCGGTGGTCATACCCGCCGCATTTCACCACACTAAATAAATCGTCTATATTGTTAATTCTACTTTGGCCAATGATCGTATAATGGTCAGAGGAGACCCTAGATGAGCCCGCATATCCCGGATCCTATAGAGTTCTAGGAATGCTGGTATTTATATAATGAAACATTACTATACAATTACTTAATTCTACCCCCACTTACTTTAACTGATTTATGTTAAGGTACAACAATTTCTCAATGAATGAGTCTCTCACAAATAATTTTCTCACAAGCAACCTAC
Source organism: Eilema caniola (assembly GCA_949126895.1). Classification (NCBI taxonomy): domain Eukaryota; kingdom Metazoa; phylum Arthropoda; class Insecta; order Lepidoptera; family Erebidae; genus Eilema; species Eilema caniola. The sequence continues at coordinate 21,393,115 of OX421475.1, forward strand.
AACCGTACTAGATCCTAACACTGCCCTAATTACTACTACTGTGGCAAACAACCCGAATAACTTTATTGATCTAACTTTTTACATTGTCGACTTAGTGTTGCAAGCCTAACACTGCCCTAGTTACTACTACTGTGGCAAACAACCCGAATAACTTTATTGATCTAACCTTTTACATTGTCGACTTAGTGCTGCAAGCCTAACACTGCCCTAATTACTACTACTGTGGCAAACAATCCGAATAACTTTTGCTCCCCATAGGCATATACTTTGAATTTGTTAGTTTTTGTTTCCCCGTTGACACATACTTTGAATTTGTTAGTTTTTGTTTCCCCGTTGACACATACTTTGAATTTGTTAGTTTTTGTTTCCCCGTTGACACATACTTTGAATTTGTTAGTTTTTGTTTCCCCGTTAACACATACTTTGAATTTGTTAGTTTTTGTTTCCCCGTTGACACAGGCTCCACCAATCGCCGTGTGCAGTGGGATACTACCAACTTTAAATATCCCCCCTCTATCCTTTTGTAAGCACGTAGCCCCAAATGGAACTTACGCGCCTTTAGAGAGTAGGATAGCTGACTCGTATTTTCCCTCCCCCAATATCTGAATCCAGACAAATGTATACGTCTAATTAGACTTGAATTAGAAAGGCGTTGCCAATTAATTGTAATTCAAAATAAGATTATTTCTTTCACAATATTGTCAAAGCATAGTATGACTAGTACAGGTTCAATGAATAGTTTCATGTCGTAGCGCGGTCTGATGACCAATCCATCAAATGAGATTCTGTGTCCAAAATAGGATCTTTAACATGTCAGAACTGACTCATACTTGTCACGTGCATAAACGAGATCGATATAGTGTCCCTGGTGTAGAAGACAGCCATATCTAGGGTCAATTGCCCAAATCAATTAAGGTTCGATACAAGTTCCAAATTAGGAAAGCGCTCTGCTAAGGTGAGCTAGATGTACCTCGCCAAAATGATTCCTCGGCTACGACGCTCCGAGTAATAAGTATTATTTATAGCATAGTATTTTATTCAAAGTCAATTGGTAGATCAGTCAAACAAACTTCTCATTTCGGAATAATTTCCATTACGAATTTGATTAATTATGATGTGGGTGGATTTAAAATATGTTATGCCACCAATCTGAGTTTCATTGAGACCATACTAAGTCAGTTGCTAGGCAAGTAGAACATTAGCAACGCGGTCCGACGACGGCTCGCTTATAGGTCTAATCCGAATACAACGAACGCCTACTAAAATATACAACACGATAGCTCGTATACAATTTACTCAAATCACGATTTCACCACGGCATTAACGCACGAAAAACCTTAACTAAATCAATCACAAGCATCACCAAGGAATGATATGTCACATCACCAAGCAAAGGCCCGATTAGCTCAGAACCGTTACAATACTAGTCCTTACTAATACACTTCCTAACCTATTCCCATTGTGTGAGTGCCTACTCTACCCCCAACTTAGAACTTCTGTTCAACCAAACTAGGTGTAACGTCACCTTATTTACATTTAAACGTGTGGTGTGTTGTGAGCCTATCATGTATTGATGGTATTCCATCAACACTCCTGCTCTGCTATGGGTGCAAGCTAGTTAGGCTTGACTGGCCTATCCTCATAACTGTGTGCTTGCTCCAGTCCACGAGCCGAAGCTCAGGGATGTGAACTGAAACCCTAACGAGATAATAGTTAGTGTATATATAAATAGATATATAAGACTGAACTGCGAGCTCTGTAAGTTCTGATCCAGGCCCAATTGGACGGTTCCACTTCGACGGTACCTACCCATCACAGAACAAACAGTCACCCACATTCAGGAAGCTTTTCCGATCCCGTTTCCACAGGTAAAATCGGAATGCCGCCCGCTTCAAAGGTTACCGGCCCCTAGCTATTCAGATAAATATGGAGTTGTTGCCACCGTTAGGTATCCCTCCATAACCAGGCACATCGCCATGGGTTTCCTACGGGAGAACTAGCTAAAACACCGCAGTGCTACCCTCAACTACTAACATAACAAAAGATGATAAAACGACAGCAATGACTTTACGAATGCACTGCCAGACTCAACAGCACAAGACAGTAATAATACGCATACATTTACACGTACTATCCCTGCCCAATGTAAGGTGTCTTCATTTTCGTAAAGGCCCTAAGTCCTGCTCCGATCGCGACCCATCCCAATATTCGACGCGAGAACTAGCCTACCCCACGCCCTAGTCGTAACAAATCTTAATCGCGCACCCTTGTACGTATCACGCCCAACCACACACAAAATCAAGATTTACAATTAATTTCAACAATTTCAACATAATAAAGATGATAAAACGACCGTAAGGACTTTACGAATGCACTGCCAGACTCAACAGCACAAGACAGTAATAATACGCATACATTTACACGTACTATCCCTGCCCAATGTAAGGTGTCTTCATTTTCGCAAAGGCCCCAGGTCCTGCTCCGATCGCGACCCATCCCAATATTCGACGCGAGAACTACCCCACACCCCAAGGTTTACAATAAATTTCGACAATTTATAATTTTTACAGAATTATAAAACTCTCGGCGGTACATTGGAAAAACTCTAAACTGTTCGCGTTAAACGAAGATAGCTAGTAATTCGTTTATTACACAACACCGGCAACAATTTCATATAATTCACAAAAGGAATTTAACACTATTTCTTTACAACGATAGAAATATATAACTTACAAAGACAGTCCGCCGAGCCGTACCCCTTTTAGCTATCTGGATCCAATGAATGACGAAAAAAAAGTGCCCCCCGCCTCCAGAAGACCCATCTTTTAAAGGCGAGGTCTCCCTTCTCTAAACTAACCTCGCCGTTTCTAGAACTACACATCATCCTTCATCCAATCGTGAGCTATTTCCGGCAAGCCGCCTCAGCGAATTTGCTCCTTTTTTATAAAAACTCTTTAATTCATATGATTGGAATAAGAATAATCCAAGATAATGTCTAACTAATTTTCCAGTTAATTATTCGTATACTAATATTTAGAATTCGCGACTAGTGCAATATCACAGAAAATGCAGCCAATAGAGATTCCTGGTTACATCAACCGCAGGATCAGTAGCAGTTGATGTTAAATCTTATTTCAATTTTTTTAACGGATAATCTTACGTTATTTCGCTACCAATAAGACAAACATGGAATTTAATTTATTTACAATAAAGGAAATGGCTCAATCGCAGCGCCATCTAACAACCCTCTTAAATACCACACCCATTTTTTTGAATTTTTAATTTTAGCTCCATCTACCCATCTAATTGTGAACTACTTCCACTCACCATCCGCAGTCCGTTACAAGATTACGGCGCGATGAGCGAGAGAGGCTCGCTGACATCGCTGCACGCGCCCGAAGGCGGCTCGGGCGTCGGAGGGCGCAAACTGACCTCCGCCCCCCATGAGCGCGGGCCTGAGGGTGACGGGTGGAGCCGCCCGACACCCTAGCAGAAGCAGGCCACGGCGGCGGCGCGCATCGTGGGACGATGCGCGCCTCCCCACACCGGGGTTGAGTCGGGGACCGCGTGGTCCCCCCCTTCCCGAGGAGGGCCAGACCGAGAGGGATGGCCCTGGGTCAGCCGGGGTGCGAGGGATATGTCGCATGACAACCTCACCTTCGGCCTAGCACTACGACCCAGAGACGGCGTGCGGTTTAGTCGGTTCGAGTCCGACATAACCTACCCCTCCGGCTCCGGAGGGGTGGGTATCCGTGGGGATTTCCTGCACGTAAAAAAAAAAAAAAAAAAAAGCCACTGCAGATTGGCGTCAATACTTAAACCTAAGAACACTGTTGATTCCACAAGGTTCAACACTTGTCCACCGAGTTGTACATTGGTTTCCACCTGTGTAACATTAGGTAATGTAAGTATTGATTACCAAGGTAGACTTTGCAAATTTAGAGCACAGCAATTGGAAATTCGACGCATATATTTTGATCTGGTTTATTTGTACAAGATTATACATTGTCATATAGATTCATCAGGACTACTTTCTCAACTCACTTTTAATATTAAATTTAGTGCACATAGGTCTAATGAGTCAAATCTATTTTCCCTTCAGGTTTAAAAAAATAATATCTCTTTCTTTAACCCTTTAACAAGGATGGCCCGCCGGTATAACGAGGTGGCAAGGAGGATCAAACTCTTAGACATATTTGATTCCAATTTTAATAGATTCATTAAAATTCTGAAAGACATCCTCCATAGCAGTTCGGCCTTGAAAAATGTTTAAACACGTCATTACTATTATTATTATACTTTTTAAAATTTAGATCTTTTCCTGTTTTTAACATATTGTTTTAGCTGTGTGCACATGTGGTTATGTTACGATCCAGCACGGAACTGTATTTTAGTATTATTGTTTTTCAATGATGTGTTTTGTGCGCCTAAATAAATAAATAAAATAAAAAAATAAAATAAATAAAAATAAAAATGTGAATTCATTTAGTTTTGTTCCCATTAAGGCAAAGATTATTAGTATTACCCCCGTACCCCCTCGAGTATGGTCGCCGGGCTCCCTCGTCCAGTCACGAACCGGCACAACGAGCCATATCGGGATTATGCGCGACCTAGTGGGGCAGCCTCCCAGGGTGGTTAGTCTCAGTTGGGCCCCTGTACTATGCAGCGGGCGGTCAGCGGCACCACCGTTTCTACAGGTATCCCTGCTCGGTGCGTCACCCGCGCCACCCCCCACTAGACTACGCCAAGACCCACCTGCTGCGACCACAATCCCCCCTGCCCGGCTATGCACTTGCTGACCCCTGAAAGCAATCCAACCACGATTGGATTACTCTGGAGGGTTTTACGCAATAGTGCACGGTGGTACTCACCCGGTCGAAATTTGTGACAAATTTGTGCCATCAAATTTCTACCACCCTAAATGCCTATTTCCGACCTAGGGCCTATTTGCCGACCATGTGTTTTTGTCACCTTAGGTAGTAGTAAATATATTATATTTAATTTTATACTGCCATATTTTTGTAGAAATTCTAGATGTTCTAGGTTCTAGTCACGTAATACCAACCATTGACCTATAAACAAATCATATATAAGACATTTGATAAAAAGAGATGTTTAGATTTCTTTGATGTTTAGAGATAAATATATTGTATGCCTAAAGCTTAAATAGTACCTAGAACACTTAATAGCATATTTTATTTATTACTTTTATAAATAAACGATCTAAAAATCTGACAAAGCGAAGCTAACTTATGTGATCAAGGTGTGTACTACGCACCAGTCGGCCTCTGCTTGAATGTGCGCCATCTGGCAGCACGCAGTGATTCTTTTTGAAAATTTACACGCTTTTTGTATTTAATGTCTAAAAAATGTATATGTCAGAATAGATCTCATTAGTAACAGTAAAATTATATCAAAACTTAGGCGTCGGCGACTATGTATCTCGGAAGGCGTATAGCTGACAGACCATCATAAGGTATTAGTGACGAATGACGAATATTAATGAGTAAACCCTCCTGATGGATGTATAAAAGTGATAAAAATAGTTGTGTTATCGATAGAGCACTAAATGGTAAAGCATGGGGATTTCTACCAGTAGATTTCCTTCTATAGTCGCGTGGCTTCGAATGACGCCGCATGTATGACCACTCATGTATGGTCTCCGTACTTGGGTCCCCGTATTTAGCGCTCAGTACTACACCTCCCTGTCTAGTAATTCAACCTATGTCATCCAACTCAGGCTACCAATCTCCGCTGGTGGTATGTATTCTGGAGAGATTACTTCCTCATATTATGTGCTCTATTTATCCCTGAAAGATATCCAACCCAAATTAGATTACAGTAGCTTTCACAAGGGCATAGTTCAATTGATACTTCTTTTAAGCCAACTGCCGACTCCTGTGGCACCCTCAAGAATAATCAGACTGTGATCTGTATTTTAATGCCATTTATTTATAATTGGAAGATTTTTCACGTTACAATGAGATCAGATATTTGCCTTTGTTATACTTTATTCATTTCCAAATGAAATTGAACACAACAACTTGAGCAGAAAGTTTTGACAATTTCAAAGTTATTCAGAAAATATATTGTGTTTCACTGTTGACACAAGTAAATTTTTCGACGCCTCCAATTTGAAAGTTGTTTAAGAGTTAAATGAGCATATTTCAGAATTTAAGATTAAAAGGAACTTAACTCATTATAAATTTTCGATGAGCTATTATTGCCTAATGAATATTTATTGATAATTAAAGTAGATATTTTGTTACTAAGTAGATATTTTGTAGTACTGTAGTGACTATAGTTTGTATTCTTATCCTTCCAATAACAGTGTCAAATAGTGTATTTTCTGAACTTCAGACTGTCAACTGGTTAATGTGTACCAACACGTTATATATGTAATGTTATCGTAGCCGGATGGGTTAAACGATAAGAATCATAAGTGATTTTAGTTACTGATGACTGAAGTCATAAAAGGTAACAGGCTATTCTTATTTCAAGTTAGTCACGAACTTTAAAGTTACCAAGGAAGACAAATTGCCAGGGTTTTCTGTTACAAGAAAACAAGGTATATTAAATTTTTTTGTTCTGACATTCATGGAGACAGAGAAATTAGACGGTTAATTGCTGAAAAATATGTTACGAAAATCTAATCGCTTATCCTACAAAGGACGTAAGTATAACCGCGATCGTATTTAATCCCAGCTTATGTTCACTCGGTAGAAAAACATCTGTTTAATTATTTTAGTGACCGGACCGGGGTGGATCGCGCACCGTCACGAACACGCGAATAATGAATGAGACGTAATACATTTTCGTTGATGGATCTGCTTAAGTTATTAACGTGAGAAAAATTATGAATTTTTTATTTCATATTATATTAAATAAGGTACCTATAGAAATGATGGATGAATACAGACTCATAACCGTATTATATTAATGCTATGCGTAATTCAAGTATGATAATCATTTACAGGTAAGGTCTAAAGGTGTTTTATGTACAGATTTAGTAGCGTAGCGATGGCAATAGTATGGGGTTTGAATACGCACGATCCCGTCTATATAGATTAATTAATATTCATATGCAAACACAATAAGTCTATAGACTGACACCCGATCACAATATTGGACAGCGACACCGAATATATTATTTATTCGTCTAATCGCGCCCATAATGAATCCAATTAGCTCGGTTGACTGCTGTGCTCTCATATGAATTTTCAGCTCAGTGTCGAGCTATAGGGGCAAAAGTATTCGTGTTAGATTGGTCACTACCACTATATCATGAACTGCTTGCACACAGAGTTAGATATGTATTATAAAAATAAACTATATACACGACTTGAATCTCCTTCAAAAGCTCAAAGGCTCTGACCACGACATCAGTGTACTTAGAACTGAATCTAATTTTGTAACGTGATAACTCGGTACAGTCAAATCGTGATTACAAAATCTCAAAAGGGTTTTAATACCTGCAGTGTCCGCTATTCTTGACGAACCTATTTAGTTACCTCACGCATCAGCGATAAAAGAATAAAATATGTGAATTGTAATTTGAACTAAGACAATAGGAAACAAGTGATGGAAGACAGTTCGAGTTAGTTGGTGATCGAGGGATCCGCGAGAGTTCTTCAAGAGGAAGACTGAAGAACGTTATAAAGTGTATTAATCTCAATCCTTAGATTATTAATATGTCTAGATAGAGCATTGCGCTGCTAAAGAACAAAAAGAAATGAGATGAGTTTTCCATAATAGTGTGCGTGACAGCTTCGTCTTACACTCGCGTCGTGTCAATTTGCGTTTAAGTGTGCGTGTATAAATTGGTACCAGTTGCTAAAAACTACCTCAAAAACAGGGGAAATTTTATATGTTAATTAATAATATCAATACAACAATAACAACATTTTTCGTTCATCGAACTATCGTAATATTAATTATAGACTGGTCTAGTAAAAGCTGGTACTTGAAGTTTGTATTGAATATTTTTTTATTATTATATCATAAACTTGCCTTGCAAGGCACCGTTCCTTTCTTTAATTTTAGATGTCCCTGCTCATTGACCAAATATTTATCTTTTCTATTGAAATGGTCAGAGCAAACAACCGAGTTTTTCGTCGGTTGCCAGAATTCCTCTTTACGACTTTTCCGTATTATCTGTATCCATCGGTTTCGTATTATTAGATCGGTTGGTATTCTGAAAAAATATAACCAAAAGCCTGTGATACAAAGTCCATTCTGAAATTTCATAACTACGACGTGGTGGCCATATATTGTCTTGCAAAAATGACATCAAATTCGTATTCAGCATGCCGAAAAACCTCTCATGTGATACTCATATAGTATTGCATAATATAATATACCCCCGCAAGGCCACGTTTTTTATAGGAGTTTTGACTTGAGTAACTAGCAACACACCCGTTAAGTACAAAATCGCGACGACAATATTAAATTATTTTAGAAAAAAGCTAATGACTTAATTTGCTAAAACTGGTACAATACAATGGTACTTACCTATCATAGGTAACTTTTTTTATTTATTTAGTACGTCTTTTTAATTTCTGCACACTTTTACGACACAAACCGTCGTTTTCAAAATCACAAATTATTGACCGTGCCCACTTACAGTGCCTATGATACTGAAAGCAGGAAAATCGTTTTGGGCCCAATGGTTGGGCCCTATTTTTCTGGCCGCTTTCAACGCTTTGACTGTCTGTCTAGACATATTGATAATCTAAGGCTCAATCATTGAACGGATTTCGCAGTCCTCTCTTTCGTAACAGTGAAGTAAAAGAAACGTTGCGCAAATCCCATAAAATGTGTTTACGAATAAATATATTAATAATACAGAACCTTGTCTTATAATTCCGATTGAGGTAGTACCTCCGCCCTTCAGAATACCGCAGCCACCTCCACCTGCCACGGCCATATTAACTTCCAGTTGTGTTCCCGGCGGTGAGTAGGGTAGCTAGAGCTCACTGGAGAGTTTTTGTGCTATCAGTGGGAAGACTAAAGGCTAATTCCTGCTTTGTTTTCTACGCTGACGGCACAGAAACTCTGTGGTTACAGGGTCGGCAGCACGATTGTAACTCCCCTGATCTTGCACACGTCCTTACGCCACGGTAACCAATTTCCGTCAGGTGACCCTGTAAGAATAGAGAGTTTCTGTGTCAGTTCCAGTGAGAGTTCCAGTGAGCTCTGGCTACCCTTCTCACCGCCGGGAACACAACGCGAAGTTATTATGGCCGTGGCAGGTAGAGGTTGTTCCCCAGTCGGAATGCTTACTTGGGACTGGAAAACCGTTGTCTCCTACCTCAGAACACTCCAATATGTTTAAGTAAAAACTACATTACCATGCTTTGAGATTTATGCAACGTCGTTTCCAATATAACTTCGCTGAATTCATTGTTAAAGTTCGGCCGTTCAGAGAATGCGTTCCTGACACCTATCAGTTAGTCACGACTAGTGATGAGCACAACATAACACTGAGTTCGTTACCGTTCCTCCAAAATGAACCGCTGAGTTATTTTTAAGATTATTTTTGTGGCGATACCACATGTACCCAGCGTCATCTAGCGACATCAAGCCGAACTACTACGATACTACAAATCCTGCATCGCGAAAGTGAAGTTCCCGCGTTGGTACAATACAATGTACAACATCCCAACGACAATCGTTGGGCCGCGGCCCGCCAGGCGTGATCACCTTGCCTGGTCGGAGGATCCTCCCTTTGTGTTGGAGGAACATCACACCTCGTTCCTCCACAGTGGTGACCCCGACGTCTTAAATTGGCGGAATCATTTAAAATTTATATTTTAGTTATTTAAGTGTAAACCAAAAAAAGGTAATATTAATATAATAAAATTGTTTTATTTATTCTTTGTTACAAAGTTATAATCTGTATTTCTATGCAATAAAGTACATTGAATTGAATGTGCGTACAGAATATTAATCAGACTCCGATTCGCTTGAGGAGGTGGTGTCTTCATCATCATCTTCGCCTACATGTATAATTATATTATTATCAATAACAGAATCAATCCTGATATCTCGGTCAAAATGTTCCACAATCAGGTTTTTAGTCTGCTCAACAACCTTTGCCCAGTCATCTCTTGTGACTTCCCCGCAGGCTTCTTTCAATAAGGTCATCATCTTTTTCGTGCTGAATGGCGGAGAAGTATTGTGACGGGCGGCGTAAACTTTTATTTGAGCCCAGATTAGCTCAATCGCGTTATATTGGCAATGATACGGTGGAATTCTTAGAACGCGAAGACCGTACTCCAGAGCCAGTTCATCGTTTTCGTATCGCACACTTGCCGCTTTATTTTCTTTAGCTAATTTAATTAGCTGTGCTTTTAGCATCTGCATATTTGCGTCAATGTCTTTTGCTTGTAACCAAGCCACCATTTCTTCTTTTTTATTGGCTTGGGTATGTGGTTTCTGTATTTGAACCGAGTGATAGGAGGCATTATCCATGAATATTACAGAAGGCTCTGGTAGGCTGGGCAAAAGCACGTTCTGGAAGCACTCTTTAAATGTAGTGGCATTCATTTCCTCGTGGTATTCATTTGTGGTTTTTGATTGGAATGCCAGTAACGCGTTCTCCACAAAGACGTATTTTTCAGAACCTACGTGGCATATTATCAGACGGGCCCCCTTACCCATTGATACTTTCGACGTCGACGCTTGTGAATCATCTGTCCAAGAACGGGAAACCGTGTGATTGGCGTTTAGCCATGTCTCGTCAATGAACACGACATTATCCCAGTTATCATTCTTTTTTGCTTCTCTCAAAAAACTTATCCGTTTTAAAATTATGTCGTATCGTTCCAATACAATTTTTCTTTTATCTGTTTTTTTTTATACGAAAAACCAATATCTTTTAAGATTTTGGTTAAAGCAGTTTTACCCCCGCTAAACAGTCCAGCTTCTCCTAACGATGCCAAAAGCTTCTTCCTGTTGAGATATTCATTTCTGGAATAATAACCATATATATAATTTCTGATTGCATCGGCGTCAAAGGTGTCAATATCTGTCACGGGTTTAGTTCTACGTTTCTTCTTCGGAGTACGTAAAATATTATCCTACGTGCCAGTAAAGCCGAACTTTTCTATATTAATATTTGTTTTCGTTCGTTTGCTAACTCCAAGCGCCTGAGAGACGCGTTCTTGTTCTTGTCCGACAGGTACCAGGGGTCCGCCATTTTGCCGCTCCCGCTCAAAGTAATCTTGCAGGTTGATGATTAACTCACGGGCTCCACTTTTCAATGTTTGTCCACGTTTAGGCATTATTATGCACTAAAAGTAAAAAGAACGCAATACAAAACACAATTCAAGTCCGATTTAGCGCCGAACAGATCGAAAACACTTGAAGAACGTAGTCTATGCGCACGAAACGACAACAGACGACTGTTTTAGTGTCACAAAATGGCGGCCCATAACGCCATTTGGGATTACCATTTTAAACCTAAATATAAAATGCTACTTTATTTCGCGCGTTCAGTTTGGTCGAAGTTTTATTTTTATATTTAATAAACGTTATCTTATCGTCCATTATTTTCAAATTCTTCAGAAAAACAAAACGTATTATTTTATAAAGTATAACTGTATAAGAACAGATTACGATACTATTATTGCCTGTTATTATTAGCACAGCACTACAAATATAAAGCGCTGTCATAAACTTATAATAGCGCAGTATAGATTTAGAAAAATATTGTTTACCAAGTTATTTGACACTCAGTTTGGCACAAAATTGCTGTATTTAACCGTTGTTGAAACATTGTTTCTTTAATTATTGAGGTGTAAAATCTCAGAGGTAATGACATCAAAACTATCTTGACAATAGAACACAGTATTCATTAAATTATTTCTATAAAATAAATAAACCAACTTAAAGCGGCGGTGTCCCAAAACAAGGAACTTTGATTTCAGCTCAAACCTCTTCGCGAACTGAAAGAGTGAAAATTAATTGTAAATAAAGAAAGTTTTGATCCAAGCGCTCTGAAGTTGTTTCTGTTTACAGAAGTGAAAACAATCAGACGCCAAATTGTGGAAACTTACGATTTAAAACAAGGTACGGGAATGCTACAAACTGCATTTATTCTTTTCCCCTTCCTGTTGATGAATTGATCTGATAACAGTGACGGATTTACCAGTAGGCTGAGTAGGCTGGAGACTAGGGTAGCAGACTTTGGGGGGAGGAAAATTTGGCCCAATTTTTTTCATAAAAATTAAAATAATCATAGAAGTATAAGCTCCATCTCTCCTTCATCGCGACTACCGCGTATAACAGATTGCCTCTAGGGTCTTTAACACAGTGCTATTATTTTATCGTGCGCAAGATCCCCACGAATACTCGGTCCGCACAGCTCGACGTAGGCTGTGAGGACCGAGAGTCTACTCCAGTCCACACTGCCGTCTCCTTCTCGAGTATTACTTATTCGCAGAAGAGGACAGCGGCAGTACAGGCGCTCGCGCAAAGTACCATCGCCGTGAACAAGGCGGTGAACGAAAGAACTTCCACTCCAAGGGTCGCACACTAGGACCCGCCTCAGTGTCTCCCATGCCAGGTACTCGGTCAGCGTGTGCTGCCCTGAATCCTCGCTCGCATCACAGTGATGTCACTTTAGCACTCATCCATGTTGCCCTTCATTCATGTGGCCTCGATAGCCAGTCCGTTATGATGGGTCTTACCGCCGCTATTACCGCGTACTCTACATGCGGCTGCCCAAGTTGTAGCTTGGAGTGGGCTCCGCTACCATATTCCTATGGAGCTGGAACTTCACGGCCTGGATTTTCTCAGACTAGGGTTCAGATCCGGACTCTGCACCTCCTTTCGATACCGATATAGCATCAAAAGAGCTCTCGCCTCCAGGATCCACGGTAGCGATCCGGCGAACAGATACGCCGCGTCAAAGAAAATCGTGTGGTACCCACTAATGGTAATTATCGTGCGCTGTGGAGCTTCTGCACGTGACTGGCCTTCAGGGTCTCCGCCCAAATTAGGCCACCCAAATAGGGCCATGGACCGCACGATACCCGCGTAAGCTTCTGTAGGAGTCATCCGACCCTTTCATGTTGGGTAGCAGCCTTGTCAGAGCGTTAGCTGTGCCCTTCAATTTAGGAGCCAGACTTCGGAGATACTTTCCGAAGAACGACCGGCTGTCAAGCACGAACACAGAAATATTTCATCTGTGGCTTGACGCCAATAGGAGTGTCTGGCAGGATCGCTCCGATGGCGCGCGCCGAGCCCCATAGAAGAATATGGTCTCGGTTTTGTGAAGAGCCGTCTCAAGACCGAGCCGCCGGATTGGTCATCATTCAGGTCAAACCCCACTTTTAGAGTGTGTTCTTACTTCTCGTATAATAGTTGCAAGTGATTTCAGTTGACTCTGGCTACAAGCTCTGTCAGTGGCGCGCTTTGTATCTCTGTACGGATGGGGCGGGTTTGGGCTTATGCTTTTGCAATTACTTTATGGCAGTTCTTTTAGCTTTTGCTTACAGCCTGGTGACATAGGTGCAGACCTACCCCTGCAACCCCCTCAGGGTTGCAGGGGGAGCGTGGTCTTAGGGAGGAGCGCAACAGTCGTGCAGATCTCCTAAGGCAAGTTTAGTGTTTATCCTTCACGCGGTTGCTGGCCCTGTTCTTGGTTTAATTCCCTCAGAAATAAACGTAACTAAAAACACTAAGCGACTATTGCAGCAACGACGAGGTCACGCTGCTGCGAGTTCATCATCGTAAAATACCGATGGTGGATAGAAATGACCTCCCGCGTGTTTGTGCCGTGCGCGGGGACCCGTACGGAGGGATGAAGGAATCCTGGTGGTTGAGCGGAAAAGTAGCTGCGGCTGCTGGGAAGCAACACACCCCTTTGGTCTGGACTTCCTCTTACACGGGAGGTTACGAGGTAGCCGCTCGTAATCAATCGGCTGTGGTGTCCGGTCAGACGGCCACTGGCGAGTTCTCTGGGGTGATGGTGTCTGCAGGCGGCGGCGCGCGGTCTTACTCGTGGCCGTGGTGACCGGGGGAGGATTCTCATGCAGGTCAGTCTCGTGGACAACTCATCTCGGAGCTCTATATCGGTCCGATAGCCTTGGTGCTTTAGAGCATCCCCATCTGAGGGCTCCGTGGAGGGTGAGGAGTCGGATCGACGAATTCTATTAAGGTACGGTATGGATCAATCAAAAAATACCACTCAAGGTGCAACAGCACCAAAGGCTGGAAACAGCAACAAGGCCGCCACCGTGGTCAGCGAAGGAGACTCCCAGAGTGGCTGGACCGAGGTATCTCGCAAGAGATCCTCGGGATCGGCCCTCCAGGGAAGAACCGGAGCCAACCCGGGAAGCAGTAAGGTTCGGGGGGAAGGGAACCAGCCGACCCGGCTAGTCGAACGGGCCCAATTGGGCCCGAACGGCGCCGGGGAAGTCGGGACCCAACCCAATCTCCAACAAGGCAGCCGTGCAGCAGCGAAACGCCGGGCTAGGCATCTCCGCAAACAGCACGCTGTGGTAGGCGGAACCATCACCGATACGCCAGCAAAGCGTATCAGGGAGGTGAGTGACGAAAAAGCGGAACTCGGGAGAGACGCCAAAAAGGTGAGGATCCAGGGTTCCTACAGGGACGCTGCTGCAGGCTTCAGGATGGCGATCATCCCGGCAACATACCCGGAGGCGCGTTTTAAAGCAGAGGACAACGCGGCGCTACAGGATCTGTTGTTCAGTGGGATGTTGGCGGCACCAGACGCACTCCCACTGATAAACATGGGTAAAATGACGGCGGGCGCACTGCACGTAGTATGCGCGAACGAGGCATCGGTGGGCTGGCTAAAGGGACTAACTGGTTCGTCAGTCAGCACCCACAAAATTAAGGTGGTAGCAGCAAACGACCTTCCAAAGCCGGTCAAAATGGCATGGAAGTCGCGACACACCGCTGGAACCAACATTCAGTTGGTACTCCAGCTTCTGCAGAGGCTCAACCCGGGTCTGAAAACGGCAGAATGGCGGGTGATCGATACTTTGGTCACCCACGTTCGCCGTATCATCCTCGTGGATAAGGTCTCTGCGGAGGTCATAAAGGCCTCCAACTACACCCTCCCAACGGGGATCGACTACAGCCACTTTAAGTTGCTGGAGGAGTCGATCTCCAAAGGAGAACAGGAGGCGAAGGCTGATGGAGTTAAGGGGATGGAGTCGTCATCTGCGGATGCTGAGATGCAGCCAGCAGAGGCCATCCGCGATGGCATAAAGACGACGGCATCAGGGACCAACAGGAGTCAAGAGCGGCCCACGGTCGCTACTGCATTGGCGTCGTCAACAGGCGCCACAGAACTGTGCAGGGAGATGGACGATCTTGACCTAGATGAGGACCAGCTCCTTGCACAGTCTCCGGGCTCCGTCGACAGTAACTAAGGAAGTGACTGTTCAATCACGACACCAAAAATGGATGGCCTAAGGTTAGTACAGATTAATCTGCAACACAACAAGGCGGCGACAGCCCTTCTGGCTAGAGCGCTGAAAGATAACAAATATGACATTGCCCTAATCCAGGAGCCTTATATTTATAAAGGAGAAATAAAGGGCTTAGGTGGAACCGGTGGTACTTTATGGTATCACAGGACCACAAATGATGCAAGAACATGCATATATATCAAAAATGGTATAGACGCATGGGTCTTACATAATTTCTGTTTCAGGGATCTGACGGCAGTCAGGATCAACGGTGGAGGAGAGGCTGGCAACAGAGATACAATCTTTGTATCGGCCTATCTTCCATACGAACAAAAAAAATCCCATCCCTAGTATACTAGAAGGATTAGTGGATCACGGCATCCGAAATAACACGGAAGTAATCATCGGATGCGACGCGAACGCGCACCATGTGATCTGGGGCAGCTCAGACATCAACGAACGAGGGGAAAAAGTACTGGAATATCTGGTAAGTTCTCCTTTACAAATAATAAATAAAGGCAACAGTCCGACTTTCATCAATCAGATAAGGACTGAGGTTATTGACATCACTCTAGCCACAAACATGGCCAGCAGAGATATCATGAACTGGCAAGTATCTAATGAAATCTCATTATCTGACCATAGGTACATATGTTTTGAGTATAAAACTTCAAAGGTGTTTGGGGTTGAAATGCGAAGAAACCCCAAACACACAGACTGGATCCAATATAAAAAGGATCTGAAGGTCTACTTAGGAGATCCAAAACGCAAACTCAACTCGATAATCGACATTGAATTTGAAGCGGACAAGATAACAGAATCAGTCATAAAAGCATGGACAACAAACTGTCCAGAAAAGGAAATAAAACCTAAAAAGGTGCCATGGTGGAACAAAGAATTAGAGATGCTACGTCGCAAGACAAGGGCAATCTTCAACAAAGCCAAGGCACAAGGCGATTTCAGAGAATACTCCAAAATGCTTACTGAATATCACAAGGCCGTACGGAAATATAAGAGGAAGTCATGGAGAGCACACTGTGACCAAATAAATTCCCTTCCAGAAGGCATGAGACTGGCTAAAGCCCTGGCAATAGCTAAGGAGAACCCACTCACCAGTGTAAAAGACGGAAATGGGAAGCTCACGGAATCAGGAAAAAAAACACTACATGTAATGATGAGTGAACACTTTCCTGGATCGGAAATAATTGCAGAAGTGCCAAAAAATCAAATAAAAATCAATGGTACTGAAGGTACAAAAACGAATAGGGCAGAATGGAACACTGCACGGAAAATAGTTGATGGGAACAAATTGCAATGGGGCATACGAGATTTCAAACCCTATAAATCTCCAGGCCCTGATGGTATCTATCCTGTACTATTACAACAAGGCATGAACATACTAATCCCTCATCTTGTGAGATTATACAGAGCATGCTTAGCTTTTAACCATATACCGACGATATGGAGGAAAGTAAACGTAGTTTATTTACCCAAACCTGGCAAAGCAAACTATGAAGATGTAAGATCATACAGGCCTATCAGCCTAACATCTTTCTGCCTAAAAACGGTGGAAAAGATCAGCTTCTGTCTATCAACAAGCATGTGAGGGAAGGACCTCTAAAACGTTTCCCATTACACAGGCTGCAATGCGCCTACCAGCAGGGCAAATCAACGGAAACAGCGCTGCACCTAGTAGTGGAACGCGCTCGTAAGGCACTGGAATGCAAAGAAATAAGCGTAGCAGCCTTCATAGATATTGAAGGCGCCTTTGACAAAACTACCTTCGAAGCAATCCAGACAGCAGCGATAAAACACGGGGTGGATAACACCACCTGCAAATGGATAGAGCAGATGCTAAAGAGCAGAATAATTTGCTCTACGTTAGCAGGTGAGAATATACATATATGCCAAGACCACTAGAGGATGTCCCCAAGGGGGCGTACTCTCACCCCTACTATGGAGCTTGGTAGTCAACTCACTAATAACGAGACTAAATGAAGGACCATTCTACACGATAGGATACGCTGATGACTTAGTGATAATGGTAAACGGTAAATTCCCAGGCACTGTCTCGGAACTACTACAAAAGGGTCTGAATATAGCGCACAGATGGAGTACGGAAAATCATCTAACGATAAATCCATCCAAAACATCAGCCCTATATTTCACACGCAAAAGGGACCTAAAAAGTTTAAAAAGACTTCAGGTAAAAGGCGTAGAACTAGAGTGGGCCGAAGAGGTGAAATACCTCGGAGTCATGTTGGATAAACAACTTACATGGAGGTCACATCAAGATTTCATCACACAGAAATCAATGAGAGTCCTCGGCATATGTCGCAGGGCGTACGGCAGAACATGGGGACTTAAACCGAAGGTTCTGTACTGGATATATAACATGATGATACTACCGATAATCAAATACGGAAGTATAGTGTGGTGGCCAAGAACCACGACTGTAACATGCAAGAAAGAGCTCAGCAAAATCCAAAGGATAGCTTGCATGTCTATAACGGGTGCATTTACAACAACACCGACAGCAGCGATGGAACGGCTGCTAAGTATGCTACCGCTACATTCAACTGTACAAATGGAGGCAATAAAAGCTCTTAAAAGACTTAAGGATGCAGGATATATAACCAGCATACCGACAAGTTACACAAAAATGGGGATAACACCTGATGTTCGGGAACTACTAGAAATGAGGTCTGACAAGCAACAGCCAAACTAGTACTTCATAGAAATTACAAGGCGACAATTCCTACTAGACAGGAATGGAAACAAGGTCTCAGAACCAATCAAGGAAAAAGACAAATCTGGTACACCGATGGCTCCAAGACGCTAGATGGCACAGGAGCAGGGGTACATGCAGAAGACTGCGATATAAGCGTTAGTCTAGGCAAATACGCCTCCGTGTTCCAAACGGAGGTTTACGCTATAATAGAATGCGCTCAGGAGATTATAAATAGAAATACCCATGAAAAGGAAATTTATATTCTCAGTGACAGCCAAGCAGCCATTAAAGCGCTAAGCTCTCCAAAGGTAAATTCAGGATCAGTGCTGCATTGCATAAGCAGCCTAAATAAGGTTGGCAGAACCAACAAACTGAGGCTCATCTGGGTCCCCGGCCTTGAGGGGATAGAAGGGAATGCGAAAGCAGCTTAAAGAATGGAAGACCAGACCAGGCCTAACACATTCGAAAGAATTCATAAGTAATGAATTAGGAAGGCTGAGCAATAAAATAATTAATCTCAGCAGGGACAAAATCCGGAAAATAATAGGAGCGTTCACTGGCCACTACTGCACAAAGTACACCTTGAGCAAGATTGGTATCATGAACGACGCAAAATGCAGACACTGCGGGGAGGGCGATGAAACGATGAAACACATACTGTGCGAGTGCCACGCCTTAGGAAGACATCGTATGGATCTTCTCGGGATGGGCTATCCAAAACCAGAGGATTATAGGCATCTACAAATAAGAGGAATAACCACCCTAATAGAGAGGGCTATCCCTCCCGAAACGT
Organism: Eilema caniola; assembly: GCA_949126895.1. NCBI lineage: Eukaryota > Metazoa > Arthropoda > Insecta > Lepidoptera > Erebidae > Eilema > Eilema caniola. The sequence continues at coordinate 21,412,085 of OX421475.1, forward strand.
AGGGGCCAGGTTCGGGTTGACACAAAGGATCCAATAGGGTCGAAGTGTCCGCGATAGCTCCAAAGCACGCACCCCAGTAACATAAGATAAGATCTCTGTACGCACTACTCTCTGAACTCCTTATCAGTACATGCTGCTGTTTTTAGGTCAACAATATACTCTACACTAAATCTTGGGTTGCAAAAATAATCTAGAAACTGACACAACGACCCCCTAGTTCACAATCATACTAATAATGAGAACGATAGAACACAAATCATAAATATAATTAAGAGAACCGGAATTTTAACCGTGGAAACCGTAACCAAGGCCTATGTAACCTGGTCGAAACGTCAGGCAATCAAAGGTAAGGTGTAAGTACCTATACTATGATCGCGTTAATTTCCTTTCTCATAAATATAATGTCATGGAAGGTAAGAGTTAAAAAGTTAGTTTAACTAATCATAAAGTTACAATTTCAAGATAAATGTTATTAATATGATTGTGAACTAAACCAGCGTATTGAATTTCAAAGGGTGGCAAAACTCAATAGCTCACTAGCGGCAAATTTATAAATCCGCCACTGTGTGAAATATATTTGATACACACCTATAAATCGGATAACAATGTAATAATCGAAAAGCCTTAAGTAAGTAGTATTGAGCACAAGTAGGGCTTGGTTTGCTTATAATTGAAAAATATTAAGACTGCTGTGATGTTCCACATTAGTAACGCCAAAACAACAGGATGTGATGAATATTTATTTCTGTACATGTAATAAGAGCACATTATATTAATGTATTCTCCGAAAAAAAAACTCTTATACCAAAAACTAAAAAAAGGGCTTTTTACTCAGATTTTTTGACTTTAGGCTACCCCTCGTACTTGCCCAATTTTTCAACTTTACGGTTTTTTGTAAGGCGCGCTGTAAAACGTAATGAGCTGTATTCGCTTGACAACGCCTTGAATACATTGTGCCTCAAGTTTATGATTCTTGTATAACAGTGTCATCTAGTGAAAGTAACAGGGACCTGTTCGGATGAGATAATATGTTCCCTTGGAACACTAGTGAGTTTTATTGTTTTAGAAGTGTTATTTTTAATAGATGAGATCTTAGGGAAGTGTTTAAAATGTAGATTAGAATGTGTTTACACAACAGTGAACACTAATGGAATTTGTTTTGGAAGATCGTGACTCCTTCATTGTAGTATGATCGAAGTCGATACATTGGATTTTCAATTATGGTGCAACTTAACTGTTAGAATTTTTTTAGTTTTACTGGATGGTGTAGCGATGGATAATCCAAATAAAAAAAAGCGCTGTGTCAGTCTGGACGGTCCGTAGTTCGGTAGCGGAGAGCCCCACTTCTCGTAGTGTGCAGCGGGCCTGGGACGACATTGTGGCGGCGCAGGTGAGGACACAGTTGGTGAAGGGTGCCTCGGGGGCCGATATGGCCAAACTTCGAGCCATGGCTCAGCTGGAAGCGAGGGCTTGGCTGCCCGCGCTGCCTTCACCTCACCTCGGTACCCTATTGGATGACAACACTTTGCGTGTGGCAGTGGCGCTCCGCCTGGGCTGCAGTGTGTGCGAACCCCACAGATGCACCTGCGGTTCTACTGTGGAAGCTTATAGCCATCACGCACTGAGTTGTCGTAGGTGTGCGGGGAGGTTCTCGCGTCAGCACACCCTCAATGACATAATCCGGAAAGCCCTGGTAGCGGCAGACATCGCGTGCTTGTTGGAGCCGCCCGGTCTTAGCAGGGCTGATGGGAGGAGATCGGAAGTCATGACTCTGGTGCCGTGGAAGAATGACAGGTGCTTGCTGTGGTATGCCACGCGCGTCAGGACGGTCGCTCCAAGTCACCTGGGTCGTACCGTCCGGTTCCCGGCCGCTGCTGCGGAGGACGCAGCAGCCAGGAAACGAGTCAAATACGAGGCGCTGCAGGCTCAGTACTTGTTCGTCCCCTTCGCGGTGGAGACGCTGGGTTGCTGGAGTTTGGAGGCTAAACGGTTTGTGGAGGACATCGGGCGCGTGTTGAGGCAGAAATCAGGAGACTTCTGCGCCGGGTCGTACCTGGTGCAAACGCTGGCAATGCGGCCAGCGTCATGGGCAACTTTGTACCGGGTACAGGCCCGAGCGCATCGTAGGACGAACCCGACAGGGGATACTATACGGTTGACATTGTGTGTAAAATTTTCATTTGTAATTGGCTTGTAATAATGTCTAATTTATATGTATTTCAGATCTATTTGACATTTTTGTGAATTTGTTTATTATTTTAGTTACAGATTCAATCTAAAGTATAATGACATAATTTTTAAAGTATTAGAAGTACCTAGTAGTTTTCTCTTCTTCAATATGTAAATAGTATACTTTAGCGTATTGGGCATAAATATAAGCATAAACAAATGCGTAATAGTTGGTTATGGTACATGTGTGTAAAGTTGGTGATCACCGCTGAGGCGAGGGTCTAAAGAGAGCCGAAGACGGTAATCAACAATACACACGTTTCATTTCACTTCTGAATAATGTAATACTGAAATAGATATTAACCCTTGCAGTTTTCAGGTAGTAAACACTCCATAACGTTAAGGACTTCACATCAATCACATCATATATCTGACGTTGTACAGTATATGTGTATATATCGGGCGGTGTACTAGGTACAGAAATTATTTTCTTCATTACTAGTACATGCTTTTACATTTTAATTGATAAATAACTATAATTTTCACTAGTAAAAGCGAATTGCGAAACTTTTTGGTACTAGCGGAATTTCGGGGCTATAATAAAAAAAAACACTGGCTATAGACTACATAAAAAAGGTTTCTTTTTGTTTCTAAATGTAAAAAAGAAAACAAAAATTATATTTTAGTAAAAGTTTTGTTTATTATACACGTAGAAGATGAAATTTTCTATTTAAATACGAAGTTGCATGAAATGAACAGCAATAGGTAGATAGATTAATTTATTTGTACTATTGTGCTATTGACTACAATCTTTTTGTATCTAATTTTTTTTAAGAATAATGCAACTCAACCAATAGATTAAAAAAAAAGTCATTACCCCGCTCGTGATTTAATAACATTCAAAAAACTACAGTTTGATATTAGGTATCATTATGTGACTAATTTCGGTGAGATTAGAGCCACTTTATGAGGAAATGAAATATTAAAAAGATTACTGTTTTTTGTCAATAAACGTTAATTCGAGCGTGTACGCTCAGCTCCTGTACCGATACCAACAGGTTGATGAATATAAATAACCTCTCCTCTACACAAAGTAAATATTGGCGACTCAAAATTCTGCATTTGTTGTTAACTTTTAAATCAAAACCTAATTTTAAAAATTTTTACTGTAACGAAAAATCCAACCTAATTTTAAACATCTTTGTTACGCAACAAATATTGACTAAACAAGTAAAAGCAAAAAAAAAAACAATGTTTAAAAATTATTGAAAAATAATTTATTGGTTCCGAGAGTGCGTGAGAATATCGGTAGACCCTCCACCATCACTTCAAAGACAGATAAGGGGGAAATTTGGATTGGTTCGAGCGAGGTCTGGTAGCTTAGCGGTGAAAGCATTGCCCCTGTAAGGCAGAGATCACGGGTTCAAACTCCACCTAAAACAATTTAATCGATTTGAATAAATTCTAAAAAGAGACGTTTTGTTATACAGGATACGTCAATTTGGCTTCACCTCGCCTGGTGGTAAGGTAAAGGCAAACGCGCATAAAGAGGGTCACCATTACAAACACGTACCATGTTAATAATGGTGGCAATCAGCTTGACGGCCTAATCAGATCCTTTTTCACGCTCCGCTTAAAGGATCCGAGATTGTAAGAAGATAGAAACACGAGAGCAGGCAGGGAATAACGAAAAAGTCACCGAACCACTTGGTTCTGTATGGAATATTCTGCACCGTATGCGAGTGACATCTACGTCGACGACAACACCTGTGCAAGAAAGGAGAGGGTAAGATTAATTGGAAGAGCTCATCAGAACCTTCATCATGGTAGAGATGGTAAAATACTGCCACGGAAGCAACAACGCTACGCATGTACGAGGATGTTTGTGACCGCAGGATTCCCAATAATACCGTCCGCACGTGGCTGCAACCTCTCAATAGCAGTGGATAAGAGCTTTGCGGAACCATCGCAAAGATACGTGCAGTATTCCACGCAGTAACGAATTTGTGTCTTGTATAGAAGACACCGCTGCTCAGGCTTGAAAAAACGACACAATTTGTTCAGGACGCGATGCTGTTTTGATGATACTCTCGATGTAGTTTTTGTTATGCAGTTTGCAGCGAACATCCATACCGAGAATTTTTGTTGTTGAAAGAAATATGCTTATCATATTATATTTAACTTAAAATTTTAGAGTGGAACTCACATCACAAGACATTAAAAGAATAAGGAGTAAAAGGGTATAACGACATAGAATATCTATCTGTAGTTTAGGTTCAGTACTGCATTTGCTTTCGGTCAGTTTGCGATGGATTCGATCAATAATATGGTACTTACGCTATTTGTTTGATTCTGCTACATAAAAGCATTCGTAATACATGGGTGTGACGGTTTTCTCGAAACAGGCATTTTTACATAGGGTAGTATTGATAAGTACTACTTTAAGTGTCATACTCCAGGACAACACTCAGTTGTGAATCGTCTCTTACACTGAAATTAGAACTGTCATCTAGAATACAATTTGTCCGCAGATCTAGTTATAAATATAGATACAAGACTGACTCGTTCTGGTACAGGGGCCTAAGTATCAAGAAGTCTAACAATTATAACCAAATTCGTAAAACATCTTTAATAACTTGGGTTTAATTTAAATATCATTCTTACTGTTTGTCAAAATTTTAAGAAGTATACGTTCTGTCTGTTCACATTTCAGATATGCCCATATCAACGCTACATAAAACATTCTGATTAAATCTTGTAAGAACAACAACCGGTGAACATTGCCAACATGGACCTTATCTGGCAGTTACTGCAAGTGTTTTAAATTGTATTTTATAGATATAAAAGACTTATATCAAATAATTTGTGTAATGCAAAAGATTTCCTTTTGTAAAGGTATTATTACAAAAAGATGGAAAGTAAGAGATTGATGGCAATGTTTTTTGGCAATAATATGTGAATAGGTAGTCTTGAACTGTGCACTTTTTCGATTATCTATAGTCCGGCAGATTCTCGATATAGACGGTTATTCTGATAATATTGAAGTTGTAATAGGTTTAATCAATTTAAGTTTAAGAAAGTGATATGTTGCGTTGTTTACATTCCACCAAACTCGAGTGATACAAAATATTCAGATATCTTCTTTGTGTTAGAAAATTTAATAACTAAATATCCGAATGAAATTCCGAAGCATTCACTATGCTAACTTTTTAAATCGAATAAGATAGGAAAAAGTGAATCGCTCAGGTGGGACTCACCGACCGTCGCCCTAAGACGGTAGTATAGGAGAATTTGGACAACTTCAGGTGTGGCTCGGTGGCTCAGTGGTCAGAGCATTCCCCCTGTACGGGAAAGATCGTGGGTTCGATTCCCACCTGAGCGATTCACTTTTTCCTATCTTAATCGATTTAAAAAGTTAGCATAGTAAATGCTTCAAAATTTCATTCAATTATTTGGGCGGAGTCATCGAAAAACAATGTTTAAAAATGATTGCAACATCATTCATTGTTTCCGATATTTCGTATGAATGTCGGTAGATGGCTCCCACCGTCGCCCTAAGACGGTAGTATAGGAGAATTTGGACAGCTTCAGGTGTGCCTCGGACTCAGTGGTCAGAGCATTCCCCCCGTAAGGGAAAGATCGTGGGTTCGAGTCCCACCTGAGCGATTCACTTTTTCCTATCTTAATCGATTTAAATATCCGAAGTTGGAAACATTAGTACTAAGTGATTTTAACTCGAACTCTTGCAGCCAGAATACCCTCATGCAATTTGACCATTTGTGTACGTATTGTAATTTTAAACAATTCAACACGATTTATAATAAATTCGGAGTTATGTTGGATTTGGTATTAAGCAATCTGGGCAGTGAGAAGATTGCAGTGAGTGGTGATGTCGAGCCCTTGGTTAAACCTGATGTGCTTCACCCACCCCTCGCAGTAACCGCCCGCTCAGTCTTCCATATGTTGTAATCCACCTTAGCATCTGTAGATTGGAATGAGATATACTCAGCTACTAATGTAGATGTAGCTGTCAAAATTTTATACGATTTGTCAGGTAACGCCTTTCACAGTTGCGTCCCTCTTAAGAAATACAAGGCTACATTCAATTCACGCGACCATTATCCTTCTTGGTTTACCCAACAATTTATTCGTAACATAAAGAATAAGTACTTTCATTTAAAAAGATTTAAAATGTATCATATCATTAATAAACAAATGAATAAGTTTTATAGACTACGCGTAAAAGTACTTATAGACATGGCTTACACTAACTATAAAACAAACGGAAGCGAACATTAAAAACAATCCAAAACTTTTTTGGAAATTTGTAAAAGATCTGCAGTCTGTGAACCAGTGTGTTGATCAAACTCATTTGCACACTACTTTAAATCTGTTTTTTTTAACAAACGATACCGTATTATCAGCTGCGTAACCGTATTAGAGTTGCGGTCAGTGCTCCTAACATAAACAATTTAGCTTAGGTTACAGTTAACAAGAATACTAAGAACATAAGACCAACGTACCTGCATATTGACAATGAATAAAAATAAGTACATTTGTTGAAGCAACAATACATAATCAGTAACATTGTATTTGAACAACGATGCCCTTTAATCTTTACAATAGATATACCTTTCATTTTTACTGTATAAATTATACACATTGAAGAATGGTAAGTATAATTTGCAAATAAACTATGTGAAATTCTGTTTCATTTGTTAATTCATTTTCATTATCATTTACTTTGTGTAGAACAGGTTACAAAATAAAAATAATTATTTTTATTAACTCATACTTATTTATTAAAATAATTGAAAATATGGGTTACATTTAGCTTATATAAGCTATAAATAGGTAGTTATTCTTATAATTATTCAATACCTACTTTGGAAAGAACAAAAATTGACAATAGGTAAGCGTTTGTACTTTTAAGCTTATTGATCAATTCAGTTAGCAGAAACAGTAGAAACGCTTTGTGAAGATAAATATTTTTTATATCCATGCCGCTGAGGTGCAGAATAGATTTTGTGTCACATAAAATAATGATAATACATTGCTATGATATATGTACATCACCTGTTTCTTGAAGAATACATTGGTTAAATTAATAACAGTATGCATATAAATTAAGGTAGGTGTGGACTTCAAAAAAACCAATTTACAAATATAAATATGCAGGTGATGTTACATGAAAATACATTTGATATTTACGTAAATCATTAACATAGACAACTACCTAAAAGGATGGAATGATTAACTATTGTTTACTCTTTTAAAAGGTCAGTTGAACCAATCGTATCCAATAATATCATTAACTGGTATAAAGAGCCAAATAAATTACGAGTGACTAACGTAAGGGCTTGTACTACTTAAGCGAAAGTAGCACAAATAAAAAATAGAGTCCATTATCGTAAATATTTTATTAAATGGCCGTATCCTATGACAATCTATTTAGAAGCAACTCGGTATGAATCACACTGATTCTTATTTAGGAATTCTTTTAACAATTTTTCATCCAGTGACTTGTTTATTATGTTTGATACTCGACAATCGTAAGGAGTTGATGGATGATCAGATCCAATATGGAATACTCTTACTGGCTGCTTAGTATATTTAGATAAGTTATAATCCTTAGGTAGACTATCTGATCTTGGATGAGGGTTTCCACTTATAAGAACTAACTCTGATTCCAGTTTGTAACTAGGTTCATATTCCTTTGCTAATAAAATTCGATTGTATGCCGATTCTATTATAGACCTTTTAAACTGTTTTGAAAAACTTGCTAATCCAATCATTTTCGTCATACAAATATCAACTTTATCTGTCCATGATGTACTCTCCTCCAGTTCTTTTCTTAGTACTTCAGTTTTTTGTTCAGTTAGAAGTCCATATACATGTTCTAAAACAGCATTTTGTAATTCTGAATCGGTTAAGTTGCCAAGGTAGGCATTCAGTTGCTTTCTTAATGCATCTGGGCTGCTGTCTAAACAAAATACGACTCCAACGTGTCCTGTAATTTGAAGATTTATACTTCAATGAATATATAAAATCTAGATTAACTTGTTTACTGCTACTACGGGGACCTGCATGATGGCAACAAATTCTAATTTTGACTTTGTTGTCAGTATATAAGCACAACTTTTTGGGACCGTTTGTTCCACACCTTGATTATAAAATATCGTATACAGTATTGATCAAAGGTACCATAGTTACCATTTTTCCAAAACAATATAGCAACATATTGAATTATTTCAATATAGTAATGTGGGTCAATTACATAATACAATTGTTTTAAACATACTGCTGAATAAGTATCTCTGGTGAATCTTTTTGTGATGTGCGTTTAGATTTAATAAAATTGAACAGACTTTTAATAACTTTTACAAAACTTATTTAACTTTTAGACAAGATTTCAAAAGTGACTTTGTGGGATGATCCTTTTTTTCTTTTAATTATTTGATATTATTCTGTTCACAAATACACCAATTTTTTAACTGAAATACTAAATTTTTTAAAGAAAACATAATAGATAATTTGATTTTACAGATCGCTATCTATGTGAACATTGCGTTTGTTAGTTTAAAATACATTAAATATTTGTTGCCAATCTGAATTTTAATATCAGCATCAAATATAATAAAATCATAAAATGAATAATAAGTCAACTACCTTATAAAACATTCTAGTTAAACTCTACATGGATAGATTCCTTACTTTCTCTTTTAGTAATGGAGAAATGTTTTAGTTTTATTTACTTTGCAACTGTCGGCCAATTTGTGATTTACTTTGAGACCTATTACTAAGCAGTATTTACTTACCCTCTTTTTCTAACAAGGCAGCCAGTTCCAAAGCAATATTGACACCAAACGAGTATCCAAGAAGGTAAAACTTTGATTTAGTCTCAAACTTCATCTTCATAAACTGAAAAAACAAGTATAAAATATTATCTAAATATATTTTAATTTACTAAAATGCCTTTCTTTAGATTGGTTAGCCATCGATATATAGATATTGAAGTATCGACAGCCTCCGTAGCATAGCGGTAGTGAACACGGCCGCTGCGCATAGGAGACGCGGGTTCGATCCCCACTCAGTGCAAATATTTTTGTATCCCATGTATAGGTATTTGCTTTGGTCCGGTCATGCCTCGGAGAGCACGTTAAGCCGTCGGTCCCGGTTGCCATAAAAGCATCTATGGCAGTCGTTACTGGTCGTTGGAGCCCTCAAAGGTCCAACAACTGCTCTAACTGCAATGCTTCGATATCGCCTTTGGGTTGTGGACGTCAGATGGCAGTCGCTTCACGGAAAATGTCGAAGTTTAGCCAAATCCGCAGTTGGAATAGTAAAAGCGGACCCCAGACTCCAAGTTTATAGTTTCGGATGCGACTGGGATTAACGCTAGGACGAAGAAGAAGATAAAGATATTGAAGTACAAACAAAAGTAAATCAGCCTAACAGAAGTAGGCCCAGTGTGGCATTGTGTTGTGGTTTTAGGCGCGGCTCTCTGAAGACAGTTGCAAATTGAAAAGTTTGGTATCATCCACGCTGGTCACAAATAAGCTCACTTTCTGTCATGTCATGGGATGCCGCGAAGAGGTGCAGAGGTGCTGGTCAAGCACTGGCAAGCGGTACCCGGCGCTTTGGCACACAAAAATACGCGCGACCTAATGCGATGCCATGTGATATAACACCCATATAGATTCAAATTGAAAGAGGTTTATGTAGACAAATAATAATTGTTTTTGTAGTTACCTTGCGAACAGTTGCAGCAATTTCTGGAATAGTATTTCCTTCAATGTCACAAGCGAGTTGAACAGCTACTGCCTGTATTTTTAATCTTTCAGCTGTTATATTGAAAATCTGGTGGCGGCCTTCGAAGCCCGGTATTAAAACTAAGTAAGTTCCATTTGGATCTAAGTCAATCTGCCGAAGAGAATATTTAATATTAATAAATATATTTTCATATTCTCTATTGTAGACACAAACATTTTTAATAACAAATATAAAAAGACATTTCTGTACAAAGGCGAGCTTAACCCAAAGTTCAATTTTCTTCCAGCAAACCTTAGAGTGAAAGAGGCAAATAAAATATAGAGAGAGGTAAAGTAATATCTCTCAGGATGTTATTACTAAGTTATTTTAAAATATTGGGAATATTATCCTGAAAGGTTTGAAATCAAACGAGATTAGCTCTAGGATGATACTGATTACTATTATATTATTATAAAATGAAAGAAATACCTCTATTCCGTTGTTGAGCAACGTTACCATAGGAACAATTGGATGTGACGTTGCCATATGTTGTTCTTCATCATCAATATTGGCATAGAATGCATGCAAACCTTCTAGAGGTGCTGTTTTAGCCACTTGACTACCAATAGTTTTGAGACTGGAAAAAAATTATTGCCTAAATTCAAGTTCACCTTAGGGCAAATCTTACTATCTTTAGTAGGTATGGCCCAAAAATGTCACTTTGTATAGTTACTGGCACTATTAATTAGCTATAGTGATATTGTTTCATTATACTTGATTCAATTATCTATAAGAAGTGAAAAAAGAAGCAAAACTTAGATTTTGGTTCACGCGGACGATATCAAGGGTATAATTAGTTGCAAATAATTATAGTATATTTACCATATGAATTTAAAATCACTATTATGATCCATAAACGACTATGCATTGTATTAAGGGTAATGGAGCACAGGCTTAAAGTAAAATAGTCATACATTATGACCATAACGAAACCGACTACCCCGTGGCAATTGAAATTCCACGAAGTTTAGAATGAAGTTGGACTTGATGTTAGCACAAGCAAAATTAAGTTAAGTTTAGTTATAGGGGTCAACAAGAGCACTATTGTGCTTATAACGCGAGGGAACATATCATTTATTCAGCTGTTTAATCTAATGAATAGCTTATAAGACCTTTTTAACTAACCTATGATCCACAGAATAAAATATTATGATTATGATTTCCTTATTCTTTAGCCGAGTGTGGTAGAACTTATATTTCGAACGCATGAATGAGGAATACGTGTTCAGCTATTCGAATCACTAATCATAATAGACTTTCTATATTTCAGTGGTGAAATTAAAGCCAGACTTCCCCGTTATCGTATCTTTCACTGTAGTCTGATTACCGTGTTTGACTGAGCGAGCAAAGCGAGCGAGATTCTCCATTTCAGGAGGCTTCCAAGGTGACCGATTTTGCTTTTGTCCGAATCTATATCATTTTGTGAGTTTTGGTCTAGAGGGCGCATTTCTAAGCTGATTTATTCCAAACTTGGCGCACATGCTCTTTGATTTACAACTCAACTTTTTTTCAAGAGATTTTTTTGATAGGAGATAATGGGGGATAAAAGAGGGATAATTTGCTGTCGCGTTGTTTATGAAGAAATGAAACATCGAGGACATGATTTCTCTCAGGTTACTGTGAAATAAAATTATGCCTCGTTAAGGTGAACCTCGTTATAAAAGAAAACAGATGAGAAAAAACCGTTCTGTTTTTAAGAACGGATCGTCGTTATTTTTTATTGAAATATCCCAGGGTTGTTTAAAATAAGAAGAAAATGTGAAGGAGGATGTTCGCGAGGTCTACTCTTCAAAAATCTACTAGTGTATTATGTTGAAGGAAAGTTTAATAAAAATCAAGCGAAAAATTTACGACACTTCCCCTTGATTGCATGGTTTAAAAAAAGTTACAAATTTTTAATTTATGAATATAAATATGCAATAAAATGAGACCTTTCACTAAATACTTTTGACAATATTAAGATAAACACACACTAGTGTAAGGTGATCACACATCTAGTCAGCGGCGTCCCCACTGGCAAGATCTACACTAAGAACTGTGTAACTACATGTTACTCCATTTATTTCACTGTGCTAAATGTGAGAACTAAAGAACTAATGAAACGGATTTTAACTAATATAATCTAACCTAAGAAGTTATCGTATCGCTATATTATTTCTATATAATCTCTCAGAACTAGCCTTACGAAGCGAGACTCTGTTAAGTCGTCTTTTGAATTGGCACATTAGTAGTTACGAGTAGATTTTTTTTTCTTAAAAGAATATTAGCAACCGATATTATCGAGATTACTAATATTCCCTCTAACCCCCCCAATATATCTATTTAATTTTATAATATAATGTTTACTTTGTACATTATTCAACTATGTATTTTATGTTACAAATCGTATTTTATAACATTAATCACTTTTAACGTAATATTAAAAAAGCCTTATGTTTTATTCAAACTCAAATAGAAATTCTGTCACGGAAATACCAATAAGTTGCTCATTTTATACAAAATGGTAAATAAATTAGGTAATTATTTTATAGCAATCCATACTAATATTATAAATGCGAAAGTAACTCTGTCTGTCTGTCTGTCTGTCTGTCTGTCTGTCTGTCTGTCTGTATGTTACGCTTTCACGCCTAAACCGCTGAACCGATCTTGATGAAATTTGGTACAGAGGTATATTAGAGCTTGAGAACGGACATAGGCTACCTTTTATCACGAGAAAGGGGGTTTAAGGGGGGGAAATAGGGGATGAAAGTTTTTATGAAAGTTGGTCATTTCTGAAGATATCTTAATGAAATTTGGTACAGAGGTAGATTAAAGCTTGGGAATGGACATAAGCTACCTTTTATCGCGAAAAGGGGGGAAGAAGGGGGGGGGACCAGGGCCTTGGGATAAAACTTTATCGTTTTAGAAGATTTCCTGATGAAATTTGGTACAGAGATAGTTTAGAGCTTGGGAACGGACACAGACTAACTTTTATCGCAAAAAGGGGGGTAGAAGGGGGGCGGACTAGGGCCTTGGTATGAAAGTTTGTCATTTCTGAAGATTTTTTGATGAAATTTGGTACAGAGATAGTTTAGAGCTTGGGAACGGACATAAGCTACCTTTTATCGCGAAAAGGGGGGAAGAAGGGGGGGACCAGGGCCTTGGGATAAAAGTTTATCGTTTTAGAATATTTCCTGATGAAATTTAGTAAAGAGATAGTTTAGAGCTTGGGAACGGACATTAGCTACCTTTTATCGCGAAAAGGGGGGAAGAAGGGGGGGGGGGACCAGGGCCTTGGGATAAAAGTTTATCGTTTTAGAAGATTTCCTGATGAAATTTGGTACAGAGATAGTTTAGAGCTTGGAAACGGATATAGGCTACCTTTTATCGCGAAAATGGGGGTAGAAGGGGGTGGACTAGGGCCATGGTATGAAAGTTTGTCATTTCTGAAGATTTCTTGATGAAATTTGGTACAGAGATAGTTCAGAGCTTGGGAACGGACATAGGCTACCTTTTATCGCGAAAAAGGGGGTTGAAGGTGGGGACAAGGGCATTGGGATGGAAGTTTGTCACTTTTGAAGATTTACTGAAGAAATTTGGTACAGAAATAGTTTAGAGCTTGGAAACGGACATAGGCTACCTTTTATCGCAAAAAGGGGTAGAAGGGGGGGGGGGGGGGGGAATCTGGCTATGGGATGAAAGTTGGTCTTTTTTGAAGATATCCTGATGGAATTTGGTACAGATATAGATTAAAGCTTGGGAACGAACATACGCTACCTTTTGTCGCGAAAGACGAGGATAAAGGGGGGGGGGGGGTTATAGGGGATGAAAGTTTTCCAGTTTTGAAGACATCCTGATGATAGATAGAATTAGTACAGAGATGGATTGAATTGGGAACGAACATAGGCTATCTATTGACACGAAAATAGAGGTTTTAGGGGGGGGGGGGGGTAATAAGGTATGTAAGTTTGACAGTTTTGAAGATATCCTGATGAAATTTGGTACAGGGATTAATTAGGGCTTGGTAACGGACATAATGCTACCTTTTATCGCGAATAATGTGGTATAAGGGTGGGGGAGGAATAAGGATTGGATAGTTAGTATGAAAGTTTGTCATTTTTGATGATATCTTGGTGAAATTTGGTACAGAGATGGATTAGAGCTCGAAAATGGACTTAGGCTACCTTTTATTGCGAAAAAGGGAGTTGAAGGGGTGGAATAGGGCAAGCGTATGTAAGTTTTGACAATTTTGAAGATATCTTGATGAAATTGGTATAGAGATGGATTAGAGGTTGGAAATGGACATAGGCTAACCCTTATCGCGAAAAAGGGGATAGAAGGGGGAGGGGGGAAGCGGAATAGGGCTATGGGATTAAAGCTTATAATTTTTCATTGGCACAAAAAAGGGGGTGAATATGGCATAAATAGTAAGAATTTCTTTTAAGATGTCCTCATGAAATTTGGTACAAGGGTGAATTAGAGCTTCGGAATTGACATAGTCGAGTAACGAACCAAATATAGAAGCGAGTGGAGAGGCGAGTAGAGATTGTTATAGGGACGAGTGGATAGGCGTGTAAAGATCGAAAGTCGAGTAGAGTCGACTTCAGGGGCGCGTCAAATAGAATGCAGTAAACGGTTGAGTAGAGAGGCGAGTGGAAAGATGAATGTAGTGGCGAGTAGAGATCGAATAGAGAGTTTAGTAGAGGTGCGAGTAGATAGGCGAGTGGGGAGAGGCAAGTAGAGAGGCGAAAAGAGAATCGAATGGATGGGCAAGTAGAGAGGCCCAATGGAATGGCGAGTTAAGAGAAGAGTACAAGAGGGGAACAGAGAAGTCAGGAGAGAATCGAGTATAAATTCAAGTATAGAGGCGAGTAGAAAGTCGAGTAGAGAGTCGAATATAGAGGCGAGTAAAAGTCGAGAACAGAGGTGAGTACATAGTCAGGACAATGTTGAGTAGAGAGGCGAATTTAATGCTCAATACCGTCGGATCAACACTAAGCGATAACCGACATCCACGCGGGCGGAGCCGCGGGCAACAGCTAGTTGTTAAATAAATTTCTTGTCACTCATAGTCAATTCATTGGTCAATAATATTTTCGTAACTTAATATAATAAAAATTACTTTTATTATATTAATGATAAGCTGTTGCTCGTAGCTCCGCCCGCGTGGAAACCTGATCCTGTTCATCGCTGATAGTAGCATGATATTATATATCCTGTGTTGGTACCTGATAACGTAGCTTTCTAATGGCAAAAGAATTTTTGTAATCGTTTCAGTAGTTTTTGAATTAATTCGTTATATACAAAATTACAAATCTTTCCTCTTCTTAATATTAGTTTAGATAAACGTCGCACTGTGAAGGCATAGTGCCTTACTCGTCTGAATAAGGCTATATTGTCTGAATATGTCTATATTGTATGACTACAGTAACCTCATAGTGAGTGCTATAGCTTCACTTTGAGAATACAACTGCATGTCATTTAGATCATAGAAACAAGGCGGCTACTTTCTAGCACTCAGATTCTTCAACGAGGAGCCGCCACTAACGCAATTTTTGAACTCAGCTCAAAGAACAGCAATCATTGTAATCTAATATTCCTGCCCCTACTATTATTTCAAGAGCCAATTAAAGTTTCAAATTAATTTTGCTTCGGAGAGGTAAACGAAACTTAAAATAATCTCAAGTTTCATAACCAAAAAATTATGGCATTCGCTATTTTAATTAACGTTAAGTTTTACCTACTTACAAAAATAGTACGAAATAGATAGCAATAGAATACGCTGCAATTAAAGTGAAGTTTTTCATTATTAATCAAATTGATCTTTTGATCAAACTAGAAGAAAACAAAAAGTCAAGTTCGTGTACTCAAGGAAGAAACGACGGATAAACTTGACGTTGTTGTTGAACAACCATTGTTACTGTATATCAATGTAGATAGATCTATTGCGTTAACTTCAAAGTTTCCTTTTGTTGCGACAAATTCAAGAAGTGGCAGATCTGAGTATTAAACATCAATATATTGATACTTCTATGAGTTTCTAAGACTAATGTCTGTATAAGACAGACAGAGGGACAACGAAGTAACTAGTTAGGAAGGGTATCGTTTCTCCCACTGAGCTAAGGAACATTAAAATGATAAATATAAGGGTTATAAGGGTAAGGGTGATAAGTTGTAGGAGTTAGGACAAGACGGTATTTCCGTCCAATTGAGCAGTCCGCCTGGGGAAGTACCTCCGCCCTACAGAATACCGCGGTCATAGTAACCTCGTGTTGTGTTCCCGGCGGTGAGTAGGGTAGCTAGAGCTCTCTGGAGAGTTTTTGTGCTGTCAGTGGGAAGACCTAAGACTTGCCCTGCTTTATCCTCTACACTAACGGCACAGAAACTATCTGCCTAATAGGGTCGGCAGCGCGAGTGTGACGCCCCTGGTGTACTTGTCTGCCACCTAAATCGTATTAAAAAAGGGTTATTTAAATTCTTTATACCGAAAATAGATGTTCTTTAGTCAAGGTCTCGACCACTAACATGCTCTTTCGTAGTATAAAATTGTATAATAGCGTCCGACTGTACATCGATAACGGTCGAACATAACTACCACGGTAGTCATTACTGAGGCCACTTCGAACTCATCACTACACAATTCACGATGTATAAGATCATAAAAAGTTTGCTCTCTCAAACCAATTTTCTCTGAAATTTTATGACTTGGGTATCGGTGTAGCTGATCCGTTATTTTCGAATCACCACGTTGTGAGAAAAATATTGATTGTTTTTCCGTAATGTGAGTAATGTGAGTATTATTATGATAGAATGAATGTTTCACAGACTGCGTGATTAAAAATGAACGTAATATTTAAAATCAGAACATAACAATGTATAAAGTTAATGATTCTTATATTTCTATGCATAGAACTGAGGTAGTTAGGCTGCCTACAAATTAGACGGCGTTGTGGCGCTACTACAAATTTTCATACATTTTTTAGAAGGGCCACTCTGATCCACCATCTTATGTTAGGGGATACACTTGTGGCGCTGAGTAGCGCTTCTAAAATTGTATTTAAATTAGTAGTGGAGCTACAACGTGCCACTACAGTGCTTCTTCACGCGTCTAATTTGAAGGCAACCAATGAAGGCTGTTCATTACTTACCTTTCAATAGTCAAACGCTGAAGTTCCCTTATATGATAGCTACTTTGGTAAGTATTTCTGATAAGCATTTTTAGCTCTTCCAAGTTATTTTCATTAAGATTCAAGTTAGCGACAAGTGTTCCATTCTTAATGTTTTCCAGTTTTGAAACACCTAAAAAAGTATAAATATAAAATTACCAATAATACTACATAATATAAATTCAATTTATTCTTTTTTTATTTAAATCAAAACTGATTCGGTCACGATGCAAAACTTTGCTTAATGTTTTAAGAAAATATTTTTATATGTGAAATAACCTCCGTAACATAATAGCCTCCGAGGCGTAGTGTAGTGAACGCGCCCGCTACGCAGGAGGCGCGGGTTCGATCCCCGCTCGGTGTTAATATTTGTAGGCATGAATATATATATTTGCATTGGTCTGGGTGTTTCTATGTATAATATGTATGTATTTACAAAATAAAAAGTATCTAAGTATGTTTATCCGCATTCTAGATTCCATAACACAAGCTAGTTAAGCTATGTTTACCATGAGTCTAGATAGCGCTGTGTGAAATGTTGTGGAATATTTAAAAATTATATTTTACCATTAGTTTTGAGATATAATTATTCAGAAACCTTAACAGACACCAATTCTCATCGAATTTGAATGTATATAGACACTTACCTAGTATATTCGTAAGTTTACTCAGATATTCAGAATTCTGACTTCTGTTCACATTATATGATAAAATACTGTTATATTTCAGTTTTAATCCGGTTTCCATTGCGTTGAAAAACTCTGATAATGATTGTGGTGGGTAAATGTTGCTTTTCTGGCACTGCAATATATTTGTATTTCTCTTTATTCATTTAAAAAACTTACAAATTATATTTTTAAATACATATAGAAAAAAAAGAACAAACATCTATTTAAAAATATAAAAAGAAGTGTCCCACCGGTATCAGATACAAGGACCAAGCTACCGGTGGTTAGGGCTCCAGAGAAAGGAACTTTCTCACGATGCGCGCCGTATCAAGGAGCACTGCCTTCTGCATCTGGCCCTTGATCCAACCGTCTAACCTGAGCCTCTTCAGGTGTTGGTCGATATAACTCTAAAGTAATAACTCAACTCCAAAAAAGCAGACATGAATTTCTATACGTTTATATCGAATTCAAGCTGTGCCCAGGGCGCAGTATATCAGTTATTGCGATCAAACATTGCCTATGCCCTTGCTAATTTAATCAAAATTGGTTGTGATTAGAGCGTGAAAGCGTGACAGACGGACAGATAGGTAGATAAATAGAATTACTTTTACATTTATGCCAATAGTGATCTATTTGTTAATAACCCGTGGGAATAAAATGCCCTACTTAAATAACCTTCTATTATAAATGTACACGAATTTACACGAACCCCGAATAATCCTTCTGCTCTTACAACCAAAGCTGGTGCACCCAACTCATATCTAGTCTGGCAAACATTTTCTGATACTGATATAGCAAACTCTTCACTGGCATGCGGCGACGAAGTTGTTAGTAGAACAAAGTGACTGAAACAAGAGTTGCAATTAAAAAGTATGTCGGACGAACACAATCTAGACTTTAGTCTTTGAAATCACTACTAAGCCAAAAATGTAACACTGCAAATGTGAATAATATCTGTAATCAATTTAAAGTAAAAGAAAAAACACGGCCTTATATATGATCATGAATAATAAATTTGGTAACCGTAAGTATGAGTTTTAGGGGGATGAATGTGAAGCAACCCGAATACTTACTAATAAAATTTATATTCTAATATTCTTTAAATTAAAAATGTATTAAAGAATTCAATGCAAGAGCAGTTTATTATTTCCTAGTTCATATTATAACAGGCTGCTTTAGTGGAAACATTATTTTCACTAAGTTATCCTAGAAATTTTATAAATAACTTTATCTACTCTGATACTATAATACAAAGATTATAAAATTGAAATCAAAACTCTTATGACAAACATTACGCACAGGCCAAAAAAAAAGTTTTATTACGATACAGGTCTTGTATGGACACCTATATCATTAAATAACTTTTTAATCATAACGATACACCTATACAACCTCCATCTGGACCAAGAAGGTTGAACCTCTACTTTAAAAATGAAACCGCCGATTCGGAAGAAAAAAAAAAGAAACACGCATGCCCAATCGATGTTTGGCGCCAACAGTTGACATTTAAATTAAAAAAAGTTTGGTTTTGTTTGTAAAATAAATTAGTTTATGTATTATAGTATGAGAGTAGATAAAGTAGTGTGTGACACTGTACATAACTTGGTCTTATAACACTCATGTGATAATATAAAAAAACTCGCCTACGGATCGTTTTTTTAAAACACACTCGTGTTATAAGAACCCTTATTATGCAACAGTATCATAAACTACTATTATGTGACATAACTTTTACTGTAAAAACTAACACTTAGATCAGAAAATCCTCAATGAAAACACTTATTACTACTACTACTATTTATTCCACATTATTTATTAAATTCGTGACCGGTTTCGCCTTACGGCATTAATATATTACTCTAATTGACATCTGATACCCAAAAAACATGTATCAACCTTTGATAATGCCGTAAGGCGAAACCGGTCAAGAATTTAATAAATAATGTGGAATAGTACACGTGTTTTCATTGAAGATGTGTAGCAAGTTCCACCAAGTGCCATCATTCAACAGTATAAGCACTTAGATAAAAATGCTATGTTATCTAAACAGTTTAATTTGGATAATGAAATACAAATTTGTGACATCACACGATTTATAAATGTTTGTTTTGATTCTATCGCTAAATTAAATTTCGTTTCGTTTATATTGAGGAAAGTCAATGATGTTATTGATTTTATCTACTCTGATTCCAAAATATTTACATGAAAAACTTAAAAACAAAATTTTAATGAATTTCTTTAAAAAATACATTAAATTACAGCTCTTCTAAGATAACTGTATCGTAATTTTGTTTTCTATTCCGAAACTCTTTCAGCTGGACACATTGTGTCAATGCATTTTTCATGCAAGCGTGCGGTTAGCAAATGAATTTTGGTGGTTTGTGTCTATTTTTACTATTTATACGGTTGATTAATGGCACTCGTGGAATTTGTTGTTAGAAGTATTGACGATGTTTGTACTTCTCCCACAGTATGTTTCATTGAACCTGACCGGTTTCGCCTTACGGCGTTTTCAAAGGCTTACATTGATAGATTTACTTTGTAAACCTTTGAATATGTCGTCAGGCGAAACCGGTCAGTTTCAATAACAAATACTGTGGAAAAAGTACAAGTGTTCTCAATACGCGCAAATTATATTTATTAATTCATGAGATTAGATTGTAAGTGGTGTATGAAACTGCATATAATTTGGTCTTCACACTCTCGTATTTTTTATATTTTACACGCATAGCTAAGAGTTGTAATAGGAGGATCATGACAGATGTTTACAGAAGTATTAATATTCAGAGATTACAGGAGTTATCGCTCGTAGTGGGACCCGATGGCTCGTTTTTTAACTCACACTCGTATTTTAAGAACGCTTATAATGCAACAGTTTCATAAACTACTATTATAGATGTTCAAGAACAATGTAATTTGATCCAATTTGAGCTGATTTACAGCGTAAATAAACATTAAACATACATACAAACACAGAACTATATTTACATTTCGAACAACGAATATAAATGGCTGAGATTGGCGGTAAATTGGTAGCAATGGCGTACAAGCCTATGCATCGATTATTATATATATTAGAGCCTATGTCTAGAAGTCGACTGCGATAGGATAATTGATTGACTTGATATTATATACATATAATCACGCCTTTATCCCCGGAGGGTTAGGCAGAGGTGAATTAACACCCACATTTCACCAATCTGTATTCGGTCCCACGTACTAGGGGGTGAGCCTATTGCCGTATTCCGGGCACTATTGTTGAGCAATGCATCTGAGACTGAGTCTGGGCTGTACATATCTGTCTGATGTTGAAGTTAATCAGCCCTATCCCTTAGTCGCCTTGTACAAAACCACACGGGAAGATAAGTGGTGGCCCAAATTCTACTCTGCCGGGAACCACGCGGCTTGATATTGTATAAATATCTCAATAGGCTTACCTCAATTCATTGCAATAATTTCTAGAAGTCAGATCCAAGTTTATAACAATGATTGCTTTATTGAGCTTCTGAACGAAGTCTTGTGAATTCTTATCGTTGTCTGAAAACTGGAGTATAAAGATTCCTTTAACGGAACCAATTCTCGCGGCTTCCTTTACAAGTTTAGTGCAACCATCTTGTGTTTCAATTCTATCCGTCGATATTTTTATTGATACGCCGTATTTTTCCCACGATCTATTAAAACAAAACATTATTAATTAAATTTCTTGCATATTGGGAGATGCCTATGTCCAGCAGTGGACTGCAGTGGGCTTATTGATTGATTGAATAATTAAAAGCATTTCTTTTAAGTTGAATGAAATATTTGACAAGGGGTAACTTGGACACTCGAGACCTAAATTGTATAAAAGAATTTCGAATACCCATGAAGTTTTCAATTAAATTTTAAATGCATGCTGACTATTGAAATCGATTAAAATATAAAAAATTGAATCGGTCTAGGTGGGGTTTGAATGTTTGTATTTGCCTTACAAGGGTAATGCTTTGACCACTAAGCTACCAGACCCCGCCCGAACCAATCCAAATTGCTCCTTTATTTCTGTCTTAGAGGCGACAGTGAAGCGCCTACCAATATCCTTACCAACCATTGGCACCAATGAATGATTTTTCAATCATTTAAAAACATTGATTTTCGACTACTCTGTCCAAATAATTTTGAATAAAATTTTAAAGCATTTTGAATGCAAAATATTCAAATCGAATAAAATAGGGCAAATTGAAAATCGGCACCCAAGAAGTATTCATGTAGGTCCGTTGGTCAGAGCATTTCCCCTGAAAGGGTCTGGTTCCGGGTTCAAGTCCCATCTTAAGCGTTCACTTTTTCTAATTTTCCTCAGTCCTTATTAACTTTTAGGTTTTAATTTTGAATACTTACACAAATTTCGTATGCAGATATCCAGAAACTTTAGACCGTAAATGCAAGATGATTTTCCGGACACCTCTTTTGATTAATCTGTCTGCTAGCTCTATTCCCAGTCCAGTTTCGTCACATATTACTATGTAAACACCGTTTGAACAGTAATTCATTCTAAAATATAAATTATAATGCTGTCAACGATATATTATATATTGTCATAGGGTTATGGAAATATCATTAAAGTAAGTAAAGCATGATCATTTAGCATTGACTATGAAATCAATGTTAAATCATACTCATGGTAGTATATGTTTTAAAAATTACTAATAAAAGTAAATAATAAATAAATAAATAAATATTTATTTCACAAATAAGGAGTACATAGTAACATTACAGAGCAGTGAATGAGATATCAACTGGAAACAAGAATATCAGATAGTGTGATGTAAGCATATTACAACAAAGGTAGTACTTAGTTACTATTATTGTTAACCCTACCTCTTAAACTAGGGTTACCCTTGTATCTTAAGAGGCAGTGTTCGGCTGATCTATGATACATAACAGAAAGTTAAGTGTGTAGTCTCACTTCAACAGTTGTACCATCGTCGCAGTAATGTAATTGGGAACAAGGTACGTTACCATTAAACAGGTGCATGTGTGTGTGTGTGTGTGTTTGTGTGTGTGTTTGTGTGTGCGTGTGTGTGGATGTGAGTCTAGTTAGTGTACGAATTTAAGTAAGGATTCAGTTTCAGAGTGATCTAACTGGAGAAGCCAGGAAGTGATGGTTGATTTGAGTTTATTCTTGTTAAGATCTATTATATTAAGTCTTTTGTGAACCTGTTTGTACATACTCAGAATGAAGTACTGCCGCTCTGCTGGTGTGGTTTTATGGTGGGTCATTAAAGGGTTATTTCTGCGCTTGCTCGGGTCTGAGGGAGGGACACTTGCGTGTTTTCGGAGGATAGAGCGCAGTATGTATAGCTGTCGGACAGTTAGGAATAAAAAAGTAGCATGAAGCTAATAACTGCAACGATAGAGAATAAGTTATGACAAACACTAGGACGTTTGTAATTTTCACTCGGAACACACATGTCACACAGTCGCATGGTCCATATTGGTATTGAATTCACAAGACCAGCTAAACAATTATAAATCTTTTTTGTGATATTATGTCAATGAAACCAAACTACACACAACATACATACATTTCGTAAAGAAAAAGATCAGAAATTATACAGGTAAATGATCAGACATCGTCTTGGGTCGGTGCACCATGATATTCTTATGAAATAAAATGTATCAGAGCCCATGTATATTTTAATGTAAATAACCTAATAAGGAAAATATATATATGTATTGATATTTATTATAAATAGAATAGAAATAAAAGGAGTCCAAGAAATAAACCTCTTCTGTAAATAAAACGTCTATAGAAAATAAACCATTTATTGTTTAACAATGAAAGACACTATCAATGAAAGAATTAAACCAACATTCATTTAGAAGACTAATATTTTATCGTCTAAAAATCATTGAGAGCCGAAAGTGCAAATAATTGCGATAAAATACTAAATTCATTTTAAGGGGCAAAAACACTTGGAAGAAAAAGAAAACATGTTTTACTTACACAATACTAAGAAAAAAACAAAAACCGGAATGAAGAATGTCGGTCTATCTCTAAATATTTTGTAATAAAAGAAATTGTTCAGCGGAGTGCACTGTCCTATAAATTTACCACAATAAAAGACAATGCAGCTGCTTAAAATGTGCAGCTAAAATTTACAATTTTGCTTATCTTTGTTCTAGATTTAGCCCACCTAAGACTCTTGTAAGACCATGATTTAGTTGGATCTTAAACGAAACATGCTTGTGTACTCCGTTTAAGAACAGATTGAATATCATCGCAGTCATTGTTATAACATTTTTTGGAAGTTTTCTTAAATAGAACTTACACAGACATGATCTGTGTGAGTTATTTAAGTAGGTACACTATTCCTTAACAACTATAATATCAATGTGCAATGTACTTAGACGTAATTTACGAAGATCGTTTTCTTATTAGCATTATGTGTACTGTAGTAAGACGCAACCAATATGAGA
This sequence comes from Eilema caniola, assembly GCA_949126895.1. Taxonomy (NCBI): domain Eukaryota; kingdom Metazoa; phylum Arthropoda; class Insecta; order Lepidoptera; family Erebidae; genus Eilema; species Eilema caniola. Next base: position 21,436,332 of record OX421475.1, read on the forward strand.
ATATCAGTTACGTATCGACGCCTGTAAGTTCCTATACATTATGCTAAATGCTTGAGAGTAAACATTGAATTGTATATAATGATGTACGATGTAAAACGTATGTTATTATAATAGCACCAATGTAAGATATTCACCTGGTAGGTATAGAAGATTCAACGAATAAATAAATATTTTAGCATGAAATGAACAGGTATTTATTAAAATATCAAGTAACGTTATCCTTATGCAATATTTTATTTCAAGTCAATCTGGATTCATAATTAGATCTGAGGACATATTGTATTCTAGATAACAATTTTAACGTCATTGTGAGAGTTGAATACCAACTGAGCGCTGTTATGGAACACGGACCTTTGACTAGCATTTTGTTTTTCTGAGTTAAAATTACACGTACATACCTTGGCACAACTTCAAATCCTTGGCTCATTATCTCAGGGCTCCTCATCTTTATCAGGACTTTGCCCACGTGTTTGCTGGAAGATAGCAGTCTGAAAGCTCTCGAGACTGCAGCAGGTGAATATTCTATACGACTGATTGGTTTCACAATACCTCTAGCAATTCCTTCACTTATCCTACATTGTAGGATCTAAAATTAAAACAGGCATAATTTGTTGTGTGTTTGATGGCATATCAAAGGCTTATTTTATATTATGTGTGGATGTGTATATATGTAATACTTTAAATTAATCTTCTTTTTCTTCTTCCTAGCGTTAATTCCAGTCGCATCCTAATCTTTTAATTTGGTGTCCGCTTTACCAGTCCAACTGTGAATTTGGCTAAATTTCGATATTTTCCGTGAAGCGACTGCCATCTGACCTCCACAACCCAAAAGCGATATTGAAGTATTGCAGTTGTTGGAGTTTTGAATGCTCCAACCATACGTAACGACTACCATAGATGTTCGTATGACAACCTATGGCTTAACGTGCGCTTTGAGGCACGAACAGATCAGACACGAAGCAGAAATTTTCATACATACAAATATTTGCATTGAGCGGGGATCGAAACCGCGCCTCTTGCATTGCGGCCGCGTTCCCTACCGCTGCGCCACCGAGGCTGTTTTAAGGCTGTTTTAATACTAATAACTTATAAAAAAATTGTAAGAAAGAATAAATGTAATATGCACGTACAAATATACTCTAGTTGCAAAATTATATTCTATTGAATTTACATGAAAAAAAATTGCACAGGAAGTGCTTTGAAAATTCATTTATAATAATGTGGCCTTATTGTAAATAAGTTTACCTTTTTGTCGTTTCGATATTCACGTCTAAATATGTTAGAGAAATCCACAGCTATGTAGGACTTCTCTCCATTCAAAAAGAACATACCGATGGTTAGATTTTCATTCATATCGTAAGTGTTCAAGTCCAGAAAGACTCCTGATAATGCCACACATTTCATGGCAATCTGTAGAAGAAAAAAAATGTTGTTGGTGGTCTTGTTGTTATACTTACATGTTATTCATACATGTGGTGAAACTTGCTAGACAAAACACCTATACATTTCCACAGTGTGGAAAAGTACAACAGTCTTATCCAATATTATATTACTATTTGTTTTTCTTTTATACTTCTTCCACCCAGACTATACAGAAGTTAGTGTGCTTGATTCTTATTATGGGCTCGGTGGAAGAAGCTTAGAAGTAGTAATATAATATTGGATAAGACTCTTGTACTTTTCCACACTGCCCACCGAGCCCGTAATATGGATCAAGCACAGTAACTTCTGTATAGTCTTGCTTATGATAATAATATGAGACCTTTTCAGGCTTCACATCGGAGTTAATGATAAGGTGGATATGAAACTAGAACCGAATAAAATCGAACAGTATTTCATCCTGGTAAATTCCATTAAAATAGTGTGTTCGTACCTCTCGCGAATACCCACTTGCGCAGTTTATAACATAATCGCAGCCATCAGTTTCAGTCTTAACTATAGTCAAACATGAGTCGTTATAAGACTGTCCTATTCTGTTTTCTGAAAGAGATTTCCAAAGTATAAACCTAAAAATTTGACAACTTCCAGGTTAAACTAAAAAGGGCAAAATATAAACAAAATAGTACAATTGTCTTTACACGCTACAAATTTTTAAGTTAATATTTTTATATGTATGCCAAGTAATCATTTTATTGAAAGTAATGCAATTGTTTTGGCAAAATTGAAAATACTTTTGTAACCTATTTCACATTTAACTTAGACTTTCTTAAATTATTGGGGAAGATTATGATTGATTTTTGACCCCTAGTACACACTTACCATCAAGTTGAGGGTACAAGTTGAGGAGCATTTTCTTCTTATATTCGTTGCTCACAGTGACATATATAGTACACTCTAGAGATATACATAATGCTATAATAGCCTGACCGAGAGCACCTGCTCCTCCAGTGACCAGAACACGTTGCCCTTTAGACAATTGACCTTTTATTGTCTGTAAAGAAGAAAATAATTAAAATAAATGTTATTATGTCATCGTAGTATACTGATCCGATTACTGTGCTTCATGAACGGACGTTCCCGAAATGAAAAAGTTAAAACTATTCCAAATTGATTATTTATCTCTGTATTAAATGTCACGTAGATTCGTTCCAGCATTATTGGGTAACAAAGATCCATATAACCATTTAAACTTTCGCATTTTTGTTAGCAGTAGTGACAATGAGAAGATGAATTTTATTCTTGTGAATCATTGATATGAAAGAATAAATTTATCAAGATTAAAGCAGATACAAGTGATAAAGAGTATTGATCACATTTTAATTATAAAATAATGTGTACGAAAGCAGTTAGCACCTAGATGGAGAAATATTTAAAATATCAATAATAATTTCAGCTATGCTCATAGGTTCCACTAAAACAAACATAGTAGTCAAACCTCTTAAAAGTTTCAGTCTTCAACGAGTAAATTTCGGTACACAGATTTTGTCAAAGACATTGGAATGAATATAAATAATAAAAATTTATTCAAAATACAGTTGCTTCAATTCTACACCTTCTGCTTTCAGTATTACACATTCAGTTACACCTTACTCATATGTATAGCCTATACGCTCGTAGACATGATATCTCGAGAGCGAAATGAACCTATTTACGTGAATATTTTATCAAACAGAATATTTACTATGGATATTAGGAGCTGCCGGCTCAATTTCTTGAATGGGGAGATTTATTTCGGAGTAAGTTATTTTTAGGGTTAGGTTTTGCGTAATGTATTTTTGTGATTTAGTTTATTCCTTCAAGATAGGCATATCGTGCATAAAAGCTGTAAGCATGGTACCGTTAGTAAATACGCGCAATAATATAATATTCTATACATGGGAAAAAAAAATCTTCTTACTACTGAAATTTTGAAAGTATCTTAATAAACCTCTGGTCATTTACAGGCGAGAGCGTATGTATGTATCTCATATAATCGTTACACATTCCTATCTGCATCATCACCAAAATGTGATGATTGTACTAAATAATAACGGGCAGTCACACAATCACACATCTTTTAAAATTTTCATCATCACTCTGCTACACAATTCATGTAGGATATTGTAGGAGATAGGACAAGGCGGTATTTCCGTCCAATTGAGCTGTCCAACTGGGGAAGTACCGCCGTCCTACAGAATGCCGCAGCCATAATAACCTCGTGTGGTGTTTTCGACGGTGAGTAGTGTAGCCAGAGCTCACTGGAGTTTTTGTGCTGTCAGTGGGAAGATCAAAGGCTATTCCTGCTGTGTCGTCTACACTGGCGGCACAGAAACTCCCTGTGTTTACAGGGTCAGCAGTACGAGTGTGACTCTCTTGGTGTTGCGCACGTCCATAGGCCACGGTAACCACTTTCCATTACGTGGACCGTGTGTTCGCCTGCCACATCAGTGGTATATAGTAAATTGCTTCAAGTTTTCTATGCAAGTCTACATGTAAATTATTACAGTTATATATCAGTTACACAGTTATCTTACCAGACAATAATACGCCATAGCATAAGGAAGCGGAACTGTAGCAGCATCCTGCAGCGTCCAATGCTCTGGAACTGGCCATTTCAAATCTGGGTCAGCTTCAATTGAACTACTTAGGGCGCCGCTAGGTATGAGTCCCATAACTCTTTCCCCACTAAGGAGAAAAACATTAAACAAAAACGTTTACAAAGTATATAATTTAATGTTTTAACTATGGGTCAGAAACTAGTGGACATGATAAGTCAAAACGAGAAAAAAAAAATCAGCATTTAAAGTTTGCAAAGGAAGAAATATCTAAAAATCACCTCCTAACGAGATAGAAATTAAAATGAATAGAAAGACCAGCGAATCAAAAAATAACGATAAAAATTGTAAGTTAGTTTGTCAATTATACTCATTTTAGAATTCGCTTTTGTTGAACTCTTTTATTATACATTATATGGATCCAATATTCTGAGCCAAGTAATAAGTTTTCAAAGTTTATATATAGGGTGTTTTCATGAAAGGAGATAAGTTGTTTGGTACTAAACTTCATCCCTGAAATATACTGAATACCCATGCGTCTAAAGTTATGAATTTAAATGTGACGTAATTGGGATAGATTTACTTTTTTATTATAGATATTTAAAGAACAGTATTAAATATTTTATTTCAAAGAAATATATTCAAAGATATTTTCTGTACGTACAACGAAAGACACAGCTATACAGGACTCGGTGCTTTTTATCTCATGAATTACATTTAATTTCTTAAATTCAACAAATTCACCCTAGAAATAATAAAATAAACGCATTTTTTTTACCCCCTCACCGAAGCCGGAGGGGGAGGTTATGTCGGACTCGAACCGACTAAACCGCACGCCGTCTGTGGGTCATTGTGCTAGGCCGAAGGTGAGGTTGTCTCGCGACATATCTCTCGTACCCCGGCTGACCCAGGGCCATTCCTCTCTGTCTGGCCCTCCTCGGGTTTTTACTAGCGTAGCAGTGATTGCGTTAACGTCTTGTTAGTTAAAAGCCATTCGATGCTCGAGGATCGTATACACATATTATTGTAAAACTTACTCTCTATCAATGCCACTATAATCCATGCCAATGAATTGCTTTTCTTCCCCATGACTGTGTATAACTTTTTCTACGTCCTTCAGTGATATTCCAGCATATGAAACCTAGGCAATGAAAAATAGGACTATTTCAAGTTTGTATCTGAAGTTGTTTTTCTTAATCTCTTCTGCTTTTGACGACAATACATAATTTACTCTTTTGGTATGGCAAGTATTCATGTAATAATACCAGAAGCCCACTGCATAAGATAACGTGTTGGGCCAATGATTTATTATTGTCTGTTTTTATTAAAATGAATCTTTTAACCCGCTACTCAGCGTACCCGGGATAAATGTGCCCATCACGCTGGCGGCATTACCCCGCTGAATAGCGATGGCAAAGCTTTACCCCAGGTACGAGGATATAATTAATTAAAAATTAAGTATTGAATATTTTTCGAAACCTTTTGTTTAATATTTTATTGCTAACAGTCAACGAATTCCTTAAAACATCAACCATTATTATGTACCTGGACTAAATTATTGCTTGCAGTAATGGCAGGAGCTTCACTCCAGGTCAGGCTATTTAAATCACCCAGTACAGGACTTGTTAGAGTGGCGTTTCGAATCTTTATCCTCGTTGTTGTTGGCGTGTAGTAGAAACCTCCCCATTCACCCTATAAAAAAAGGCTAAAATTATAATTGTATGTGGTGAAGAGTGTTAATTTTCCGGAATTCACTTAAGTAGTAGATATTAAGATCATGTTTTTTCACAGAAAATCATGGGTCCCTCAATCAGGGAAGTCTCAATATTGAAGATAAGTAGCATTTTAATCTACGTTATGCCCTGTGATTTCCCGTGTATTTGGAAGGAGGGAATAAAGAAGATTTGGTGGTTTGTTTGCACCCAAACTATGCCGGACTGATCACTATGCAATCAAATAACTATTATCGGACTTCGTCTAAATATAATTAAGATGAACGAAAATTCATTTCGAATAAAATTGATTTAATGAAATAATATTTACCTTTTTCAGGACATTAATGTTGAGGTTCTTTTCAAGCTGTTCCTTGTATGTAATATGATTAGGGTGGAAAGCAGGTGCACGAAAATCAACAGTTGCCATTAAGGCTATTTTGGCTTCACCATCTGTTCTTAATTTGTTGACAAATCCTGTAAAGTAGTAAGTATTAATAGTATGAATCATACTGAATACGGTAAGTTAGGTAAACATATGTAGATGTTGATCTACAACTATACGCAATCCAATTTCAAATCCAAGAAAGGAAAATCAAAATAAATTTAATAACAAAAATCTTCAATACCTAAAGCACCACAATACTGCTGTTTCTCAGAGAGTAGCACGACGCGTTTTGTTTTATGAAGCACATCATATACATTCGAAACCCAATCCAATTTATTATCACAATTGACACGAACATACGTAATATCCTTTAAATTTTGCCTTCTCAATAATATTAATATTTGTTTCCCATCTGACATAGCACTCACAACACTAAAATAATATTTCGTAAGGCCCTGAAGTTTAGGAACTCCAGTTTCTAATGCTAAAACAAAAGTGTCATTTGAAATGTTTCGCAGGTTCTTCATTTTCTGCAAAAGGGAGTTTCCAATTTAATAACTACAAATAGTTTATTAATTATGGTTAGGTACTTTTTTATTTATTATAATAAATTTCGATTTACATTTTAATAATATGTCAAATAAGATGTTAAATTACATGTAAATATTACAAATTAGAATTTACTGGTTTCTGAGAGATTTTCGAGGAGATGTGTGTAAATAAGATATACTACCTGATAATGCCCACAGCTTTGCCTATATAAAAGCAATCCACCTTTGATGATTTTATTTTGGTCATAATCTCTGGTTTATTTGTAAAATCAAATATGACAATTGCTAAAGGTAATAGTCAAAGTAATGTTTCTTACACATATAACATGAATTACTTACTTTTTCATCAGCCAACAAATTTTCAATAATGAATACATTAGCTTTTTGTGTATCAGTATTTGTTGCCATTAGAGATTCGTAATCATCATTAATATTTAGCACAGAAGCAACTTCAACCTTAGCGTTTGGAATATTGTCTGATATTTCTTTAATGATACAGTTTAGATTCGTATTAGAAGTAACTATTTGTGTTACTTTAATTTCATTCATTGTGGTATTTTCTACTACTATTTGAAGATTTATGAGTAAAGCAGTTTTTTGCTGAAATAAAATATTCTAATTAGTGTATAAGTAATAGAGGTCAATATTTTTAGATAATGTTTCATAAAAAGTATCCGTTTACAATTCCAGCTGCATTTGAACTGAGACTAATTTATTTTAATATTTTTTCAATAAACTTCTATGAAAAAATATTAAAATATTAGTAAAATAGCCAATTAGAAAAAAAAAACTTTATATACTATAATAGTGCAAGTATATAATTGTGTACTTTTGTAAAAGAAATAAAAGGATACTATTTTTTTTCTAGTAACCCCCAAAAACCCCGACGAGTACACGAAGAGGTTCGATTAGATAAGTATATTCAAATGGAACCCATTTCTTCAAGTCTGTAAGGCTTTTTTTAAATATTAGAAATAAAAAATTCTAAGTTTTAAAATGAGGTAGAGATCGTAACAATGTCATTTTGTTCTGGTAATTAAATTACGTCACTTACGTCCACTTTGTCCATAGAGTAGTGTGGGTAAAAGGATTTAGACAACAATACGTCAGGTTGTTTTTCTACTACGGGCTTATCTGTAAAAGTTACATTTTCAAGTTCTACACCAGCACATCTAAAATAAAGTTGAAATTAATTAGGCACATAACGACTTTAACAAGAACACAAAAATATGAACAACTAATTGCTCTCCTGAAAAACTACCATTAATAATTAAATGCTATAACTAATTTATTTTCTTACATACGTCTGACGACGTTGACTAAATAAAACTGTGAATTCTTAGATTTGTGTATTTTATTTTTCTTCAAATTGCTAAAACTGTATCTTCTATGAAATTATAGTTTTTCAAGCAATCAAACCTAAGAGAAACCACATGGGTTTAATAAAACAAAAAGAAAGTTGCGATGTGTTTTAGTATTATTTCCTAAGTGATTAGAGTAAAGATTTGATTACTTACTTTAATTATTACTTATAACTGCATAATTTCTGCACATGCTAGCTACATATATTTGTAAGAAGTTAGAGTTAATTTTAAAATTTAATTCAGAATTTTACCTTATAACTCCAGTAGCTCTATTGTATTTTGCCCAAACACACCTCACTCCATTCACTGTCTCAAGTTTAGATATATCTTGATCCAAAACGTTTATTCTAAGTTTTCTTATAAACTTCGGAACAGAAACTCCATCATAATCATGTGCAATAGTATTAAATTGAATCAGAGAGTCTAGGAAAGTGAACCAATTCTTATTCCATTCAATGTAGGCTTCTTCGCGATCTAGATATGATTCTTGGATGCTTTTGAATTTTCCACTGCAGGAATATAAAGAAAATCGTATTCACTGTTGGCCGTAAGAAAATATAATTCTACCCTAACAATATCTCCAAAATCGAAGTATGCAGAAGAAAATATTTTTATAAGTAGTGTTCTAAGTTCTAATCTATTTAATGTGTTTACATGTTATTTTCACAATTATTTAGCGAATTCGATTGGAAAAGTTAGATCATATACAATCACATTTAGTAAATAAAAAAAAACTAAATAAAAGAGGGACCAAAAGTTACTCACCTATAAGAAAATCCTCGTGATTCCAAAATTTTGTAAATGTCTTCAGATTCTAATGTAATAATCTCATCGTCAAAACTCACATCATTCGATTTTTCTACGTCCTGGTAGAATTTTAACACTTTCACACCATTTATAACACCACTTGTTACACATAAATTATTTTGACTAACCTAAAACAAAACATATTTTTTATTAAAGTTTTAGTTTAGTTTGAATTTACTTTTATGTTAAAATATGTGATGTAGCGGCAAACTTTCAGATTTTAAATCCTACTAAACATAACAAAAATATGATCTACATGGCGGCAAGTAGTAAGTACTGTTAAGACGCTTAAGTTACATTTTAACAGCACACCAAAGCATTTTTTTTATAAATTTGCTTAATGGCCATTGATAGTATCATTGTAATAGCAATTTAGCAAGTGAAATTAGTATATATACAAAATACGTTATCTATAAACTTACAAAACATAAACATAATATTATCTGATCTTACAAAATAGTAGATTATGGTACCAGTGTGTAAAGTTGGTGATTACCGCTGAGACACGAGCCGACAGGCGAGGGTCTAAAGAGAGCCAAAAACGGTAATCAACAATACACACGCGTATCATACGACGTTTTTCATTTCACTTGTGAATTATATAATACCAAAATAAATATTTACCCTTGCAGTTTTAAGATAGTAAACATTTAATAACATTAAGGACTTCATATCAATCACATCATATATCGGACGTATAAAAAAAGACTAAAATATGGTGAATTTACTTAAAGTTTTAAACAGAGAGAAAACAAAAGTTATATTTGAGTAAATGTTTTGTTTATTATACACGTACAAGATGAAATTTCCTATTTAAATAGGAAGTTGCGTGATATGAACAAACAATAGGTTAATTTATTTGTTCTATTGAACAAGATCTTTTTGTATCTAATTTTTTTAAGAATAATTTATGTTATTGGGTATTGGTTTATGAGCAAGTGGAATGAAAAAAATATAATGAATTTAATATTTTCGATAGCTATGAAGATTAAATCACGCACCTCAAATTTACTGCTCGCTGTACTGATGGAAATAAACAACCTGAGTGGAGTGTCGCGTTTGATTACCACTTCGCTATGAAACTGGATATCGCTGAAGATCACTGACTGCTCCTGATAATTTACTCCAGTATGCATTGATAAAGTCTCCCAAACAAGTACCAGTATTGCTGACTCAGGAAGCACATTCATACCTACAGCCAAAATATAATGATAACGTCATGACCTTTTACAATAAATATCTCACTTCAATATATTAAAAAGCAAACAGGAAAACGTTTCCTAGAAAGATTTCGTACCATTTCGAATGTGCCCTTCGAAGAATTTATAATCATCGTCATGAATAGACATCACAAAGTTGCGAGCAGAAGCTGTTTTTATTTCGTCCTTTTCTAAGAACGAGTATTCTGGCCTGAAAGGTAATAGGTATTATTAAAACTATATATTTATTAGCAGCTTGCATAAAATACTCTTTTATTATTCGCGGAAAATTACAGCATATTATATTAAATACATGCCCCTTATGAAGAGCTACATATTATTGAATATTTGAAATTCAATATATTTTTAAATAACTTAAGTATTGCTACTGACGTATTTTTAAACTATTAGGGTACCCAGAGGTCACTGGAGAGTTTTTGTGCTTTCAGTGGGAAGACCAAAGGCTATTCCTGCTTTGTCTTCTACGCTGACGGCACAGAAACTCTGTGTTTACAGGGTCAGCAGCACGAGTGTGACTCCGACTTCGACTCTCATAGGCCACAGTAACCACTTTCCATCAGTTGGCCATGTACTTGTCTGTCGCCACAGTGGTATAAAAAAGAACTATATTTTAATCAGACAACCTGCGTATGGTAAACCAAAATAACTCACCAATCCTCGCTGTGCTCCCAATCGACATAATGAGACAAAAGACATGTTTCTGTCGAAACAGGGAATTCTACTTTAGGATACAAAACATCCACCTTTGGATTAACGCCAGCTTTGTACATTCTGCAAAATAATAAAAATAAAATATGTGCTATGCATATTTTCATATGACTTGAATTTAACAAAGGATAATTCGAATAATATCACTAGAATAACATAACATAAGATAATGTATTAATGACGTAGCTTCATGAAAATAATAATAAGAGGCAATGATAATTGTCTAACCTTCAAGCATCAAATAAGGAAAGAAGTTTAGGTTATGGTTGGTGAGGGGTAAATGAGAGCAATTTATATTTCTAGCAATACCCAAAATCAACATTATAATAATATTTTTTTACTTACTTGCCAACAGCCTCAAGGAAGAATTGCACTCCATTTGGATTACCACGACTCGCAAGAGGCACATGTGTACAATCTTTATGTGATCTCTTCAGAATTGCTTGGAGTAAACCATGAGGTGCAATTTCTACAACTATAGCATTATCTGGGATAAACTTTGTCATTTCCTCAAAAAGTACTGGGTTCTGTGAATTATTATTTGTTAAGTAAATTTCATTGGTATAATGTTTACACTTTTCTTAAATGGATACTACAAAAGATAGTCAATCTCATTCCAATTGTTATAACAAATCTGCCAGATCCGACTAATATTTCTATGTACATTCATAACGAAACATTCATAATTTTAACATTCTCTAAGACTATAGACGCCGCCGGATAGATTTTTAATGTTTGGCTAATAGGTATATGGGATATTTTTATACTGTGCATTTTTTATAAAGTAGGTATAGAACTAAATAAGTGTCTTACCGTCATATTATTTACGAGGTATTCAGCTGACAAATACTTCGCTGCGTCCTCGTCCCATCGATCTTGAGGTACTGACGTTGATAACCACTTACTGCTTCGTTTCTTTGGGTTTGTGATGACATTGCCTAATTTTATCAGCAACTCAGGAGCTAATGAAAACAATATATACATGATATAAATATGTAAATATATCTAATATCTTCTCCTTCGGTGGAATCCATGGCACGGCAACTCTTAAATTTTATGTTTCCAGTGTGCTGCTACCTGGATTGCGTTCTCGAAAGTGCTCATAAGTTGCTCTGATGTACAAGTATATTTGGACAAATGTAGTACACATTAGCAGGTGGGCCATAGTCTGTGGAGCAACTCCACACTCACAGCACAGGTCCACGTCATTTGAGAAACCCCACCTAGATCGATTTTCCCAGTTTCGGCCGACCTGTAATCCCGAAGAGCGATACCAATGCTCGGGCCCTCTCCGTGAGTAGTGGCGCTGCCATGAAACTAATTATTACACCACAATTTGTTAAACTACTGTTGTATTTTGAAGTATCCTTGATCCTCCAGTTGTTTAAATAGACTATAATATCACGCTATGACCTAAATAGAATCGAGAACAGTGTATGGAATAACGGCTAACAGCCTAATAGATTTCACTTCAAATGCACTACAATTTCGTTTCTTTTAATTATTATTCGGTTGTTTTTCTACAATAATAAATCTTTATCTTGCTAACCGAAATCATATTGGTCGCAATAAAAATACTTGGGTACCTATTTTTATAATTAACACTTATTTCTTACCACAGTGAGCAATGTATCGAGAATGGTATGCAGTACCACCACATTGAACCTCCTTGGCAAATATGCCGCGTTGGGTCAACTCTCCCACATACTCTTTCACTTTCTTAACTGGCCCTGATATTGTTGAGGACTCTGAGCTGTTATGACAGGCTATGTCAATTTCTGGTGGACATTGGTTTACAATCTGCAAAATAAATAATAACGATCATCATGCAGAAAGTTTTAACATTATATTTACAAGAAAATAATAAATAATTTTGTTGGAAAGAAACAAATTAGCAGTAGACAGCCTCCGTGGCGTAGCGGTAGTGAACGCGGCCGCTACGTAAGAGGCGCAGGTTCGATCCCCACGGAATATGGATATGTGCATTGGTCTGGTTATGCTGGAGAGCACGGTAAACTGTCGGTCCCGGATGCCATACGAACGTCTATGGCAGTCGTTACGGGTAGTTGGAGCCAGTCCAACAACTAGTCTAACTGCAATTCTTCGATATCGCCTTTGGGTTGTGGAGGTCAGACAGCAGTCGCTCCACGGTAAATAACGAAGTTCAGCCAAATACGCAGTTAGACTGGTACAACGGACCCCAGACTCCAAGCTAAAAGCTTCGAATGCGACTGGGTTTAACGCTAGGAAGAAGAAGTAGACGTAGTAGGGTAATTGGTATTTGGTAAATAAGTGGGTGGCCCCTTTACCAAATAGATGAAAATTGAGGATCGGATGTTATTCGGAGGCCTATGCATAACTGCACTAATTAATAAATTGATTGATATTTTAATAAAAATACAGAAACTGTATCTTTTCAACTTTAGGAGGTAACAGTTTTTTGAAAGTAATTTTTTGAAAGATAGGAATTTCTTGAAAATTTAAAAATATATTAAGCTTTAGGTACATGATGTTAATTTAGACTAAGACACATTGAATTAATTTAGTCAAATGTAACGTTACTGTTTTATTGTAAAATAATGAAGACAACAAATCGTTTTTTTAAAGTTACTTACGGCTTGATAGCCCAGACCAACTGCAGCCATTAGTCCTTCTTCTTTGGGACTGTCAAATACTGTTTTTGCGCGGAGGTAATTACATAAAACCATCTGTTCAGCTGTATACAAATTATCATGATATGCACACGCCAGCTCGCCTAAGCTGTGACCTAAAAGATATTTAGAATCAGAGATATTTAACATGATATAAAATTTTGTGGCTAAGATTCATCTTTTTTTAATAAATGATACTTGAATGTTAGTACGTAAGGCTTTTCGGCCGGCGAGGAGAGGTCTATGCCCTCGTTGCCGCCCGGACCTGTGCCACTGAAGATGTCGACCGCAGTGATCGACGAAAAGTCTGAAACGCAAGATTCATATGGACCACGGCCAAACAGCCCGGAAGCAAATCTAAATGATATTTGATTTATAAATAAATATACATAAAACTATGATCATAGGGTTAGCCACAATAACCGCAATAAAATTAGACTAATCTGATTTACTAATCAAAATTTACGAGTTGAAATATTTAAACATAAAATGAAACCAACGAAGGTGCAAATGTATTATTTCACCAACTATGTTTGTGGTTTCACGTAATACGGTACCAGCCTTTTGCCGTCTTCTGAAAATTACTAATTTACTTCTTAGTTTCCAAAGCCACTTACCTATAATTCCATCAGGAACAATGCCCATTTCTTTAAGCATATCAGTTAGTCCCACTTGCACAGCACCGATGCCAACGAAAGCGTAGACAGAGTTTTCACGTACTTTACTATTTGGGTCCGTTAAAATGTTTATGAGATCAATGCCCATTGGCTCCAACGCTTTATGACATCTGTAAAAAAATACTTCTAAAAACAAACGTTTCGATGGATGTTTGTTCAGGATTGATGAAGAGATCCGGAAGAAAATGGGCATGCGCGAAGCTGTCAACGTAAGTTAATAAATTAAAAATTACTTTTTGGCAAAAATAATATAATAATTTTACATTATGAAAATCTACCGGATATTTCATGTCATGCAGAGATACTACAAAATTTGATTTAAGTCACGTAGATGTGCTAAGTTAAACCAGTTAACCGCACTTTGAGATGGGTAATGAGCTAGTGAACGTGTCACTATTACAGTTAAAGAGCCTTGCTATAGGCACGATAAGATACTGTCTTTGTATCACGCAGAAGGCACATTTGTTACAGGAATGTTTAAGAGTTAACATTACATACTACAAATTCCAGTTCATGCTGGCCGATAAAATAAAGAAAATATTTAAACATTTAGCTCCCTTTACACTCGAAGAAGATGAATGTTAAGAAGATAATAGTGTCTCTTCTTCAGTGATTGGGGTATACTACGTTTTATTTTTGAAATTACATTCGCTAATACCTAAGCATAGAACATTTAAGTGATTAGATGCAAATAATTTATGCCACTAACGACCTTGGCTTTCTAAAAGCAATTAAAATCATCTTTTGAAATCTTTCGGCGGAACATCCAAGTATTTGACCCTAATCGCTTCTCCAAGGTTACAAACTATTAACAAAGGCAATCTATCATAATAACTTGAAAGCCTCGGCCTTTAACTCCTGAAAATATATAGAAATTTAAGATTAAAGTATTTGTATCGTTCATCTTTTCATCCCTAATGAGGCATCTAGCAAACCAAGGGTTGAATTTAATGCGTACAATTTATTGCTGAACATCTGTCTAATTAATACTAATTTCAACTTATCGAACTAATTAATATGTTGACCTTACTTTGACTCCAGTTCAAAAGATTTTTTTCAAGGTTATGCAACAACTACAAGAATAATAAAATGATATTTTAATAGTACTTTTGAAAATATTAAAAACCAAGTACTTATATTTATATAAGTTCAGTAACTCGTCGAATATAAAAAGGTCAATTTAGATTTAGAAATAATTATCTTTTTACACGTGATGTGTAAAAAGATAATTATTTCTAAATCTCAATCAATGTTATTACATCACATAATTATTTTTTGGATATTTATATCGGGTACGTAAGAAGTTTATTTTAATTGATTTTAAATGTGACGAAATGAGATTAAAGTTAACAATCCCTCAAACTATGCTAAGCTTAAGGTATAAATGATTTGGATAACTCACAAGCAGAAATATTAGTTAGAGGATTTTAAGTTTCATTTTCAAAAGCAAATAATATTTGTATTTACTTTATTATGTTGTTGTTTTTGGTGTTCATGAACATAGACATTTATAAGTAAATATTAATAAAACATACTTGTGGATAGCCGCAGCAAATGTTGGAATTCTCATCAGATCTGCTCCCATTGTTTCCCATTGGGATCCCATACCACTGTATACGAACCACAATGGTTTCTTTCCTCCAGGGTAGTACTCTGAACTTGCAGATAGACTTACAGTTTCTTTGTTTTCGTTTGTATCTGTAACAAAAATTGCATTTTGAATTAAGCAATGTGAAACAAAAATGTACTGCATAGTACACCCATTTCATAAAAAAAAAACGTTTTATAATATATATAATTCCTGTTCTCTTAATTATATATCATGGAATGCGGGAGTTTAAAAGTTAGTTTATAAAAATTGTTCATTTAATTGCAACTAATATCTCTAGCCTGGATCCAAAGCTTATATAATAATTAATAGTACATTTTCGGCATTATTTTGTTCTAAGTCTAGCTGTAGAGAAAGATTTAAAATAAAATTATCGTAAGTTAACTTCTTGATCACAACATTAATAAGTCTTTTTACATTTTACAAGTAAATCATTGTTGAAACAGAACGAGAATATTAAACAATAAAACAGAATTAATGAAGGTACTTTATTTACAAGCCGACTGTTAAAGACTAATGGACGCAATTTGTACTCATTAAGATCCATAAAATTTCTACCATTTTTCAAAGTTATAATTCAAATTAATAATCGGATAATTATCTGAATATTAATCTGTTCATCAAAACTCTCACAACACTGTCTAGACCCATGGTAAGCATAAAATAAAATACACAAAAAACAATAAAATCACATACATAAATAAATACATAAGCTTGTAACTGCTAATCTCTCTAATCTAGTTATCTCTGTAATCAGGTATAGTTTTCATTGTTTCTCTTTTAAAAAAAATTCAATTCAGCGTCTCTTAAGGCGGGTCCAGATATGTATCATTTGCCCGATCCGATCACCGTATCCGTATCGCCGACGCGTATCATGATCGCATACGTGGACGGGTGATGATACTTGTATCATGATACGCGATCTCAATACGCCGTTATGATATGGCCCGTCCCATGTCGTGTCGCTTTTTGTCCGATCATCAAAGGTGATGATGCAGATACGGGCGTCGATCAGTCTGGACGCATCATTTTTATTCAGTGCTTGCAACGTGAAGTAAAGCCAGTGAATTGGAACAATGAAAATGTTATTAAATTTATCGAGGCCTATAAAGAAACGCACGTATTTTGGAACCCCTCGCCACAAAAGCTATTACAACAGGAATCTGAAGCAGGAGGCCTGACCACACGAAATTGCTAAATTCTCGTACACTTCAAGCAACAGCGAGAGTTGACATGGAACTGGGCAATTTGATATCCGATCATGACTCTTATTAAGATACAGATACGGAGCAAATCAAGGCGTCCACAACTTGATACGGGACTTGATACGTGATACGCTGATACGGATACGGTGATCGGATCGGGCAAATGATACATATCTGGACCCGCCTTAAATCTCAAAGTACTCAGTTGATAGTAATAAGCTTACCTCATATGGAAGGCCTGATGAAATATGAATGTATAAGCAATACGTTTACAGCGCCTAAACTACTTCATATAAATATTTTTATATGATATTGAAATTATGTCAAACCTTAAAATGCCAATATCGACTAAAATTATATCACCTATAAATGATGTCCTACTCTATTATTGCAAATTGAAAGATTATCTTATGTCAGTATGACACATTGAGTACATGTTTAAGCGTTAAATCATCTACCCTGAGTTCAAATAAATTATATGGTAATAACTGTATTAACTTACCCAATAACATATAACCTCGTCCAGTGTGCCCAGGAATATCATATTCATAGACTTTGTGCAGTAGCGCAATTTCTTCAGGGTCTATGGGATGACTCTTCATGATATCTATTATTTTATCTACACCAGCTTCTTGCCTTCCAGAAGCAAGAATGAGATAAGGTAAATCAGTTTTATATTTCTCGATATTCTGCCACAAAGAAGGTAAAATTATCTTAATATTTTGGCGGCAGAAGTTTTTAGAATTATATAAAAATTAACTATTCGTAAATTTATTCCAAACAATCGAGTTGTTCATGTTCTCATGTGTCCAAAACGCACAAACTACACTTTTGTAAGATTAGGGAGATTCGCGTATAAAAATGTTATGGCAATGACCTTCTTATGGTTTGACTACTGGATTCCCATTCATAATTGAAATCATGAAAATTACCTTTTGTTTATAATGACCCTTTAGGACGACGTGAAAATTGGCACCAGTAAAAGAGAAGTTATTCAGTGCTGTAAATCCTCTATTAAAATCGGTTTGTTCTGACAACACCTGAATTCTTCCATCGCGTACAGCAGGAATATGATCTTGAGGCTCATTGTAGTGCAAATTTGGAGGTAGTTTCCCTGTGTGGTACGCTAGACAGAGCTAGAAGAAAGCATTGTTTATGGGTTAATTTTAACACACTTCTGTGGAATGTAGGTAATATTGTCAAATGACATAACGGATTTAAAGCCAAAAACATTAATATTTATTGAAGGGCCCCGTAGAGAAAGTAAGTATTCGTTCAAAATTAAAACCTTTTCTCAGACAAGTCACATCTGGCAAGTCATGACTTAAAAGTTAATGGTAAGAGAATGAAATTTATTTTTTTAGTGTCAAAGGGGATTAGTGTAATGGTAAACCAATGTTGTTTGGTCGTAATCATTTTCTGCGATCGTCCTCTTGTAAAAAGGAGTGCGAATAATTTCACCCTATATCGATTTGTTATTATGTATAAAGTTTAAACTACTATAGTTTGACAAATTTACCTTAGTAACTGAGCAAATTCCAGATGCCGATTCACTATTGCCCATATTAGATTTAACACTCCCTATTTTAATAGCGGTGCCTTTGGCAAAAATATTAGATATTGCATTGAGTTCATTTTCATCCGCTTTGGCTATCGCTGTAAAGAAATCTTGACATTTTACAAGAAGTCAAAGGATTAGTCAAAAGCAATCGAAACGTTGAGATCAGTGTCAATGATAATATAACACAAAAAAAAATGAAACGGAGTTTTATTTCAATGTACAATGTTCGATGATCAATGTAATGTGTATATGCAATCATTTGACAAAAAACGAATAACAAATCATCATTTGACAGACAACGTTTTCGAAAAAATTATAGTTGATAAAATTATCATTTTACAAACTATTGTATAATAAACTACTCATTAGACAAAATATTTATTTGGAAAATTTTCATTATGCCTTAACATCATTTCACAAATTGATTATTTTTTAACATGTTAGTTGGCAAAATAATAAAATTTTAACAATTGTTATATTTCAAAGTGGTACATTTGCAAAACCTTTATTTATCAAATGATTCTTTTTGAAGTTATGTTATATGTTTGCGAAATGAAAGTTTGTCAAATGATTACATTATAATACTATAAAATGGTATAAGTTTAGATAATTACGCAACAACTTAAGACAGAAGGTCCCCTTAAGTAGTGACTGAATAAATTAATACCCAAATTATATTACATCGATCTCACAACTTTTTACGCTAGAACTGAGTTGCAAGACTTGGTATTTTTGACAAGGATTGTTATTTTTATGGAATCTTATTTCTTTTTGTAGATGGCCCTACTTTATTCCTTTCCAGTACCTTGTATTTAGTCTTTTTTTCTTTTCCGGTCTTTTATTTACAACCGTACGCACATATGAATACGCACGTAATTTTTTTGACGCACTCATCTAACGTCTCGGTTACAATTAATCCTTCAGTAAGTAATCATGCAATTTCAGGCAATTTACTCTAGTTAATACTCCCATTCTTGTTTTTTGATTCCGTTGACCATTTTACAAGTCACCTTTGATACACCTATTATTTCATTATATTATACTTATGTATATACATGTACACTAATTAAATAACTACAAATGTAACTTTGGAATCCTATATTTTATATAGGATTACAAAGTTATTTATGCGTTTAATGTATCTAGAAAACTGAACCGAAATCGAAAAATATTTAAGTTTTCCCTTGATTCATACACTAAACACTTATTATGTTCTAAAATTATAAACTTCTATGACTGCTAGAAGTGCCTTAGAACTTTGATGATCGAGCAGTCAGAGGGTGACAAAATAAAGAAACTTTAACTCGTTATAATTCTTAAACCATTGGTTGAAATTGGATGAAATTTGAAATATACCGTATTTACCTAATGCCTGCTTGATTACTGAAATTTAATGTTTTTAGTTTTATCCACAACGAAGTTATGGGGGGTCGAAAATGGCCTGAATAACTACGAGAAAATAATATTGTTACGGCCGCTTCTTTTTGCTCGACTTAGCGGTGGCACTCCCGTGCCACCAAATAAGAGATTTTCTCTTGTTTGAAAGTAAATTTGACTGATGTCTTAAAAAATATAGGTTATTTTATAAAAGTTATCTCTTATATTTATTCAAGTAATATTTACCTGCACCTTGCGCTTCAACATATTCTACTTTATTTGGATCGACGTCAGTTTTTGAATAAACTTCGGTTAAAAAGTTCTCAATATCTTCAGATTCTCGCAATGGTAAGAACTGTGCATCTGGCCTCATTTTATAGTTACCTTCGGCATAGTATACTTCTGCATATACTCTAAAAAAGAAAACGTCTTAAAATTAGCAAATAGAGAGACTCATAGAAGTGTGATAAATTCAGTGATCAGGGCAAAACTTTGGCATTAAAAACCATGCCGAGAACCATTTTCATACAGGCCTTAATAATAATACCTAAATATGACGTAGGATCAAGTTACCGTAATGAGTATTTATTAAGCCTTCAAAAGTTCTAGAAGCAAGGTTCACATTGAATGTCGAAAGGTAACCCAAATATAGATGTTTTTGAATCATTCTTGAATAAATTAA
This sequence comes from Eilema caniola, assembly GCA_949126895.1. Taxonomy (NCBI): domain Eukaryota; kingdom Metazoa; phylum Arthropoda; class Insecta; order Lepidoptera; family Erebidae; genus Eilema; species Eilema caniola. The sequence goes on from OX421475.1 coordinate 21,456,818, forward strand.
TTACAAACAATAAATTTCAATGGATAGGTATATAAATAGCAGCTTGTAAATATTCAACAATTTAGTAAAGTAAAAACATGTTTTTGACTGCCTCAATTCGCATATTCTATTCCGTATTACGGAGGACCGACAGGAGTGGTGATATCTTTCCGCATCTTAATGGGACTGCAATTGTGTCTATGTGTATTAATAATGTATGCAAGTCAAACATTGAAAGGTTACTTACCTATGTGCATCTTTGGCTTTCTGTAAAAATATGACGTTGATAGCATCAGCTCTTGTATATCCATCTGCGTTTTTATCAAAACATTTTGTTTTTCCATCTAAACATAGTAGACCAGCTCTAAAATGGAGACATATTTTTCAATTACAACCAATACATTGATTGATTAACATTATTTCATTTTGATTATATTTTTACTTCTTAAAATTTATTTAATGCATCGGTATCTAGTTGTTGATGTTTATTATAAGCTAGGCACCTCATAATTGACGACTAGGAGAGACCGATATTCTTAGCGATCCATGGATTCTCCGTTCGGGTGCCGCCGGGTCTTTCGCGATGCTGAGTTGGGAACTCGGAACAGTGCTTGGCACTTGCGAACCAAGTGTAGGTATAGAATTGGCGGGACCCTTTTGTTGATGAACAGTCGACAAAATCGATAGTATCCCACATTTACATACAACTTTATATGTAAAGGTGGAATACTATCAATATTGTTGACTGTTCATCAACATTCACCTTCACTACCCAAGTTCCCCTCTCTTCCTAACCAAATTTAGTGCGAACCTAATATTGCCGCTTTAGACATTCGTCCTAGTAACGAGCTTATTGTAGCTCTCGATAGGCCTAGATCTTTAGATAGGTTATAGAGAGATTTTGCTGGTATACCTCTCGCTCCCACTTCTACCGCATACAAATTAACCACGTAACCGTTTTTGATTAATTCGTTTGTGAGATCATAGTATTTATTTTTCTTTATTGTGTGGTCCTTCGGTATATTTGTTTCCCACGGTACAGTAAGTTCTACAAGGACCACATATTTTATATTTTAAAATACATACTTTAATTGCCCGATAGCAAAAATTTGATTACAATAAGTACTTGCAAATTATTTTGACCTTCTAACTTTATGGAATATCACCGGCCTTCCATTGTTGGACAAATGCATTGCAATAGGAAAACATCAATATAATATACATATATGACATAGCGGTATGTGGTAACTACCCAGTTTAACATAAATAAAAATATGTAGTAAATTATAAAAAAAATGATGAAAAAATTTAAGTATATCAAAACTTCAAGCTTGGTTTTATAAATCTATGAGCATATAATTTCCCATCTGCCGCATACATTAGACACTGCAAATAACAACTACCTATATAAAAAAATGAAAATACCTTCTTAAATTTAAGGTCAAATTGGGATGTATTCCATAATTGCATCCACCAACAATAGCTGCATCACACAGTCCAGATTTGATACTATTATAAGCTACTTCTAAGCAAGCTGTGGAACTGGCATCAGCATAGTCCAAGGCGTATGAAGGACCTTTGCCGTCAATCCAGTATGAAATTCGGTTAGCGTACATGGCTTTACTGCCCCTGAAAACAGTTTTCAAAAATGTTATACCTAAATAATAAAAAAATGATTTTCCCATGCAATGTTATTATTAATTTGGTTAAGAAAAATTATAATTAAGTCTCAAAGAATGCATAAAATATACAAATGAAAAAAAAAATACATAAAATATACAAAGGTATACATCTACGTAACTTCAAAATTATAGAAAAACAATCACTGATAATTAGGTAATAATATTTGAATTACATATTTTAGCACATAAGAGTTCGTTATTTGTAAAATGTTTGGTAGTTAGAAAATACATTAATGAGTATTTTATTTGAGATTGCAATAAACAAAACCAGTATTAAAACTTGCACAAATTCCCAATTACACATGACATGTGTGCCATTTTTAGAAATTAACTTGGCAACGTTTATTTTATTGATATATTAGGTGTGGATTCATAATATTTTAAGGAAAATATTGTCTATTTTGATGTTCATAATTATTGATGACTTTTGGATAACTTACCCATTAATGACAAAGTCGCTGCGCTTACTGAGGTCAAAAGTCACTATTGTACTGTTGTCAGCATAAGCCGAACCGACGAAAACACCTATATGTTTACCTCTAAGAGACTGGAGACTTGTACCTTGAAGTAGAAAGTGTTGTTTTGAAATTGAAAGAAAGAAAAAAGTTAAGATTGATTGATAAAAAATCAAATATAATACTTGTTTTTAGACCACAAAATAACACTTCATGTACCTTAAAAAGAAGCTTTAACATTTACAGCCATATTCACAAGACATCTAAATGCCAAGAGGTTGAAAACGAAAATGTTTGACTTCATAGAAAGGTGTATAAAACATCATCTAGTTCCGAATCGTATTTCAAAAAGCAAAAAGTTGAAATTAAATAGGTATAGTTAAATTTAGTTAGTATTAAGGTTAATTTAGTTAACATTAATTTTAAAATCCGTTACAATATTTCGCTTGAACATCGTAGAATAGTGAGTTAATAAAAAGGAACTTATTCAATAACTTACTGTAATTGTACCATAATGCAGTACTCTCACAAATGCATCATGCAAATTATATGAATGTTAATGATGCATGAAGTAAAATGTTAATGATAACAATATTAATTATTTAATGAGTTTCAAGTGAACGCTCGCGATGGTACAACAATATGTTATGCATGAATTGTAAATTATATCTATCATCGAAAATATTTCACTTTTAGAGTTGATGCAAAATTAAACATTCAGTCAAATTGAACGTAACAAATTGTTTTATTCAATTTGTATTTTAAAGTACCTACCCGAATCAAAAATAGCTCCATATGTGTGTTCCATTAGTTTCCTTCCTAATGGTTCCAAAACGCATGCTAAATGAAACGTTACTCCAAAAAACTGGGCATCAAACTTATCAGTTCCCTTAATTTTTCCCATGTATTTGGGCACATCTGGATCGTTGAGTTTCCATTTAAAATCTTCTTTTGAAACCATATCAATCTGCATCGCAATTAAAATATTAACTGTAGACGTTTCTCCTTCCCAGAAAATTTGTGCTCAGAAATACATTGAATATTTAAACGAGATTTAGATTTAGATATTAAGAAATTAAGAAGAATATTAGTCATAAAAATTAACATTATTTGAAATAGCCAAGGTTCAAACTTCATCCTGTATGATACCGATGAGAACCAATTCCTGATACAAGCAAGTAAGCGGATTGTTTTAATTTAATTGTAGTAATGAGTAATTATGTCACTAGCATACTCAAATGGAAAATTACCACAAACATTAGAATAAATTAAGTTTTAACCTTATTATACAGATTGTCCATGAACTCAATAACACTGTCAGAATTCGGGAACATTCCTGAAATTCCACTGATAACCACTTCATCTCCATTTAGAGAATTCGAAACACAATTTAAATTTGGGCCCTTTGTTGTAAACGAAGCCATTTTCTAATAAGTAAGTGTATCACTCCTACGAACTCTACCAAATGATTAGTACAATTGTACGAAAATCTATTTATACCAAGGACTTTCTTTAAGTAAACTTATTAGGGATCCCTGGAGACTGTTAAATTTAAACTTAATATTGTATAGATATCTTTTAGCCAGTTGTGCTGTATTTATTTTATCTACTTCACGATAACGATATAAAACTTTAAGTTTAGGTATTGTACCGATAGAGTAAGTACTGGCTCGTTTCTTTTAAAAAGAACGCGCATATTCAAAAAACGATGAGACGACTCAAATTCAGAATGTGGTTATGCTTCTTCCTTCAAAAATCAGTTCCATAGGTTTAAAAAGATTTGCACTGAATTTACTGAACAGGAAAAGAAAATTTAACCCGGTTTTGGACAACATTGCTTTTCAAAGCTGACTTAAAGTATCTTAACTGAATAAATTAATGGGCGTGATAAAAATATGATGATGATATTCTTGGTCTTGATGAAGACTTCGATCCTTACAGTAAAAATATTAGTGAATCAAATAAAAGATTATTGGATAGAAAAAGTTAAGAATAGTAGATTATGGTACAAGTGTGTAAAGTTGGTGATTACCGCTGACGCGATATTGAGACCCGAGCCGTCAGGCGAAGGTCTAAAGAGAGCCCATGACGGTAATCAACAATACACACGTGTATCATACGACGTTTTTTCAATTCACGTGTGACTAATATGATCTAATATAGATATTTACCCTTGCAGCTTTCATATACTTTAGTAAACATTTCATAACATTAAGGTCTTTACATCAATCACATCATATATCGGACGTTGTACAGTATATGTGTATATATCGGGCGGTGAACTAGGTACATAAATCGTTTTCTACAAAACTATTACTTGTAGACATTTAAATTAATGAATGACTTTATTTTAACAGTAAAAACGAATTGAATTTTTTTTTTACCAAAAAATTGCTCATGCTCGCATAGAGTAAAATAATGAGGGTTTATTTTTATTAATCGCATATCGTATACAAAATGGTAAATTTACTTAATTTTAAACAGAGCGAAAGTAAGTTATATGTACTTACTTGAGTAGAAGTTTCGTTTCTTATACTCGCACAAAATGAAATTTTCTATTTAAATATGAAGTTGCATGAAATGAACAAGCAATAGGTGGGTATTAAGTATATATTAACTTATTTGTTCGTTTGAACATGATGTTTTTAGTATCGAATTTTTACGAATAATGCAAGTCAACCAATAAAATTAAAAAAGTAATCTATTATCCCACTCGTAAGGTAATAAAAATCAAAAAACCACAGTTTATTAGTCTTCAGGCTTTCACGGCCGGCGTTGCATCTAGAATATACTGCTTCCGGGCTGTTTGGGCGTGGTCTATGTGAAACTTGCGTTCCATTTCTTTTGACGTGACAACGTCTTATAAATTGGTTTGCCGGGCGACACTTCAAGAAACTGCGTTACGCTCCGCTCACGTTATGCGCTCACAATGAGAGCGAGTGAGAGGCACGCGTCCCTTCCACTCGGGCATGGTTAGCCCGCCTAAGAGCGAGAGAGACAGACATTTTTAAATTGTTACTATTATTTCATCCTTCTTCCTACTATACGAATGAATATTCACATTAAAATTATTTTACCACTCAAAGTCGTTGTCACGTAAAACTTTCGCCCGTATACCGACTTTACAGGCAACCAAATTTTTTTTTACGTTTCGTCGATCAAGTTTCATATAGACCACGGCCAAACAGCCCGGAAGCAGTATATTCTACAAACCACAATTTGATAATAGGTTTAATTATGTGTCTAATTGCGGTGAGGTTAGAGACATATTATGAGCAAGTAATTGAAAAAATATAATACAACGATACAGTCTAATGCGGACTTCGCTGAAATATCGAAATTCAGCCAAACCAGATCGGCTTCGGATGCAGTCGCAACGCTAGGATGGAGAGAGAAAGAATTAAGTAAATAATATAGGTATATCTATTCTAACGATCTAAAAGCAAATAAATACCTGTGACAATGTGACGCAATTACATACCACATAGTACGTAACTGAATCAATTAATAAACTATTTATTTCGTCATAATATATTAATGTTTCAGCTTTGTGATGCCCATGACCTCTTTCGTGTGGACTGTTAATGATACATTTGAGTAGAATTCGTATCAAAGTATAAATGTCACAATCGTGAATCTAATGATTATAATTTACTGTGAGTGGAGCAGTAGGTATGTGAATTCAATATTTCTCGATAAATATCCTGATTATAATAAATACACAGGCGGCTTATTCAATAGTATATTTCATATTTAATTGAGAGGATTTTGAACCCGTTTTATTAATTTTAATCAAATAAGGTCTGACTGGCGCTGATTAATAAAATTAATCCACATACTTAATAAAATACTTAATGATTTCGTTGTAGTACATAGTAATTATGATGCTTTTATTTTTCGTTTGTAGTCTTTCATCATCGGCCTTTGTCCCAATTATTTAGAGTTGGCGCAACATGTCATTCTCCTGCACACATTCCTGTCAGACGTCATTTACACCATTGCCTTTCTGAAGGTCTTCCGTTCCTTACGCACGAAACTGTACCCACAAGCTAAAAGAATAATAATTATTCCGTCTTCCACCCACAGCAAAAGTTCAATCCGATATTCGCCCTGACGTATTGTTTGACATATCCTCTTTCACGCAATAAGTCCATCTATAATTGTGCCTACCTCTGCTCCTAAAGCCCTCTACTTTCATACTTTGGACCTTTTTTAAATCATTATATTCACTTTTTGTAATTTTCTCTTTATGTATGTCAAAAACTTTTTTCATGTCTATATTACAAACAGACACTTATTTTTTATTTATTTGTATGTGTATAATATTGTAGGTACCAGGTAGTTTAATGGTATTGCCAAATATGTATGATTGTATCTATAGACAAATACGAATAACTTGGTTAAAAAGATTGCCAATTGCTTTATAGACTCGTACCGCTACTTTATTTTGGGTATGTACTGACTTACTTGTTAAAAACTGTGGGCATATAAAATTGTCGACACATAATATATAAGGTTTATTCCTGAATTGTAAATATGTGAATATTTTCTGTTTGAACCTTTAAAATAAGTTTTGAACGTAATGCAATTTTTGAAGTGAAAACTTCTTTAGCGGCGTTGGATGGGTGTAAAATGTTAAGGAAGCGTCAGGATAAGTTGACCTTTGAACCGTAACCGACGACTGACGGCATACAAGATTGGTACAGACTATCTATTTTGCAATTTACTACAGATAGCGTCGTAGCTTAAACGGTAAGCACTTCGACTGTAAGTCCTTATAGTTTCAGATAGTATCGGGTTCAAACCACCTGGCCTTCAGGGATTTTTTGTGATTGTTTTTTCTTAATTACTTTTGGTGATTTTTTCTTTTTGTAATTTATTACTTTTTATGATTATTTTTTCTTTCTGTAATTTATTATTTTTTGTGACTATTTTTTCTTTTTATAATTTATTAATTTCTTCTGACAGAAAATTAGCAGAAAATAAGTGATAGGTTCTACGATTAGCGCTATATTATAGGTATGGTATGGTATGTTCTTTTTTATCTTTTTCTATGTAGATAACGAAGAAAGAATAAAAGAAAATGTTTTCACTTCTGCCGGCACTCCCAGAGTGCAACCCGTCTTTTTTTTTCTAAAAGAGTACCTTAGGTATTGTTGTACAATCTATTGAGGTACATGTACAGGTGATTAGCCAATACGTAACCAAACCTTTCAATTAATAAATCATAAAATTACCATTGTATTAGGGAATAAATTAGGGAAATTAAAAGAATAACGTAATTTTGACACTAGGTGTAGTGTTAATGACCTTACGAAATTATCATCTTTGTCACTTTTATTATGCCAGTTCGTTTGCACGATTGATGACACTTTTCAAACTATAGTAGTTCTGTGAACAGTAGACCTCACGCGCATACATTACAATATTTTTGGTAACCTCAAAAAAGAAGTAGTAATAATATTCTTTTTTACGTTTTAAAAACAAGTTTTTATTTTACCAATCTGTACTAAAGCTTGTTTTTGAAGGGATTTTTATCAATACATTTTCAATTTCCGTTATTTAGTTATAGTATAGTAACAGTAAAGCTGTCCCTTCCAATAGTAACCAATCTAAACTAAACACAATCAAGTAGTCTATGCTTAGTACAGAAATTCTCATCACCACCTACTGCCTTCGTCTTCAGACTCTGAAGTTCGATGTAATACCAGACAATATGTTAAAACAAAGCAAATGAGCCCAAATGTGATAGTCTATCTTGTTTACTTTACGTGTGCCTTTGGCCTCTGTCTTATGCCATCTTCAGACCCTGGCTTCCATGCAATGCCAGAGAGTTTGTAAGGACAAAACAAATGAGCCTAAACTAGATAAGTTTATCTTGTTAAGTTTAAGAGTTCCTATGGCCAAATTCCCACTTCATCTTCAGACTCTTAATACCACGTAAACCAGAGAAATTATTAGGATCAAACAAATGAACCCGAAATGGATGTGTTTATCTTGTTTAGTTTACTTATTCCTATAGCCACACACTCCATCATCAGACCAGTTTCATGGTACCATATTAATGCATTGTCATTCAAACTAACCGTGTATGCAAAATTTCGAGAAATCGATTTGCAAGATTTGCCCCGGACAAATTACATGCAGAGCAAGTTAATAAAAAGCTTGAAAAAAAAATAACGACGAATCTTCTTATTTTAAACAGTCCTGTATGTTTCAACAAAAATAATGACAATCGGTTCTTAAAAACTACGCTACAGGAAAGTCCCTCCCCCCCATTCCTCATCACTTTTTTAAAACGAAGTGACTCTTACCGATGCATGTTTATTTTTCACAACAACCTATGTGGAATCATGTTCATAAATAACATGACTGCAAACTATCCCCCTTTTCTTCCGTATTGTCCCTCCTATCAAAAAAGCTGTCCACATCAAAGTTGAGCTTTAAATCAAAGAACATGTGTCCCAAGTTTAGTGAAAATCAGTTAAGAAATGAGCCCTTTAGCCTGGAACTGACAAAATGACATAGTTATGGACAAAAGCAAAATTTGCCAGCTTGTCGAAGCAGAGACACTCGTTCGTTTTGCTCACTCGGTCAATAATAGTGACGAGCTAGTGTGACTTTTGACGTTACACGGAGTGGAATGATCAATTTATTGATCAATATATTATATTATTCAAAACCGCTGCTCAATAACTGCTGATATAAATTAGCTCATCTCATGTTACCTAGTTTGCTCATCTCATGTTGCCAAGTTTGCTCATTTGATGTTGCTACAGGGGCGTAGCTACCGCCGTATTTGCCGTATCAATTATACGGGGCCCCCGGGTCACGGGGGCCCCCAAAGTGTGTAAGGAAAAAGAATAAAAACTTTCTAATTTATTTTATTTTACAAATGACAAAATTCTATAAAGCAATTCCTTTTTTTCCCGCCTTAAGCGTGCGTTTAAAAGTTGGCAACACTCTACATCGTTATGGCGGGCTGCGGGGCTTCCCCGTTTTACTTACTTCATCTTCAACTCAGCGGGGAATTCCCGGGAATCCTTCATCGATATCGCGATGTACGTGTACGTTGTTGTACTTTTTGCATTGGATGTTAAACCACGGAGTGCAGTGCACTGTTTATTTACGCGCTTTATATAAATGTGCATTACATTGTAATTCAGTACAAACAATATTGTTCTTCTGGTTTAGCAGTATTAGTAGTGATTTGTAAAAGAAATGAGTGAAAGGAAAAGAGATTATCCCAGCGGCGCTGAGAAAAGAAAAATTAAACAGAAAAGGGACGAGGTTATAAAAAAAGTCCCCAAAATTTCTTCATTTTTTCAGAGACAAGATACTGTGAGTGATTTAGATTGGAAAGGTAAGTACTACCCAACCCATTTATTAGGGGCCTGTAGTGATAAACAAGGAAATCTTTTAATTTCGGTCTGTCCATCTGTCCGTCACAAAAAGTTGTCTCCCCCCTCGATTTTCACAATTATACTGTTTTTAGGGTTCCGTGCCTTGATTAAAAAAAAAACAAAATTCTAACTTATCTATAGGATCGATTTGTTTTGTTGTTTGTCTATCAATCCGTATCGTATCGTTAATTGCGTGTTGAGAACTTCAGATGTGCAGACTCGCCTTCGGGTTCTCGTTTTGTTTGGCCACTACGCGCTGCGTTTAAATAGCACGCAGGTGTATAGTAATGCACGGACGGGCTGCAGGTGATTTTGTAACTACTAATAGGTACGAGCACAATCCGCATAGAGTCTGTGTGGGTCTGAACTGAACACTCTCTAACTGTGACCCTTAGTAACTTTTTAGTTTAGTATCAAAGCATTCGTATTTATTTTTTAACAATTACTCGTTTATTTTTGGATTCTTCTGACGCATGTTCTTCGTCACATATCCATCCGGAAATAGAAAAAAGCCAAGCACATACTTTATCAGATGTCCATCCAGAAATCGAGGAACCCCAAGTCAACGATTCTGATATATCTGCAGATTGTAATATAATTTCATCAGATAGAGGAAATTTTGGTGACAATTTAACTGAATGCGAACGAAAAATAATTTTTAAATTGGGTCCATTTAAACCACAAGGACCATTTCCAAAAGTTTCAGAAAATAACCGACCTTTTTCGGATCAATATTTCAATCAGGCAGGCATAAAAATTATAAGACCATGGTTATGTTATTCTAACGTTTTAAACAAACCGTACTGTCACTTCTGTTGGTTTTTAGCAGATCGTCAAAACAAATCGTACTCCTCTGCTTGGGTTAACGGTGTTTCGGCTAGAAGCAATTTCACACAAACTATTCTTGACCATGAAAAGTCACAGCAGCATATTAGTGCCTCACTCTCTTATAATAATTGGTTGCAAGGAAATAACATCGATACTCTATTGAAAAGTGAAATCGATAGTAAAATTACATTCTGGAGAGATGTACTGCATCGTATAATTAATGTTATAATTACTTTAGTATCTTGTAATCTACCTTTGAGGGGGCATGATTCTGATTCTGGTAATTTCATGGCAATTTCACGTCTGCTATCTAACTATGATGCAACTTTAAAAGAACTTCTTCTAAAAACCGAAAGGTGAAATAAATTATTTAAGCCCTACGATTCAAAACGAAATTATTAGTTTGCTTGGTACCACCGTTAGGAACAATATTTTCTCAGAAATTAAAAAAGCTCCATTTCTGACAATAATTCTGGATACAACACAAGACTTGTCAAAAATTGACCAACTATCTGTAGTTTTTCGATATATCTCGGTTACAGAAAATGATGATAATGTGCCTAAAGAAATAAAAATCTGTGAGTCCTTTTTAGGATTTATAGCAGTAACCGATTGCAGTGCTGCAGGTCTGAAAACTGTCATTTTAAATTTGACTAAAGAATATGAAATTGATTTGACTAAATGTAGAGGACAGGGATACGATGGAGCAAATGTTATGTCGGGTGTGTATGGAGGATTACAAACCCTAATAAAAGAGCATGCTCCAAATGCCGATTATGTTCATTGTGCTGCGCACGCTTTAAACTTGGTTTTGAACGATGCTGCGAGACATGTTCGTGAAGTATCGACTTTTTTCGAAAATTTAGAAAAAATATATACTTTTTTTGGCAATAGTATAAAACGCTGGGCTATGCTAAGTGACGATTCATCTAAAAAATATTTGATTACCCTTAAAAAGGTATGTCCTACCAGATGGTCTTCTAGGAACGACGCTTTATTAGCAGTAAAGAAAATTTTTTTACTAATCATGAAAACTTTGTACCAACTAAATTTAATTTCAAATAAAAAAGATGAACGTGAAGAATGTAAAAGTATAATTAATATTTTAGAGAGTTTTGATTTCTTAGTGCTCGTTACATTTTTTTCTTCACTATTTGAAATTATTAATCCTGTTTCTAAAGCTCTACAGCATGAAAATAATGACTTACAGAAATCTAGTATTTTATTAAGTAATCTTTTAAATAGACTGTGCCAATTAAGAAATCAGAATTCATTTAATAGTTTGCTAAATGAATCCAAAGATTTAGCAAAAGAGTGGGGGGTAACAACTGTTTTTAAAAACAGTAGGCGAAAGATAACGAAGTGTTTTTTTGATGAGTTATCACAAGATGAGAGAATTTCCGACCCGGAATCCTATTTCAAAGTCAATGTATACTATTGCTGCTTAGATATATATCTAATTTCTCAAACTAAAGAAAGATTTCAGAGCCTTTGCAACCTGAGTAGTATATTCGAAATATTACAACCGGAGAAACTCCTATCTTCTTCAAGCGAAGAGATATTAAACGCTTCCGAAAAACTGTCTGCTAAATACAGTAAATACATCTCACTTAATCTTTGTGACCAATTGAAGGCTCTAAAAACATGCTTAAATTCTGAAATTAAAAAAAAAATCCATTAAAGAACTCATTGAATTATTACTAGTAAAATTCAATAGTCTTGCATCCAGTTTTCCCGAGGTAATCACAGCATGCTTTTTATTCTTGACCCTTCCAGTTACAACTGCAACGGCAGAAAGAAGTTTTTCAAAATTAAAACTAATAAAAAATTACTTAAGAACTTCGATGGGACAAGAACGACTGTCAGACATCTCACTATTGTCCATAGAGGCAGAAACTTTAGAAAAACTAAAATCATCATCTGCCATAAATGATTTAATTAATCAGTTTGCCGAAAAAAAGGCAAGGAGAGTGAATATTTAAAATTCGATTTTTATTTGTAAAATGGGTAAATTATTTAATTTTAATTTTTTAATTATTTAATATTATATAAATAAATATTTCTTCTCACAATATTTTTTTTCTTTTGTGAAAAATCTTTACCTCCATATAAGGGCCTCCAAAAAGATTTTTATACGGGGCCCCGACAAGGCAAGCTACGCCACTGTGTTGCTTATACACTTTTTTTAAAACTTTCAACAAACTGATGTCAACAATTGACCCGCTTATACTACAGTTTAGGTTGTATGTATAGTGCTTCACCTAAAATAAGTATGAAATCAAAAATAAGCTATTAAAGTCCATCAAGTCAGCCTAACCTGAGCAAGCAATCTTGGGCTTATAAATATGATATCGATTAGTTATCTTTTAAAATTATTATTAAAATCATTTTTATTCACAAAAAATACAGATACAAGGATACAAGGTACAATAAGTTAGGTATTGTTACAAAAATCCGTACATAAATTTTATATTTTACCTCTTGAACTAGGCAAGCCTGTATCTCAAGAGGCAATATTCATTTACTGCTAAATCTAAAGGAAGGATGTAATTAGGTTATATTATTTGTAATATATAAATTATTATAAGGTTAATATTTGTGCGTGCGCGCGCGTATGTGTGTGTGTGTGTGTGTGTGTGTGTGTGTGTGTGTGTGTGTGTGTATGTATGTGTGTGTGTGTGGTTTTTTATACTAGGCTATGTAGTTGAGCAGATGTTCTGTACTGTCATAGTCTTGTTGTAATAACCATTCAATTAATTTAATTTTAACCTCATGTTAATTCATGTATGATATTTTTATTGCCTTTTCAATTTTCTTATAAATGTAAGTGCATAGTGTATAGTATTGATGTTCAGCGAATGTTGTTTTGTGTTGAGTGCCTGCAAGCAAATTCTACGCTTGCTGGGATCAGGTGTGGGTGTAGTGGTGTGCGTTCTGAGTACAGCCTGCAGTATATAAAGCTGTCGGCCCGTTAATACCCTGCAGTCACTAAAAAGTTGTGTTGTAGGATATCTATACGACTTCTTAGTCATCACTTTAAGTATGGCTCTCTGCGCCACTTCCACACTCTTAAAGCAAGTTTTCCCTGCACCGCCCCAAACGGAAATGCAATAGTTGATGACTGACTGACCCAAAGCATAGTAAACCATTTTCAGAGTGTTAAGGTTGGCAGAGTCTCGAAGAGACTTGAATATGTGTATGAGCCGCATGGTTCTCGTTGCTACAGTCTCTAATTGCTTATCCCATTTTAGTCCCACATCAATTTGTACTCCTAGTGTTGTGCAGTAGCAAGGTGTTGTTGGGTTTGCACATGAGTGCGCAGTTATAGAGAAACTGTTGGGTGGTGCAGTGTTCTGTCGAATTCTAAAAGGAATATATACAGTTTTTTGTAAATTTAAAGTGAGAACGTTAGTGTTAAGCCACTTCATTATATTAATGAGGGCTTGTTCTGCATGAACTTTAACCGTCTCCCAGGTAGGTCCGTAAACAACTATCGCGGTGTCATCTGCGTAGGTGTAGATTTTAGAGTTGGGAAGGCTCAATTGGCAAAGGTCATTGACATATATCTGGAACAATGTTGGTCCCAATATGCTTCCTTGTGGTACACCATATGTCACTAGTAGCTCGTCACTAAAATGGTTTTCAATTTTGACTAGTTGTCTTTGGTTACTCAAGTTGTCTTTAAAAATCTCAAAAAAAAAGAAACAACAAAGCTCCCTGAATTATTCACTGGTACAATAGTAATCATATGATTGGTTCATCAAAAGGTTCCATCATCTAACAAGGTACGTTGCAGCCTTCACGAAACAATAATGTTCTAATATTAAACGCGGAGAACCCGTGTGACTAAAAATACGAGCATATCTTGCATCAGCAGAAGCCGGAAGCAGCAGTGCCTCAAAGGAAGAAAGAGAGGCGTCACCATTACCGATTACCCATGTACCCAGTATTTCAACAGTTTCTTAACACTAAAGTATTTGGTTATTACCTGAGTGTAGTTCAAGTTCAATTACCTCATTGATGTTGAATAAAAATATTAGTCGCAGGAGTTCAATAACCCTATTACGAACCTATTATGAACCGTCGAACGTGGATAATTTAGATTTATTTCAAATATTTAAGAAGATACTGATACTGGTATTTGTGACGAAACCAGTGACCTAAGAATAGAGAAAATATAATAAGAAACACAATGTTACTTCCCCTCTGAAACAATGTTCTATATACTTCTTAACCTGTCAGTGACTTCGATGGTATTTAGCAACTAAATAGTTATGTATTCATCACGCTCAGTAACCAGTGACTATTCTATGCAAGGTTAATGGCTAATGCTAATATGAATACATTGTCATTCATCAGAACAATAGAAGTAGTAGCCATCCTAATAATTATTCAAAATACTTACAAAATAAAGTGTCCACACATCACCTGATTCACATTTACAGGGACTTCACAGCAGAACCTTCAATACGCGTGCTGATTAAGTGTGAATGTTCTTGTCTTGGTGTGTTTTTAAAAAAAAGATATAACTTCGGAGTCATTAACTCACTAGTGAATTGATAAGTAAAGGTATTTCATTTTCGACCAAACTTTATAAACCAGCATGTACTATGCTATAGTGATTAAACATAGGCTTAAAAATAATAAATAAAAACATCCAACAGACTATACATTGAGGCCCTGTGTTGGAACTTTTGAAATAACTATGACATTACAGTCTATACAGGTATACGTCATATTTAGTATAATATTAAAGCATAATTTTATTTTCAAACGTAATGTAAAAAACAGTATGCCTATAAATTACAAAAAAATCTAACGTAAAAATTAGGTTAATCATAATTAACCCGTGAGAACCCGAGGTGGCTAAATAATGCGTAAAATTAACGTTGGCTAATTACCTGGCGTCAGACGGTGATACATAAAAGTAAAATATTTCAAAAACCCTCCCAAGAATAATTTCATAATTAGAAGGAAAATGCCGGCAACTTCAATATATCCTGTATTTACGTGATATTTAATGAATTGAATATGGAGTGAATACGGCCATTTTTACATAAAGTTATTAAGGCGTATAGTGTTACGTCCTAGTTAATTTATGTATGAATAAATGAAAAAAATATAAACGATAAGATTAAACAATATGTACCAGATTTATATCTAGTCTCCTTCAATAATATACCAATGGGTTACCAGAACTGTACGTCTGTACCACTTAAACATTACCGTTTACAACCCAATAGATTTTGTGAACCAGGCAGTCGTAAATACGGTCAAGCACGTAACAATAATGTTTTTTTTTAGGTAGCTTTAGGCACAGAATAGATAATATTTAGGTAACTTTCTATGTCGAATAATGACTACATTATTGGAATACCTTTGGGGTTCCAGTGCAGGGTAGTTCCCATTGGTTAAATTGGTGGTCAAGCTAGTTATACAAGCTATAATATTATTCGTATACAGATGCACAATCAGGAACAAAAAACGGTTACACTCATTCCTTTCAAAATAAGGCAAACAACTTTAAGTCCGTGCGTGTTGCTACTAAATTGCGACAATGTTTTGGCAAACTTTTATATTTTTTACTATTAAACATAAAACGTGCTGCGCTAAACATAATATATAAATAATAAAATAATAAAACTATACACATTTTAATCGATTTTGGGACTGTAGTTTGCACAATTGTCACGAAATCTTTATTTGTTACATTACTAACGATTTTTATATACTTACATGCTTATATTATCATTTGTTTAAGTTCTGAAATAATTTACGTGAATAGGGAAATAAGCGTTTTAACTTTTTTATTTCTTTAAATGCGACTACTAGATGGTGCCATCTTGTATTTTTTGAGTTTGACTAAAGATATTTTTTTCATATCTGTACCCCATGACTATAGGGAATGTTTTGCCTTTTGCTCAGATTAATATGACATTGATTTTTACCCAAATAAGTCCTGATTCCGTAAGAATATCGGATTTAATAGTAGTCTATGCCACTTACTGATTAAGTAGTATCGTTAAAAGGATTATTGAAATCGATTCAGTGTTATATATACGAATATAATATACTTCTTTGTTATATCGCTGTAGGTTATCATACTTTGTAAGTTAGAATTATATATACCTTAGGTTATAGAGCCACTTAGTTCATTTATACTGCCAATACTTGTATAGCCGCTAGATGAAGTCATATTGACGTGACCATTATCTAAAATATGTTTGGTGGTTTTGTAAATTCAACGAAAGAGCCTCAAAAAAAAATTACAAAATAAAAATCCGACTGATACGGAAAAGAACGAAACAAGCTTTATTTTATTTTGCTTTATTTGGAAAACAAACAGTTTTACAATTCTCATTCATTGGTGCCTTAAATTATAACTGAAAACCATTTATTAGTCTTCGCATCTTATAACTAGGATAACAAACAATACCTGTCCCGTTCGCTCAATTAAATACTTGATATAATGCAAAGGATAGCGGTTGTAAGCATATGTAAAAGTAGATACAAAAATATGTAAGTATGTACTTATGTAACAATGTATCGGAGGCAGGGAAGCAACTTAACATTTTTCAATTCACAAAGAAAAACAATAGTGAGGGAGTAGAATAATTAGATTAAAATTAAATAATTAAGTTGAGCTCGATAGCTGAGTCGTCACGCCGAACCAATCGTTTGATAGCGTATTTCTTATTTTGTATGGCGGAGTGTTAAACATATCAAAATCGGGTAAATCAATGTTGTTTATATATTTTGAGGCTCTGTTGAAGAAGGAGTTTTGCCTATAGTTAGTACCGCTGTGGGGAACGTGCAGGAGATTAATGTTCGGATTTCGGCGGCTTCTTGTTGGTACCACAATACTTGCTCTCAATAATAGTTCTGGGGAGTCAAATAGTTGACGTCGTTCGTTTTGCACTTAAATTGTAGGTATCTCATGAATCTTTTCTGCGTGGATTCTAGCCTGTCTATATAAATATCATATTGCGGGTTCCAGATTTGTGAGCAGTACTCGAGAATACTACGCACGTAGGTACAATATAAGATCTTAGTGACCTTTATGCTACGGAACTGAGAGCTAGACCGAATGATGAAACCTAAGGCTTTATAGGCTTTCATGGTTATGTAGGCTATGTGTTTCTCATATGTCAATTTAGAGTCATGAATTATACCAAGGTCACGCACCTCATTGAGTGTATTGAGTTCTTGTTCCTTTAACCTATATTTGTGGTTTATAGGTACTAATTTACGAGTGAAAGTTATTGCATGACACTTGTCGACGTTAATGTCTAGTTTGTTGATATTACAATGTAATAATCCTATGTCAAGATCACTAAATTGTAATAAACACTGCCTTAACCATAGTAATCCTGGTGAGCGGCAGCAAATTGTACCGTGATCCTGCGTCACAGCACCAATACGTAATAAAGCGGTGGTCATACCCGCCGCATTTCACCACACTAAATAAATCGTCTATATTGTTAATTCTACTTTGGCCAATGATCGTATAATGGTCAGAGGAGACCCTAGATGAGCCCGCATATCCCGGATCCTATAGAGTTCTAGGAATGCTGGTATTTATATAATGAAACATTACTATACAATTACTTAATTCTACCCCCACTTACTTTAACTGATTTATGTTAAGGTACAACAATTTCTCAATGAATGAGTCTCTCACAAATAATTTTCTCACAAGCAACCTACAACCGTACTAGATCCTAACACTGCCCTAATTACTACTACTGTGGCAAACAATCCGAATAACTTTATTGATCTATCCTTTTACATTGTCGACTTAGTGTTGCAAGCCTAACACTGCCCTAATTACTACTACTGTGGCAAACAATCCGAATAACTTTATTGATCTAACCTTTTACATTGTCGACTTAGTGTTGCAAGCCTAACACTGCCCTAATTACTACTACTGTGGCAAACAACCCGAATAACTTTATTGATCTAACCTTTTACATTGTCGACTTAGTGTTGCAAGCCTAACACTGCCCTAATCACTACTACTGTGGCAAACAACCCGAATAACTTTATTGATCTAACTTTTTACATTGTCGACTTAGTGTTGCAAGCCTAACACTGGCCTAATTACTACTACTGTGGCAAACAACCCGAATAACTTTATTGATCTAACCTTTTACATTGTCGACTTAGTGTTGCAAGCCTAACACTGCCCTAATTACTACTACTGTGGCAAACAATCCGAATAACCTTATTGATCTAACCTTTGAATTTGTTAGGTTTTGTTTCCCCGTTGACACATACTTTGAATTTGTTAGTTTTTGTTTCCCCGTTGACATATACTTTGAATTGTTAGTTTTTGTTTCCCCGTTGACATATACTTTGAATTGTTAGTTTTTGTTTCCCCGTTGGCACAGGCTCCACCAATCGCCGTGTGCAGTGGGATACTACCAACTTTAAATATCCCCCCTCTATCCTTTTGTAAGCACGTAGCCCCAAATGGAACTTACGCGCCTTTAGAGAGTAGGATAGCCGACTCGCATTTTCCCTCCCCCAATATCTGAATCCAGACAAATGTATACGTCTAATTAGACTTGAATTAGAAAGGCGTTGCCAATTACTTGTAATTCAAAATAAGATTATTTCTTTCACAATATTGTCAAAGCATAGTATGACTAGTACAGATTCAATGAATAGTTTCATGTCGTAGCGCGGTCTGATGACCAATCCATCAAATGAGATTCTGTGTCCAAAATAGGATCTTTAACATGTCAGAACTGACTCATACTTGTCACGTGCATAAACGAGATCGATATAGTGTCCCTGGTGTAGAAGACAGCCATATCTAGGGTCAATTGCCCAAATCAATTAAGGTTCGATACAAGTTCCAAATTAGGAAAGCGCTCTGCTAAGGTGAGCTAGATGTACCTCGCCAAAATGATTCCTCGGCTACGACGCTCCGAGTAATAAGTATTATTTATAGCATAGTATTTTATTCAAAGTCAATTGGTAGATCAGTCAAACAAACTTCTCATTTCGGAATAATTTCCATTACGAATTTGATTAATTATGATGTGGGTGGATTTAAAATATGTTATGCCACCAATCTGAGTTTCATTGAGACCATACTAAGTCAGTTGCTAGGCAAGTAGAACATTAGCAACGCGGTCCGACGACGGCTCGCTTATAGGTCTAATCCGAATACAACGAACGCCTACTAAAATATACAACACGATAGCTCGTATACAATTTACTCAAATCACGATTTCACCACGGCATTAACGCACGAAAAACCTTAACTAAATCAATCACAAGCATCACCAAGGAATGATATGTCACATCACCAAGCAAAGGCCCGATTAGCTCAGAACCGTTACAATACTAGTCCTTACTAATACACTTCCTAACCTATTCCCATTGTGTGAGTGCCTACTCTACCCCCAACTTAGAACTTCTGTTCAACCAAACTAGGTGTAACGTCACCTTATTTACATTTAAACGTGTGGTGTGTTGTGAGCCTATCATGTATTGATGGTATTCCATCAACACTCCTGCTCTGCTATGGGTGCAAGCTAGTTAGGCTTGACTGGCCTATCCTCATAACTGTGTGCTTGCTCCAGTCCACGAGCCGAAGCTCAGGGATGTGAACTGAAACCCTAACGAGATAATAGTTAGTGTATATATAAATAGATATATAAGACTGAACTGCGAGCTCTGTAAGTTCTGATCCAGGCCCAATTGGACGGTTCCACTTCGACGGTACCTACCCATCACAGAACAAACAGTCACCCACATTCAGGAAGCTTTTCCGATCCCGTTTCCACAGGTAAAATCGGAATGCCGCCCGCTTCAAAGGTTACCGGCCCCTAGCTATTCAGATAAATATGGAGTTGTTGCCACCGTTAGGTATCCCTCCATAACCGGGCACATCGCCATGGGTTTCCTACGGGAGAACTAGCTAAAACACCGCAGTGCTACCCTCGACTACTAACATAACAAAAGATGATAAAACGACAGCAATGACTTTACGAATGCACTGCCAGACTCAACAGCACAAGACAGTAATAATACGCATACATTTACACGTACTATCCCTGCCCAATGTAAGGTGTCTTCATTTTCGTAAAGGCCCTAAGTCCTGCTCCGATCGCGACCCATCCCAATATTCGACGCGAGAACTAGCCTACCCCACGCCCTAGTCGTAACAAATCTTAATCGCGCACCCTTGTACGTATCACGCCCAACCACACACAAAATCAAGATTTACAATTAATTTCAACAATTTCAACATAATAAAGATGATAAAACGACCGTAAGGACTTTACGAATGCACTGCCAGACTCAACAGCACAAGACAGTAATAATACGCATACATTTACACGTACTATCCCTGCCCAATGTAAGGTGTCTTCATTTTCGCAAAGGCCCCAGGTCCTGCTCCGATCGCGACCCATCCCAATATTCGACGCGAGAACTAGCCTACCCCACGCCCTAGTCGTAACAAATCTTAATCGCGCACCCTTGTACGTATCACGCCCAACCACACACAAAATCAAGATTTACAATTAATTTCAACAATTTCAACATAATAAAGATGATAAAACGACCGTAAGGACTTTACGAATGCACTGCCAGACTCAACAGCACAAGACAGTAATAATACGCATACATTTACACGTACTATCCCTGCCCAATGTAAGGTGTCTTCATTTTCGCAAAGGCCCCAGGTCCTGATCCGATCGCGACCCATCCCAATATTCGACGCGAGAACTACCCCACACCCCAAGGTTTACAATAAATTTCGACAATTTATAATTTTTACAGAATTATAAAACTCTCGGCGGTACATTGGAAAAACTCTAAACCGTTCGCGTTAAACAAAGATAGCTAGTAATTCGTTTATTACACAACACCGGCAACAATTTCATATAATTCACAAAAGGAATTTAACACTATTTCTTTACAACGATAGAAATATATAACTTACAAAGACAGTCCGCCGAGCCGTACCCCTTTTAGCTATCTGGATCGAATGAATGACGAAAAAAAGTGCCCCCCGCCTCCAGAAGACCCATCTTTTAAAGGCGAGGTCTCCCTTCTCTAAACTAACCTCGCCGTTTCTAGAACTACACATCATCCTTCATCCAATCGTGAGCTATTTCCGGCAAGCCGCCTCAGCGAATTTGCTCCTTTTTTATAAAAACTCCTTAATTCATATGATTGGAATAAGAATAATCCAAGATAATGTCTAACTAATTTTCCAGTTAATTATTCGTATACTAATATTTAGAATTCGCGACTAGTGCAATATCACAGAAAATGCAGCCAATAGAGATTCCTGGTTACATCAACCGCAGGATCAGTAGCAGTTGATGTTAAATCTTATTTCAATTTTTTTTACGGATAATCTTACGTTATTTCGCTACCAATAAGACAAACATGGAATTTAATTTATTTACAATAAAGGAAATGGCTCAATCGCAGCGCCATCTAACAACCCTCTTAAATACCACACCCATTTTCTTGAATTTTTAATTTTAGCTCCATCTACCCATCTAATTGTGAACTACTTCCACTCACCATCCGCAGTCCGTTACATCCCGACCCCCGAATCTTTATGAAGGTACATTCTTATTTTTTTTTTTTTTTATGACCGGAGTAAAGATTCTACTAATTTTAATACAGAACAATAAAAGACAACCTGATTTAAACCTCACACGGGCTGCAAATCGAGGTGAAGATACTTCTTTACCCACAGGCCCCCTTTTTTTTTGTATATTTCCCGCTTAGCTAGAATCCAGTCATCCCACACATTAAGTGTCTGTGTAGTTTAACCATATCAAGACAAACCACTTCTCAGTCCCGATACCAAGCTTGATAGTAGTCCCGCAACACAAACTATCTCCTCGAACCAGGACATGACAGTCTAAAGCAAGGAAAGCCTGGTTGTGAGGCAAGCTCAGTCCTAGCGACTCAGAGTAAAAGTTTGTGGAGCGAACCTATCTTACGTTCTCCCACAACCAATTACCCCATCCCCCAATAATAAAGTCATCCCTTAACAGCCGTCAAACATAGTAGGTGCAAACGGTCCACCCCACTTGGCTCGAAACCCAAAAGCATTTGCCCCGAAAATGGCGCATGTACAGTGTAGCTCGTTATAACCTAACTGTATAGTTGAGGAAGTGTGAAGGTACCTTAACGGTATGCTTAGACCTCGGATTCATCAATCTCGAGCCCGTCTATTATCCTAACTCTTAGCAATCCTTCATAATTCCGATTGAGGTGCATGCAGAATGACTAGACTATAACCAAGCCTCGCGATTCTACTCCCCATAGTGCTGGTTGGGAAGGCCCTTCACACTGAATTTAAACAAGTACTCATTCAACATACAACCTTTCCATGACCATTCCTTAACGTGAATATTCCTTTCGCTCTAACATAACCAACTTCCATGGTCATTCAGACTACCAACCAATCAGCACCCGATACAAACGCATGGTTATTGTTTCGTAATTTTAGGAATGCTCCAGCTTTTGCAAGGAAAAGCGGATTTCAGTATCCCCCTCTATTGCACACCACGCGTGGCAAATTGATAAATTTTGATTAAGTCTTAAAGTCGAACTATAACGAACCTTACTACAATTTTTTCCTTTTGTGATATTTAATTAATTTTTTTTTTTTTTTTTTTTTTTTTTTTTTTTTTTTTTTTTGGTAAAGCCACCCTGCTCCCCACCATCTGACGGGATGAGAATATATTTCGTTAACAATTTAGGGTGAAAGTGACTAATGTGAAACTAAGTGAAAATTACTATGATCAACTCATTCACATGATGGACTACTGCTCATACTATCAGATGGGCTTCACCCTATCCACCAAATTTATTGATCACATTTTTTTTTTTTTTTTATATATATATATCCTCAGAACAGATCTAAATTATTAATTGAATATAATTTTAAATCAATCCTACTTACTAGTTCTACTTAACTAACTACATTACTTAAATCTACAAATTCTTACATACTAAGTAAAGTAATTGCAAAATCTAATCAACAATTCAAGCTTAAGTTCACGAACCTTCTCTTCTCTTCCCGATCCAGCCCCAGCCTACTGCGTATAATATCTAGACAGATGTATAGTATTGAACTTCCCCCGAACCTCATTAGTTTGGGGTCTAACAAAATGTACACATTTTGGTAAGGATTTCCCGCCACTACGTATGGACCTTCATACAACGCCTCAAACTTCTTGGTTACCTTTAATTTCGCGCTAGATTTATTTAACTTCCTAATTTTTACTAAATCGCCGACCTGATATTCAATCAACCGATATCTACCATTAAACTTCGCCTTCCGTTTTTCCCCAGCCTCTTGTAGATTCTTACGCGCTATCTCCCTGACTTTCTGTACGTCTAGTTCTCCATTACTCCTACCTATAATTTCGTCAAACGACAACCTCGTCGAAGTTCCGTACATTATCTCACAAGGGGTAAATCCTGTGCTTTCATGATAAGTGTTATTATATAGCTCCTCCAACTTGGGAAGAGTCTTTACCCATCCTTTGTGATTCGTGCTATTATATGTCCTAAACAAACGCCCTAACTCCCTGTTGACTCGCTCTACTGTATTTGGTCGTGGGTTCCTAACCGTAGTGTATACCACTCTAACCCCCAACGTTTCCATGCCCTCTTTCCACACTCGACTAGTGAACTGGGTCCCATTATCCGACATTATCGCCTTCGGCTTTATTATGTCGAAGAACCTCTTTGCCTTATTAAACACTGCCACCGCCGTTGCCTTCTTAAGCTCAAAAAATTTGACAAACTTACTAAACGAATCCTGTAGAACGAGTATATAATTCATTCCAAATTTACCCGTAGGGAGAGGCCCGTATATATCTACCATCACTAAATCGCCAATATCTCTTGCAATTATTGAACAGCATGGGCCTACTTTGTTTGAATTAGAATGCTTTGTTAACTGACATACGTCACAAGTCCTCACTAAACGTTTCACACTCTTAGTTAATCCTTTCCAATAAAACCGATCCCTTATATACTTTATCACCTTGTAACCTCCCTGATGACCCATTTCGAGATGTACTTGCCTAACTAATCCTTCCCTAAGGACATTTGGTAAGAAAATGACTTGTCCCTTTTCACCCCCCTTATCTATATACAAAACGTCATTAATCAATCTACACCTACTCGCCAAACCCGCTAACTCTCCTCTTGTGCTGGCCGTACTTATCTGATTAATTAACCTACTTATCTCTACATCAGCCCTTTGTAATTCAGGTAGTAGTTTTAATTGGTTCAGTAATTCTTTATTTCGTTGCGCTTCCATATATAGGATGCTCGGTGACCTAACCTTTTCTTCCTGCAAAAGTTCCCCTTTAGGAGGATAGCGCGACAATACGTCCGCGACCACATTATCTCTCCCTTTAATATGTTGTATTTCATACTGAAAATTCTCTAAATAGTTAATCCACCGAGTTACCTTAGCGTTATATAACCTCCACGTCTTGACAAATGCCAAAGCCTTATGATCCGTCCTAATAACTACCCTAGCTCCCCTCAAATACGTTTCGAATTTCTCTAAACAACAGATTACTGAATAGAACTCCTGTTCAGTCACTGTCCAATTTAATTGAGCCCCCCTTAATGCCTTACTATAAAACCCCAGCACCCTCTGCTGATCATCATCGCCTACCTGATATAAAACCCCTGCTAATCCCACCTTAGAACAATCCGTTTGCAAATAGAAAGGTTTAGTAAAATCCGGATGATGCAATTGGATAGATTCTAAGAACAAAGCTTTAATTTGTTCGAACGCCCTTTGTTCGAGTTGACCCCAACCCCAGCCTTTACCCTTCTTCAACAAATTATATAATGGTTGCGCTTGAATAATAAAGTTAGGTATAAACTTCCTATAAAAATTACATAACCCCAAAAATGCCCTCACATGCTTTATCCTTCTAGGTATCGGAAACTCTTGTATAGCTTTAACCTTATCTGGGTCAGTGTGTAATCCCTGAGTAGAGATGATGTAACCCAACATCCTCACTTCCTTACAACAAAACTCACATTTCTTTAAATTACACGTTAAACCTGCCTTTTGCAATTTACCTAAGACTATGTCCAAATGTTCCAAATGTTGTGTGAATGACCCTGTCGTTATTATCGCTAGGTCATCTAAATAATTAACACAAAATTCCCTGACCTCATGTCCTAATATTATATCCATGGCCCTACTAAAACTTCCCACGGACGTTTTCAACCCTTGGGGCAACACATTATAAACGTAGGACTTCCCATTGAAGGTGAACCCCGTATATTTTTTACTATTCTGCGTAATAGGTATTTGGAAATAAGCATTATTCAAATCTACTACACTTATATAGTTAGCCCCATGGAAGGAATTCATGACATCAATCTGTAGTGGTGGTTTCTCCGTTTCTGCCACCATATATTTATTTATCTCTCTAGCGTCTAATAACACTCTAATCGAATCATCTCGCTTAATCGTAAAAGTCAATGGACTACAATAAGGAGTTGCAGATCGACTAACTATCCCCAAATCTTCCATTTCCCTTAGCTTTTCTTCTACTCTCCCCCTATAAGCATATGGCACCGGATAATTTTTCTTAACAATAGGTACATCTGAACACATCACTATCTCGTGCTGATAGCAGTTCGCTCTCCCTAAACGCGAAGCGAACACACCCTTATATTTATGTAACAATTTTAGCAAGCTATTCCTCTGTTCTGTCTCTATAGCAACTCCGGTCTCTAGACTTGTCCAGACTAGATCATTAAACTCGCTACAACTATCCATGGCTGATATTAATTCCTCACTCTCCCTTAGGTCGGATCCCTTTACTTGCTCTAAAAACGGTATTACCTCTCTTTGCCCTGCCTGATCCAGAACTAAACCTCTATCTATTTTTCCCGTGTTGATAGTTACTTCATTCCCCTTTAACCAATCAAATCCTAAAATCAACGAATTAACTAGGCCTGGAACTACTACAAACCCCATATTTTGTACACACTCTCCTAGCTTTAAAGGCAATAGAACTATTTTCTTAATCTCTCCGCTCCTATGACCCACAGCTGTCTTAATTTTAAAGGGTCTAATCGGCATCCACGGTATTTCGCGACTCCTATCCGACCTCAGTACATCCCAGAATTCCTCCGAGATGCTGGTTATATCACAACCAGTATCCACTAATCCTATAACCTCATGATCAAAAATATGCACTATTACTTCTGAACTAAAGGTTCCCTCATCGCGTTCTGTAGACCTTTCATCAAATACCGCCTCTATCGACACAGGATCGCCTTGTCTCAAAAGTTTCTGTTCAATATTTAATTTAATCACATCAACTATTTGTTTATCGATAAAGAGACTCTTTGGTTCTACTGTTCCAAAACCCAATCCCTCACGTATACCACGAGTAGTCATCTTCGCCACTAGCGGCGCCCTAATACCGTTTCCTACCTTACCTAAAGCTAGCCCTGGATTCCAACCCATTTTGATCATCATATCTAACGCTGCGTTCCCTGTGACTGAGGCTAGATCGGGAACAGAACTTCCAGCCTCTACTAGTTTAAACCTGCGGATGACGCTAACGCCGATGTATCACTCTGCACTACCGTTGCCACCTGCTCACCAGACGGTCGAGTTTTGCTTGGCTTAGGCCAACTGCGATAGTCCTGACGAGAATCCTTAGCCCTTTTCTCCGGTATCCTCTTCTCGCCGCCAGAGGTTGGAGTTGATACAGCCTCTTGCCGAGCTATATCGTCCATCCCTCTCAAAAACTCCGCTGTTTCAATGATGTTATTCAGCTTGGACGTATACCATCCCTGTTGCACATACTTCGGAAACTGCCTAATTATGTCCCCAATCAGTTGTTTCTCGGAAAACTTATAAGTTAGCATCTGAGCCTTCCCGGTCAATCTTAGGAAATGGCCTAACATAGTAGGCGACTCCGCTTTATTCCAAACTCCATGCACTATAGACCGGCGTAATTCGTTCTGTTCGCTTTCTCCCCAGAAGGTAGCCAAAAAGTCCGCCTTGAAGTCTTGCAATACGCTCCAACGACATTTGTAAACTCTTGCCCATTCTCTGGCTTCACCCACTAGACATTCTTGTATCAAGTCTAATTGATTGCCGTCCCGACCGACCTTTCCCAAATATGTTGTTAGGTCTTCCAAAAACGTCACCGGATGCACATCGACTTTGTCTCCGAACTTGGGCTTCTCGAACGTTACATTTCTCACATGGTAGTTTATGTTTCTAGGTAACTCCGAGTTGACACACTCTACGGTGAACGAGGGTTCCCCATTTTCCCTTAATCTAGGAAAGTCTGTATGTAGTTGTTGATTCAATTCCGGATTAGCCTGTTCCCTAACCACAGACAACGCTTCTGTGGGCACTGACCCCCATTCGCGACTACTTCCGCTTCTGTCTGCTGGGGAAGCTCTTCTCTCACTCATCTCAGCCCTTAACGTCTCCAATTTCGCAGCTAAATCTTCTATAGTACGATTCAACTTCCTATACCGAAGGTTAGCTAAAGAAGTGTTCACATTCACACTTCTCCCCTCCGGTCTCCTTCTAGCTTCAATTGTCCGTCTCACACGCCTAGATGTGGTAGGTACAGGTTCATTGGGCGTCGTAGTTTGCCTTACAGGACTAGTCGTCCCTTGCTCACTTGTCCTGTTTTCCCCATAACGGGCAGGCGCCCGCCTTTTCCTGCTCGGCTTATCCATACTATATTTATCACTGATCGAACACTCAAAGAACACTACACGTAACGATTCGTCAATACAATCACTATAAACTCCCTTTTAACTTATAAATTTGAACACCACTTTCAGCTAAGACTCACGGCTCATAACCGGAACTATATATACACGATAAGTTAACAAATAATACATTATAGTGTTAACTGTTGGTTGGGATGCCTCACTGTCATACAATGTTGCACTCCAACGATATGTGTAGGTATTTCAATTCAATAAATGTTTCTCCCGAGTTCGACCTACTCAAGTCTATAAGATACTTAATATCGACCCCCCAACAATTCGACTGATAACATCCTAACCCAGACTTTACGACCCCCCATTGTTTATTATTCTCACCATTTTTCATTTTACACTAAATTCACCCCAGCATAATTTCCTAGAGACCCTTACCTATAATACAGCAACAAATTGTACGGTATGCAACATACCGTACTCCTACCCTCAACTAACCCACAACAAACAAACACAATGCCAACGACCGATGGTCAGAATATAGTGTCTATCCCGAACACTGCAACGAAATTGTCCCAGACTCTGATCTCAGGTCTCGGCTCCAAATCGTACTGGCGCCTGACCTTCCAACCTATCCCCGGGCAGACAAAATGTTACCATCCTGGTTACCGACACCAAATTGTGGTGTCGTCCTGGCCACCAGGCATTAACTTGTAGTGTGTAGTCTTGATCCACGTCATCAAATTTTAACGTGTAATCCTGGTCACGGCACCAAATTGTAATCACCCCGGTCCTAGATCACGTCACCAAGATGTAATGTCCTGGTCACGCGGGACCAAATTGTAATAATCCTGGTCACGGCACCAAATTGTAATAATCCTATGTCAAGATCACTAAATTGTAATAAACACTGCCTTAACCATAGTAATCCTGGTGAGCGGCAGCAAATTGTACCGTGATCCTGCGTCACAGCACCAATACGTAATAAAGCGGTGGTCATACCCGCCGCATTTCACCACACTAAATAAATCGTCTATATTGTTAATTCTACTTTGGCCAATGATCGTATAATGGTCAGAGGAGACCCTAGATGAGCCCGCATATCCCGGATCCTATAGAGTTCTAGGAATGCTGGTATTTATATAATGAAACATTACTATACAATTACTTAATTCTACCCCCACTTACTTTAACTGATTTATGTTAAGGTACAACAATTTCTCAATGAATGAGTCTCTCACAAATAATTTTCTCACAAGCAACCTACAACCGTACTAGATCCTAACACTGCCCTAATTACTACTACTGTGGCAAACAATCCGAATAACTTTATTGATCTATCCTTTTACATTGTCGACTTAGTGTTGCAAGCCTAACACTGCCCTAATTACTACTACTGTGGCAAACAATCCGAATAACTTTATTGATCTAACCTTTTACATTGTCGACTTAGTGTTGCAAGCCTAACACTGCCCTAATTACTACTACTGTGGCAAACAACCCGAATAACTTTATTGATCTAACCTTTTACATTGTCGACTTAGTGTTGCAAGCCTAACACTGCCCTAATCACTACTACTGTGGCAAACAACCCGAATAACTTTATTGATCTAACTTTTTACATTGTCGACTTAGTGTTGCAAGCCTAACACTGGCCTAATTACTACTACTGTGGCAAACAACCCGAATAACTTTATTGATCTAACCTTTTACATTGTCGACTTAGTGTTGCAAGCCTAACACTGCCCTAATTACTACTACTGTGGCAAACAATCCGAATAACCTTATTGATCTAACCTTTGAATTTGTTAGGTTTTGTTTCCCCGTTGACACATACTTTGAATTTGTTAGTTTTTGTTTCCCCGTTGACATATACTTTGAATTGTTAGTTTTTGTTTCCCCGTTGACATATACTTTGAATTGTTAGTTTTTGTTTCCCCGTTGGCACAGGCTCCACCAATCGCCGTGTGCAGTGGGATACTACCAACTTTAAATATCCCCCCTCTATCCTTTTGTAAGCACGTAGCCCCAAATGGAACTTACGCGCCTTTAGAGAGTAGGATAGCCGACTCGCATTTTCCCTCCCCCAATATCTGAATCCAGACAAATGTATACGTCTAATTAGACTTGAATTAGAAAGGCGTTGCCAATTACTTGTAATTCAAAATAAGATTATTTCTTTCACAATATTGTCAAAGCATAGTATGACTAGTACAGATTCAATGAATAGTTTCATGTCGTAGCGCGGTCTGATGACCAATCCATCAAATGAGATTCTGTGTCCAAAATAGGATCTTTAACATGTCAGAACTGACTCATACTTGTCACGTGCATAAACGAGATCGATATAGTGTCCCTGGTGTAGAAGACAGCCATATCTAGGGTCAATTGCCCAAATCAATTAAGGTTCGATACAAGTTCCAAATTAGGAAAGCGCTCTGCTAAGGTGAGCTAGATGTACCTCGCCAAAATGATTCCTCGGCTACGACGCTCCGAGTAATAAGTATTATTTATAGCATAGTATTTTATTCAAAGTCAATTGGTAGATCAGTCAAACAAACTTCTCATTTCGGAATAATTTCCATTACGAATTTGATTAATTATGATGTGGGTGGATTTAAAATATGTTATGCCACCAATCTGAGTTTCATTGAGACCATACTAAGTCAGTTGCTAGGCAAGTAGAACATTAGCAACGCGGTCCGACGACGGCTCGCTTATAGGTCTAATCCGAATACAACGAACGCCTACTAAAATATACAACACGATAGCTCGTATACAATTTACTCAAATCACGATTTCACCACGGCATTAACGCACGAAAAACCTTAACTAAATCAATCACAAGCATCACCAAGGAATGATATGTCACATCACCAAGCAAAGGCCCGATTAGCTCAGAACCGTTACAATACTAGTCCTTACTAATACACTTCCTAACCTATTCCCATTGTGTGAGTGCCTACTCTACCCCCAACTTAGAACTTCTGTTCAACCAAACTAGGTGTAACGTCACCTTATTTACATTTAAACGTGTGGTGTGTTGTGAGCCTATCATGTATTGATGGTATTCCATCAACACTCCTGCTCTGCTATGGGTGCAAGCTAGTTAGGCTTGACTGGCCTATCCTCATAACTGTGTGCTTGCTCCAGTCCACGAGCCGAAGCTCAGGGATGTGAACTGAAACCCTAACGAGATAATAGTTAGTGTATATATAAATAGATATATAAGACTGAACTGCGAGCTCTGTAAGTTCTGATCCAGGCCCAATTGGACGGTTCCACTTCGACGGTACCTACCCATCACAGAACAAACAGTCACCCACATTCAGGAAGCTTTTCCGATCCCGTTTCCACAGGTAAAATCGGAATGCCGCCCGCTTCAAAGGTTACCGGCCCCTAGCTATTCAGATAAATATGGAGTTGTTGCCACCGTTAGGTATCCCTCCATAACCGGGCACATCGCCATGGGTTTCCTACGGGAGAACTAGCTAAAACACCGCAGTGCTACCCTCGACTACTAACATAACAAAAGATGATAAAACGACAGCAATGACTTTACGAATGCACTGCCAGACTCAACAGCACAAGACAGTAATAATACGCATACATTTACACGTACTATCCCTGCCCAATGTAAGGTGTCTTCATTTTCGTAAAGGCCCTAAGTCCTGCTCCGATCGCGACCCATCCCAATATTCGACGCGAGAACTAGCCTACCCCACGCCCTAGTCGTAACAAATCTTAATCGCGCACCCTTGTACGTATCACGCCCAACCACACACAAAATCAAGATTTACAATTAATTTCAACAATTTCAACATAATAAAGATGA
This sequence comes from Eilema caniola, assembly GCA_949126895.1. NCBI lineage: Eukaryota > Metazoa > Arthropoda > Insecta > Lepidoptera > Erebidae > Eilema > Eilema caniola. The sequence continues at coordinate 21,488,733 of OX421475.1, forward strand.
TAAAACGACCGTAAGGACTTTACGAATGCACTGCCAGACTCAACAGCACAAGACAGTAATAATACGCATACATTTACACGTACTATCCCTGCCCAATGTAAGGTGTCTTCATTTTCGCAAAGGCCCCAGGTCCTGCTCCGATCGCGACCCATCCCAATATTCGACGCGAGAACTAGCCTACCCCACGCCCTAGTCGTAACAAATCTTAATCGCGCACCCTTGTACGTATCACGCCCAACCACACACAAAATCAAGATTTACAATTAATTTCAACAATTTCAACATAATAAAGATGATAAAACGACCGTAAGGACTTTACGAATGCACTGCCAGACTCAACAGCACAAGACAGTAATAATACGCATACATTTACACGTACTATCCCTGCCCAATGTAAGGTGTCTTCATTTTCGCAAAGGCCCCAGGTCCTGATCCGATCGCGACCCATCCCAATATTCGACGCGAGAACTACCCCACACCCCAAGGTTTACAATAAATTTCGACAATTTATAATTTTTACAGAATTATAAAACTCTCGGCGGTACATTGGAAAAACTCTAAACCGTTCGCGTTAAACAAAGATAGCTAGTAATTCGTTTATTACACAACACCGGCAACAATTTCATATAATTCACAAAAGGAATTTAACACTATTTCTTTACAACGATAGAAATATATAACTTACAAAGACAGTCCGCCGAGCCGTACCCCTTTTAGCTATCTGGATCGAATGAATGACGAAAAAAAGTGCCCCCCGCCTCCAGAAGACCCATCTTTTAAAGGCGAGGTCTCCCTTCTCTAAACTAACCTCGCCGTTTCTAGAACTACACATCATCCTTCATCCAATCGTGAGCTATTTCCGGCAAGCCGCCTCAGCGAATTTGCTCCTTTTTTATAAAAACTCCTTAATTCATATGATTGGAATAAGAATAATCCAAGATAATGTCTAACTAATTTTCCAGTTAATTATTCGTATACTAATATTTAGAATTCGCGACTAGTGCAATATCACAGAAAATGCAGCCAATAGAGATTCCTGGTTACATCAACCGCAGGATCAGTAGCAGTTGATGTTAAATCTTATTTCAATTTTTTTTACGGATAATCTTACGTTATTTCGCTACCAATAAGACAAACATGGAATTTAATTTATTTACAATAAAGGAAATGGCTCAATCGCAGCGCCATCTAACAACCCTCTTAAATACCACACCCATTTTCTTGAATTTTTAATTTTAGCTCCATCTACCCATCTAATTGTGAACTACTTCCACTCACCATCCGCAGTCCGTTACAACAATAACTTTCAAAATTGAGCAAATCACGCTGCAGTAGAAAACAATCATTGATATCTTTAATTTGCTTAAAAACTTTCATGTCGTCTGCATAGAGGACGAATTTTGAATGAACGAAACAAGAAGGTACATCGTTAATAAAAATATTAAATAATAAGGGAGCTAAAAGGGAACCTTGAGGAACTCCCGATGGCACAAAAGTCCATGCAGATGAATAGCCATTGAGAACTACGGCCTGAGAGCGATTCTTAATATAGGACGTGAACCACCTATATAGGTTTCCATGAATCCCGGCATCAAGAATTTTTCTTAAAAGTATTGAATGGTCTATGCGATCAAAGCATTTGCTATAGTCAGTGAAGATAGCATCAACCTGACCTCCTGAGTCCATTTGCGAGGTGGTGAACTCTATGAATGCAAGCAGATTTGTTGTAGTCGACCGACTTCGGAGGAAACCATGTTGTTCGGGTATAAAGAAGGTTGAAAGGCTATTGTAGACCTGTGAGTATATAAGACGTTCGAATATTTTAGAGAAGATACATAGTTTTGAAATAGGTCTGTAGTTTATCACTTCATTCTTTGAACCACTCTTATGAATAGGGGTTATAAAAGCAGATTTCCAGATTCCTGGCACAATACCTTCGTTTAAAGAACGTGTAAATAATATAGTTAAGGATTTTGTAAGGGCGTCTGCACATTTATATATGAAGAGAGGCGGTATATGGTCTGGTCCTGCTCCTTTTGTTAGGTCAACTGACCGAAGTAATTTGTTAACGGCATCAGGGGTTATTTCTATACTGCTTATTGTATTGATGTTATGGTTGAAAGTTTGATACGAAGGTTGGGTACCTGAATGTGAAGACATGTTGGTGGGTGGGCGAAAGGTTGACTGAAAATAGTTTGCGAAAAGATTGCATGCTTCGGGCCCTGACTCTGCCGTGTGACCTTCGTACGAAAGAGAGGATGGTAACATATTTGTGCCATTTTTGTTGGATTTTATGAAAGACCAGAACATTTTGGGGTTTTTAATTATGGAAGTTTCGCAGTGATTAAGGTAAGTATTGTAGCATTCTGTCTCTAAATGTTTCGCTCTTTGTCGTAGTAATGAAAATGTATTATAATCCGAGGTATTGCCATAAATACGATATTTCTTGTAGAATTTAAATTTTTCTTTAAGAAGTTTCTTTAACGGAGCGTTGTACCAGGGAGGAAAAGAGGAGGGAAATACTAGCTTATGGGGTATATGGTTCTCTATCGTGTCGGTAAGATGCCTGTAAAAAATGCTTATAGCATCTTCAAGAGGAATACTTAACACTTCGTTCCAGTCTACAATGTGTAGAACCTGTTTGATAGATACGTAGTCCCCTTTTTCGTAAAAGTATTTTAAGCGCGAGTGGACTTGTAGTGGTTTAAGGGGCGTTGTATTTAGTGTAATATAAAGGTCGATGATGGACATTCTCTGGAACTAATGGGGCGGTACATAACGATACTTGAGGATTGGTGTTGCTTAATACTAGATCAAGAATTCTATGTTTTGAGAGATTATAACAGAAGTTAGATTGAGTGAAATCGCAGACCGATAATGTATCAAAAAAGTTTATTTGCGTTTCACCTGTGACTTCAGTGTATTGAGGGTCAGCATTTGGTGACCAGTGGATGTTAGGTAAATTAAAGTCTCCCATTATTATAAAATGGTCATTTGGACAAGAGTTTACGATCGATGATAGTTTCTCAGTGAAATTGGAAAGTTGAGTGTTGAAGGAATTTCCGTAATTTTCAGTACAGAGGTAAATGGTACAAATGTGGACTTTCAGGTTTGTATGGTTGTTTTTAAAGGATAGTGTAACCCAAATATCTTCCGCCGATGATGACCATTCCGGTCGGACAGATGACGCTATATCGCGGCCAACTGCCAAAAGAACCCCACCTCCATATCTTTCATGAGTGTCCTGGTAGTTTCTGTTTCTTCGCCAAACAATATATCTCTCATCAAATAACTCGCTATCATTAATACTATCAGGAAGCCATGTTTCTGTTATGGAGATTACGTAGTATGTATTCAGCATTACGTTCCTCTTAAATACATGAGTTTTCGTGCGTAGCCCTTGGGTATCTTGGTAGTAGATACTAAGACCATCAGAAGCCATCAATATAAAAAGTGTATTTAAGACTAATATAGATCAAATGGTACCCATTAATTTTCAACGGGTTTGAGATTTTCAAATGTAGTAGTAGTAGTAGTAGTATCAGTTGGTTTTTTTTTTTAATAATTTATTTTATTTTATACCATTTAGTTATGACATAAACATATTATTGTAATTGTGGAAAAATGAAGGACATTACTTCATTTTGATAGCCCACTCAATAAATTTGAGTGAGATTTTTTTTTTGTCCACACACATTTTTGGGCCAAAAAACCAACATAATATAGCTTTTCTTCATATTTTATGTACCCAAAAACAGTTGAATAATAAATACCTTTTATTTCAGATATCAATCATTGAAATCTGTATGCTGGTTCAGAAGATATGAGATAATAAATATTTTTGCGAAAAACATAACCCTTCTTGGCAGTTGCGTAAAAGGGCCACTTTATTGGAATCGTATTAATATAATATTTTGTCTTGCGGCTCTATTTATACGAAACCAGAATCCAGTGCCCATTGTCACTGAGTGAACATTTATTGAATCTATTGAGATCTACTTAAATTCATAAAGTTGATTAGACCCACAAAAGTTGACTTGCTTTTCAAATCGTATATATGAAGAAATGAATTAAAAGATATTAATTACTGCTTTACTAATGATTTATTTAAAATGCTAATTTGATAGACAATCTCCATAGGTCAAACGACAAGGCTGGAATAAAACGACAATGTTGATTTGCTAGTTTGTTTAAAATCAGTGAATTTTGAGTATTTTCAAAGACATGATTTCAAGCAACTAAATCTATGAATATTATAGAATCAAAAACAATAATATATATTGCCAGCATTTGTCAGCACGGTTGCCCCCAAGTACCTGAGCCGTACCGCTTCCAGCAGCCGCTGCCGAAGATGCGGCGGAAAACAATGCGGCAAATATGCGGCTTTAACTGAACGGTACATTTTTCCACCCTTGGGGTGGAAAAATGTACCATTTTTCCACCCTTTGCAGTCGAGACAATGGGTAAATAGGATGCTGATGCCAAAAATCTAGTGACCGAATTGGGACGCAGGTTGAGGGACAAAACCGGTGAGTCTCGTACCTGGGGCAAAGATTAACCCTTGCTATCCAGCGGGGTAATGCCGCTAAATTTTAAATTCGACCATTTAGCATTTGAGATGACATTTCCAGTAATTAGAAATTGGACTATGTAATTTTTACTGTGTATTATTTAAATAAAGATTATGTAAGTAGATAAATATTGGCAATATATATATACATGAATTAATATATACAACTATACAATGCCCCCGGCACCGTCTGCGTGGACTTCTAACACCATTCCTGCTGCTAACACGCCCCAATAACGTGATGAAATGACGGTCACAAATAACGTGACTTTCAACTGGGATGCCGACGCAAAACTAATTGTAGATGGCAGCAGGGGCGAAATGACCAAACCACAATAACCTTACTCATAGCCGTCAGATTCGAAGGACCTGATTTTTATTATCTATTGTGTTTTTTTTTGGTATTTTTTGTGATCTGGACTTGCTTTACTATGTATTCAACTTGGAATATGCAACAACTCAAAGAGGAATTGCGGAAAAGAGGTGCTACTTTAACTGGAAAGAAAGCTAATCTTATCGGAAGGTATTCTTTAAATTTTACTTTAAAAATATCGTGTTCTTTAACTCTTAATGCAACAAAAAACACTGTATCTATCTTAAAACACTGTATCTTTCTAACTATTATGGGTTGGAATTGTTTCTTTTTTCGGTATCTGCGTTGCTGTAAGTGTCCTGAAAAAAGCGACTTTATAAGTATGTGACACCTTCTAGTCATTAAAAACAATTTTATTGGATTAGATAACTCGTAAATACTACCTGTTTAGGCAGATTCTCCAACATAATCGCTATCCTTGTAGTGGTTCCGACATAACCTCCGTCTCTATAGTCTCCCACTGTTTTTTTAGCTTAGCATTTAGAGGAAATAAATACACCCCACTAACATTACATCCTGTTACTGAAAAAAGCGGCTTCCGGTATTTTTAATAATTTATTTTATTCTTTTTAGTTATGACATTTATTTTTATTTATTAATTTTCTTATAATTTCCTTCATTTTGACACCCCACTCGATGAATTTGAGTGAATTTTTTTTACCCCATTCATTTTGCAACCAAAAAACCAACGTTTTATGTACCAAAGATCTCTTGGGCAATAAATACCTTTCATTTAAGACATGGATCACTGAAATCCATGAGGTGACTCAGAAGATTTGAGGTAATAAAGAATATTACAAACATAAAGACATACAAGATACGCGCGAACAACATAACCCTTCCTGGCAGTCGGGTAATAAAAAGCGTCCCTCACTAGTTCCATCGCATTTGTCAAAGGATCTAGTGAAAACCATCCTAAATTATCAATAATAAAAAACACGATGATGCTGAAAAGTTTTATAGTAGGCGGCACCCATTTGCATATCTTAAACATGATGAAAATTAATAGGTACCGCCTGCTATAAAGGTGGTTTTGATCTTTAATAATTTATTTATACTTTTATACTTTTTAGCTATGACATATATTTTTGTAATCGTCTTCTTATTTCCTTCATTTTAATACCCCACTCGATAAATTTGAGTGTTTTTATTTTATTTTACCACATACTTTTTGCCACCAAAAAACCAGCTTTTGTTCATATTTTATGTACCAAAAACACTTGGGCAATAAATACCTTTCATTTGAGATAATATGAATCATTGAAATCGGAATGGCAGTTTAGAATATATGAGGTAATAAAGAATATTAGAAACATACAAACAAGATACGCGCGAAAAACATAACCCTTCTTGGCAGTCGGGTAACAATGGGGCAAATGAACTTACTGAATCATAATGTAATTTGCTAATAAGTCAAATGTCGGCCATTACACTTTCACAACAATTGATTAGCGAAAGTAATCGATATTTAATACACTTTCTTAAGTTGACACGTGCAACTATTACTTTAGCGCAGAGCTGTTGCTCGCAACTCCGCTCGGGTAGAATTCTGACCCCTTTTGAGAGTAGGAGCCTATTTCAGAGATAAAATGTAGCCTTAGTAGATAGAGATTATAAATCTATCCATGTAATACGCATATCCATTCAAAAATCTGTACCTGATTAAGAACCAAACTTACATTTAAAAAAAAACCAAATTATTCATAATGTTAATAGCATAACATTTTTATTGAAATAATACCTTTGGAAGAAGATGTAATAACATTTCTTAGAGGAGGTAATGTTGTTTACATGCAATTTTACGTGCAAAATTTCATTATGTCCAAATATCATGGTGGGAGTAAAATGGAAAGAGATGAACAATGTCATACAATACAAAATGCATTAGTACAGTATGTATAGATGTACTATGCAACCAGCGCGCATGACTTTGCTAAAAATAATCCTGAAAACTGAAACTACGAGTATGTTGCGTGATTTTTTATATATAAAACTTGCATGTCATCGTGAATGTCCAGATTTATTTTTCATGTTGATTTTCGTTAGTAATTGAGTTTGAATACGTGCCCAATAGACGGTAATTAGCTCGATCCCTAGTAAACAGATACACTGGGCATAACATATCAGGTGCATTAACACACGAGTACTATAATTATACTATCCATTTGAAGATTCCTAATACAAGTTCTTTCTGTTGCTAATTAGAAAGTTATTTTAAATTCCAATAATGCCTTAATCTAGATTTTATTATAAAGAACTGTGAAACTTTATCGAAATAATATTTCGGTTATTCGCAAGGTAAATATTACTGAATAATATAAGTTCTATTTTACGGAAAATGTAGAATTTTCAGCACATATCCCATTGCTCCTTCGTCACTCTCACAGGGGAGTTCAGTACGGTTACTAAATTAGTTCATGTCAAGTATCATAGATGGCGTTACATGGCGCTTTAAATTCGTAGAATTAACAGAATCTGGATCTAGCACAATATTAAACATGTGTTTAAAAAAAGTGTTACTGGGCAGCTGTTTGTTGATTTATTTTCTAGACAAAGACCTATGATTGTTTTTATTTTATGACCATCTCAAATTTACAGAAACTATACGCAATACTGGTTAGACCGCAATAGAGTTATACTCGTATCACCTCACCTCGCCTTCAGCTTACCATTAGGGGAGGTGAAGTCAAATTGACATGTCGTATTAAAAAAAACTATATATGGACAAGTCAAAGTAATTACTTAAGTAATGATTCTGTTTCTATAGTTTAGAAATTGACATAAGTAAGAAGTGTCAAATGTTAGAATTCTGAGCTAAGTAAAGGTCACGATTTCCGTTACTTAAACATTACTTTGCTAACACATTAGACTGATTTGAAAGGTTAGCTTTTGTGATAAATATATGATTGGCCAGGAATCTAGACAACTTATTTAATTAATAAAAATGGAAGCTATCGAACGTTCTTTTGCAATAGTAGATAATATTAACCGTGGTGTGAGTGAAGTTTTTTTTTTTTTTTTTTTTTTTTTTTTTTTTTTTTTTTTTTTTTTGTTATTGCAATCTGTCTAGGAGACATTCAGCAATACTTATGTAGTGATGGATGGTTTGTGGGGTACAGGTCCTGTGACATGCCCCCTTAAAATAATATTTTACAGTAAGTCTTGAGGGACTCTTTTCTTTAGTCTCCTCACGCTTGGAAATATTTCATCCATAAGGTGGTATGCCAATATGTTAGGGTGCAACTGCAGTCTGTTTTTATAAGCTGTGATTTTCTCCTTTATTTCCTCTTTTACAGTTTTGATGCCAAGCTCTCGGTGAAGTCTTTCATTAGTGACATACCATGGTGCGTCTACTATCATCCTTAGCATTTTTGATTGAAACCTTTGCAAAATTTCTAGGTTGGAGTTGGCAGCCGTGCCCCACAGCTGTATTCCGTATGTCCATATTGGTTTTATTATACTCTTATATAACAAAAGTTTGTTTTCCATTGAGAGCTGGCTGTTTTTATTAATCAGCCAATACATCTTGCGCACCTGTTGCCCCATTGCTAGGCGCTTCGTAAAAATGTGCTTTCTCCATGTTAGGCGTCGGTCCAGGTACATTCCAAGATATTTTGCTTCGTCAGATTGTGGAAGCTGAACATTGTTTAATGTGACTGGAGGACAAGTCTGTCGTCGGGTTGTAAATGTTACCTGGACCGATTTGGTTTCATTGGCTTTGATGCGCCAGTCCTTTAGCCATGATGTAATTTTGTCCAGGCTGTTCTGTAGCTTATGAGAGGCTTGAATTGGTGAGTTATCTGATGCCATGATTGCTGTGTCATCAGCGAATGTGCCCATTACAACATCGTCAGATATCGGCAGATCAGCGGTATAAAGAAGATACAGAGTAGGTCCCATTACACTACCTTGCGGCACCCCAGCTTCTATCTTTTTAAGCTCTGTATTTGCTTCCCCCTGACTGACAAAAAAGCATCTATCCAGCAGGTAAGATTTTATTAGACTGTAATAGTTAATGGGCAGTGTCTTTTTAATTTTGTACAAGAGACCATCGTGCCAGACTCGATCAAATGCTTGTGATATGTCAAGGAAAGAAGCTGTACAGTATTCTTTCTGTTCAAATGATTGAGCAATGCCATCAACGAGCCTGTGGATTTGCTCAATTGTACCGTGCTTTGCCCTGAATCCAAATTGATGGTCGGGTATTAGTTTTTTCTCCTTAATAATTGGATTCAACCTTCCAAGGATCAAAGTCTCCATTACTTTTGATGTAATTGGGAGAAGGCTAATCGGCCGATAAGATTTAGCTTCTTCGAGGCCCTTGCCTGGTTTTGGGATCATTATGATTTTTGCTACTTTCCATTGAGGAGGTACATATTCCCTTCGTAAGATAGCATTATACAACTGCGTCAAAAACGTTATGCCCTTCTCTGGTAGCTCTTTTAGAATGGTTGGTGTAATTAAGTCGTATCCAGGTGCTTTCCCAACCTTCAGTTTTCTGATTGCTGATTTGATCTCCGCTCTGCTAAGTTTTTGAATAGGCAACTCTAGTTGATGCGTCTGGTTCAACAAATCTGCAACCATTTCTGTCTTTGTGGAGCCGTTATTGGGGTTTGGTCGGAAGACTTCTTGTAGATGCTCCATGAATACATTGGCTTTCTCAATATCATTCCTAGCCCATGAATTGTCTGCTTTCAGCAAAGGTGGTTGGTGGGTTATTGGGCGTTTGAAGCCTTTTGTTGCTTTCCACAATGAATAGTCTGTCGAGGGTTTAGCGTCCAGGTGTTGTAGATATTTTGCAATGTTCTGATTTCTATCATCGCTCAGTAGTTGCTTAAGTTGTGCAGCAAGTCTGTTGTATATTGTTTTGTCACCTGGGTATCGTGTGGATTGCCACCTCTTTCGTGCTTTACGCTTCTCATCAAGTAGTTTTTTGATGGATGGAGAACATTGAGGTCCATCTCGATTTATTTGGCTAGGTGAGGGTGTGGCTTCCCATGCAGCTTGCTGGACCGAGTGGTTAAAATGCTCAACTGCGCCAATGATATCTTCATCCTTTTGTAATGGTATATTGACATCAAGAGATTTGGCTATTATTTCTCGAAAGTATTCCCAGTTAGTTCTGCGAGTGTGTAGGCGGCAAGGTCTTTCTTTTTGCAGAATTCTTCGAGTCAACAATACTTCAACAGGAGAGTGGTCAGAGGACAGGTCAGTACTAGATTTGCAGGTGAAGTTGGTGCAGCTAATACCTTTAATGACGCAGAAGTCAATGAGATCTGGCTTCCTATTTCGGTCAGTGGGCCAATATGTTGGTTCTCCGGTTGAGATAACGTCCAGTCGGAGTTTATTTATCGTGAGTATTAACTGTCGACCTTTTGCGTTTATGATCCGAGAACCCCAAAATGTGTGCTTAGCATTAAAGTCGCCGCCAGACACAAACCGCTGTCCCAAGGCTTTAAGGTAGTCTTCGTATTCCTCTTGCTTTATGACATGCTTTGGTGGGCTGTATATAGCTGATATTGTAACAGGTCCCGACCAGTCCTCTATCACAATGTTTGTAGCTTGAATTTTCTCAGTGCAATAGTTATGAACCAAATGGTGTCTAATGTTGTTCTTAATAAGAACAGCACTTCCTCCATAGCCTTTACCATCAGGGTGCATGGTGTGGTAGAATTTGTATCCTGATATGTTAAAATAGCTCTTCCTTGTAAAATGCGTTTCTGAGATCAACATAATGTCAATGTTATTTAATAGAATATATTTTTTAACCTCAAGGGTATGTTGTGACAGCCCATTGGCGTTCCAGAGGACCATTTTTATGGAGTCCAGTGTGCAGTTAATTTAGTCGTGAGATTTAAGATTAGATTTGTCATTGCTGATAATTGTTCCATCATTTGTTTCATTGTCATCATTAACTCTTTTATGTCACAGATCTGGTCATTGCTCATTTTCTTGCTAGGTTCATTTGTTTTCGGTGGTGTTTTATTTTGCACAATTTCGGCATAAGTCTTTCCAACAATTGATGGATTGTATGATTGTTTTGTTCTATCATATGGTTGTCTGTATTGTTGAGACTTTGCAGGTGCTGGTGGATATTTGATTTTTTGTAGCTCCCTGTATACTTTGCAGCCTTTATAATTTGCTGGATGGTTTCCTTCACACAGCACGCACTTAACGCTATCGGATCTGGTTTTTCGTAGGCAATCAACCGACAAATGATCCCCAGCACACTTAATGCATTTTGGGTTTCTCTTACAGTACGTTTTCGTATGTCCATATTGGAGACAATTTCCACATTGAGGGATTTCTCGCTTTGGTCTTGGCGGTTCAAGTACTACCTTACAGTGCAGTAGGTTTTTTATGTCAAATACAGTTTTGTTATTATCTTTTTGTTTTAATTCCACTATAAACATCGGTAGTGCTTTTTTAGTGGTGCGCTGTTTGATGTTCCAGATATTAGTGCATTCATGATCAAGCTTGTCTAGTGCATCTTTTATCTCGTCCGTACTAGTTGAGGGGCGTATGTTTTTTAGGACTACTTTGAAACTCCTGTCTTGTTTTTGTTTGTACGTATAGAATTCCGTTTTCTTTTTTTCTAATTCTTTGACCACTGCTGTGTATGTTTCTGTTGATTTAGTTTGGATTTTTACCTGTTCATTACGAAGAACTTTCAGATCATAGTTGTTATATGCATATGTTTCCATAAGTTCTATAAGCGGTTGGATGTTACTCACTTTATCAACAAAAATCGGTGGTGGCTTATCTACTTTAGGTTTTAATTTTGGGGGCCTATTTGGTTCCTGCAGCTGGTCGCTTTCCAACACAGCAAAGCTGTTGGAAGTTGATAATGGTGTGGGTTGGGAAAGCCAATATGTGTCCAGTTTGCTTTGCTTTTGTGACTTGAGTGGCTCTGGGCTTGATCGCTGCCGTTTTTTATTCATGGCTTGCATCCATTCTTTCTCATAGTTATTTGTTGGTGTTGTTGGTTGAGTAGGTGAATCTTCAATAATATGTATCTCAGTGTTTGTACTGGTACTTGCTAGAGTCTTGTAATAGGATGTTGGTTGTTCGGGGTCTTGTGGTTTCCTATTGGTAGCATGCGATGCACTTCCAACTGAGGCACTTCTTGGTCTTTGGAGAAGGCTTGGGTGAAAGGCTTGCTGCACATATCTTTTGTCCACCATAGAGAGCGAAATTTTGTCCCCCCCAGATACGGTGGGACGGCCTGAGATAGTCTCAGGGAGGGATTCTCCAGTGTTACTGGTACCCTCCTGGGGTAGTTTTGTTTTAAGTCTCGCTTCCATAATAAAGTCTCTGTTTTAGGTGATTTATAGACCCCAAGGCTTGAGAGTAGCCTGGTCAATATTTTTTTTTTCCTCGGGGTTTATTTCCCCTAGCCAGAATATTCGGTTAGGTGTCATTTTGCAGGCCCGATCCGCCAAGGGACCGAGGCAACCAGAACTGAGGAGTCGTCAGTCTCCACAGAAATAGCCAGCACCGGCCCCACAACGGAGCGGAAACTGCAAGTGACACAAGGCGCCGAAGACTCGCCTTCGCACGTCATACTTGGCTGTAGTGGCCACGAGGTAGGTAGAGAAGAGTGCGAGCTCGTTGTTGACCACGACAGTGCCCGGGGAGGACGACCTGCGTAGGGAGAATATGCAGGCCCATCACTAGTCTGGGTCGGCACACTAATGATGGCGTGGACGTGTATGACGTACTTGTCGGTGCGTGCTTGATAGCCTAGCTTCGCACTCCTAGGCATACACAACTGGCATAACTTAGTATTTTATAGGGACGAGTTCCCTGGCGAAAGAACCCGTCCCACTAAGACCTACACCGACACCCCCCAAGTGAGTGAAGTAAGTAATATTTCAAGAATTTACTTCCGTGATGTGGTGGGTCCACATCATTTGTATCATTTGTAACTGTTCAGAAGAATCCTTTAGAAAAAGGTTTAGGTTTACTAAAAATTTCGTAAATAATGATATTTTACCAATCTTAATAAATTATCTACGGTCGGATACTAAAAGAGGGTTAACTATTGCCCCAAAATTAATTTTTTTGTTGACATTACGTTTCTGCACAACGTCTAAGTCTAAGGTCCAAATTCAAGAATGTCACTCAGCGTAATCTCGATTTATCTGAGTAAAAATTGTATAGGCAATCTACCAGACAACCTATCAAATTTGTAAATATGTGTATACAATCTTTCCTCAGATAAACCCAGGTTCAGCCGAGTGGCATTCTAGAATGCGGGCCTAAGTCAGATAAGTTAAGTCTAAAGCCCGTATTTTGGAATGCCACTTAGCTGAACCTCGATTTACGTAGGAAACTTAATTAAAATGAGTAAGTGAAAATAAATGATAAAAGTATACATATTGATTGAAATATGCCTTCAATATCATTGTAATAAAATGAAAGTATAATGCACGGACAAAATATATCCTTACTGATCCGGATTTAACAACGCATATAAGGCAAATATATTGCAAAACTTGCTGTGAACCTTTACAGGGCACAACAATAAGAATATAATAGATTTTTTTCCGCTATTTTCTCGAATAGGAATTTATAACATAGGATGTATTAAGGCATATTTGAAATCTTTGATATTCTGAATAAAGGATAGGAACATTATGGATCGTTACACTTATAATATGTAACTTAAGGGAAGTAACATAATATTTTGTTAGTGTTCAAAATAGCCTCAAGGAGCATTATTCAAAATATTCGATTGCTTATTTGTTTGTTTTAAGATCGCTAAGAGTAAGCTAGTTACCGATATCTTATAAAGGGGTATGATTTCTCAGATTACTGTAGTAGATATTGTCATTTTAAATCATGCGGTGGATATATTTATTTTAATAATTTCTTAGATTCAAGATACATTATACAAATAATGTTACGTTTAACACAAAGCTTGCTTGCTTGCTACCTCTCAGTTGATAGACAGTACTGATAACTATAAATTTTGATAATTCCACCCAAATGGAGTCTGTCATGGATCAAATGTGCAGTCATGTGTATAAAGCAAGGGTGAGTAGTCAAGTGGAATCGGAGAGTATACAACTCTGATTCCATTCGCCTGACAACATTTCTTGTAATAGACACCTATGTGTACATTGAGCTGTAAAAGTAGGAAGACAGCTTAAGATCAATAGACCTTGAGCATCTAAGACTAATTTAAAAGAACGAAGTATAGATGACGTTATCTCTGTTAACAAAACTAAAATAAAAGAAAGAAAGAAAGAAATGCATTTACAGTTTCAAGTACATCGGTGGTTACCAGTGTATTATTCACTCTAGTTAGTGACGTGTGGCATCACTTCAAACAATTTTATTTTCAAACTGTCCACGGTCTTCTGCAGCGCTCTGTACTTGAGTCAGTCGCAGGCTTTGAACATCAATGAAGTTGACTGTTAAACCCTTTTGTGTGACCGACAACCCTACAAAAGATATATTCAGACTCTAAAAAGACTATTAAATGTGCCAGTTCTAAATATGCATGCCACAAAACATAGATACATACCTTCCATTATAAAAGTAATCATTACTTTTAACCAACTTCCACAAAGGAGAAGGTTTTCAATTCGCTCGATATTTTTAAAGTGAAAACTTCTTTAGCATTGTTGGATGGGTAAAAATTGTTAAACTCGCGCGTCAGGATCACTTGACCTGACCCGTAACCGACGACTTTGTAGGACATGACGTCATATAATATTCCTAGCTACAGAGTGTTTATTTTGCTAGGTACGCTAAGAAGCTTTAAGTCCTTAGCTGTAAGTCCTTATGGTTTCAGATAGTACCGGATTTGAACCTGGGCTTCTGACACTTTTTGTGATTATTTTATTTTTTTGTAATTTATGACTTTTGTGATTATTTTTTCTGTTTGTAATTTATTAGTATCTTGTTATGGTATGTTCTTTTAATCTTTTTCTCTGTATATAACGAAGAAAGAAAGGAAGAAAAAGTTTTCACTTCTGCCGACACTCCCGGAGTGTAACCCGTCTTTTTTTATGTATGTACCTACATCGATTACTCTGATATTTATTATTCGATTTACGTGATCTGTTATTCGATGCAGAATAATTGCTATTTGGTCCTATAGATTTTTTGTACAGTTTGTTCCAATAGTTTTTATTTTATGAAAATTTTTGAATTATTTTAATTTAAATTTTTAACGGATGTATTTATGTTATCCCATATTTCCGGCGTTTATGAACTGATAAAAAATATATTTTTGCATTGGGTAGTATAACGCACCCAATGCAAATATATATTCACTCCGGAGACACACCAGAAATCTACTCAAAATAGGATAAATGAAATAATTGCTTTTTAAATAGTTTTAGGTATATACGCTATATATATATATAATCAATAAAATTACAATTTTAAGATCAACGTATTACAAACACTGAAAAGTTCAACATAAAAAATACGTTTAAAAAACCGACTTAAAAAAATCACTCTTGTATATTTATTTAAAGGTTGTCTGTCTCAGGTATGTGAGATACATTGCTATAGTAAGTAATTCTTATCGGGCATGTATAGTCAGTTAATATTTATTGCGATCTAAAATCTTGTTCCAGTTTCCAGTGTTATGACCATTCCCTACATTGGATCACGATATTGAATTGCAATATCATTGAATGTCTATGCAAGCCCTACACCGAAATGCAAGTCGTCACCTTTGTTCGTATTCCAAGTGCAAAAGAGTGATGGAGCTATACAGTCTATATAGCTCCATCACTGTCTCTCGCCCGAAATTTGAACACTTCAAGTTACAGATCCTATTTGGCATGTTCATGATACGTTTAAACATACAGCTCTACAGTTGATATTTGAAATATGTATTGCAAAATTGTAGGTATTTAGTGTTAACTAGCATTTAACACTGTCTTGTGTACAAAATTAGGTTATGTGCGTAGTTTTAGAATATATTTATAGAATTAGCGTATATTACCATGTATTAGTTAGTCGGATATTTTGAAATTCTTGCATATTTTATAATTTAATTCAATACGATAGAATACGACGAGCATAATGCAAAACAACATTATTAATTTAAATTTATTATAAAAAGTAGCTGTGCCCGCGACTTCGCTCGTGTGGGAGTATCTAGCTAGAATGTGCAGGTATTAGAATTCTGTGTGCTCTCGTGTTAATATTTTTCACAATGGTTTACTTTAAAAGTACTTTGCGTGGCAAGGACTTCCTGCTGGAATAGCGTCTCTTTTTTAATTTTATATCTTTCTTTTTCTCTCATTGTATAAAATAATTTTTTTGTTCATTGTAACTGATTATAATTTATTTGTGTCTAAGCGATGCTAACTGTGTTGCCTGGCACTGAGTCGGCTAAGAGTAAGTGGACGTCAGATTTAAAGTGTTGTGTGGATGGTTGATTCTTAGTCTTAGGTATCTTATGTCTGTTTCTGTACCTTTTAAATAAATAAATCTGGTATTTTTGCCGTAAATTATAATACATTTTACAAAATAAAATTAGTCTAAGTTACGCCTTATAAGTACAGCTTACGCTATACAGCTCAATAGTAAACATGCTATATAGCGACTGCCGAAAGTGTTTTAGCAACCAGAATGGAATAAGGTATTATTGTAAAAATAGATTTAGTAATAGATAAATAAATAAATAAACACATACAATATCACATATTGATCATTGTTATTTATGTAACATTGTAATGAAAGGCAGGTAAATAATACATTTTGTCGTATCATTTAGTAGGTAAATACCTTCGACCCGTTCATTTATATTTCAGGAAATTAGAGATTGTATAATATTCAAGTACCATTAACTGAAACATTATTACCTTACAAGTACATAGACTATTATTCCTATTTTATTGATGTTAGAGGTTCATTTAAATAATATTAGTGCCAAATTATCTCTGAAATTCTTTGAGGTCTCATACGGTTCGGTTTTCTAGATTAATTTTCGTTCTCCTGTATATGAACGAATTGTTACACATTGCAACATACATTTATATGAAGGTTGGTATTAGAGAAAAGATATAAAAAATAAATAATAAAACAAGACGTCATTGGATACATTTATACCCAAACTGGGATGCAAGGGATGCCACCTTTTTTACATGCGGGCAATCCCCACGGGTACCCCCCGGAGCCGGAGGGGAAGATTATGTCAGACTCGAACCAACTGCACCGCCCGCCGCCTGTGGGTCGTTGTGCTAGGCCGAAGGTGAGGTTGTCAGGCGACATATTCCATCTTATACTCGGCATATGAAACCCAAAACGGCATGTAATTTTAGTTGATTTGAATCCGATTTAACAGAGGAATTTACAACTTAAAAACTGCATATTGTTATCCAACGTCACTATGAAATAAGATTTCACCTAGTCCTCCAATCGAGGCAGACCATCCTTGTTGGGAATACATAACTTCACCACCTACTCAAGAGTGTTGTGTGTAGTTTTCCCAATATTGACACAGAATCCTAAAGTGATGCGTATCCCATTTAGTACTCACAAACACATGAAAGGCTAACCCTACACTGTGTCACACAGTGAAGTACAATGCTTTTAACAGAGCGTATAACATTTGTTATGTGGTTTAGTATTAGAGCTTGTTTGCCGTTCGGTACTAAGTGCATGTAGGTTGTAATAGTACCTACAGATTGATTGTGAAGCTAGATAATTTAACTCACAGGAGACTTAGTACTTACTCATGTTTACGACAAAAATTTAAAGCATTTTAGTACCGATTATGACAAAACATAAATTAAAACGCAGTTGACTTGAGAATTATCTTCTGTTTACAGTAACTTACACAGAATTTTATCCAATCATGCAAATATA
The DNA here is from genome assembly GCA_949126895.1 of Eilema caniola. NCBI lineage: Eukaryota > Metazoa > Arthropoda > Insecta > Lepidoptera > Erebidae > Eilema > Eilema caniola. Next base: position 21,506,516 of record OX421475.1, read on the forward strand.
TTGATTTCATAATAACACACGGTCCGCTAGAATTGCAGTAACGGTTAAAATATTCAATAAATATATTAAAATGGTATTTTTATATATATTAAAACTCACTTTACAAGTTCCACACAATTGTATTTAGTTTTGTCACTGTATAATACTAATATTTAATTTATAATATTACGACATGTTTCGATTAACTCATCTTCAGGTAAACATATTTATGTTGTTGTATGTATATAAAAATAGTAAAATGAAGTTCCATCAAGAAGTTTCAACAAATTCAATCAACTATTAAAATGGTATTTTAAAGCAATGGATTCGTTGACTGTTGATGAAGAAATCCATGTTATGATGAACGTCATAAAAATTATAATATTATTATTAATAGCATTATTTCCAAAAAAATACAATATTTAAAAAGAATGCTATAATAAGTAACTGTCTGGTCGACTGATTGGACTAAAAACTGACAAAATCCGTGGTGTAATGGTAGTGAAAATGCAAATATTTGTATACATGAGTATGGGTATTCGCATTGGTCTGATCGTACCTCGGAGAGCACATTAAGCCATAAGCCACGGTTGTCATACGAACATCTATGGCTGTATGTTGGAGCCCTCAGAAATTCATGAACTGGTCTTACCGCAATGCTTCGGTATCACCTTTAAGTTGTTGAGGTTAGATCGCAGTCGCTACACGGTAAATATTGAAGTTCAGCAAATCTGCAGTTAAACTGGTAAAGCGGACCCCGGACTCCTAGTTTAAAGCTTCGCATGCGACTGGGATTAACGCTAGGATGAAAAAAGTATTGGACTAAAAATGTTATATTATCATTATTTAAATTTCTTAATACACTTAGTATTTAAAAATATAGATATGAATATAAATTTTTTATGCATTATCATATTTAGTATCCACATAGAAACTTACAATATCACCGAAACTGCTGATAGCAGAGGCGATAAACAAAGTTTTGCTGAGTAGAACAAAATTTGCGAATATATTATGAGCATACAACTTGTACTAAAGTAGTACAAACTTGCAACATGTGGCTCATCAGTTCACACGTCTGAGAACAACCGCCGACAGAAACATTGAATATTATGTAAAGAACTTTTCATAAACATGCTATTTTTAGCCATAGGATCTGGATGTTCGCTCGGTATTGACGTATAATGTTGCATGTGTTCAAAGACATCATACATGCAACATTTTTACTCCGTGACAACGTCCGTCATCTGTTTACATAGGAACTACTACTATATATAGAAGATATCGGAAATCTGAAGGTGGAATAGTTCGTAAGACTTTGCAAGGAAATAGGTATATTCGAAAGGGAAATGAATGAAAACACCCACACACAAGGGCAGATTACGCACTTGGCCAACGGCGTCTACTGCTGGCAGTAAGTAAGTACGAGCACGCCCACCAGTTCCGATTACTTTTCAAAGATAACCAATTACTATTAATAGATACCATAGGTGGGTTGGTCATAATCAATAGGCTTTCATTACCACTGCGTGGAATTCTATCGCATCTGAAGTTTTCACCTCGGAGCCCAAATTTATTGCATTTACCTTTAGACAGTAATATATAGCTCTAAAAGCGTCTTACAGTATGTCGTTTAGTATTTTAAGTCACAGTAAAATGAAACTGAATTTCTACTACATTTCTAAATCGCTTGAATTTAGCTTCCCAGTAAACCAATAACTCATATAGAGGTACAGAACAGATCAGTTATATCCTGTAAAGTCCACTTGTATTGCGATGTACGATACTGTGAATTGCAGTTTAATATCCCAACTATATTTTGAACTTGTTGGCTAACCCCGGTTTAGAGACTTGGACCAGTGCCGTGGAATATTATGTTGCTCTCTAGGAAACAGCGTCATCGAGATCCAAACAGAATGAGAATTAGGTTAAAAACAATGTTTTTTAGTTATTTATTTTGAAAACAATATTTTTAATACGCAGTGAACGATACTCACTACGAGAGAAGGAAAAAAAAAAAGACGGGTTGCACTCTGGGAGTGCCGGTAGAAGTGAAAACATTTTATTTCTTTCTTTCTTCGTTATATACAAGATATAAAAAGAGCATACCATGCCATACCATACCTATAATATAGCGCCAATCATAGAACCTATCACTAATTTTCTGCAAATTTTCTGTCAGAAGAAATTAATAAATTCCAAAAAAAAAAAATAATCACTAAAAGTAATAAATTACAAAAAGGAAAAATAATCACAAAAAGTGTCAGAAGGTCAGGTTTGAACCCGGTACTATCTGAAACCATGAGGAGTTAAAGTCGACTACGATGCTATTTATCGTGTCTTGCAAAATAGACAGTCTATAGCTAATGTTGTATGACGTCAGTCGTCGGTTACGGTTCAAAGGTCAAGCGATCCTGACGCGAGTTTAACACTTTTCACCCATACAACGCCGCTAAAGAAGTTTTCACTTCAAAAACCTTGTACCAGCCCAGCTGGCCAGGTAGCGTGGAAAGAGAGGCCTTTGTCTAGCAGTGGACTGCGGTGGAATAGTTGATTGATTTATTGATTGAAGGAATCGAAATTGTAATCATAAAGTTGTAAAAAGAAAGATAGATAGATAGATAGATAATTCTTTATTGTACACCAATAAATTTACACTAGGACAAGTAGATAGTATGTATACAGTTTAATGTACAATGGGCGGCCTTATTGCTGGAAGCGATTTCTTCCAGGCAACCTTGGGATGGACAGTAATGTGACAGAAACAGAAGATATGGTGTAGTTATCAAATAAACTAAACTAAGACAAAAATGTACGAGAGAGAAGTACAAATAAAATGAAATAATAAATATACGGCTTTATGTGAAGTATAATAAGGTATAAATAGATATAAACAGTTTTAACACATAAATGTAATATGTACATATATATATATAATAGTAAATAGTACATATAAAGTAAATAGTAGATAATAATATGAAAGAAGGATCACAGCAATGAATCAGCGTTTTTAACTGCGAGCTATGTACTAGATGATAGATAGTGGTCCTTTACCATTCTTTTAAAAACATTTAGTGATTGTGCCCGTCTGATATTTAATGGTAATGCATTCCATAAGCGCACAGCCTTAACAGTGAAAGACTTATCAACAAAGTCAGTGGAATGCATTGGCATTCTCAGCCTCAAATTCTCGGAAGACCTCAGGAATCTCGTATGTGTGGCATGGAGGAACTGGAATCGTTCTTTGAGATAAGAGGGAGTGGTGGGATTAAACAATACATTATATAGCATTGATAGAATATGGGCATTCCTGCGAAGCCGAATTGGGAGCCACTTGAGTTGTTTACGAAAATCTGACACGTGATCATACTTGCGAAGACCAAATATGAATCGTATGCAAAAATTTTGAAGTCGCTCAAGTTTATCTAGTTGCTCCTCTGTGAGATCGGGATAGCTGACATCGGCGTAATCGAGAACAGGTAGAAGAAGCGATTGTGCAAGCGCAGTTTTAGTGGCAATTGGGAGGAAGTTTCGGAGCCTACGTAAGGCACCCGCTGACGCGAAAAGCTTTCGACTCGTTTCCTGTAATTGAATATTCCAAGAAAATGTTTTGTCCATATAGATACCTAAATTCCTGACATTATCACTAACTGGCACGACGGCTCCACCCATAGTAATCCGAGGAAGCTGGGCCCAATCTATTTTTGGAGTCAACCTTGGACTACCAATAACAATTACTTGTGTCTTGGAAGAATTTAGAGTGAGTCCATGGTTCTTGCTCCATTCGCAAATCCGATCCAAGTCCTCATTGAGCACAGTAAATGCATTGGACAAGTTGTTTGGGGTAGCTTGGGTGTAAATTTGTAGGTCATCAGCATAAAGGTGGTAGGATGAAAGTAATTTTTCGGAGATTGTATTTATAAATATTGCGAAGAGTAACGGAGATAAAACGCCACCCTGCGGTACACCGGCGGTCGTATTGCACCAGGAAGAGCTTGATTCTTCGACGCGAATACGTTGCCGGCGACCAAACAGGTAACTACGAAACCACTCAATAGCCGTTGGAGATATGTTAATAGAGCCGAGTATACCAAGCAAGATGTCGAAATCCACGGTATTAAAGGCGTTGCTAAAATCAAGTAAGGATAAAAGCGTGAGATTACCGCCATCCATGCCTAGTCTTATGTCTTCCGTGATATTAACCAACGCTGTCGCAGTGCTGTGGCCAGGTCGGAAGCCGGATTGTAGCGGGTTTAGTAACGAATTTTTATTTAGGAAGGAGCTGAGTTGCGAATGAATGAGACGCTCTAAAGCTTTAGATAGGAAAGGAAGAATAGATATAGGACGATAGTCAGAGTAGGAACATGGCTTAGATTTCTTGGGTAACGGGATTATCTGGGCATTTTTCCATGAGGATGGAAAAATAGCACCAGAAATGGAGTAGTTAAAGACGTGACATAGGATAGGAAGAATTTGCTCCAGAATTGGCACAATCATATTACGGCTCACGGCATCGCTCCCGACAGCATTCGATGAAATCGACAAAATGCTCTTCTTAACATCACAAGCGGACAATTGGTTGAAGACGAAAGGTGAATGATCAGGAGTTGGAATAGATGAAAGATATTGCAGTGTATTGGTTTTAGTAGCCCCATTAAAATTGGACGAAGAAGAAAAATGTTTATTAAGTCTAAGTTTAATTTTTTAGGAATTGAGTCTTGGTGTGACTTTCCAACTCCCAATGTCTTCAGAAATTTCCAGACTTTTGCCGGATCCCCGCTTTCTACCGAGGTATGGATATGTTGGCGTTGTGCATTCCTACACATCCTATTGCATTTATTTCTCAGGGCCACATACTTCTCCAGATTAATCTGGGTGGATCTAATTTTATACCTTGCCTTAGCTGCAGCCTTTTTCGACATTAACTCTTTAATATCAGGTGTGAGCCAAGGTGCAGGTAAATGCTTAATTTTGATGGCACGGATTGGTGCATGCACATCGTAGAGCTCTATTATTTTCTCAGTCAGAACATTGACTTTGGTATCAATACAATCGGACGACAGCAGTGGGTTCCAGTCAATGCTATGAGCATCCTCACGTAGCTTGTCACAGTCAATGCCACCAAAATTGCGCTGCATAACTATTTTAGGTTTTTCTTTCGGTGGCCGAATCTTGTAAGAGAGGTAAATGAGATCATGATAAGAAAACATATCAGCAGAGCATTGACCATGCTTTGCGACATGAGTAGGTGAAGAAACGAGAATGAGATCAAGAAGAGCAGGGGTACAGTTAGGAAAATGATGAGTAGTATTCAGAGGGAGGATAGATAAGTTAGAGGAATGAACAATGCGGCGGAGAGACGTAGCACGTGCAATATATGACCCTGGTTTCACCAAGCAAGTATTAAAATCTCCCATTAATATTGCATGTCTGTAAGATGGTAAGTAGGTCTCTAACAAGTTCTCAAAAGAGGAAAAATAGTTTATTGTTGACGATGAAGGATAGTATACACCAAGTAAAACTTTAGTGTGGTTCAGTTCCAGCTCCAGGAAAAGATGTTCGCCCGCATCGGATGGTGGCGGCTGTGGCGACATACTGATGACTGTATAAGGGATTTGAGAGCGTATGTACATAGCCACACCGCCTGCTCCAGCAGGGACTCGATCATTCCTAATAAGCTGGAAACCCGGAAGTGTATAAGAAGTGGATGATAGACAAGGTTTTAGCCAAGATTCGGAAACAAGAATAGCATGGATATTTTTGTGAACAAGGTTAGCCAGCATATCCGGGAAATGAGCAGGAATGCTTTGTGCATTTATATGGACTACATTAAAATGCCTGGGGACATCCGAAAACTGTGACCGAAGAGTATCCTCAAGTGACACAGAAGGTATACTATCAAAGCTGTCGTTGAGACTACTAGCGGAGAAAAAGCTATCATCACTATCTAAGTCGTTCATTTAGTTAATGTGTATAATTGTACTAATATGTATAATTATATAGGTAAATAATGTATATAAGTTGTGATGGTACACAAGTTACTCAACAATGGGAAAGTTATTAATAACTTTAAATATTGCATCTTTAATACGTTGGTATTTTGATGTTTAATGGCGGGCGTCCGGTTGTAGTCATCTGGCTCGTATCGTTTCTATTTGACCCTCCATAAATCATATAATGCAAGACCTTTTGTGTTGGCTCCTGAGGCGATGTTCGTTGTTTTTGTGATACTTTAAAGAAACTATTAGAACGTTAGTTGTTACGAGAGAAATCCATAAAACACGTGCAGGTTTTGTAAAGACGAGGCGTGGGAGCGTCTTGGAGAGATTTTTTATGAGGTTGGAGAGAGCGTAGGTTCGGGGCATTCGTTTGGTATCCGGGGAGGAGAGCGGTCGACCAGGGCTCGTCGAGGAGCAGGAACATAGGCGTCACTCGAGTAAGTTACAGTGCTACACTGTCAAGTGAAACACCATTAATAATCTACAGACGTGGTGAGTTACTTTCATACCATTACAATTAATTATAGTTATTACTGTATTTATATGTTTTATGTGTAATATTATTCTTAGCTGAGTGACGTGACGCTTAGAGTATTTAATTGTGTACATTTAGCATTATTCTTTGATCGCGGGATTCGTTGATAAATGTTACGCGGTACCTTTGCCCTCGACGCGTATTAGGATGTCCCACGTAACGAGTCATGGCTTTCAGACCAGGAACTTGGCGAACATATGCTTTGGCGGAGGCCGAAGCTATCCTTGTGTGTGCCTAGGCCGAAGACGCCCCTGAGCCTGTAATCTGCTAGCGAGGCGGCGCTACGCGAGGACGAATGTATGGTGAAAATTGTATGGATGAGTTAGGAGCAACTTATCGCATTGAGACCGTATTCAGCCGTAGTATAAATTCTATTACACCAGTCCTGTAATACCTGGAGGGGCTGAGGTTAAAGTCCCAGATGAGTACAGCATGCAAGAGCTGGCTTAAAGTTCAGATTGACGGAACACTAGTTATTACACGCTGGAGATTGGGGACGTTGAGCCTCTCGGGGGTCTATGTGTTGGAAGTGCGGTATAATGTAAGCCTAACTCAGAAGTACGATCGAATGGATGTGAGTCAAGTAACTGCTATCAACGTATTTAATCGTTTGTTGTACTTCATTTCCACTTCTTTTTATTCGCGGTAAATTCCTTTATCTATTGCAACGACTGAGACCAGTGGGGGAATTATTGTCTCTGGATGAATTCCACAATATCTGTGCGGTTGGCGGAGCACTCATATCTCCCGCCAAAGGGCGGGGGCTGGCACTTTTGACTTGATATTCAAATCAAATACGTAAAAACGAAGTTCACTCAGCTTTGATAAGACGACGTACCGTCACAAAGTAGATAGTATTTATAAGTAGATAGTTTATATAAGTAACGAAATTTTATCAATAAAACAACTTACTGTCCACCCGCCAGTCCTGTGTTTACAATTAATGAAGAAATTAATTGAAAGTTATTTCACAATAATAGGAAAATAAATAAGAATTCATGGCAAAATACACGTTAAATTATGATGAGGTAATTAATATGAGCTGGGTAACAAGCATAATTTTGAAGTTAACTAAACGAAAAATACTTTAAAAATTAGGGACTAAAATGCTCATATTCATTTCACAAGTAATGTTTCAATTATAGTGAAACTTCATTTTGGAACATGGAACGCACTCTGTTGTTACAGTTAAATGTCAAAGACGTCAAACAAAATGTAAACAATTAAAATCAAAATTATAAGAAGCAAGAAAGAAGGTACAGTGAAAATATTAGTGTTATTAGTGAAAGTATTACATAATAGTCGATAGAAGTCAAGAATTAACGATAATACATACGTATGTTACCCAGCAACATCAGAATGTTTATTTCCTCAGTGCAGTACGTTTAGACCTGGTAGTAGAATTTTTTGATGTCGTAGCTGCTGTCGTTTCATCGTCAAAGCACTGTAGCTTATCCAGGTCACTGAGCGAAACAATTCGGTGCCTACATCCGTCAGAACCCAAGACATAGACTGTGCCCTCCCTGGTCCAGCACTTATGCACCCCAAATTTGTCACGCGCAGCCATGAATGTTTTATGTCGTGATTTGGTGAGAAATTCCGAAACTGTGACGCCCGTACCCTTCAATTTAGACTTGACAGACCATACACTGTTCTTCATCAAATGTGTCTGAAGCTTCACAAGCACCGGTCTGGGCTTCACATTGGATGCCTGTCTGCCCATTCTATGACAGCGACTAATGTCCGCGGCTGAGAAAGTGCCGATCCCAAGCTGCTGCTTTACGACATCAGTGACGATTCGGCAGAGATCTTCATCCTCCCGTTCCTTCACGCCATGAAGAAGTAGAATTTTCCGGCGATTGCGCGTCTCCAAGTTATCTATCTCTCGCGCGACGCTACCAAGCTGTTGGGAAAAAGACTGAAGTGTCTGAAGAACAAACTTCTTAAAGGCAGCAAACTCCTCAGCCAAACTTCCAGTGTTGGATGTAGACCTTTTCTGTAGATCAGCCTCGAACCTTGACATCCGTTCCTCGAAATAATTCTGCATATCAAGAATTCAGACTTCCATTGTGTGTAGTGAAATAATGTTCAGTTCACGGAAATAACACTAGACTAGCAGGTTTTTATTATTAGCTGTATAATTTAGTCATTTAAATGTCATAAAGATGTAAATATTATTTGTATTTGATTTTAATATAAGAGCACTGTAAAGATGAACTTTTCGTGTCAACTACGAAAAGAAACAACTAAGAAACTACTAAAGTAGAAGTACAGCCCCTCTAGACAAGTGGCAATTGGTCGGCGTTTGATGGAATAGAATGACGAATGTATAGGATTTGACGTTTGTGACAATCCCATACATTCGTCATTCTATTCCATCAAACGCCGATCAATGAATTGCCACTTGTCTAGAGGGGCAGAACCACGGAGGACAGAATATGATTAAGTAGCGGAGATGCCACAGTCAAATTTCTCTTAAGAATAACGCGTGACCAAATGCGGGTGGGAAGGGAGACGCGGGGGGCATGACGTCATACCTCTTCCACGTCTCCATCTAGTGCGTCATAGCGAAACCGAACAGAAACAGACCTTGTCATTTTTATTATATAGTTTGACTATTCGCCACTAAGCGCTACACAGAATTCTAGAATAATCTATTTTAAGGAAATAATTTTCAAAAATAAGGCCATCTTTTGGATTATAGCAAAATCATTTGGGGGGCTAAATGATTTGGCCTTATACCGACAGATGGCCCAATTTTTTTTACTTTAATTTTCAATTTTAGCAAAATATTCCATTTAATAAATAATATAATATTTTTGAAATTGCTAATGAAGTCGGGCGAGATTATTGTGATCATTTTCATAAAATGAATTGAGTTATTATTACAACTGGTATACATGCCAGACTAGGTTACTTATTTCTTCTCTACGCTAGATGGTTCTGTTAAGACATTTTTTTCGGAAAAATTAAAATTTAAATATAGTGGACTTACTGATGAAATGTTATACCCTTAAAATGTTGAAATTGTTTATTTTTACACTTTGTACATCCTTGTACTGTACACTTCATTCTTAAACCAGGTTAAAGCTATTTTTATCCTTGAACTTTTGACCAAAAATGACAACCGAACGCAAGGACGTTTCACTAGAACTGGATGGTGACGTCACAGACCAATTGAGTCGTTTTGACATATGGAAGGCTCGCGACTCGATTCCCTCGTAACATCTCCGCTATCATTTCCTTCTCCATGGGCAGAACATACTAAAAGAACGTGTCGAGTAAACATATTAGGGGGCAAAGTATGAAATTGCTGATTTGTACTGACAAATTGAAATTCGTTTTTTTTTTTAATTTAACGTATTTATTTAATCAAAATAATTACCATTATTATCTATACATTGCTGCCATCTAGTAGGAAGGTCATTTATGCCTTTGCGATAGAACTCTGGTGATCTAGATTCGACAAACTGTGTGAAAGCATTTTGTACTGCCTCCTGAGAAGAAAACTTTTTATCACATAGAAAATTGTCCAAATCACGAAAAAAATGGTAGTCTGTTGGAGCAAGGTCTGGCGAATACGGAGGGTGACGGATAGTTTCTAATTGCAGTTCCTGTAGAGTTAAAACGGTTTCTCGTGCTGTATGAGGTCTCGCGTTATCATGGAGCAATAATGGTGAAGATCGATTCATGAGTCGGGGCTGTTTCACTGCTAGTTTTGCTATCATTGTTCGGAGTTCGGCACAGTAGACATCTGCCGTTATTGCTTGACCAGATCGTAGAAAGCTATAGTGAATAACACCATGCTGAGACCACCAAACAGTTACCATTACCTTTTTATTGGTAAGCTTTGCTTTAGGACACTGTTGTGGCGTTTCACCTGGGGTCAGCCACTGCATTTTTCGCTTACGGTTATCGTAAAGAATCCACTTTTCATCACATGTCACAATTCGATCCAATATTCCTTCATTTCTGTATCGATTCAACAAGGCAACACAAGTTTCAACACGCATTTCTTTCTGCAGATCAGTCAAATCATGAGGTACCCATTTTTCACATTTTTTTTATTTTATTGATTTGACGCAAATGAGTCAATATTGTTGGTAAGGTAACGTTAAACCATGCAGCTAATTCCTGGGTAGTTTGGCTCGGATCGGCTTCCACCATGTCTTTCAATTCATTGTTATTCACCTGTGTGGACGGCCTTCCTCGTGGTTCGTTCTTCAAATCAAAGTTTCCATCACGAAAGCGTTTAAACTAAAATCGCACGGTGCGTTCATTAGCAGTCCCCTCTCCAAACGCAACATTGACATCGTCGGAACTCGTATTCAAAAATCACTCGAATTTTCGAAGTATCCATCTTTCTTGTCTAAGCTGAATAAAAAAAACAACTGAAAGTCGATAATCCAGTGTTGCACATTTTTAAATGAAGAACTACATAGGTACCATGTGGAAAAAGTTTCACTCAAAAATCTCAAACCATGAAGGTTCTATGTCAATTCGAAGTATCTATTACAATGAAACGGCAATTTCAAACTTTAACCCCTATTACTATAAGTATAATGAGCTTGCCCGAATGAACTGCTGGAACCGTAGATAGATAGATATCAGCAGTAGTCCGCAGGATGGGCCATGTTCAGATACTCTGGGACGTCACTCCTTTGCTTCTACAGCGGGTGAATGGGAAACTCCGTCTCATCCATCCACGTGAGTTAATGCACTTCTAACACTAAAATTACCTATAAATAATATCTCCACGTTTTATTGAGAAATTTAGATTACATTTTCACATAATAAATAGTAGAATAAAAATGTATTGTAAAAAGTAATATCCCTTAAAATCATATACCATTTAGGGCATCATCTGCATTCCAGCGTTTATTTTTGTACAAATGTATATTCTCTCATCTCGCGTAAAAATTGACACTGGGGTAAAGAAAATTGTTATGTTAGTCATATATTCACTGGATAAACATGCCTATACGAGACAAGGTTTCGAACTTACTGCGTCCCTTTATTATTCATGGATTTTCACATTTTTCTGAACTTTTATTGAACAAAATAAATTAGTATTATAGACGAAAATAAATTAGTACGGGTAGTTTATGTTTTAGACAAAAAAATACGTTATAGTTCAGAATGTTTGACCTTGATCGGAATCTAGCAATAGGTATTTATTTAATATATCAGAGAAAATGATATTTTTACGCTGAAACATTTGAAAATCTCAACATAACGTTATCCTGATTTCATTTGAGTTCACGATGCCCTCGGAGTTCAGGGTCCGCCTTCCGGCTCTTCATCCTCTACTTCGCACGATCTTGGGCGTCCATGGTAGTGAGACCATGACATGTCACCCTCCACGACGTCAAGCAAGGACATCTTGGGCCTACCTCTTCTACCGAGACCCGCCGGGGCGCCATTGCCAAGCATTTGTTAACTACGTAGCCCGGCTGTTGCCACACCAGCGAAGAAAACTCTTGCGATTTCACGAACATGAAGTCTGCCACTGATGCAAGAGTTTCTCACGCGATCTTTATGCGTGACTCCGCACATCCATCGCAGAATTTTCGACTCCATGTCACGCAGCTCCTACTTGTGCCACACCAATGACGGCCAAGCCTCACAGCCGAGTAAAAGGACAGGCCTAATGATCGTCTTATAGACCTGCCCCTTCAACCGGAAAGGCATTTTAGAATCGCATGTGATGTCAGTCATTCCCCGCCACTTGGCCCACGCGGCACCAATACGTGCCTTGACGTCTTAGTTGATGTCACCAGTCACGTGAAGTATAGGTCCCAGGTACTTAACCTAGTCCATGCGCTCAACCAAGTCATCACCTATGCGGATTGATGTGGGAACTAGTGAGTTTAACGCCACGTATTCAAACCGCCGTACTCAAGCGCCTCCTTCCACACTTCCATCAACGCAATGTCATCAGCATACATGAGCAACTATGGAGGCTGCTCATGTGAGTTTCTGATGCTGTCCGACAAAGCGTCCAATACCAAGCTGAAACATTAAGGACTAAGTACAGTTCCTTGGTGTGTAAGGGTATACCAAGGATCCGTGACGGGGATGCTTTCGTTCGTGTCGCCAATAGCGGACAGAACCACGGAACCGAAATCGTGGTACAAGTCTCGGATGGTATTAATGTAAGCCTCTGGGATTCCCTTAGACCGTGCCCATCAGATCATCGGCCAAGGAACACAGTCGAAGGCCTTCTGCATGTCTAGGAATAGGCAGTGCAGGGACGTTTTCTTCGCACTATATTTCCCCGCGAAAATCCTTAGGGCGAACACCGGGTACACTCTCCTGTCGGATTCGAGTGTCGATTATCCTCTCGTACTTTTTCTTGCATAAATTTAAATTGGCGTTTTTAAGTTATTCTGAGGGCGACTGCCGCCCGATCCCCTTACCTTGAAAACAAAGCCAGCGCCAAAGCCCCATCATTTATTTACTAGGTGCACCGGCTTGCAGATGAGATTGGCTTGGGTCCCGAAGATCTAGGTGGGACCCCGAAACACAATCTAAGTGTGGTGATATCAATATCTCTCTGTCCTTCTTTGTGGATGTACAGATAGTAGAGGTAAAAACTAAAGTAAGATGTATTTAGAGCTGTGTCTAACTGCAATATTTTGATATCACCAATAGGTTAAAAGTTCTATATAGGTTCAACGAACAGCCAAGCCCACAGTTATACTGGAAAAAGCGGACACAGTTTAGCTATTTTCTGAACCACTTTTGGGTTTAATGATCCAAGCATATGTGGTGTGTTTTCATCCACAATTATAATTTTATGTAATCGTAAAATATTTATCAAGTTTCAACCGTTAAGCGTTTGACTTTACGAGAGTATATATTATATATATTTACATCGTGTAACGAGAACAGAGTGTCACCGCTAATTTTTTGCGCCGATCATCTATATTATGTTCTGTACTGGTAGTTCCAGAACTACCGACCACTTGCACTTTTATACTGGTAAACAGTATGCAAAGGAGGGAGACTTAGTTAAAAGAACTCGATATTTCTTAAATAATCTCATGATACTTTGAATATCAATTTATACCCTAATGTAAACTATATGCACGATGTTTTGATCTCTATTTTATGGGTGACTTATTAATGTCATTTTTTCAAATATATAATAAAACTTTTATCACTATTTATTACGAAATTTTAAAACCAACACTCTTTATTAACCAGTTGTTACTTCAGTTATCATAGACGAGTTTTGTCTTTTTCTTTAGGGGTTTCAGTATCAGGATCCTGATTGCAATTATAAATTAACTCACTGCTGTTGTATTCAATTAATAATTTTATTTCTAACTTTCAAGCTCGCACTTTCCATAACTTTCAATAATGCTGTTATGGTATAGGTACATCCATACCTTTAATTTGCCTGAAGTTTCGACCAGGTTTAGACAGCCGTGGTCACAGGCAGTCTGTGATTCCCGTTAATATTATTGCATAATTGTATTTCTATTTCAACCAAAGTAATATGAAATTGCTACAGTAAAATCCACAAACCATTGTAGTCTGAATGTGTTGGGATACAATGGGTGTGTCGACAATTATCTACGTGACGCTGTAGCGCTTTCAACTTGCGATGCTGACGTGACCTGCATGCTGTGTCCTACTTCACAATTGTGCTGTGATTTGTTGAGTGTTTTATCATTATCATGCTTTTAAATAATCACTGGCAATATTGTTTGCTATAATTTAAATAAGCTTATAGGGCTTATATGGCAGTCAATACACTATTTCATATTGATTAATAGATTACTGGAAGTCATCCTTGTCTTTTTTTCAACTACTTCCAATTGCCACGATTTAGTCATTTAGATACTATGAAGTAAGTTCTGTCTTATTTTCTGAAACCTACTTTTCTATCTTCCTTGTCTCCAAGAAAGCAGTACCAAATACAGTAAACTTGCAAAACTCTTGCAGGGTTTATTAAATATTGAAAAATTTACGTTGACATCAGTGTTATTGAGGGTCGATTTCGTAATGATACTAAACTTCCACTAGTTTGGTATCTTCCCGGTGAGAAGTATGCGGTTATAAAGATTTGTGTTCGTACCACGCGCACCCATTGCCTTCCAAGTCTCGATGGGGACCTCGTCGGGTCAGACACCTTTCCTGTTCTTCATACGTCGAATGGCAGTCTGAGCTTCTGCAGGCGTTATCTGTGGAAGTAGGCTCTGTCTTATTTTCTTAAACGTACTTTTCTATCTTCCTTGTCTCCAATACTCTTGGAAGCAGTTCCAAATGTAGTAAAATTGCAAAACTCTTGCAAGGTGTATTAGATATTGCAAAATTTACGTTGATATCAGTGTGATTGAGGGTCGTTTTACGCATTAAGGTGACCCATTACTGAACGTGTATTCCTCCTCCCCCTTTCAATAGAATACTTAGTGTAAAAGTGAGCTTAGCTATTGTTACATTAAGGCCCGTTTTTATATACCGTACGGTTAACCAACGGTAAGTTTTATTTCGCGTCACGCAAGGATTGCACGTCAACAATTACTACGTGACGGTGGTGACGCTTTCAAGTTCTCACTACACGCTGTACGTGATCCGCATTGCGGTATACAGTATTCACACTTATACAAAATATTGCAGAAATATAATAAGGTTACATGCGATACATACATACAATGATACCAAAGTCCAGGGTCCTTTAAGCAGGGTGTGAAAAAGATTCTGATGAGTACTACCATTGTTAAACATTGTTGATGTCTGTAATGGCGACCCTCTTTCTTAAGTCTTTGCGTTCAGCTAATCGTCAGGTGAGGTGCTATCAAATGGACATTTCCCATATAAAAGAGGTTTCTAAGGGCGGGGTATCCGAGAAAAGGTATTTTTAAAGCAAGATATCTCGAAAATGACACGTCCCTGAATTCTGAAATTTATATATGTAACTCTCTATAGAATTTGCTCTCTAAGATAGATCTTACTGGAATCGGACTACAGTTTTATTTAAGTTGCGTTCAAGTTAGATAAATAAAAATTATATCAAAGTGATAGATATATAGATAGGAGAAAAGAACGCACTTATCAAAATGCCCATACATTTTAAATGATTTAATGAAAAATCAAAATATTGCCCTTTTCGACCGATATGAGGTGTTTAGGGTGTTAGTCAGTCCCTAACGGACTGTAATCGCGGCAGGATGTGTATCGCTTCGCGGCACGATGACAGTCGAGCTATATTAAATAACGTTACGTAGCAGAAATGCCACAACGCAAAAAATGTATCAGTAGTACTATTCCATTGATCAAAAGTTGAGATTCGAACTTTGGGTACATAAAAAAATTTGAATATACACATAGATTGAATATAAACATAGATATGTACGCATAGTTACGGACCAACCAAAACACCAATAAAATTACTGATCAACTAATGATGTCAGCTAACTCACTGATGATGTGTAATTTAATCTATGATTGGTTGATTGGTCGCACAACTTAGGGTAGATCCATAGACATTATAACTTTAGTCAATCCTGTAAAACCAACAATATCGTGAACTGAAAGAAGCCGACACCGTCCGTTTAATATTGCCAAATCGTGCTAAATGGTTTTTAATATGTAAAAATATATGCACTTGACAGTTATAGCCATAGATCTAATTTTGACATCTCACGGAGTCGTTATTTCATCTATAACGTGACGTTTAATGAAGTACCCAGTACCCATGCCAGTTTCCAGGATACGAACGTCAAAGTAAAAAAATGAGTCATAAAAATAACTGTAAACCGTTGGTAACTCTGTGGTAGGTACGAGGGATACGTCTCAGACAATCTTACACTCTGACATTTGAAGACCCGATATGGCGTTCGGTTTTCATTGGTTCGAGTCTGACATAGTTGCTGGGGCAGTATCCGATGAGATTTCCTCATGATAAAAAAATAGGTAGGTTTGCAAAATTGCATATGTACGCATCGAAATGAATATCTACTACTTTTTGGAAGTCGATTATTAAATTAATAATTTGCGGTACATAACGTAATAGAAGTAATAGTATATATTTATTCAAATAATAATGAATGCACTCAACTATTTGAGCGTAGACGGATATCAAAACAATAAAATTCGATACTGAAAAAAAAACTAATAATGTACAATTAGACGATTATTCTACGTAAATAATAGTTGTTTAATTATTTGCATTGATATCGCATCAAAACAATAAATATTATAAAATAAATAGAACTTATTTGCACTGTGGCGAACGAAATTAGTCGCGGACGGTAAGCGCATCGCTGCGGTATAAAGTGGCAACTTTGCAATGCCTAAAATACCCAGAGTCCTCGGACACTCCAGTCTTATACAATAGGTAATAGGTTCTACAGTTTGCTAAAAACGTTGTGTTCTGAAAGGAACTGATTTAAGTAAATGCAAGCCATTGGATGCAAAAACCGCAGAATCACTTTGCCTTGTTTAACATTTTTCAGTAGTCACCATCTTGTGGTTAAAATGATGACAGGTTTAATTTACTTTTCTAAGACTAAGATTTTATATATTCCCTTTCACACCACACTGCTTTCGTATATCCGCATTTATTTATCTATCTCAAAACACTGCGTGGTAAATAGGACTGAAGTGGGTAGCAAACTTTTGCCTCTGTATACCTTGGAGAGAAAAAACGCAGGTTAAAAGATAAAATAATATGTCTAATAATTTTCAAGAGACGTAGTTGCGAAAGCAATCGAGGTCAGACAGAAAACTTCAAGGTTATGTCATAAAAATGGCACAAATAAATGATTTTCTATTAAAGGTATTACTGGCCATTTTTAACAATAATATATAAATGTTGACTTCATAACTTAACATTACTTGAAGTTATTTTATCATGTTTTTATGACGTAGAGAAATTCAAAGCTTAAAGGTTTAATAGCAATTCGAGTATACCATTAATATAATTTTGTATGAAATGTATGATTTTTCATATAAGCTCTGCATCAAAAATGAGACTGAACTTTTTAATATATAATTTTTGTGTAATAAAAAGAATAAAAAATAATAAGAATTGTTGAAGTTTTAAAGCTCTGTTGATATTTTTTTAAACAGGCTTTTTTTTGTTCTGCTTCGTCCTGGTTGTAGAATATAATAGATTGATCAATGCATGGAATTGACATACGTTAACGACTGGCATAAACGTCAAAAACCTTTACAACACTTTAAACCCCATATATTCATTATTCTATCGGTGCCTCCTGAAATCCAACCACACGTCCTGATCGTCCACCTGAATCTCGTGGGGGGCGGACACACGGAAATCAATTTACTGGCGTGGCTAACATGGCTCTAGTACATTCGACATTGGCGTGTCGCCATTAATAATTTTATAATACATTTTACTTGACATTGGTGAGTTGCGGCGATTTGCTGCAGAGGCCATTTCGAAGAAGTGGAAGTTGAAGTTCATCATTCTTTCCGACAAAACGTCGGCTAACGAATTGCCTCTTGTCTGCGGTAGCTGGCCACTATATTGTCACTTGTTAAAGGATCTAGCCATTATACTACCTACATAAACCCACTCGTAATAAGCATTATAGCTTAATTTAACGCATTATTGGGAATACGAGATTTCGAATCTCTCTGTAAAAAATATTTAAGTAAACGAAATTTAATTTACTTTACATTGTGTCGTTTACTTCGTTGTTCGAACTTTCGGAAATGTCATGAGTTTAGACAAAACAAGTACAGTCAGGTATTCATGTGATTTCTGTCTAGTCTCAAGCTATTTGACATCGGAGTAGGCAGTAGAATTAGAATGCCTTTGACATGACGTAACTATCTCTGAGATCTGAGACAGGTACTCACGTCATGATGCAGATGTCCAGTCACGATCAATGTCTGCATCAATTATTCTCTGTGTAGAGAAGTCGATTTGACAGTAAACTGCTCCAACGGCAGTACACTATTAACGAGCTTGTTAAGTGAGTGAGAATTTATTATTTATGCTCAAGAATTAATTGACCAAAATGAATTTTAAATATAAAATGTCACTTATATTAATTACATATAAGACCTATTTAAAGTGTAAACATTACTAAAAAAAGGCTATATACAACTCTTATATTAAAATATCCATACAAAATTTTGTAATATTTTATAAGTAAAGGCCAATTTTTTATTGTCAAAGTTGAACGTCTTTTATTTGCAGATGTTATAAATTAAATCTCCTAGGACATTCTGCACGTTGCCAAATAGACCCAAGGTAGGCGTAGCTTAACTTGCCTGTATAATGGGTTCTAGAATGTGGACAAATATAAATAGTTAAATAACGTAGCAGTCGAACGATGTGTGCTCTGATCAGTACACATATTACATTTTATATATTTATGAAACACAGTCTCGATTCGATCCCGGCACAGTGCAAATATTTGTATGCATCAATGTGGGTATTTGCATTGGTCTTTCTTAAGGTGCTATCCAAGGCGTCGTGCCTTGGATAGCACGTTAAGCCGTCGGTCCCGATACAAACATCTAGGCAGTCGTTATTGGTAGGTGGAGCCCTCAAAAATCCAACAACTGGTCTAGCTTTGATATCGCTTTTGGGTTGTGGAGGTCAGATGGCAGTCGCTTCACGGAAAATATCAAATTTTAGCCAAATCTGCCGTTAAACTGGTGAAAGCGGACCCAGACTCCAAGTGGAAAACTCCGGATGCGACTGAGATTAATGCTATGATGAGGAAGAAGATTCAATTTATGAAAGTTAGTTTTATAACGCGCTGTAGTCTCTACGGATATCCTATTATCAATCAATTAATGGATTAGCCCACCGCATTCCACTGCTGGGCATAGGCCTTTCCCAATGTGCGCAATTTCGTCCAATCCTCCGCCTTCCGCATCCAGCCCATCTCACCCACCTTTTTCAGTTCATCTGTCCCTATTAAACGTATGTATAACATCAATAATTTTTATATTTATTATATTGTGATCGGTCCTTTGTAAATTTGTAACAAATCAATTCAATAAAAGTCCTACTCTAGAACCTAATTCAAAGATTCCGTGACATACAAAATGTACATTCTAAAATAATAAAAAAGCGCGCTAAAATGGGGACGTCTACAGTCTACTTAATAGTGTAATGGAAATTATAAGTATAAGACAACAAGATGGCAGCTGATGCTATTACAAATCTCCACGGAGTAGTTTCGAATGCTGGCCATTATTGCCATTGGTGAACTGACAGTGGCAGATTTCTGACAAATGAAACACGGAGTTATGAACATTTTATTTCTACTACAATAAACTAATTTCGAATAAATATAACTGCTTCTTTTTCATAAAATATTTGGGTTTTTTTTTCTATTTGAATTTTGATAACTACCTAATAGTATTCTTGCCCTTGATTAAATAACTATATATTAGGTGTAATTGTTGGTATAGTTGGCGAAATGTGGGTGAAAATAAACATCTGCCTGCTCCTTTGGGAATTTACAACCCTGGATATAATATGTGTAACATTATTGTTTTTACATACAAAACCAGAAAATTCAATAATGTACAAAATTCAATAGTTACAAATTTATCTTTTATAAAATTGTCCACCTTTAACGATACTTACCTCAAAATCATGAATCTCAAATAATGATTGTGATTTGTTGATTTTAATACATGTCAAGTACATGTTGACATGTATTAAAATCACCATTCATACATTGACAAATATATTAAAATTTACATTTAATAATATTCACAGCTTCATGTACGCTGAAACTATCAACAAAATGTACCATTCCCAGGACAAATTGACAGTGAGAATCTGCAGTCCGGACAGCCTTTCTCGACGACTGATTATTGCGTTTCAATATTCAATATTCTAGATGGACTTGCAAGTTTCCTATCAGAATTAGTTTCCAATTGCACTTCAGTATTTAGTTTTGAACAAAGAGATGGACTGTCGATTTTCATGGAGTACATATTAATTACTACCTCTAGTAGGATTGACTAATTGGAACGTTTGTATTAGCCTATATAGTTATTTCTAAGTTAGCAGTATAGATATAGCAGAGTATAGAAATACAGAATTTTTTAATGCAATAATGTTTTCTGTATTAGTGCTGGACTGTTTAAGAAGAATAGTCTACCTTCAAAGGTTTGAAAACAAAGAAGGTTCTATTTGGAACTCTGTTTAAAGATATTAAATACAAGATTGGTACGTAGACTTATTATACAGAACGAAAAAACACAACAAAAATAAAAAAGGTAAGTATTTTTTTAACATTATTTCATACATACATACATAAACTCACGCCTTTATCCCCGAAGGGGTAGGCAGAGGTGCTAGCACCCACATTTCGCCGGTTTATGTTTAGGTCCCAATGTAATAGGTGGCGAGCCTATTGCTATTAACTAGGCACCTATAAACCTGAGATAAATACACACATAACTTCGAAAAGCATCGAAAAGTCATTGGTGTGTGCCATGGAAAACCTGGGATCGAACCTGAGACCTCGTCTCAGCAGTCCATTACCCATACCACTAGGCTAGGCATTATTATATTATAAAATCTATACACCTTCTACAAAAGTTAAAACTAAACCAAAATAGCAAAAAGAGAATACAATTACTTTGGAAAAATGAATTAAAGATTGAACTTACATAATCACCTCAAAAAACATTTGTTATCTGATATCTTGAAGGTTGATTTTTAAAGCTCACACACCTTAAGCCACCAATATAAAGTCAACCTCAAAATCAAAGCTGTAAAGCCCCATCTCATCAACGAGCATTCCAAAACAAACTCAGGTGTTATTCAGTGGGGAAACCTTTTGGTTCGTTTCATCTCACATATATAGAGCCTTTCAGTGGCCCGTGCCCACAATCAAAGGAATCGGAAACATCACGATTATTCAACCGAATAAATACACCGCAGACAAAGTGGTGGAGCTTAAAATTTCAACGGGAACGCTGTGTCAGCCCGTAAAAGGTTCCGGGTTGTAGTCCCGATCTAGATTTAAAGAGCTGACCGGTTGGGGGCTGCAAGCAAATGTTTATATGACCGCATGTGAGAAGTTATAGATGCGGTAGTTTAATTCAACTTTTTACATATTTTTATATACATATGATTTTTGATTATTCATTGAATAGATGGACACTTCAATTCCACTAAAATTATAAAAGAAAGAATAATACGCTCAAACGGCTTAACATATCTGGCTGAAAATCAATTAACTTTTGTGCTATATTTTAATAATAACGCTGTACAACGCCGTTCCAAATTTATTTTGGAAGATAAATGGTAGAAGATAGAAAAGTGTTTGTTTCACATAATTATAAAATTATATAGGCCACGGTAACCACCGTGGATCGATATAAAAAATACGTTAATGTTCGCTGTGTGTGATAATTAAACCTCACATGTAAGTATATCTCTATAACCTGCCTCGTTATATCTTTCAAAAACCGTAACATAAATCCTCTTTTACCGTACTGTCACATCCAAAATTCTTTTTTCCTCTATTCTTAGCTTTCGTGGATAACAGCTTCAGCCCCTACATGCTCCTGTATCGAGGATCGATGTCGTGCTCACACACGACCTATTTACTGAGTTACGACTATGTAACTTACTCCCAACTATGTGTATGTAAATTTAGTAGTGGACATTTGGTTTGCATCTTAGATAACGGAGTAACAGGTAAGATGAACTAGCGGTAAATGTTGATGACGTAAGCATTTCCTATATTAGTTAGATGTCTCCTTGGGGTCATAGATTATATAGCGTGTGTGTGTATAATTTAAGGTCCCGGGATTGATTTGTAGAGGACGCAAACTCTGACTCTGATTCCTGTTATAAAAGAATTTATAGAAAGAAAAAATTCATAGCAAAAGCACATTTTCCACTGGTAGTATTTGTAGGTATTTATATGTTTGTTGTTTTTAATTTACATCGTATTTATCGTAATTAACATCTATTTTATTTCATCACATCTTAATTCCCGAAATAGTGTAACAGAATTTCATTTATTTGACATCAGTACCAGCTAACCTAACTTCACCTGAGTTAACCTTCTACTTACCATCTACTGTAAATCGAATACAAATACTCGGACCTAATTAATTGCACAGTGTAGCACAATACTGTTCCTCACAAGAAGCCATGAAAAGTGAGCATTGTGTTATCAAGATTTTCAGTATAAATTCATTTTAAAGACAATAACGTTTGTAGAATTTATAAAAGCGACGCTGTTTTCTCTACGACTCGGTACAAAAAATTCTCGTTTTATCAAAGTTGTTGCAAACATAGCCACTGACTGTCAGACACTGTGCACCTGCAATTTCAGGCTTTTAGTCTTTAGATCAAATGTTTTAGAAACAACGCTGCTTCTTATTTATATTTATTTTAGTATTTTACTTAAACCTGATTTTTTACTTTCACGTACCTATTTGGCGACAGATTTATGAAGAAAGTAATGTTTTCAATAGTTTTTTTAATTAAATACGTCGGTTTCAGTGTTAACGAAATTAATTGTGACAGAATTCGTTTAAAATAGTTTTATTGGAATACAAAACGAACGCCACGGTTTTATTTATGACAACATTTTTTACTATAACAATTTGTACAATAACGTAAATATTTCAATTAGTTTTAGGTTCCGCTAAACCGTAAACAACGCTTTGTTGGTCATAAAATGAGACCTTTGACTTGCATTTTTTATTAAAAAGGAACATATTAATACATTATTTTGATGTTATAAATTATATAGAACTTCATCTTTAGCGTACCATCACACGAGGTAAAATCATATTGAAGTGTCCCACATGAAAAACTACTTTCTACCTCTAACAAATACATCAACATTCAATTCAAAAGTATCTGATAATATCCTGGATCCATTATAGCCCTCATATTAAGTATTGTACTTACCTGACCTACAAACCTACAAGTTGAAAGGTGTTTCCTGTCCTGTCTGTAGCTTCAGTTTTCAAAGCTATTTTTCAGAGTCCGTCTGTCCATCCCATTTCCTCATTTATCTGCGTCGGTCATCCCGTGACGAACAACTAGATTGATAGATGTGCCGATGCATAAACTCACTAGAAAGTACGAAGTATTTCTAACCAGTTTTTTTTTGTAAAAAGTTGACATAAAATTAAATCTAAGCGAAACTACTTGAAAGATATTCACTGCCAAAACTAAGTTTTACAGTTTTGACGATTTCTTAAAAAATATAATTATTATCACATAATATACTAGTTGTTGCTAGCAGCTCCGCCGCGTGGATTTCTGTTCGCGCTGATTACCCTCCCGATAGCATGTTATATATGATTTGATATGCCTATGATACTCAACAATAAAATGCCTTCATATTAGTAAAATAATTTTCAATATTATTTCAGTAGATGCAGAGACTGTCTACTACTTCCTACTCCTTTAACTTCTCAAACTCACAAACTTTACCTCCTTATAATAACAATACAGTATAGGTAACATATAAATGAAAAAAAATGAAGAGAATCCAATCATTAATCCGATAGCAATCCCATTTATAGGCATGGGATCAGTGAGGGAATCTCATGACAAATTGATTATGTTAACACTAAGCACGCCCGTCTTGAAAACTGTACCGTGGATATTTCCGTGAAAAATTCCGGCCCTTGAAACAACCCGTGACACGAGTAAGCACTCACAGCCATGATGCAGTTGAAGGGTTGTGTACTCTCCTACCCTTTGTTAGAAGCCATTTATTTAACTGTCTTATTCGTTTTAAAAGTATTTTCTTTACAAGAGGAAGGAGTGTTGGAGTTGTTTGTATATATTTTGAAGTTGTATACGTGTGAAACCAGATTTTAGATAGAACGTATTTTTCTTAGTTAGAACTATTTTTAATAAATACGGGAGCGAGAATAAAAATAATTATTAAGCTACCGTGAACATTAGCATTAATGTTAGATTTGACAAGAACTTTAGATTCCAGATTTTTTATCAGTAGAATATTATGATCAATTATGTATCCATTATAATGGACTAGGACTTTATATAAAAGGAATTCTTTTCACATTTTGCTATATACCGGGTGTGAGGAGAACGCTCCTGTATCCAAGGGCCCCTGGTAGTACTCCGTGTACACTACATATTGGTATTTTTTTTCGATTTTTTGTAAAAAAAAATTTTTTTTATTTTTTGTTCACAAAACTTCACTATTGAATGAAATTTTGAAGCATTTACTATGCTAACTTTCAAATCGATTAAGATTTGAAAAAGTAAATCGCTCAGGTGGGACTCGAACCCACGATCTTTCCCTTAAATAGAAAAAACTTCACTACAAAAGAAACACGCGCTTGGCGCCATTTGTTTTTTTTCTGTAGTGCTTTTTATGAAATTGTGGTCTCATTGAGCTTTCCAACTTTCCACTTTGACTTTGACTTTGACTTTGATATATCACTAAAACGAAAAAAAATATGGCAATACCTTTTTTAGTATGTAGTGTACCCGGAGTACTACCAAGTTCCTTCGGCTTCGGGAACTTCCCCTTACACCCGGTATACCTTGCACATCTATGTTTCATATATAAAAAAAATATATACTCAGGATAAAACCTAGGCATTGTTTTGAAATGCTTTTTTTATGATTTTTTTGTTCCTGACAACGCGCTATTTATAATTCAGTACATTGCTATAAGTAATTCAATATAGGATTGAATGAAATGCTTAATGATTTGAATGAATTACTCCATCAACGCCTTGGAAGCCGTGGTAAACTTAGGTTAAGTAGAATTTATTATTGACGTGAATAAGAAACAACAATGTTGTTCTAGATTGAATTAAAATCTTTGACTTTGTATAGGGAAATACCCACGGATACCCCCCCCCCCCCTCTGGAGTCGGAGGGGGAGGCTATGTCGGACTCGAACCGACTAAACTGCACACCGTCTGTGGGTCGTACTACTAGGCCAAAGGTGAGGTTGTCAGGCGAAATATCCCTCGCACCCCGGCTGACCCAGGGAGGGGGGCCACGCGGTCGCTTTTGCCAGGGTGACGGACGGCTCCACCCGTCGCCCTCAGGCCCGAGGTCATGGAGAGCAGAGGTCGGTATGCCAATACCTCAGAAGCTACCGTATCCGGTAATTATCTGCGTCTGACGGTACGAGAGGCTAACGTGTGGTCTCTTTAGCCACTCCCCCATGGTGGCTCAAGTCGCCTGAATAAACTGTGCAATGAAAAATTTGCTGTATGTATACGCCAAAACATGGGGAAAATTCGGGAATGGCATTTCTATGCTCACTCA
The DNA here is from genome assembly GCA_949126895.1 of Eilema caniola. Lineage (NCBI taxonomy): Eukaryota > Metazoa > Arthropoda > Insecta > Lepidoptera > Erebidae > Eilema > Eilema caniola. Next base: position 21,532,278 of record OX421475.1, read on the forward strand.
GCGTAGTTCACAGATTCGCTCTATTCTCTATTCTTAATCTATGCCTGAGCAACTCTTACTATGACCCTGTTAAAAAAAAAAAAAAATTACTCACAGAACAGTACGAACTTGGCACACACCACTATTTATGGTTATTTTGCATAGCAACTAACCAGCTATCAGCGTCAGTAATGCCCTATGTTTTCATACATTAAACATTACCCGTTATATTTGAATTATAGCACCATTATTGTGCAAAATTATATGTGGTTATCGTGTCGAAAACAGGGTCAAACTCTATGTGGTTTATAGAGCCTATTTGTTCGTATACAAATTATTCCCTTATTCGAAGATTTCAGTATTTGGACATCTACTAAAATTTCACATTCATAATAATTAGAATTAGAATGCCATATAATAATTGTTATTACATTGAACTACCTACTAACTTCATTAATTCTAAACATAACGGGTTTATTAAATGGACAATGTCTGTCATCGTAATTATTATAAATGTGTAATTTCAGTATATGTCTAAATTCTAAAATGAAGCTGAATTTTCTGAATGCATCTCGCAGGAATTCGTCTACACATGATGGAGCTATGGGCGTACAAACATAAAAAAATTGACGTCCAAATTGAGAACTTCCTCCTTTTTAGAAGTTGGTTAAAACAATGTTTCATCCTTTTTGCTTTTATAAAATAAAATAAATATAATTATGTAATATTACATCTAAAATCCGTCCCTGTACAGTATGTGCTACCAGTCGAAAATATGCTCTGTGACACAGAAAATATTTTATTTTAACCGCTTAATCGCGTCTCATGTGAATTTTAAATGTGCCGAGCAAAAAGCATGTTCTTTGTGGTGTCTCGAATATGATGTAAATTTAACGGTTCGAGCCGTCCGTCACACCGCAATATTATAGTTTCGTGACTTTTTGTTATGAAAAGTCGCGTGTTGTACTCTAATTCCTGCGGACATTTTAATAGTTACACTTGCGAGTACGTAGAATTGGTTAGTTTACTGGTGGTAGAAATTTGATGGCAAAAATTTATTAGGTGGGTAACCGTGCACGATTGAGAAAAACCCTCCACAGTAATCCAATCTCGGTTGGATTGCGTTCAGGGGTCAGCAAGTGCATAGCCGGGCAGGCGAGATTGTGGTCGCAGCACTAGTGGGACCGGTGAGTGTCACGCGGTGCTGCGAAAACAATCCTCTTTTGATGAGGCCGTCAAGCTGAGTGCTACCATTGTTAACATGGTACGCGTATGTAATGGTTCAACTTACCATCAGGCGAGGTGAACTCAAATTGACGTGTCGTATATATATAAAAAAAGACTTTCATACAAATTGTCATCCCCTGAATAAGCCTCTAAAGAAGGATACATTATTAGTATACCTCCACACCAAGTACACAGCATAAATTTTAAATTTTAAGTCTCTTACTTCAAAAAGCCTTGAACTTTCATATAAACTTTCAATTCCCGTTCTATCCCCTTAGGAGTGGAGTTTCGTAATATCTGTTCTTAGCGGATGTCTACACCTTATAAGGTACCTACCTACCAAATTTCAAGTACTTAGGTGTTAAAATTTTTGAAATTATCTGATTAATCAGTGAGTGATATTCACGGATTATATAGATTCACGTAAGAAGTACTGGAATTGGGTATCAAAACGTTATTTATTACCAAGAACTTCTTGAATGTTAGAAGACTATAATAATAAATTAAATATTTTTTTGCCTATCCCAGTCCACTGCTGGACATGTACCTGCCCCAATGTTGCGAGAAAATTTCGAAATTAAACGCTTAACCAACCCGCTTGGTCAGTGTGGAAACTGTAGGCCACACTGCAGTTTCCACACTGACCAAGCGGGTTGGTTAAGCGTTTAATTTCGAAATTTTCTTTTCTCCTTCCATATAGCGTTGCCATATTTCGATATCAGCAATAATTAAAATATAAGTCTTCAGGCTTAGAATAGACTGCTTCCGGGCTGTTTGGCCGTGGTCGATGTGAAACTTGCGTTCCAGACGTTTCGTCGATCACTGCGGTCGATATCTTCAGTGGCGCAGGGCCGGGCGACGACAACTTCGGAGACCTTGCCTCGCCGGCGGCTGACTTGCGACTGATGCCAAGCCTTGAATCACGGCTGTATTTATAGGCACAGTCGGAGCGGGGAATCGACTCACTCGATTCTGATTGGTCGAGCGCTGTGGCGCGGACGTACTCGATCCTAATTGGTTGTTTGCACTGTGATACCGAGTGGCTGTCAGTGCTGGGTACCAATCTTTTTGGAGCTGAAAACCCTCGTTTTTTAAATATTTTAAATTTAAATAATTAAAATGATTGTAAACTGTACTGCACATTAAATCTACGTTAACATTGATTTTTCAAATGTAAAAATTGATGAGTGTAAACAATGTGATTCTCTAGGAGGGATATCTCGCAATAAAGTCTGAAAAGACCTGAATTAAATAGTTAAACATTCACATACATTTTAAATAAGTTTTACTCTTGAAGTAACTCATTGTTAAACACGATAGATAGACACATTTAAATATTTCAGTTCAATATTTTGTAGAATATATTATTTCTTTAGGTAAAACAGTGTTTTTAAATTAACTTTTATTTGACAAGTTACTATATAAGTCATTCATGACATATAACGTGCCCTGAAGTTTAAAAAGAAAATTTACCAGTATCATCTATTATGTGAAAATATAAGACATGGTTTGACTGACACAATATAACTTATTCAAAGGCAATAACTTAAACGTAATATTTTCAAAGGATAACGTTCGCGCAGATGCAGGTATATATGTATAATATGAACATAATGATTATTAGATACTAGCTTAATCGGCCATCCAATTAACTGCCTAGGCAGTTAACTAAACGGCACCATTCAATTAACGGCCTGAATGATATTCCGTCTCGTTTATTACATCATTTAATAACCTGGTTGGCTAATGCTTAGGCCAATCGTAAAATGGGGCACTACCTCGAAAAAAGATAGAAAATTACATACATACCTATATTTACACCTGCAAATCCTCGAGGGGGTAGACAGAGGTGTATTCACAGAAAATTAGTGATAGGTTTATTGTGATTTTTTATTACTATGCCGAAATAAGTAACTTTCTGACTGTTTAATTAAATGGAGGCAAGTAGTTAAGCGTCATCGATACGAGCTATTTTCCTAGCCGTTTAATTAAATGGCTGAATACCATTCAGGCCCGTTAATTTAATGGCGCCGTTTAGTTAACTGCCTAGGCAGTTAATTGAACAACGCGTTATCCATTTAGATATTAGATGTCATAGACACTTTTCTATGGTATTTTTACTCAGATACTACACCACTCAAACTACCTTTAGAAAATAAACGTTAAAACCCGACAAAGTTCCGGGTCCAGCGACCGTTTGAGACAAACTCAACAATAACATTCCGAAACCTTATTCTCTCGTTCCAAGTCTGCTGATGAATAAACTTTCATCGAAGGAGAAACGGTGTGATATACATCTCCTCCGGCACTCGAACGCTATTACATCAAAGAAAACTTTCATATAATGCCATTCCCCGGCATCGTGCTTTACCTAATGCTCCACTGGAATAATCAACGTAAAATGATTAGATTTCCTACATTTACCTTTGAATATTGTGTATTAACTCATGGGTTTTAAGTCGAAATGTGATTCTCAATTCGTTCCCGTAACCGAATTAGTAATCGAATTGCTTCCGATAGCAATTCGATTACTAAAAGCCTATATGTCTTTCAGACCATTTATGTACTTACCAAATTCCAGCCTGATCCGTTGATCCAAAAATCTTACAAACTTTCACGTTATAGGTATGTTTTTTGTAGAAATTAGAAGCACGCATATAGAAAAATCATTACGTCAGTAGTGTACAATATGAAAATACTCGTATAAGGGTATTTTTATATGGTACACTATTGATATAATTGTTTAAAAGGAAACTAATGTCGCTAAGATATGACCAATCAACGTCTCACAACGTAGCAGTAACGAATGTCTGAATTAGGGTTTTTGATACATTCCTAAATCGGGCAAAGTGTTATCTGACTTTATAAGAATATCATTCCCTTTAACCTCTCTAGTTGAGCTAAATTGCTTGTTTTAGATGTTGGTATTTTTCGTATTGTATCAGTAGTTTAGTGCCCAAAAACTGAGCCCGACACCAATCAGATGAAAAGACCGGCCACTAAGCCTCAATATATCCTAAGTGAGAAATATTTAATAACAGGAGCAGCAAAATTACCAAGAACACTATAAATATACTAGCGCACGTTATTTTTCTATCTCCGACGATGGAATTAATAAAACCAGCGTCAGATATGCCGACAATATGCATAATGTCCCGTGCACGTTGCGCTCGTATTTTGAATTATTGCTCTATTACGCTCACCTAGTTGCCGTGTCTAGCCATGTTCACTGTCGCCTAAATCATGTTGCATTTAACGAGAATTCCCTTTTATACTGCGTACTATAAATGCGTGTTCTAAAAAATAATGGTCGGTTATGAAAAGATGTTGTAGTGAAACTTTTTATTTTGTACTATGTACCTACATTTTACTAATCAGATAAAGGATATTTTTTTATTATTTTCTATACTATTAACGTGGGGAATTATTGCACGATGATAGATAGATAGTAAGTAAGTATGACATTTAAATATAGCAATGAAATGTCACTTGTATCTGGAAAAGCCGACAAAACATTAAAATAGATTCTTTTTTTTGGGTTTGTAATCTATAGATATGCATATACATTGCAGTTATCATTGGATCCATGTACAAGTAATTTAAAATGCATGTATAAATTCTTGGAACGAAGGTGTTAACGATGATCCTAAGAAATATACACCTAGCATCTGAAGCCAAAAATGTTCAACAGAAAAAATATGGTTAGCTTTTTTGCGTATTTTAGAAATTTCATTGGAAACTTTTCTAATATTACTTTACTAATTACAAAGTGGCTTGAGAAAGGTGTAACTTTTCGCTAGGCGAAAGAACATCGAAACGCTTTTAATTGTCTGCCAAATTCAATATTTAATTAATCCCTCAATCTTTATTTCTCAGCTTAATCTGATGATATATCGCATTAAACTCGCCTCTAATTCATTCGTGTTTCTTATGCGAACCTGGTTTTGTGCAAGGATATAAAATCTTGTATAACATTTATGCTTTTAAGGAATAGTTTAACAATAATTAGATAGGTATTATACTTTGATTGCACACTTTTTAGGCATCGCGAAGTCAACGAATTTGTAGGTTATTTATTCGTACTAACAAGCTGTATATTGATATACAATTGTTGTGTTTGATATAGAATATAATCTACAGGGTAGATACAGGTTTAGGGACTTAACAATGGCTATAAAAATAAAACAATATGATGTATCATTCTCAAAATTATTTACCTTTAAGTAACGCAAGATACTAAACTGTACATTATAAGGCCATTGTGTCTATCTACCACTTAAACTTAAATCAATTGCTTTATGGCGTGCTGCAGAATGAGTACTTTCTTGCAGTTATCGAGTTTAACCAAGGTCAGCGTAAAACTAACTTTATATATATTGCTATCGAAAGTTAAATTTTTAGTGACGTTTGTCAATATACTGTAACGATGCAAATCGTCTATTGTAGTTTGAATTATTAATTACACGTCTAGTCGATTAGTATCGATCTAAAATTATATTTTAGCTACATTTTTAATCTGCCGTTCTATCAGTACGTTTGATTTGTCTATGACCGTTTTATTTGTCTCTGGCCGTGTGCGGTATTCATAATGGCGACCGGACAGTGATGATGTAAAACTAGTGCTAATACATAGCCTCGAAGAGGCAATTTCACCATATCCAACATTACCAGGAGGCTGGTCATGTGGGCCCGCCCACTGGCTGATATCTGGGGGAGGCTATAACAGCCACCGCAGCCTCATTCGAGTCCCTTTCTCTTGACATCAGCTTCCTACTGCTAAGGCTTGGGTGAGAATTACTAATAGTTATACGCAGTGTGTGCTTATCTCCTTTTTTATTTCAGGTGGCTCAATAGCGACATGAAAACGATGCATCCTACCAAACCTTAGCCCTGAGACCTTCTGTACTCACTGGCAATAATTTATTTTCGGTGCCACGTCGTTTTCATGTAGCTAATGCAAAGCTCCTTCCAGGCAATAACCATGCTTTTTACGTGAGCATGGTGTGCCGTATTTTATTTTATCCATATAGTGTCATATATGGAATATTTTAACACCACATAGTGTGTGCATGTAACAGGGTGAAAACCCTGGGATGGATGCTGTTTTTTACGTGAACAGTGTTCATCATATTTTATTTAATATTAAATGCTTCTGCAATATAGTTGCAAGGCTTATTTCGGTTTGTGTTTCACATGCTTGTCAAAACGACATTGACCCATGCGGTCGTGGGATCACTAACCTCGTGTTAATACCCCTATGTCAAATTTGTTTCTGTGCACCTTTTCCTGCTGATGCAGTGCTGCGAGCTGTGGCTTTTACAGTAATGAATTTTGCACCACGTGCCTTGCGGAAGCTTGACCACCTGCTTCCTGCCTACTGCCTGCCACGCCGCACTTACGGTATGTCTGTCCGACATACTGAAAGGCTTTGCTTGCGTTTTTCAGGTGTGACAGAGCGGGCCACGCGACTGTACAGGCGTCAGCGCGGCACGTGCTAGTCCGGTCCCGGCGAAGCGAGCTAAGTGCCACCACCTTCACCGCCGCGGGCTGTTCCAGTTTCTGTCCAATTATTAATTATTTTTCTATCGACTGGAGGTTGTGTACTCCACGCCCTGAGATGCATTGCCAGCTAAATGTCCCATAAATTTTATGTAACAGCTTGGATTACAATAATGTTAAACATTCCTTAGTATAAAACTTTCATTTATCTCTCTGCTCATACCCTAGCCGGTATAGTCGGCCTAAGAATATTTTTCATCTCATCTACCTAAGGTAACTTTGGGTAATTAAATAAAAGTAAATATATTGCAATTAATCTATCAAAACAAACATCTACGTTTCAATACAATAAAATAAAAAACCAGACTGATGCTGAAAAGATCGAAATAAGATTTATAGCAGACAACACCCATTAATTTCCATCTGGTTTGAGATTTGCAAATGGGTACCGCCTGCTATAAAGGTTATTTCGATCTTTTCAGCATCAGTCGGGTTTTTAGTTTTAATAATTTATTTTATTTCGTACTCTTTGGTTATCACAATTATTTAGTTTTGTAATTGTCCTCTAATTTCCTTCATGTTGATACCTTACTCGATAAATTTGAGTGAAATATATTTTATCGCAAACATTTTGGCGCCAAAAACCAACATATAATTTTATTTAATTTTTTATGTACCTAAGAACACTTGGGCAATACATACATTTCATTTGAGATATGAATCATTGATATCCATACGGTAGTTCAGAAGATATAAGGTAAAAAATATTCCAAACTACAAGATATGTGCGAAAAACGTAACCCTTCTGGGCATTCGAGTAATAAAAAAAGAATTCAATCAATAGGACCATCGGCTTCTATCACACACAAAGAGGCATATTTGCTCTTTTTTATCGAAAACAACAAGTAAACGGTTGGATTTTCATTTACGTATATAATTACGTATCTAAATTTAAAAAAATCTAGTCATTACTTACAAAGGAGAAAATTAGTTTATTTAATTCTATTCGCTATTTAACGTCTGCACTGTCCTATCTGTGAATAGTATATGCCTAACCCATCTTTCATCTCTCTTCATTTTAATTATAGATCGGCTTTTCAGCCTAACTGCGAAGTCGTCGTTCGATATTTTTCGTATAGAAACTGCTGTTTGACCTGTACTTAGATCTCCTATCGGTCTTTTTAGGACTCTCCAATTACCCGTAACAACTGTCATAGATATTCGTATAGTTTCCTGGATAAGTGGCTTAACGTACCTACTCTCCGAAGCACGGATGTTAATAAAATAAACTTTTATCGATATTTAAATTGTATCACAATGGAAAGAATTGAACTTTACGAGCCCATTTCCAACTGCAATACACTCAGAACAAATACATGTTATTTGTTCGAGATAGTCCACTTCGCTTGCAATGTACTTTAATAGCAATTACAACGTCGATGTTAAAATACATATCATTAAAATGGCCAAATAACGTAGTTACCAAAAAGGAAAATTTCGCAATATTTAAAATAAGTTCAATATTTGACACTGTAGTTAGTTCTTGCTTTCAGATTGGAACTGTAACAGGGCATAGTTACTGGCCAGTGTTACACAGCGTAATGTAATACTTATTGACAAAATGATGAAAAAAGAAATACTTGTTGACTTGTTTTTTCAATGCTGGCTTCATGAATACTTGCTTTTACCAAAAATCAATTACTTGAATTGTAACATTAAATTATATCATTACTCTCTCAAAAAATGGTGTCAAATTTTTAGTTTGTTTAATTAGACTAGTTTATTAAAAATAAATGTACAGACAGTCTTCTACATAAATGATCAGCCATTTTCAGCCATTGGCATATAATATTTTAGACACAAAGGTTCAAAACCAAACAGGTCGGTGCATGTTCTAAATTCGTCCTTTTACACACATCCCGCTTAAATCAGATTGTACAGTTATTCTGTACCAGAGAGTGGGTGCTCATGCATCTCTCGAGCCATTTACCTAATCTCGTGAAGAACGACTGCACTTTCCATTTTATTTGCTGAACGTTGGGTTTAAATAACAGGTCCAGTTTTAATAAAGTTCCGTATTCCACAGAGTTTTAAAAAGCTTTGAAGGTAATTCTGTGAAATATAGTCATGATCAAAACTTTGTATGAGTTTAGTGGCCAAGTATGGGATGGAACATTGAACAGATGAACAGAATGTTCTATTGAGCTTAAAGACGTTTAATAGGTTTCAACTTCGGGCCCCTCTTTTCCCGACTGCACCAGCGAGCACTATCTAGTGCGTTAGGCGTGTATGTGCTCGTATGTAAGTAATTTTCTTTATATGGGGAATATAGGCCTAACGACTGAACGGATTTCGATGAATGGGGTCTCAAATGAATGTAATTTCCCGACTGGCATAGATTACATGAAATGTGAATAAAAACACTTTTGCTCAAAATTATCGACTAGGGTATCAAAATGTAAGGAATTATAAGAGGATTACAAGAATGTAGCCATTAGTATAGCCATTCCAAAACAAAAAAATAAAAAAATAAAAAAATTAATAAAACATAAAAGACCCGACTACTGTTGCAAAGATCGAAACAAGTATGATAGCAGGCGGTACCCTAGCAGGCATTCGAAACAAGTTTGATGATAGCAATTTGCTATCAAACTTGTTTCGGTCCTTTGCAGCAACAGTCAGGTGTTTTTTAAATAATTTACTTGCGTAAGAAGACATCTACGGCTTTCAATTATCTGATTCCGGTTGTTACCGCCGCAGATGAGGTGAGCGTGTCGGGCTCAAACTGATTAAAAACACATGGTATTTCGTCACATCGGTCTATCGGATAATCTGAAGAGCCCCCGAGAAGGTATTCACAAGTTCCCGACTGGACGTCGAGTTTCTTAAGAGTTTAAGAATAATGAATGATGATGGTATTTCAGGTATATCTAAAGTCGTAAAGTAGCATCTAGGAATCTAAGGATATATTAAAATAAACAAAGTGCATTTTCACAATATTTAGATTGTAATCAATAGTATTGCATTGATTACGAATAATGAAGAATGAGGGAAGCAAACATATAAAAATCCAAACGCGTGGCCTTACCTGGTTTAAATGTATTTACATTGAACCATTAATATTATTTTGGTCGTTATTTACGTCCTCGCGTAGTAATTATTAGCTGATAAATGTTTCAATAATGATAATTTATGCTTTCGCAGTTTTTATTACTGTTTAAACTCGTTAATTTAACTATTTGTTTGGTTTTCTTACTATTCTTTTGTAATTTTATGCTGTGTGTAATGTGCGTAGTAAATATTTTATTATGAATACCCACATCTTGATAATTAACTTCTCATTACTGGAAAGTATTTTGGTTGCCGTATTGGTTCCCGGTGAAGAATAAGTTCACCCTATCTCTTATATTCGCTCAATTCTGTTCTGAATCTTTGTTTCAACACGAATTTTGTTTTATTTCATATCGTCATAAATATAATAGTGATGCACCTTAACAATTTTTTTTTAGTCTTCATACGTACATGAAATAACCACATACTAATTTAAAATTACGAAAAATATGTACGTAGTTAGTTCGTCTATATATTTTTGCCAGGATTTTAAAATAGGTTCATTGTACTTAAGATCATCCCGTAGAAAGTTCATCATTACATCTTGTGCCACCTGCAAACAAAAGTTCGGTGTTAAACGACTCTGTCTTGTTTGTATTCAAAAAATAATAAATAAACTATACCTTGATATTCTACAAAACACCAGTAATATTAATAGTGTTTTATAAACCTTGCTTTATACAAATTTGCTTTTCCATTTCGATATTTCTACCAATTTAATAGCTGAAATCTCAGCAATTTTGTTCCGACATCTCATTACTACAGTAAAACGCATGAAAAGTGTATGAATAAACTATTAAAAAACCTTTTTAAAAACAATCTTTTTTTTTTTCTTGCATTGTCATCCGAACTGAACGTGCATACCAAATTTCAGCTCAATCGGTTGAGGGCAAGTGCCTTAAAATTGAGTTGTAAGATTCCACCCGAACAAACATACATTGCAAGTTAAATAAAAGCTTGTAAAAAATGACTCAAGTTGCAGGGGTTGGCGGAAAATGGCATATTGAGCGTGAAATCGTATTAAGCAGGTTCTACTGTATATAGTAATGGGAAGTGCAACGAGAAATTTACTTTGAAATCACTGGTTCTTTACACTACAATTTTAAATTAATTCTACCTTTCAATTTCAAAATTATCGGAAAATTATCGGTACCTAAATTCTGCTTTTACAACTTATATGTGTTGTATATTTCAAGTGAAAATTTAGTTTTACATGCAGGATATTAGCTCACCAATAAATGTGACCGTTGAACTCCTAAACTTTTGTAATATTCGGCAATATTTATAAGTAATGGCATTAAAATTTCGGGGTTTCTTATATTCTGTATAGCGTCATGAACAATGTGCATCATATCGATTATAAGACATTTGAATTCTGAGCTATTCCCCATTTCTTCTTCAGTCGAATCGATGGTTATATATTCTTCAAAAAATGACTTTATAAAAGGTTCCTTTTTAAATATTCTGTGGAAACAAAATGCATTTTTAAATTATTGACTTTAGCTTGATGGCTATTTACGTGGAACCCGACAATCATAGCGTAATCATATCGGAATGTGGGTAATACACCTATGTACCCCTCCGGGAATTTACAAATGTGAATATTATGTGGATTGCCAGCTTTTTGTCCAACAGAAGCATCCAAGCCGTCGTGAGCCGACCCTGTTTCTGCTGCATATCAATGACATGCTGTCGGACGACTCCATTCATTGTTATGCGGACGATAGTACTGGAGACGCATGTTACACGGGACGTGTAATCATCCCTCAGTCCGAGGTGGAGGAGAGTCGCCATCAACTTGTGTCCGAAATCGACACTACTCTCTGGGGAGTATCCGGTAGACTAAACCTAGTCCAATTCAACCCCACTAAGACACAAGTACGTGTATTCACCGCTACGAAAACCCGATTTATTATAGGGCCGCAGTTCCTGAGCACACCGCTTACCATCTCCTCGAGTATCGGGATCCTGGACATCAAAGAAATTTGAAGTGCTTAACATGGCGAAGCAGTACTTCACTGCGGGGCAACGACTCCTTCTTTATAAGGCACAGGTTCGGCCCCATATGGAGTACTGTTGTCACCTTTTTGCTGGCGCGCCTGCATTCTAGCTTGACCCCTTCAACTCGGTGCAAAGACGGGCGTTGAGGCTCGTAGACAATACCGTGCTCGAAGGCGACGTGGAACCTCTCAGCCTCAGGAGGGACTTTGCCTCTCTGTGTGTGTTCTACCGCTTATAGCAACATTCTATCATCGCACCACTCGCCATACGCCAAACGGTGCGGAACGGTACGGTTCGAAAGGAACTTCATTCCACGCACGCTCAGGTTAGGGAATGAACTTCCTGCTGTCGTTTTCCCAAGCGACTACAATATGGGGTTCTTCAAGAAGGCCATCAGAAGGTTTCTTCAGGGTCAACAGCGCGAGTGTAACGCCCCTGGTGTTGTATACGTCCATAGGCCACGGTAACCACTTTCCATTAGGTGGGCCGTGTGCTTGTATGCCACCTAAGTGGAATAATAAAAATGTATTAAGTATGACGTTTCCAAATTAAGTTAAATACTTGTTCTATAAAAACCATTGCCATGTGACAATATAAAAGATTACAGCAAAGCTTGCACCTTAAAACTCAGGGTCTGCTCATAATTAATTAACTTATATAGGAGCGGCTGCCAATCTGAACCCCTAACCCGAGAGGAACGCCTGAGCTGGACATAGGTCTATCAATCAACACGTACTGGCTTGCAGGTGAGGTCGGCTCGAACTCTAATATCTTGAAGTGGCTCCATTACACTCTAGGTATTACTGTAGGTATATTTTGATCGTGTTCCATATTATGGACATCCATAAAATCTATTTTACAATTATGTATGTCCGTAGTTTATAAAAGTAATGTACAAAATTAATTTCTTGCCTCTTAATGATCAGGAACCCATTTTCTGGAGCTTTCTTGTAAATATTAGTCCAAGTGCTGTTAACATTAGCAATGTCAACTGAGAATAATTCTTGGTCTCTTATCCGTGCGAAATCGTGAAATTTTGTCATTGATATTATTACAAAAATGAGGACTAGCTTAAGCATATTCACTGTTCAAAAACCACACGATTGTTATTCGTTTCTATTTCGTAAATGGTCAAACGTAAAAAAACAAACATTATGTGCAAACTTCGTTTCAATTATCAGATTTCTTGTTACTAGAAAGATATAAAAACTCTTTAATAGTCTACTAATATAATTTTGATTATAATTATGTTTATAACGGGCTATTAAAGCCTTGAAAGTTTATGACATAACCAATCATCTACCAACAAAACAGTCTTTTACGAAAATCAACGTATGTTAGTAAATATTTTCATGGACTGCATACTGCATATGGGGAATTGGCTGCGTTTGTGTACGGGTTCATGATTTACTAACAGTAATATGCATAAGTCTGTATCTAAGATAAGTGAATTATCGTGTTGATAGTGTTTAAAGAAGGTATCGAGGGACACTCTTGGTGCTAGTCTTACTCAGAGTAAAATAAGCATATTTAACGACACACCTCCTCGACCAAGGTAAAGACTTATTGGCTCCACTTTTAACTTGGTTTAAAACATCTTTCATTACCAACAATCCAGAGATTATAACTTTTGTGAAACACTGAGCAGCCAGATAAAAATACTATATGTTCTTTTTTTACTTTGGTTTCTACAGGTTCACAATGATCAGCAGTTCTGAATAAGGAGGTCAGTCAAAATAGCTCTTAACCTAATTTGTAACAACGGTCAGCAAAACCTGTAACCAAGAAACCTTGCCATAAGTTTACTTTATTGTTTTCATTTTTCTGTAAGAAAAACTTACACATAAAATAAACAAATAAAAAAGTGAATAAAAGAAAATACGATCAAAGTTTCCACACCAAAGCTTTTCAGTATAAATCTGCTGGGTGCCCTTAAATCGTACAGATAAGTCCGCAAAGTTACTCAAGTTCTCCGGTTTTATGATATTATATCTACGCTGTGATCGGGGCTTGCGAATTTTAGAACTGACAACTTTTGCTAAATATTAATTTTCTTCGCCACCATTCGTCCTAGTTTAATTTAAGTATCAGGCGTGTGGTAATCTTGGTATATAGATCAAAAGATTGTTCTAAAATATTTTACGTAACAATAATCCATACTTATATGATTAATACGAACTCTGTCTGTCTGTTCCGCTTTCACGCCTAACGGATTTTAATGAAATTTGTTTTAGAGATAGATTAGACTTCGGGAAAAGACATGGGCTATGTTTGGCCGCGATGACGCATATCCACGCGGGCTAGGCCGTGAGAAACAACTAGCACTATAATATGTTCTACAATATTGGGCAGCAAAATCCTTTAGTACATATTAAAAATTATCCTGGTTACCGTACTTATAAAAAAAAGACGGGTTGCACTCTGGGGAGTGCCGGCAGAAGTGAAAACATTTTCTTTTTTTCTTTCTTCGTTATATACATAGAAAAAGATAAAAAAGAACATACCATACCATACCTATAATATAGCGCTAATCATGAAACCTATCACTTATTTTTTGCTAATTTTCTGCCAGAAGAAATTAATAAATTATGAAAAGAAAAAATAATTACAAAAAATAATAAATTACAGAAAGAAAAAATAATCATAAAAAGTAATAAAATTACAAAAAGAAAAAATAATCACCAAAAGTAATAAATTATAATAACAAAAAACAATCACAAGAAATCCCTGACGGCCAGGTGGTTTGAACCCGATACTATCTGAAACTATAAGGACTTACAGTCGAAGTGCTTACCGTTTAAGCTACGACGCTATCTATCGTAACTTGCAAAATAGATAGTCTGTACCTAATCTTGTATGACGTCAGTCGTCGGTTACGGTTCAAAGGTCATCTAATCCTGACGCTTCCTTAACATTTTACACCCATCCAACGCCGCTAAAGAAGTTTTCACTTCAAAAATCATTTATTACCATTATCACTTACACATAGTTTGTTTTAATACAGATTACCAAAAAATTAATGTTGGTTCGGTACGGCGGTCGGTACGCTAGTTGGAGCTCTAAAAATCCCGACAGCTGATCTTGCGGAGGTCCGATAGCATTCATTTTGCAGCACATATCGAACTTCAGCTGCTTTCCGGTTAGACTGAACACCCGACCCAACTTTGTTGGGAAAAGGATCAGAAGATGATCAAATCTCATCCTCTCATACTCAAAACAATGGATGGAGCTGTAATAAAGTACGAGAGGCATAAAGACAAGAAATGGTTTGGTACTAGCTAGGGCTTATTTTATTTATTATAGCG
Organism: Eilema caniola; assembly: GCA_949126895.1. Taxonomy (NCBI): domain Eukaryota; kingdom Metazoa; phylum Arthropoda; class Insecta; order Lepidoptera; family Erebidae; genus Eilema; species Eilema caniola. The sequence continues at coordinate 21,547,400 of OX421475.1, forward strand.
ATCCGCCCCTGCTTCGCACGGGTGGTAAAAACTTTCGCGTGGAAATTCAATATAGCCTATATTACTGAGGGTGAATGTAGCTTTCCAATGGTGAAAGAATTTTTTAAATCGGCACAGTAGTTTCTGAGTTTATTCATTACAAACATACACACAAAAATACAAACCTTTTCTCTTTATAATAGTAGTGTATATTATCTTGGCCGGTCCCTATCGAGGCCTTCACCATAGAGTCCACTAAGAGGGTTCGATCCCCTCTTAGTGCAAATATTTGTATGCATGAATATGTATATTTGCATTGGTCTGGGTGTTTCTATTTATAATATGTATGTATTTACAAAAAAAAAAAACGTGTCTAAGTATGTTTATCCGCATTCTAGATTCCATAACACAAGCTAGTTAAGCTATGCTTACCATGGGGCTAGATAGCGTTGTGTGAAATGTTGTGGAATATTTATTTATTATTGATTTATTTATGTGTGAGTTTCTTGAATCTATTAAGATAGGAAAAATTGAATGGGTTCAGACAGAATTCGAACCCGCAATCTTTCCTTTACTGCAGCGAAGCTCTGACCACTGAACGACGAACCATGCCTGAATCCTTTCAAATTTTAATATATATCCGTCGTATTTCATCTTATATACGTCGTATATCTGTCCTATATTTTCTATCTTATTTTATTTCAACAGTAAGCATACTATGTTCGTAAGGTTAACGTCGTAAAACAAGCCGGGAAGAACGTAAAAAAAAAATAACGGAATAATTATACAGGTATAAATATACAGGTATAGCTTTTGCTTATCAAGTTTATTTTCTATTACTACTAAGTTTCTTGCTTATTAAGTACTAGCTGTTGCCCGCGGCTCCGCCCGCGTGGATGTCGGTTATCGTTTAGTGTTGATCCGACGCTATTGAGCATTAAATTCGCCTCTCTACTCAACTTGTCCTCGACTATGTACTCACCTCTGTTCTCGACTTTCTACTCGCCTCTATATTCGACTCTCTACTCGACTTTCTACTCGCCTCTGTATTTGAATTTATACTTGACTCTCTACTGACTTCTCTGTTTCCCTCTCTACTCGACTTTGTACTTTTCTCTATACTCGCCTTTCCATTGGCCTCTCTACTTGCCCATCCATTCGATTTTCTTTTCGCCTGTCTACTTGACTCTTCACACTTGCCTATCTACTCGCACCTCTACTCAACTCTCTATTCGATCTCTACTCGCCACTACATTCATCTTTCCACTCGCCTCGCTATTCGCCTTTACAGCATTCTATTTGATTCTATACTCGCCTCTCCACTGGCTCTCTAGTCGCATGTCTACTCGCCCCTGTAGTCGACTCTACTCGACTTCCTCCTCTGTCTCAATCTTTACACGCCTATGCACTCGTCCCTATAACAATCTCTACTCGCCTCTCCACTCGCTTCTATATTTGGTTCGCTACTCGACTATATCCGTTCCGAAGCTCTAATCCACCTTTGTACCATATTCAAGAGGACATCTTAAAAGAAATTCTTATTATTTATGCCATATTCACCCCCTTTTTTGTGCCATTGAATATCCCCCCCTCCCCCTGCTATAACTTTTTTCGCGATAAGGGGTAGCCTATGTCCATTTCCAATCTCTTATCCATCTCTATACCGATTTCATCAAGATATCTTCAAAATTGTCAAACTTACATACCCTTGCCCTATTCCACCCCTTCAACTCCCTTTTTCGCAATAAAAGGTAGCCTATGTCCATTTTCGAGCTCTAATCCATCTCTGTACCAAATTTCACCAGGATATCATCAAAAATTACAAACTTTCATTTTTACTATCTAGTCCTTATCCCCCCCCTTTTACAACATTGTTCACGATTAAAGGTAGCATATGTCCGTTCCCAAGCTCTAATTAATCCCTGTACCAAAATTTCATCATCTTCAAAACTGTCAAACTTTAATCCCTTATAACCCCCCCCCCCCCCATGCCTCCATTTTCGCGTCAATAGGTAGCCTATGTTCGTTCCCAAGCTCTGAACTATCGTTGTACCAAATTTCATCAGGAAACCTTCAAAAATGACAAACTCTCATCCCAAGGCCTTATTCCCCCCCTTCTACCCACCTTTTTGTGATAAAAGGTAGTCTATGTCCGTTCCAAGCTCTAAACTATCTCTGTACCAAATTTCATCAGGAAATCTTCTAAAACGATAAACTTTTATCGCAAGGTCCTGGTCCCCCCCTTCTTCCCCCCTTTTCGCGATAAAAGGTAGCTTATGTTCGTTCCCAAGCTCTAAACTATCTCTGTACTAAATTTCATCAAGAAATCTTCAAAAAGACAAACTTTCATACCAAGGCCCTAGTCCGCCCCCCTTCTACCCCCCTTTTCGCGATAAAAGCTAGCCTATATCTGTTTCCAAGCTCTAAACTATCTCTGTACCAAATTTCATCAAGAAATCTTCAAAAATGATAAACTTTCCTCCCAAGGCCCTGGTCCCCCCCTACTACCCCCCTTTTTGTGATAAAAGGTAGTCTATGTCCGTTCCCAAGCTCTAAACTATCTCTGTACCAAATGTCATCGGGAAATCTTCTAAAACGATAAACTTTTATCCCAAGGCCCTGGTCCCCCCCCTACTACCCCCCTTTTTGTGATAAAAGGTAGTCTATGTCCGTTCCCAAGCTCTAAACTATCTCTGTACCAAATTTCATCAAGAAATCTTCAAATATGACAAACTTTCATACCAAGGCCCTAGTCCGCCCCCCTTCTACCCCCCTTTTCGCGATAAAAGGTAGCCTACTTCCGTTTCCAAGCTCTAAACTATCTCTGTACCAAATTTCATCAAGAAATCTTCAAAAATGCCAAACTTTCCTCCCAAGGCCCTAGTCCCCCCCCCCTTCCACCCCCCTTTTCGCGATAAAAGGTAGCCTATGTACGTTCCTAAGCTCTAATCTATCTCTGTACCAAATTTCATTAAGATATCTTCAGAAATGACAAACTTTCATAAAAACTTTCATCCCCTATCTCCCCCCCTTAAACCCCCTTTCTCGCGATAAAAGGTAGCCTATGTCCGTTCTCAAGCTCTAATATACCTCTGTTCCAAATTTCATTAAGATCGGTTCAGCGGTTTAGACGTGAAAGCGTAACATACAGACAGACAGACAGACAGACAGACAGACAGACAGACAGACAGACAGACAGACAGACAGACAGACAGAGTTACTTTCGCATTTATAATATTAGTATGGATTAAGCGCAACGCTAATAGGTGCTTAATTCTACATTATTTCCGACGTTACCTACCTAGATATTAAAAATGGAGTTCTAAAAGAAAACTTAATGCAACGCGAAGACCTTTGGATAAAAAACTTCAATTGAAGCTCAAACCTTACAAAGTAGAAAAGTTTAAATATTAATTTACTCGTTAAAGTATAAAAGAAGGTTTTACTGGTTAGGTTAGTTCAAATGTTTTTATAAACCAAGTTGTAATTCTGTGTGAAATTAAAACTGAGATGAGAAAAAAAGTATTATGTAGCTTATATTTTTAATGCAATTAAATGTTAAAGATCACATTCAGTAGGTATTCTACCTTTAAGTGCCATGGATTTTACAAGCTGTATTTTAGAGTGCCATTGTGTACTGCAACTGTACACTGAGTTCTGGGAGAAAAATTGCCTAATCAAAATACAAAACTCATACGCAGCAGCTACATTTAGGTACTTTTTTTTATGTAGGACACGTCAATTTGATTTCACCTCGCCTGTTGGTAAGCTGAAGGCAAAGTCTCAGAAAAGAGGGTCATACACGTACCATGTCAACAATGGTGGCAAAGCTGGCAACTCAGAATTGTAAAGAATTAAACTGGAATTTATAAAGTTCCTAGCGAAGCAAAGTTTCATCGTGTTTATTGTGTAGCAGCTCAACAGTACAGCTATTTATTTTTCCTAAATGAGAAACGAATCGTTTTCCTTTTGTGAACGAAAGAACAAACCGTTAAACTTTGAATATTTTGGTGTTTATTTAATTCAACTGAACAGTTGGGTCTTTAATATTTATAGTGTAGAAAGTTAATTTTCAGTTTATTATTTAATGAAATGTACCTTAGTTAGTAAATAAGTAGGTATGTTTATGGTTATTTTTAAATTTAATTAATAGGCTCGCCCGCTAATACGTGGGACCGAAAATCATAGTTAATATACCTCTGCCTACGTCTTCAGTGATTTAATGGCCTGAGTATATGTAATGTAAATTAGCAGTAGTATTAGTAGTATTAGCATCTTTGAAGAAGTAGAAGTATTTCCTTATTGAAAACGGAAGCGGTGCGGGAACGTGGGAGCCAAGTACAACGATATACATTAACAAATTGGCATTAAAATTGATTTCGAAACATGGCTGTGAGTAAAATGCTATTATAAATTTAGGACAGCTGTATAGAAGTGTCACCTGAAACACTTCAATGCAGCTAGCACGAAACATATTCGAATTCGTTACGTAAACGTATCCAGATAATGGAGCATTACGATTGGCAGGCTTCACAAACGAACAGTTTCACAGTATGCAGGTGGCCAATCGCAGCGCACCGTTGTCTTGAATTCGAATATTTTTGTGCTCGGGGCACTAATATTGCAAATATTCATAGGATGCGATTACGGCTTATCATCGGTTAATTAGCCATGAATTTGTTAGCACATTAATAAATTATGTTCATTCTGTTCACCTTATCAGTGAAAAGAATATACACATTTCATTTTTGTCTCGTTCCACTCTTTGAAATTATCATGTAATTTTAAAATGTTAAGTTGACATGGTCATTTAAATTATAAATCAAGGAATTACAATACCCTTTTGTCGCCTATTTGTTGTCTATTCTGATCTTAATGGTATCTTATGACAAATTTTCTTAGAATTTTCTCGTTTTTTAATTACTGGTTTCAAAAATAGGATGTCCCTTCTTTAAAAAAGAAAGAAAATAATTGTCCATTACGGTATGGATTAGAAAAAAATATTGTACTTTACGTAACTTTATTTTTCTATTCAGTATTAAAGTAGTACCAAGACGAAAGAAAAGCTATAAGCAAATTTATTATAAAGGTTATATAAGAAACTAAGTGAAATATGAAGGGCAATTTTGGATTTTATGTCTATAATGATAGTCATGGTTATGTAGCCTTAAGCAGCAAATTATACTAGCACTTGGTCTCCCTTTTAACCACTGAACTATTTAGATATTTTAGCCAAAGCCTGCAGAATATAACATAATGGAAATATAGAAACTGAATATAAAAAGAGAACAAAGAAAAGATGAAGGATATCTGCAAGATCTACGTGAAAGAGATACACGGATAAGCAAGAGAAAGTAAGAAAGAAAAAACATTTATTAATGAGATTCTAATGCATCAAGATACTGCATTAATAACTAGCAATATGGCTTCACGTCGAAACGATCAATTCGCCAATCGCAAACCAATTTTTGAGGTGAGGTTTTAGACAAGTATGGCTAGTCACTATTGGTCTAGATGTCGTCAAAGCTATCGACGGCACAAGTAGCTTTTCTAAACTACCTACCTTTGGTATGCCTCCTAGACCGTTCAACTACGTTCCTAACTTCCTGCAGGACGAGCTATGAAATTCTTGCAAGTAAATGCTAGTCTGCCGTAGGAGTCCGCCATGTTAATCAAACTTTCTTCTGCATAGCCATAACATAGATAATATGCTATGCAAATGTCTACTGTCATTGTTATCATTATTAGATACTTCTAACACGGGCAATAATGCAAATGCGAACAAGCAGCGTTTATCGCAAATGTATCTTCTTTCACATACTAGTGCCACTGCGGAGCAATCTCAACATACTCGGTATGGATGTTCACTGCAAACTGAACAATTCATGTAAACTTGGAAGTTCTGAACAAGGTAATAAGGTTTTTATACTGAAGCAGTGGTGTCTTCCTATACAAGACACAAACTCGTTTTCTCATGGATTACTTAGATGCTCTCGACCACAATATGCAATGCACCTTTTAGGAGTACTGAGCCTCAAACCTTTGCAGATGCAGTATCGTGGCGAATTTCCCGCTCAGCACTCAGTTGTTCCTATCCTTACTTTTATACACAGAACAGAGGGCTCAGGTGTCACCCTCATACGGTATCAACAATGCCAGCTCGGCTCCGTACCTCTTTTCTTTGCCGCACTATCTAGTCTTGGAATTCCTTACCAGCAAATATGCTTTTTCCTTTGTCTTGATCCTTTAACGTCAAAAAGCATCTGATGAGACTGTCAAGCTGAGCGTTACCATTGTTACATTGTTAGTGTCAATCAATGGTGACCTTATTTCTTGAACTTTAGCTCCAACCTACCATCAGATGAGGTGAATTCGTATTGACATATCCAAAATAAATATATGGCTGTAAGTAGCCAAGAGTTGAGTAGGTTAATTAACAAAAAGATATATACTGATTGGATTAAAGATGATGAGTACAGTAGGGCAGAAGTTTGAAGATGAATTGAATGTGTAGGAATTTCCTGATGGTTTTCATGTTTTTCTTCATTTATTAAGTTAAAAAATTTGACAATCAATTTACTTGGCACACTTAAATAATTGCAATGATATGGTCTTGGGAATATACCACTGACACAAACCTTTTTGAGATCATTGAATTTTGAAACAGAAATTGACAGTTTTTCTTTGTACAAAGGATTGAAAATGATCTATTTTCCGCAGTATTATCTATACTAAATTAGTTTTAGGGACACATTCTAGCGAATGTTTTAATTTTATTGTAACGTAAAGGATAAGTTATGAGGATTATACTAACTGAAGTTAATGTAAGGTTATTTTAAGGAATATTTAGATCCCTTTATCAATAATATGTCTCAGTACCCTTTTTACGATTTTTTTTTTTTTTTACGTGCGGGAAATCCCCACGGATACCCGCCCCTCCGGAGCCGGAGGGGTGGGTTATGTCGGACTCGAACCGACTAAACCGCACGCCGTCTGTGGGTCGTGGTGCTAGGCCGAAGGTGAGGTTGTCTTGCGACATATCCCTCGCACCCCGGCTGACCCAGGGCCATCCCTTTCGGTCTGGCCCTCCTCGGGAGGTGGGGACCACGCCGTCCCCGACTCAACCCCGGTGTGGGGAGGCGCGCATCGTCCTACGATGCGCGCCGCCGCCGTGGCCTGCTTCTGCTAGGGTGACGGGTGGCTCCACCCGTCACCCTCAGGCCCGCGCTCATGGGGGGCGGAGGTCTGTAAGCGCCCTCCGACGCCCGAGCCGCCTTCGGGCGCGAGCAGCGATGTCAGCGAGTCTTTCTCGCTCACCGCGCCGCGCCCGCTCTGCTGTCTCCTTCGCGAGCATGACCTGCTCGCAGAAAGAGGCGCTGGCCGCCCACGCATCCGCGCAGCGGACCATCGCCGCGAGCAGGGTGGAGAGCGTGAGCACTCTCACCCCCAGGGCCTGCACAAGCTCCCGCCTCGGCGTCTCAAACGCCGGACACTCGGTGAGCGTGTGCAGCCCCGAGTCCACGCTCGCGTCGCAGTGATGGCACTCGGGCGTTGGCTCAATACCCATCAGATGCAGATACCGCCCGAAGTAACCGTGCCCGGTTATCATCTGCGTCTGACGGTACGAGAGGCTCCCGTGTGGCCTCTCTAGCCACTCCCCCATGATGGGCCTTACCGCCGCAATGACGGCGTGCCCTGCGCGTGGTTGCCCAAGTCGTCGCTCCCACTCGGCCACCATGACCTGGTGGAGCCGGGATTTCTCGGCCCGAATGTCCTCGGGCTCGGGATCGAATCCCCGCTCCCGCGCCTCCTTTCGGAACTGGTATAGTGCCGAAAGGGCCCTCGCTTCCAGGATCCACGGTGGCGATCCAGCCAGGAGACTCGCCGCTTCGAAGGATATCGTGCGGTATCCCCTGATGGCCCTGGAGGCCATCGTCCTCTGCGCCGTACGGAGCAGAGGCAGGAATCTGGCCCCCAGGGTGTCCGCCCACACGGGGCACCCATATAGGGCCATGGACCGCACGACACCCGCGTAGAGTCTCCTGCAGGAGGCCCCTGGGCCCTTCAAGTTGGGCAACAGCCGACTCAGGGCATTCGCCGTGGTGACCAACTTGGGGCACAGGCTTCGGAGATGTTGTCCGAAGTCCCATCGACCGTCAAGCACGAGCCCCAGGTATTTCAGCTGGGGCTTGATGTCGATGGGAGTGCCTCCCACTGTAAGGCTGGCTCCCGGGCCTGGCCTGCGCCGAGGACCATGAAAGAACATGGCCTCGGACTTGTGCAGAGCCACCCCGAGACCCGCCGGATGGAGAAATCGCAAGTATTCCAAACGACAAAGCATGAAATGCCGGATTCAACGATATATAACTAATTTTCGCCAATATACTCTTACCTTCTGGTACCGATATGTATATTTTTATTTTACCTGCGGGAAATCCCTACAGATACCTTCCCCCCCCCCCCCCTACCCGGAGCCAGAGAGGGAGGTAATGTCGGACTCGAACCGACTAAACAGCACGCCATCTGTGGGTCGTTGTGCTAGGTCGAAGGTGAGGTTATCATCGGCATATTCCTCGCATCCCGGCTGATCCAGGGCCAGACCGAGAGAAGGGTGCGCGGTCAACAATCGCACCAGAAACCGCGCGGTCCCAACTTGCCCCCGGTATAGGAAGGCGCGCATCAGACGATACTCACCCGCGCCATGGCCTGCTTCAGCTAGGGTGACAGGCGGCTCCACTCGTCACCCTCAGACCCGCGCTCATGGGGGGCGGAGGTAGTTCACGCGGGCAGCGTTGGCCACGAGTATGTCTCGCTCATCACGCCAAGCCTGCTCTGCTGTCTCCCTATTGAGCATTACTTGCACGAAGAAGGAGGCGCTCGCTGGCCGTCCACGCATTCGTCTAGCGGATCATCGCCACGAGCAAGGTGAAGAGCGTGAGCACTCTCACCCCGAGAGCCGCCACCAGCTCCCGCCTTAGCGTCCCCCACGCCGGACATTCGGTGAGCGTCTCGTCGATATGTGTATATGTTTCTACGATCGTAGATGATGAATCTTTAGCATGAATTTTGTAAACAAAAATATACGTCTAACGCCACAGTATTCAATGTTTGTAACTTCAACTGTGTATATAAGCAATGTTTCGAAACAGTTTCCGATCCAAAACTTCAAAACATAATGGATTAACCTAAATAGCCTCAGTTACACCAGATTTTATAGAAAAGTCTTCTCAATTCTGTGAATCGGAAGAATTTTCTAGAATAAATAAGTCTAAAGAAAACTTGTTTCAATGGTAACGTAAGTTATATAGAAACAAGCTTTTAGTGATCATCAAAAATTTATTGGAAATTTGTGAAGTATAAAAGATTAGAGGGAAGTTTGTTGGAATGGAAAGAAAATTTGTGACATCAAATCAATCAATGACAAACTTGATTGAGTATTTACTTTGAATAAAGGCTAAGTGTTGGCCAGTAACTACACTAAGACGAGAATCGATCGTCCCACTAAATTTTTTTATCCAAAATAATATTATTTAAATGACTGAAAAATTTAATAAACATTAAAAAGTAATGGAAGGAATGCAAAATTATGAAATAAAGTGCCTATAATAAATGGTTAGTATGTGTTCTAACTTCTAAGTCGCTTACAGACGTCGCGAGGCATGCACCGTGAATGATTTGTCTTGCATGCTTCAATCTGAGGCATACGACGGTACATAATATGCATGCATATTATGTACCGCCATAATGTGCATGAGTATCTGTCGTGTAAGTTACGCGACACATACTCAAGCTGGGCATGCAAATGCAAACAACCACGCACGGCCTCGCAACGCATAAATAAGTCCGTCCAGCGTCTCGCCCTGAGGCAGCGTGTAACGAATGAAAGTTTTTGATGCTAGGGTTTAAATAAAGGTGAGGTTAAATAAAGTGAATTAAATGTGGCTATGAGAGCACTGTAAAATTAATAAAGATGATGTTTATACCGGCTAGGGTATGAGCAGAGATAAATAATAAGATTGTAATCGATATTAAAAAAGCGTTACATGAATTTATAATAGGTATTAGGAAATGAATCTCAGGGTGGATTCGCAATAAATATTCTACCGAGACGTTGTTTGATCCGTTGTGCAGAGATGGTAGTATGCACTTAGCTCGTTCACTCCCGGCTGCTGATGTTGCCGGCGTGCCAGGGTCCTCGCTGGTGTGCCTCACGGCCGAATGATGGCGTGAAGCCCGGTGCGAAGACCCTGTAAAAAGAAAGAGTGCGGGTCAGTATGTCACATGGGAACTACGTCCAGTGACCCGCTAAAATAATAGCAGGTGAAGATAATCTCCCCAGCGGCAGAACAGCGTAGCTAGAAGCTATAAGAAAAGATTAATAATTACGCAGTGCAAGCTGGTGACGTGACCTCCGACCGTAGAGGTCATCGGTCTCGTGGCAGTATATTAGGCTGAAATAGCTCATAGATATTATATAAAATAATCAAATAAAATATATTAAGCCATGCATTAAGCAGGCCGTAAGCTGCACCGCTGGAAGTCTTCACCTGTAGAAGAAGTAGAAAAAGTTGATCTCAAATCTTACCCGGTGCCGACAGCAGTTGGCCGCCGGGGTCAAAAGTGACCTTCCTCGGCGAAGGGTAGCCGAAGAAAGGGACCACTTCAGCGCCATGAATAGACACTTAGGTAATGTTGTCCAATCTCGCTCGCACAGCCATAGACAAATTAGAATATTTAGTATCTAATAATACTAAAATATCGTCTATATTAGAGAAATTATTTCAAATAATTTTATAAAAATCCACAACGTTACAAGCGTTCGCAACGATCGAATGAGGTGAACGCTCAGTGTGAACACATTCATCCACACAGTCCGAGGCATGCGAGACGAACCATTCGCAACACATGCCTCGCGACGTCTGTACGCGGCTTAAATGAATGACCGATTATGTTACATGTTACATACTACAGTGTGTACAAGTTTTAGACGTATGCAAGATCAAACGTACCTACACTTACCCATGGTGGTTCTGGACGTGGACACTCTCTCGCTCGAGACCATGGTGTGAGCCATGGTCTCCAGCGGGAGTAAGTGGGACATCCTTCCGAGGGCTTACCCGGGGCTACCAACCGCAGGCTATTAGGCGGTACGTGAGGGTTTTTTAGTCGGTAGGAGTCCGGCATAGCATCCATGAAGGATTTTCCCTCACGTTAAAAAAAACCTACACTTATCCACTTAAATACTGCTGTAATTTCCAACATTTCATTTTAAAGACTGGTTATTATCTTGCACATAGGATAAGCATTGCCATGCAACGCGGCATTGCTGCCAGACTTCTGGGAACGTTACCGGTCGGTGATGATGCGGAGGAATTTCACGACGCATTATGTATGTAAATATTTCATTTATTTAGTCTAGGTTATTTTAGTTCCTGGTTTTAAATTTAATTTATAATTATTAATGTTTTATTTCAAAAGAAATTTAAAATAACCGAGACTTTAACCAATTTTCTCCTATCCCTCATCATTTATGATGAAATGGGTAAATAATAAACATCCTAATATTTTTGTTAGCCTGTTACGGAAACATGTTTGGGCCAGCGATGGATTAATTGTAATTTATCAGCACGCGCCGTATTTATAGCCTCAGAGCGGAGTTCCGGACCCGCCCGTGGTTTAATGCTGTATTATGTATGAATCTCTTTTAAAAAGTAGGCAATAAATAGTTCTTCATTAAACTGATTTCTTGAAAATATTAGAGTATATGTTGTTCTTTATTGTAAACTTTATTGAACAATATTTTATCATCATCATCATAGTGATTTCCAGGTTGCATCTATTTGATAGGGGCCTGTACATAAATATAATATTAGGTATATACATATGAAATTGGCGTTTGATCAAACTGGCCATTTTTAGTATTGGAGCTAGCAAGGTTTCCGAGAAAGAATTTCAGGTCAGTTGAATTTGTGATATGCCGTCTTTCTTGCTCTTTCGGTTAGAGTCTGGGCTATCTGGCAAGCGGTAGCGGTTGCGTTAATTAGTGAGCATCCTACCTGTCCAGGTGATTAGCGTGGATTTAATATTTTTATTTTATTTAAAAACATTTTAAGAAGCGTAATTTTTGAATTATTATTTTCAAATAAGTCCACCTGACATACCTTTTTTATTGCTAGATATTTTTGAAAATGCTAATTATGAGCCATTCGCGATTTAATTTTTTTCATAAAATTTTCAAATTATTTTATAATGGTGTCGATTCGGTTTGGCAAAATTCCGACTAAACTAAACTATAATTAGTTTAGTCACGTCAAATTGCGGTTTCTTATTCGGGAAAACACCAACTAACTTAATTTGACAGGACTAAACTATTTTTAGTTTAGTCGAATTCAATTTAGTGGAAATCTGCATTTTGCTATTCGGTAACGCAAAATTTTATTCCTGTCAAACTAAAATTAGACTTATTTTAGTGGCCATATTTTTGGTCGCGATTAAACTAAACTAAACCTTGTTCTGCTGGTTGAAATTTTTAAATTACAGAAAAATGAATGAATACGTTGTGGCTGCTTTTTTCGAGGAACAAGAAAGGTAAAAAAGAAAATTTATCAACCAAATATATGGTAAAACTGACCTAGCAATAAAAATTCCGCATCAATGCCATTGTGGAGAAGCAGTTGACCGACTCGGACACCATGGCCTGTCATGCTGCGGGAGCGCGTGGCGAATTCCACGGCACGCCAGCCTCAACGACATAATCCGCCGTGCTCTTGTCATTGCTGGTGTGTGCCAGTTGTGCTTGAACCAAACGGTTTGGCGCACGACGATGGCAAGAGACTGGATGGTAAGTCATAATGCCTTGGAAAATGGGTAGGACTCTGGTGTGGGACGCAACATGCGTCGACACCATTGCCCCTACCCTTATACCTGGCACGGCTGGCTGTGCCGGTTCTGCTGCAGCTTCTGCAGAGGCTGTTAAGCTGCGCAAATACTCCAATCTTATTGGAGATTATGAATTTGTGCCGTTTGGAGACGAAACGTTTGGGCCTTGGGGTCCGAGCGCCCGCAATCTCTTCAGGGAGATTTTTTTTATTTTATATAGTATTGTTTAAATATAGTAACTTTATTATTTTAATTTAATTTTTGCCAATACATCTGTAATATATGTAAAAATTGTGTAAATAAATAAACTTTAAACAATAAAAATTATTGAAAAATTAACAATTTTCATGAAGGTTGGGGTTTGAAATTTATTTTAGGGTTAGAAATTTATTTGTTTTACAGAAATCAGGAAGAACGGGCCAGGTTGCTTCGGTCGAGGGATGCATCAAATCCGTTTGAGATGGCCGACCGAAAAAATTAATTAATAAATTAATTTTAATTAAATTTAGAAAATTGTTTAGGGTCCCGTCATCAGCGGCCAAGTTCCTGTTGGAGATACTTGAATATCACCCTAAATTAAGCGAAGAGGATTTTTTTTGTGATTGTGACATACTTATTTATTTTTCCCTTTTTCACGTAATATTCCCATAACCATGCCGCCAAGTTGGTTGTTTTGGTTTGTTTACTTTTTCAGAGGTTTTTGAACACATGTTTTTTGACAAGAAGTTAAGTTGTCTCTCTCACACTTCCACAACTTCTTATTGTGATTGTACTAATTTACCATAATTTACAGCGAAGACGGCCTACTTTCTTTCTCTAAGGACGTTGTCATTAGAGGTGTGCAGTTCCGGACCGTAATAGTTCCGAGAACTATATCCATAACTGGAAAGGTATAGTTCCAATCCAACCAACCAGCTGTAATAGTTCCTCATATCCTACCTCTAACTACATTGTCTATGGTCCGCGGACCGACCGATGTGTTGCACTCACTCGCGGCTCGCGGCCGATAATAGGCGAATCTATACGAACCTTACCGAGCGTGACCGACGTCACAGGAAATTTTTACGAATTGAAAAGGTACTTAGCTAAGCTCGTGCGGTTATTTGATTTTTAAATAATTTCGTCCCTGTTGCACTTGCAAATTGGCGATGCGTATGACCTTGACACCCACCCCAGGCCTCATTTACAAATTAATATTATTGTTTACTTTCTCGAGGTTCCATTAGTTCAGAGCTTTTTGTTTACAGTGAATTTTATAATTCGCGCTTGATTTGTAATTATTTTCCTACAGTTCCAGTTAGTTTATTAAAATCTATAGTAAATACCAATACATTTAATACAATTTTGCTCAGTCAGTGATATAGTGAATTATAGTATTATTTAAATAAATATAGAAACATCGTTTTAAGAAATTATTTGATTTAAGTTGTTTTGCAAAGTATGAAGGTAAATCAATTGATAAACTGATAATTCAATGTAAAAAATATTGACACATTAATATTGCTTTAGTTAGGGGACTTAGGGGAACGATTATATTATATTTACGAGAGTAAAGGAGGAACTTGAACGGCTGGAATAGTACATGTTAACGACCTGGATTGCATATTAAAATCATATCTCAGAGAACTACTCGTTGCCGGAACTAGATAGGTGCGTGAACATGTTTCCTGAATATAGTTCCGAAAAAACAAAGAAACGTTCCATGTTCGATCCGCTCCGACATGATTTGCGCATGACTAGTTGTCATTCGTTCATTGAATTCACAGATTAAAAAGGGCTTATTCAATTTAGTCGTGTGACCTTGACTAAAAATGCATGCACTATTTTTTAGTTCGGTGGCCAAACCGAATAGACAAAACATTGAACTAAACTAAAATAAGAGAATTTTTAGTTTAGTTTAGTTTAATCGGGTGGACATGCCGAATTAACACCAATATCTATAATTTTAATACTATGTTGTATTTGCCAGACATTAATTCGATTGTTAAGCCTTGGAATAAAATGAAAAAGTTCTGAAAATTATTGCAGTACGATGCTAATAATCCTAGAGAGACAGTGTAAAGTTTGAGAGAGATAGACAGCGAAAGGAAAGTTTACAAGATGGCATCTAGCCTTCTGCATCTAGCCCTTGATCCAGCCGTATAACCCGAGCCTCTTCAGATGATGGTCGAGGCTCCTTGCTATCAGTCCGTTAATTGACACGACTATCGGTACAATGATTCCACATTTGACAACCCGTGGGCCAAGTCCAAGTACTTGATCTGTTTATCTTTGTCAGCTTCCACGAGATTCTCGCAACAAGGAATGGTGGCATCAACAATAAATACTCGACGTTCGGGTCGGTCTATTACCACTATGTCAGGCTTGTTGACTCCAACAGTCTTATCAGTGATGATAGATCGATCCCAGTACAATGTGATATGACTATTTACTAGAACTGGTTCAGGAAAATGCCTATAGTAAGGCACCTCAATTTTCACAAGGTTGTATTTCAGAGCAAGTCGCTGATGGATTGTCCTGGCTACTTGACTATGTCTGTGCAAGTACTCACCGTTAGCAAGACGAGAACAACCGGAAGTATATGCCTGAGGGATTCACCAGGTTGATGACACGCTCGACAGATGTCAATTACGTCATCCCTCATAATATCCTTCCGGTAGTTATTCGTCTTGATAACTTCATCAGCAATTATTAATATTAATATTACATGCACAGTGACAAGTAATTTACTTTTGTAATGGTTCTCTGTCTCATTCTAGACTTATTCTGCAATTGTCTCTCTTCGACTACTAGCATTATTAAACTTAAAAATCGAATTAATGTCTGGCAAATTAATTCTAGTTTTTAATTAAATTTATAAAAAAAAATAAGACATAAAATAATTTGAAAATTTTATTAAAAAAATTAAAAATCGTGTATGGCACATAATAAGCATTGTCAAAAATGTCTGGCAATTAAACTGGTATGTCAGATAGACTTCCTAAAAACGAATAAATAAATAAATATTACGCCTCTTAATATATTTTTGAAACCCAGGATTATTACCTGGACAGGTAGGATGCGCACTAATGAACACAGCAACTACCGCCAGCCAGATAGCCCAGACTAACCGAAAGAGCAAGAAAGACGACATGTCACAAAATCAGCTGACCCAAAATTCTTACTTTTCAAACGTTGCTAGCTTCCATACCATTTGATCTCAAAAATCCAGCGTCTATTTGTGTTTCAAATGTGATAATTCATTTATTTTTTGCGCTAGCCATTTTGCTTTGACAACGGTCCGTGCACAATATTGAAAACTTAAAATATCGTACTATTTTCAAATCCGACTTTCATCGCGAAACAACTCGAAAGATCAATGATGTGTACGAAGAAGCCGCTGTTAAAGGAAACAAAATACGTTTTTGGTTCCAACGCTTTCGATCTGGAAATTTTGACCGCCAGAATAAACCTCGTGGACGACCAGAGACCCTAGTTGTCAGTACGGATTTGAAAGTAATCGTGGAAGCGGATCCATCTCAAACGACGTCAGAGTTAACTGCAGGCTTTGGTGTGAGTGAGAAAACCATTTTGAATCATTTGAAACCAATTGGAAAAGTGAAAAAGCTTGACAAATGGGTACCGCATACGCTAAGTCAAGTAAACCGTGTTTGTTGACACGCGTCGACTGCTGCGTCATATTATTCGACCGTCACAATGGCGAGGAGATTTTGAATCGTATTATTACTTGTGATGAAAAATGGATCATATACGATAGTCGGAAACGCAAATCAAAGCAGTTAAACAATGGAGAACCGGCCAAATCCTGCCCCAAGCGAAGGTTGACTCAAAAAAGGTACTGGTTAGTGTCTGGTGGACCAGCGTTGAGTTATTCACTACACTTTCCTAAGATCTGGTCAGACGATTACGACAGATCTGTATTACCAACAACAAGCTAGCCACTAAACAGCAACTCTAAGAATCAGCGCTGCTCCGCCTGCACTACAAAGCGGTGAGCATTAAACTGAGAGGCAGCCATTATTTTGCACGGTTGTGCGAAACTCATCTATTTTTGATATTGGAACTATTTTGTCTTGCTATTTGTCTATTTTAGTTTTGTAGTCCAAAACGCCTTCAAAGACTTTGTTGATTCTCGCTTCTGCAATTTTTTCAGCAAAGGCATCAATGAACTGCCTATAAAATGGCAAAAGTGCATAGATAACAACGGTACACACTTTGATTGATTATAAAAATCTGTAAAGAAATCATTTTTCTTTTTCCATGTATAACGTAAATTCGATCTAAGGACTTAATATAAATCGAACCAAAAAAACTAAAAAACTAAAAATAAAAAACTTAAGAAAGTAGTACCTACAATGGGCAGCGTTGACTTTGTTCAACTGGACTGTGAAAAATCCAGAAGATAGACGTACCCGGAGATCTCAATAAGGACAAAGACAAATTTACGGCGCGCTGACTTTTAACTCACTCCTTTGGACATTCAACTTTATAAGTTTCCAGTAATGTTATAAACTTTTAAATTAGATTTTTATCGGATAGCGTAACACCTCAGGCGGTGGATTTTCCTTTGCGAGGTATACATGCATGGGTAAGTATGCATGAGTTGGGTTCACGGGTTCAACCCATAGTTGACCACGGGTCCAAATCCAACCAATGCATACAATATTTACAACTGTAAATCCCCTTATGCTCTTCGCTATGTTTTATAGTCCCACGTTAAAGACGGCATCATTCCATCTAGTGGATATTATGACATGAGCTGTTTGTTTACTGACAGATAGAGAAAAGCTCTATCACTCATTCCCGTAAAAAAAAATTGTGAAAAAAGTTACCTTAATTTAATGTTGGAAATAAAATTCACTTTAGAAAATAACGTCGACACTGAAGAAGAGCTCAAGTCTGTTTCAAAGTAAGAAATCGTGTATATTGTCGTTCCATTATCCAGTTAGCAGAAAGCGTTTCACAATGTGGTAGGAATTTTATATTAGTGACCTAGAATTCTTCGCAACTTGTTTTTTATTAGGTCTTTTGTGACTACCTACATGTTGGACAAATCTTATGTTTTATATGCCTTTAATTAATTCATCGCAAGGATTTACCCGACTACCAAGAAGGGTTATGTTTTTGGCGCGTATCTTGTATGTATGTTTGTAATATTCTATACTAGCTGACCCGGCAAACTTCGTACCGCCAATACTTTTCCGCCCGCGTGGCGTCAGATCCCGTTCCCGCTGCACCCTCTACTATATTAAACATGTATTATACATATAAACCTTCCTCTTGAATCACTCTATCTATTCCAAAAAAACTGCATCAAAATCCGTTGCATAGTTTTAAAGATTTACGCATACAAAGGGATATAGGGACAGAGAAAGCGACTTTGTTTTAGACTATGTAGTGATTACCTCATATCTTCTGAACCACTGTACGGATTTCAATGATTTATGTCTCTAATGAAAGGTATTTATTGCCCAAGTGTTCATGGGTACATGATAATTGAACAAAAGCTATATGTTGGTTTTTTGGAGCCAAAATGTATGTGGTAAAAAAATTTTTTATTACTCAAATTTATCGAGTGGGGTACCAAAATGAAGGATATGAGAAGACGATTACAAAAATATATATGTCATAACTAAAATGTATACAATAGAATAAATGATTTAAAATAAAAACCCGACTGATGCTGAAAAGATCGAAATAAGCTTTAGAGCAGGCGGTACCCATTTGCAAATCTCAAACCCATTAAAAATTAATGGGTACCGCCTGCTATATAACTTATTTCAATCTTTTCAGCATCAGTTGGGTTTTTTATTTTTAATAATTATTTTATTTGTTACATTTACTTATACTAAGTGGCCCGTAGAGTGGTCGTAATTTGCCTATAATTCTTTATGTTTCGCAGTTTAGAGTATCTATTTTTATATATATTAAAAAAATATTAGGTTCTGCACTTCTCTTCCATATAAGCTATTAACATACCAAATATAAAGATCCTTCGTGTGGGCAGTTTTAATAAAAATAAAGTGTTTCCTTCACGTTAGATAACTTATTATAATGTATTTTGAAATATTGTTTCCTTTTTCGTCTTGATTACATCTCAGAAAAAGAAATGTTGTCTATATAGGATGGTAGTCCTACTGTTACAATTAAGTAGGGGAGGGTGGGGGAATCACGGACGACGGGGAATGCCGGACGCATAGGTTTAACTATTTTAGAAAGGGATAGGAGATATTTTGAATGGCGTGGTCTCGAGATGACCCTGAACCCAGTGCCAAACAACAAGTGTGGAAGTGAGGACGCGCTCGCGCTTCAAAGTAAGTGAATTTAACGATTTGTTAAAAAAAATATCTTATTTTTGTGTAAAATTGTATGTGTGCTTTCTTGCATTACGAAAATCATAGGAATTTAACGATTTGTTCGTGAAATAATATCTAATTGAACAACGTTTTAAAGTTCTCATATCAATCAACGTGTATTTCTAACCTTGAATAAAATGTTTATTTTGCATTTCTGGGCGAATCGGCCAATGGCGGACGATCTGAGTGGGGCAACCACGAACGTCCGCGGTTACCCCTAAATAATAAGCATTTTGAGTGCAGTACCTAATTTTATTTTATGTTTACAACTAATCAATGCTGTAACAAAATAGTAAATAGGAATAATAAAATACGATATTACACTTAGGTATTAGTATATATACATGCATATTGTATTATTTGCATATTCATTTAAAATACCTATAAACATATCTGAGTGTGTATTGTTGTACAGATCAGATTTACCACGTCTAGTACAGAATTATGTAAATAGGTATATATTGTTTCTTAAAGGTACGTTGTTGTAAAAATATAAAATTATTTTTTTTTTTCAGATGCCAAGGAATTACCAAAGAATAACAGAGACTAAATATAAATTAGTGGATTTGGAGAAAGCTGTTGAAGCTGTTAAAAACAAAACACTTTCTCTAGGAAAGTCAGCTATTACTTATTCTGTTCCAAAAAGCACTATTCATGACTATCTTAATAAAGAAATTATTAAGACTCCAAAAACTGGTAGAAAAGCTATATTTTCTCAAGAACAAGAAGATGAATTAGTGGACCATATTTTGAAATGTTGTAAACAATTTTATGGTTTAACTATTGAGATGATTCGTAAAATAGCGTTCACATTTGCCGAAGTTAATAATTTAAAGCACAATTTTGATCGAAAATCCAAAATGGCAGGGAAAGATTGGTTCTATGGGTTTAAGAAAAGGCATCCCAATATTTCACTACGTAAACCCGAGGCTACTTCCATTAATAGAATTACAGCCTTTAACGAAACGGAAGTGAAAATGTTTTTCGATAACTTGAAATCACTGCAAATAAAATATAAATTTGATGCTAACTGCATATATAACGTTGATGAAACCGGCTTTTCAAATGTGCAGAGAAATTCCAGAATACTAGCTCCAAAAGGTCAGAAGCAAGTCGGTATGATAACTAGTGGTGAAAGAGGAACCACAACTACTGTTGTTTGCGCGTTCAGTGCTTCAGGAAACTATGTTCCACCGTTTTTCATTTTTAAACGGAAAAGAATGAATGCTCAATTGTTGCGTGGAGGCAATTCTGATATGATAGCAGCAGTTAGCGATTCTGGTTGGATAAACGAAAATCTATTCGTAGATTGGTTACATCATTTTATATCGTATGTAAAGCCTTCAGTTGATAATCCAATTCTACTTATTTTAGACAATCACGAAAGTCACGTTAGCCTTGCTTCCTATCTTCTTTGTCGCCAGTGTGGAATAATACTTTTATCTCTTCCACCGCATACGTCACATCGTATGCAGCCACTGGATTTAACATATTTTGGACCATTAAAAACCGCATACAATCGTGAATGTGACTTATACATGGCTACCAACGTAGGCCGAAGAATTACTCAGTACGAAGTTGTCGAACTCTTTACTAAAGCTTACAATCGGATCAGTAATATTGAGAAAGCAGCAAGTGGATTCAGGGCAGCTGGTATTTGGCCATTAGATACCACAAAATTTGATGACCAGTTCTTAGAAGCGACATTACCTGATACTCAATTAATACGTTCCTCAAACGTTCAAACCTCATCAGCTCAGACAGACTCTCAAACAATACCTTCATCCAATGAGCAAGCACCAGCGATTTCGGTAAGACTAGCATCAAAGGAAAAAGACCCTGTGACTCCAACATTGATTGACACTCAAACAATAACTTTGCCCGATGTTGAAACACTCACCACTCAAGCATCAACAGAGAAAGACCCTATAACGCCTGAGGATCAGATAGTAAAACCCACTAATCAGTTCGACGAAACAATTCCACTTGGAGAAATTGTTAAAGTTCCTCGAATATCCCAACCTAAAACAAAACAAACATCTAGAAAGAGGCATTCTATTATAATAACTAGCACGCCCATAAAAGATGCACTTGAAGAAAAAGAACAAAAAAGGAAGAAAAAAGAGCAGAATAAAGTTACTGAAAAGATAGACCAGAAAAATAAAATAAGAAAAGGTGTGAAGAACTTACAAGCATTTAAAGACACTTTTACAAAAAAGGAAGTTAACAAAAAAGACAAAACTAAGGAAAAAGACGAGTATTATTGTTTGATTTGCACCGAAAAATATGCACCGCCAATCACCGAAGATTGGATAATGTGTTATAACTGTGGATTATGGGCCCATGAGAAGTGCACGAGTGGAGAAAGTACTTCTAAGGGTTTTTTATGTGATTTTTGCGACAGCTAAAGTATGTCCGGGATTACCCCACTCAGTATCCGTAATTACCCCACAGCATGTGGGGTAACGCCGGACACCAGATGTTTTGTTTTCTTATAATAACTTGATTATATTGAAAAATTTATCACTGTTGATTATAAAATTACAAGTTTGATTAGTTTAACTAAAGACTGATTAATAAATAGCTTCGATTACTTAATTTGGTTTCGTTTTATTTAAGTTTTCCCTTAGGTGTTCGCAATTACCCCACCCTCCCCTAACTCCTATTCTTAAAATTTAAGTTAAAAATGCTTTTTCTTTTCCTCTCTTGACATACCTAAGTGAAAACAAAGGGGAACTGACAATACTTGAGCCAAAGTGCACTTTGCAATATTTATCATTAAAGGAGCAAGATTTTTCTTGAAAAATTGCAGTTACTACAGAATGTACCTCCTTGTGTGGCTCGGACAAAATACTTTCTCTTGTAAGTTCACGCGCTGAGAATTATTTCAAGTTTGTGGAAGTAAATATAAACAGCATCTATAACATGTTAAATTCCTCAGTTAAATATATCATTACACACTCCTTTGAGCCGTCTTTTAAGTTTTAATATTCTTTTGTCATCATCATCTGCATTTAGACATTATTCTGATTGCATTCGAGGCCAAGATGCCCTCGAAGCCCAGGGTCCAGGCGTCTAATATTATTTTGTATAATAATTTGTTCTAAAACTCTTGTATCAATGCGATATTGTCACAAAAAGTATATCAAGTAAATTATATAAGTACGATTGTTAACTGACAACAGCATCAAATTGTAGAGTTAAATGAGCCGGTTATTGACTAGGGTTGCCTGGCACAAACGCGGTATAGAATTATTTGGGATTTCTGCAGGATGCAAGAGTTTTCGTTAACTATCGATTACTTTTCCCCTGCGGCTCTTCCTACCGGTCTATATGATACAGGTACCTAAGTCCACGTTTTGTAAACATCGGCATCAACTGAAGAAACGACCGTCATGTTTGTGACATGGCTCTAGACTACTGTCTTGTTGTCGTGTTTTATAAGCAAAAGCATACCTATTAAGATGATAAAACGAGTACGAGTAGTGAGCAAACATTTTTTTAAATCAATATGTTAATTATATATTAAGTAATTTTTGTAAAGTAAAAAATGAATAACTTTTTAAATTAAACGATCTTATCCTAAAAGTCTGTTCTAAATCATAGTAAAAAGTAACAAATTGATACTGAAATCAGTCTCATAAATCAAAAGCACCATTTAAAACAAAACTATTTCAGAATTTAACCCGAACCTAATTGAAACAAATAAATCGACATCATGTCTGTTTACGAGAATACAAAAAGTGAACCGAAACGGAAAACCGAATTCAACATTTGAAATAACATTTCAGTGAAGCGTATAAACTGTGACGCGTATTTACTAAATGCCATTAAAATTAATGTTTGAAGTGAGATAGGTTTTAAATTTAAGAGTAGGGGTTTTTAATACAACTTAGGTGGCAAATAAACACAGGGCCCACCTGATGTAAAGTGGTTGGTGTTACACACAACCATATGCCATAAGGATGTGTGTAACACCAGGGGTGTCACACACTCCGACCCTGTAAGAACCTTCTCCTGCCTTCTTGAAAAAATACATATTGTAGTCGTTTGGAAAAACTACCAGGAGATCATTTCACATCTTAAAGGTACGGTGGATTATGTTCCTTTCATACTTGACTACTATATAGAAAAATAAAATAAATCGAAAAATTTAAAAATAATATTCTGGATCTCAACAACAACACTGCCACACAAAAAAAAGGACTGATCGAAATCAGCCAAGATGTTTTGAAAAGAAGAATTCAGTAATATAGATTTAGATCGGCAAAAGTCAACATCCAGAATAGGACTTTCAGCGTGAATGCTCGGACCAAATGATAACTCGGATACATTCTGGAGATTCGAAATCTTCCTATAAATCTATCTCGAGGATACACTGGAGCCATCTACCGCTATATTTAGGGAATATGAAAAACGAGCAATAATAATTTATTAAATAAAATTAAGAATACGACAATGAATAAAGTCTCCATTTTTCAAACGTAACTTTGGAATTACCACATTTTCAATTAGCCTACTGCAGTCCACTGCTGGACATAGGCTCTCAATGTGCCGCTAACAACATTAATGTGCACGCTCCCGGCCCAACACTCAACGCCAGACTTTTATCAGAAACAGAAACGGCGGGTGCGCTGAGTAAGGCCGGGAACTGCTGGGATTGCAGAGTCGTCACGGGCTGAAGCCTGAAGACACCTTCGGCGGGGTACCTCAGTCGATGTGGGCGAGCTGAGTGTGGGGTTCTTGATGCTTGAAATAAACACTTTTTAACCGAAAATGTTGCAGAGTTTTATTCCGACTTGTTATTGGTACAAATTCTGTCCGACTACTGAGATGTTGTGCCAACATGGCACCTGTTTTTATATGATTCGATTGACCTTGAAATATAGGCACGCGTCTGTTTCTGACTACTTTTATCTGATTTGTCAGTTGCGTTTAACTAACTCGCTTAGTGCCTATGCGGCCTAATGAAAAATTCTGACGTGCCTCTATTTCCTTATATACTACTGCTATGTACATAGTTTTTATATTTGTACATTCTTATGCTAATGGGATTCAATATTAATAAGATTCATATAAGAAATCAACGATAAAATTCTTACGACTAAATGTAAACAATGGCAGTTTGCTTAAGACTATTTACATTAGTGCCCTATTTGTCTGTTAAAAATGTCTTTATTTATCACAAATACCTTATATACTAACTTATATACTATTTACCTATTCTATTACACCGTTATTTATCATTTAAACACAAACACAAATTGTCTTTTGTTCTAGTCACTGCACTTTCGTGTCTTTGTTCTGCACAATTAATTTAATGAAATTTTGAAGGAATTAATGCATTTTTTTTCTAAAGATTTAAATCGGAAATAATCGTTACCCTGCAGTTCTTTTCTCTTTTAAATTTAAAATACCGTGTAATCGAATACCCGATTTTGCAAATAGGCAGCTCTGACGCATATAAATATTCACCTGTGCATTCGGAAGCTTCGTTAATACATTTGTACGTGAATATTTTATTTTGTTTTGTTCGACTGTGAGTCAATCACGTTCATCATGAATATAAATATGTTTTAAATAACTATGTGCTATCCGTATTTTCTTTCACTTATAGTACATTTGTTATATAGCTAATATATGTATAAGAGCACCATTTAAAACAAAACTATTTCAGAATAGTACATTTGTTATATTACGACATTATATTTTCATCTCACTACGGTTCGCTCAAAATCTACATTGCAAATTTTCAAAAAGTGAGCTCATAAAATCATGTGGCATTGAAGTAGGTACTCAAAGGTAGTCTACATGGGTGTTTAGACCCCCCTGTGTTCTTTGGGGCCCAAATTATCTTCAACTGTAAACTGATTCACCTTCTGATTGATGGATGGGGCTCTGCCGTAGGTTTTCCTCTTGGTATTAGAAGGTCAGACGGTAGATACTGTAAAAATCAATATAAGCCAATTAAGAAAAGAAAATCGGTAGAGAACCTTTTAGGTTCTCAGGCAGCCGAAAAAATGTGGTACCCATGAAGTATCTAACTGTAAAGAGATAATCGTATATGTGAGAACAAACAACATTCAAACTGACTTATCAGAGTAATATTAAAAGAAAATCCACAAACTAAACTAAGAAAATAAAAATGGATCACTTCACGTCTCACAAGAGTGATTGAGTCGTTCAACTGATTCTAACGCACGTCCATCCCTTCATTATACTTAGTACAGTATCCTTAACCTCTGGAGTGGTCGTAACTTTGACGTATACCATCATTTGTCCGAAGTGCGTCCCGGAGGCGACTTAGCGTGGTAACTTTTTATTTTTGATGTTGTACAATAAATCTCTGATATGATCCGCCTTAGAGATAGTTTTGCTTTACGATAACTACTCTGTCCTTTTTTAGGTAGTTCGTACACATATTTGAACTGAAAATTGATGTGGAGATATAATATTTTGTTGTTTTGTCAATCCTTGATAGTTTCAAAATCATAGAATACATTTGAATTTTTCCTAATTCACTCAAAACTCATCTCATTCTGTAATCATCCCTAATGTGTATTCCCTTTTACCCACTCCAAATGTTTATTTATTATTCTCAACTAATCCTAAAATTCATTCTTAGTTCATCCCAACGCAAAAAGTATAAATGCACAGACAATGTGAATTAGTTGTTACAAATAATTATAAACTGTAATCGTTATGAAAAAAATTACAGTGGGTCTTAGTTTGAAGGCATTGATGAATGTATTTTTCGCTCTACTGAAAAAACCCGTCATCATAGAAATGAAGGAAGACGTGTGCTTTCAGTTCCTTGCCGACAAAGAAAAGAAAACTTTTGTAACTTTCTTATCCGCTATGTGACCCGATCTTTATAAGTATATCGCAAAGTTTTTGAATTCACGAAATAAGGCCAACAGAGGATCTATCAATCTACTAAAATCACCATTAGCCTGACTCTATTCATACTTAGAGGAAGTCCTTACACAGTTCCAATAGCATTCACAGAAAAAGTTATAATATTTTAAATATTTTTATGCCTACATAAATCATTAATCGTGTAAATTCGTAATACAAACATTTATATTTTTCGTGGGAACCCGACTGTTTTGGCACACACAACAAATATGGTTTATACACGAAAAATCAACCTATAAAAATATTACATCGGTACTAGTAGTCGGAAAAAATATTATTTAAATTCATAATATCAACACAGTTAATTGAAATAAAAATTATTTTAACGGAATACATCCTGCTATTTTGTGTGGTCTGTAATCCGCAATTTTGCACCGTATCCAATATTTCTGCTGTGTTTTAACAGCCATTATTACGGAAAGACAAGTTGGGGGGGATCTTTTTTGTACACGTTGAGACCCCTTCGTGGTCCCGAGAGCACGTTAAACAGTCGGTCGTGGTTCGTATATGAGGCTCCCATCCCGTAGGGGCAGGACATGTTTTTTATATAGGACATGTCAATTTAACTTCACCTCACCTGATGGTAAGCTGAAGGCAAAGTCTCAGGAAAGAAGGTGACTATTACAAACACGTACCATGTTAGATATGGTGGCACTCAGCTTAACGGACTCATCAAATGCTTTTTCATGCCCCGCTTAAAGGACCCGGGACTGTAGGAAGGACAAAACACGTGAGCTGGCAACGAGAATATTCAGAATGTGCTGCGGTGATAGTGGCGTGCTTTGGGGAGTGGGAAGGGGAAGGAAAGAAGACAATCGGTGTATCCGTCCAATGGAATAGTCCGACTGGGGAAGTACCTCCGCTACAGAATACCGCGGCCATGATAACCTCATATTGTATTCCCGGCGGTGAGTAGAGTAGCCAGAGCTCACTGGCGAGTTTTTGTGCTGTCAGTGGGAAGACCAGAGACTTTTCCTGCTTTATCTTCTATACTGATGGCATAGAAACTCTCTGTGTTTACAGGGTCGGCAGGGTAACCACTTTGCAACATGTGGGCGATGTACTTGTCTACCAGAGTCGCTATGGTTAGTTGGAGTGGCATCTTAAAACTGAACTAAATCTGGTCAAGCTACTGGAGTATTTGCAAGTCACATTGCAGTTGCTTCTCTGTGGAAATTTGGCTGCGTCGTAATTAGACTGAAAAGTATTGGAATGAGTTGGGAAAACTTTCAGAGAATGCGGTTAGTGATCATGGAAAGATTGTAATAGGTATAATTTGTTAGTACATTCTTGTCTCGTGATCAACTAAGTACGTTTTACTTTATTTAAATTTTAACGTAAAATTCTCTTAGCAGTGTAACATATTTAGCCTTTTTCGATGTCTAAAGTTGCAGTCTCTCCCCCTCTTTTATGTTATTTTTGTTTGTATTATATAGTATAATTTTTATTATTTAGTATTATTCTGTAATACAATTGTAAACTCTTAATTTAAATGAATAAATTATTATATCATCAAAAAAAAAAGTTAGAAGCTAATTCAGATTGTTATAATCACACAGTTTGTCCTGTTAATAGGTAAGAAATTATTTCTATGTTTACAAAATCAAACCTATTATATACAAATTATTGCCTATTATTACCTATTATTCAGATTATAAATAAATTGATTGAAATGTTGAAGTGGGCTATAATCTTTTTACAGGTATCAGGTATTTATAGAGCCAAAAACATGCTGAAATAGAAGCCGACATACCTCACAAAATGCTAGATTAAGGATAAAATTGGTTACGAGTATACCGTCAGCCTTAATCTTTAAATTATTTCAACACAAATTATCTTTAGCCTTATTTTGTTAGAAAATTGAATTTAGGGTAAAAACAATCATACGCGATATGTAGAACTAGGAATTTAACCTGGCATCACCTGTTTATCTGCGTTTCTTTTATAGAAAGTGTACCCTACCAACATAAATTAAAAGTTATTTTATATGGTAGAACAACAGTCAGTTGTGAATTACTGATATCTACGATTATGATCTTGCCTCAGATATTGTTATGGATCGAGATTCAGAACTGCAAACCGTTCTGGAATATAGCCCTGGGAGAGAAATGAATTACGTCATTTCATTCAAAATATTTCGCTCGAAACATGTCACCGTTATTATCAGCCATAGCACTTAATCGTACTATAATCTTAACAGGCCCTTAACCTTCAAACTTAAACACCTATATTCAAACTCACATTATAAACCTGAAGTCGGCTCATTACCATTTTAATAAACGACCAAAATTGCGAAGTGGTCCGACCTTTATTCATAATTATTTTCTTATTAGTCGACTCGAGAACGCCACCTGCGTCCGACGGTTAGGTTGAGATCAGTATTAGGGTTCTGTAGACAAAAATGATGGCTATTTGCAACTCTGAATATAACTTAACCTATAAAGCAGGCCATTATAAACCCTTTCGAGATGTCAGTGTCCTATTACAAGCTGAGTCTGTAATCAGTTAGTCGGACAGTTAAATCAAAATATTCTTATTTATACAGGTCATTAAGTAGTACGCCAAGATTATTGCTTCTACATTTATATTTTACTAGCTGAGGCCCGAGGCTCTGTCCACGTGGATATTGATAACAATTGCACGTTTTGGTTCTATCTCCAGTATTTCTTTTCGGTACAATTGCAATCAAACGTAATATTTTAAGTCTGACCAAGATCTTTCAATCCGTGAGGTAGTAGGAAATGTCAGGCAATCAAAGGTATGTTAGTACATATACCATGAACGCGTTAGTTCCCATTCTCTTTATAATATATCATGGAACGTGAGACTTTAAAAGTTAGAGATAATAAAAGTTATTAGTGGGACCAAAGTGAAAGTTTTGTTTATTGAACATGAACAGGTTGAAATTATCTATTTAATACGAAGTTGCACGAAATGAGCAAGTCATAGATAGGTAGATATATTAATTTATTTGTACTGTTGCACACAACCTTTTAGTATTGAAAAAGCAACTTACCCACATAAAAATTGTGAATTATATCAAAGAAAAAGTCACAATTTGATTACGTGTTTCGTTATGTGGTTAACTGCGGTGAAATTATATCCACTTTATAAGCAAGTGTGTTGAAAAATCTATAAACAATGGAAACAGTACAATGGATGATATAAGTGATTTCTACCAGGCAACCTTTGGATGGTAATTATGGTTGTAGAATTGAGTGGTAGTTTTGGCGTACTTACTTTGTTTATTTAAATGTTAGCATTTACATTATACACAGGAATATTCAGTGGCGTGTCATCCCAAAAAATTATGAACGGGATTAAAATAAATGATAAGAAGTTTAAAAAACATTAATAACATTTTTTTCTTATGAATAATTTTTAGCAAGGGCTATGATGATTTCAAAATCTTGTATCGCGCATTCATTTATGTTAAATACATGCGTTACGATAGATTTATAAGAAAATCCTGCCCTCAAAAAAGTTTAATAGCATAGATACCCAAAATTGCTAGGCAATAGGTAATATGCCTGTGAGAAAAGAATCTAACAACGTGCCAAGACAAATAAGATACTTCTGCTTATACAACGTACTTGAAGTGAGAATAATATTATACTAAAGTATTTAAATGTAAGTTGAAGGAGCAAAATATTCTCCTTCATGTTTGGGGCACTTCAATATTCTCTTAAACTATCTGTGAAAACATTTCTGTTCAACAGTCTCTTCACTCAAATTGATCTTAAATTTCGATGAAGTTGAAGTGCACAATTGCACAGAGCTAAGTGCAAAAGAAGTTTCCTGTCCCTATTTTTTTTGTCCAAATTCAGATCAAATTTAAACAGATAATTTAAATATTATTAGAAATATTTCATTGCCGTTCCTTTATTTCCACTGGTGCCACTGCATCAAGGAACGTTTTCATAACTATTATAATTATTCAAAATAATAAAATTCAGTAAAACTAAAACATATTATTAAACACAACACAAAACATAGTATTATGCCCAGAACAGTGCAAATAGATAAATTCATACATACAAATATAATGTACTAACCATGAATCGAAACCACTACCTCTGAAGAAGCTGTTGAACGTTCCACCGTGCCATTCCACTCGTTCACTAAGTATTTTATTAATGACACAATATCTCAGCTATCATTCAATCGAACGGTAAATTTTGCACCCCATGTTTAACTAAAAATAATTCTTAGAAAGAACCCGATATTTTTAGACTATGAATTTTTTCGAGGTTACATTTTTTATTCAGGAACGCAAAAACACAATTTAAAAGGCGGTGTAATGCATAACCTAATAAAGTAATTCTGGAAGAACAAAATTTTGCTGACTGAACTGAGTCAAGGTCAAAAATATAAAACGAAACGGAGGTGTTCTTATACTTATTATAGAAACTAATGTAGCCCAACTCACATCATCATAATCCTCATAATGAATTCCTAGTTGCGTCCTAAGCATGAGCTTTGGAGCTCGAGTTCCGCGTATTGCTTTTGATTGCTGTGTCGACTTTTCCGGGAGAGACTGTCACTGACCGCGCAACACAAGGAGGAAACCTTGCACAGGAGCCAAACTCACATATTATAACCAGTCAGGACTCACATAATGGCGTATTTGATTATATATTATGTTTTATTTTGATTCGGATCCGATATTGATTCACTATTTAAATAGCTAGCAAACAAAATGATTTTGCAGTAGGTGCACGCATACTGTTACGAACGCACTCATATTACATCAAAATCTTCACGTGTAAGTTTCAATCCAAATCCACTAAAAGCTTCGAGACGTCGACTACGCTTTTCGGTATCGGTTAATGAGTATCCCTACTCACCACAGAAATGCAGTAATAGCGGCAAGAAATTTACCCTGTTACTTTAATCCAGAACGGTCGCATACTACGCGGTTTGAAAGGAATTTCTTCCCGAACATGGTCGGGTCATGCAATAATCTGATTCCCACTTCATTACCTTATTAGATACATATTGTAAATAGACCACAAAAATGTCCGCTGAGTTTGTTACCGAAGTCTTCTCCGAAAATGATCGCGTTGTCAACTGCAAATCTGTGCTCAGTTTAGTAAACATTAAGTTAGGCTAATATTTTTTCTTTCAAAGTAATCCCAATCTAATACCACATTGCTAATACCATTGGCGCTGTTAATATAACTGATTAATAATAAGAGCATCATAATAATTATTCATTCTGTGGTTAATATGATATCATATGCAGCAGCGGAAACATTAACATTTTATCATATTTGTTTTTGCATTGGGTACATGGTTCATAATGGATCGTCGTCCACTTTCGCAACTAATTTTTGATAGCTAACAACGAACATGAAGTTGGAGGCCTAGTAATCGGATCACAAACATAAAAAATTCAGCATTCGGAAAGTTCAACCTGAACTAGTTCTAATTTTGTAATATAATCATTTGTAGATAATTTTTGATTAATTACCAATGTTTTTGAATAAAAAATATATCTAAGTGCAATTTTGGTAGGCAAAGTTACCCTATAGAAAGCAACGGAACGTTCAAAATCTAGTCAGAATTGAATTTAGTTCTAAAATTAATTTAGCCATAGCAAACAAGATTTAGAGTTCATCAAAATACGCTCGAGGCGCGAACTGGTTTATCAAGGGCTCAAAATATTAGTTAAGATTTAAAGGATTTATACATTTTATATTTAATATCTGAAACCCACGATTTATACGCTTAGGTATTTGTTTTAGTTTTCGAATTTATAGATCAAGGATTTGTAATATAGTGGCCCTGAGACTATGTGCCTTGGTTGGTTTATTTTCCAGGATCCGTCCAGAGGCGCCCTAAATACATAGTTTGTTCACGAAGTAAGGTATTTTTCAAATAAAAGCTTTTTTATTTATTCACTAACGAGTTGAAGCCCGCGGTTCGCTGGATTTCGGTTATTTCGACTTTGGATCAAATCTCCGGTTCTACTGAATCGATTGCGACGATTACGTGAGATTTTAATTCAGATCAAGCCCTTAAAAACCACACCAAAATTTATTCAGACATAATTTTTTTAATATTGTCAATGTACAGTCAGCACCAAAAGTCAATGAACGTGAACAAACTTCCACAATTCGTTTACACTGTACTCGTCACAAATGGACATGGTAATCGCCATAAAGTTACGAATATCAGTGAATGCCAAAAAATCTAATTCACTGAACACGGAAAATGTACAAAACTGATGAACTTACACAAAATGTAGATTTAAACATTATGCGCAAGAACTTTTGTTAAGTTTACACGTTCAAGTTATTATATTGCAAAATTCAGGTCGATATTCAAATCGACATCACATAAGGTTCTATTACGACTAAATCAGGATGGTAATCAGATGTGAGGGTATTTCGAAAATCTATGCGGGTTCAGTATACAAATACTTCGTTATTACACTAACTCTGTTAGACAAAATCACAAAAGATGCTTAAAATTTTTAAGTAATGAAACTAGACTTAAAATAAATCACAAGCCGATAGAATGCAGTGAACTTAGCTGTCTTGACCTTGACCCGTCACAAAACTGAGCCCGTCTCGGCTCCGACCGCCAACGGAGTGACGTTTACAGCAAATGATACTGTCAACTGATAACTAAACACACTTAAGAAATAACCAATGTTCCCATATACAAAATCACTAAATTCAAAAAAATATTAATTGGCATTTGTAACAAACAGATACAATGCTCTCCGACATATACATAAATAATAAAAATAATTTAATTAAAAAACTTAAAATTAAAATTAAATCACATTTTATTTATACTTATGTACCAAAAAAAAAAACCTGAAAATAAATTAAATAATGCAATAAAACAAGTTTAAAATCTGGTGTGGCTTCCATTGCCATGCATCACACATTGTAAGCATTCCTGCATGGAATGAACCATATTTTGGCATGTATTACTTCCTCGAAACGTATCCCATACCTATTACACGTATCTCTGTATCCTTCTGTCGTTTGTTGCATATCCGGCTACCATACTTGGACCATCAGGCCCTACAAATTCTCAATGGGATTCAAATCGAGACTTTTAGCGGAAATTTAATGTCAGTGATTTGATTCCTGGAACCAAGCTTATCCCCATTCACAAAGCCTGGAGATGCCAAGCTTGGTTCGGAATTTTTTGTGCAATATCATAAATTAATTGTGAATTAATAGGTGTTAAGATCCCCGTATGGTTCCTGGCAGTGTAGAATTTGGACCACCCCATCTCTACCCATGTCGTGTCGTACAAGGCGACTAAGGGATAATGCTGTTTAACAATGATTGGTTATTGGAATGTGGGTATTAATTCCCCTGTGAATAACCCTCATTTCAATATCATCATCATCATTCAACATCGATAGAAAGCGAGGGCGCATCCATTCAGGTTGGCAAAATCAAGGCTCTGCTTGAAATGTGAGAATGGATCGAATACGAATACTTGTCTATAGGTATGAGTCAGGTATCATCCTCATATTAAGGATACTCATGCAGTAGGTAAGCATATATTTACTACAAATGTCTGAATTGATCAAAATAAATGGGGCCAGTTATGTCGGATTTGAACCGACTAGAACTGATTAAAATAATACCTTTTTCTAAAGTTTACTTGAATATCATTGACACACATCACTCATTCAAATGAAACTATTTTTATTTATTTGTTATTGTTTACTTATAAACGGTGCACATTGCAATAATACCTGTCTCACTGGCGTCACCCTTTGTTACCGTAAAATTATAAATTCCGTTAGTATATAATTTATCTCGCGATATATATATATATATATATATATATCGATATTCGTCACAGTTCTAACCTAACCCACTTTTTTATAAGTTCTAATTTATTAAACACTTTTGGACGCGCTGGGTGCGTTCCATTTCACAATTTGACGGTTTCACTTCGATAAATTACAATCTACCGAATAGTAATACATACGAGGGATTTCAGCTTCAAAAAGATTGGTACCCAGCACTGAGAGCCACTCGTTATCACAGTGCAAACGACCAATCAGGATCGAGTACGTCCGCGCCACAGCGCTCGACCAATCAGAATCGAGTGAGTCGATTCCCCGCTCCGATTGTGCCTATAAATACGCCCGTGAAGCAAGCCGTCTTCGAAGTCGTCGTCGCCCAGCCCTGCGCAACTGAAGATGTCGACCGCAGTGATCGACGAAACGTCTGGAACGCAAGTTTCACATAGACCACGGCCAAACAGCCCGGAAGCAGTATATTCTACATGCAACGCCGGCCGTGAAAGCCTGAAGACTTATAGTAATACATTAAATTTAAGCAGTACGTTGAGGTTCACAATCTTTCGACAGTATACAATATCACGGGTTTCACTTCGATAGACTACAATCTACCGGTATTTTCAATTTTACGGTGACACATACAATTCAGTACTCAAAACAACAATTCCTGTCCTTTCTTTGCTGCACAATAAAATACTGGAATGTACTACCCACACATATGTTACCATCATCCTTATAATTCATTAAACATCCTGTGGCTAACAGTTCTACGTGTGCTTATAAACTTTGATATTTACCAATAAATCCGATCTATACCAGCTAGCAAAGGTAAAATATATCATTATACCTGGCAATACAGAAGGTACTGATAAAGAATGAATGCAGCTGAAGCCGTAAATCTTTCCACCCACAGCTACGTATAAATCGTGGGTCCCGGTGACCTCCGACTTTAGCATACCGGACACAATTGAAGCCTTAATTAAGAAATATGCAGCCTCTTTTATTAAGTCTTGGTAAATATTAGAGAAACGTTTGCTGTGACGGCCAAGGACTTGTTTGCGTCATCGTTGGCGGTGTGATGAATTTAAATTAGTGAAATGTGTTAATGTTTTATGAAATAAACAAAAACATGATATTTTTTTCATTAGGAACAAAATATTATTTTGAGCATAATGATTTATGACTGTCACGTATCAAAATGCCGAAATTCAAAATTACGAAATATTGAAGTATAAAATCCCGACTTTCAAAATCTCGACTTCCAAAATCCCGAATGTACGAAATACCGAAGCATGATATACCGAAGTTCAAAATCCCACGGTTTAATATCAATAATAGGACATGTTTATGATGGATGTCATAAACATGTCCTATTAACCTATACGTATCCATGTCGATGCACGCAGTTCCATCGGCGCAATCTGACTTAGATAGATTAGGTAAGAAATTCAAGGTTATTTTTTATAGCAATTTAAACAAAACCACTCAAACATCAAATTTTCTGGATTTTAAACTCCAGGATTTTGTACTTCGACATTTTGTCACTTTCAGTATTTTGTACTTAAGGTATTTTGAACATTCGGGATTTTGATATGTAACCATTATGACCGGTGTCTGGATAATGAAATTAAAGTTATCTCTTTCGATGGATACTTAGAGTAATTTTTTAATCAAGTAAGATATTCACTTTCACTTCAACATAAAAACAGTGACATAGTTCAAGAGAGTGCCGGAAAGGATGGAGGGTTGCAAAAATGAGGATGCAGTGACTAGTTGATTTGTGTGCAGACGGGTAGTACCAATAGGTGTATTAAAACAGACTTACATTATTATCTTTTCACACCAAATTGAAATCAGTAAAATAGGTCGATTTCCATATCGAGGAGAAAATTAAAGACTATCAACCATTTCTTAGTGAACGATTTAATACCATATGGCTGGACAAGATACAAAACATTGTTATTATAAACAATATTATTCGTTCATGCTCACGACAGGTGGCGAAGGGTCCCTATAACCCGATTCCTGCCGGCATCCCAATGGGTCGCATTGTGCAGGACAATCTAGATTAACTGTAAGTTCTGATTTAAAATCGTCTTCCTTCTTAAATTCTTTCTCCCTCCGACAAGCACACGGACCACCAGATGGAAAGTGGTAACCTTGGCCTATGGACGTGAGCAACACCAGGGGAGTCGTACTCATGCTGCTGACCCTGTAAACACAAAGAGTTTCTGTGCCGTCAGTGTAGAAGATATAGGAGGAATAGCCTTTGGTCTTCGCACTGACAGCACAAAGCCTCTCGGAATACAACACGAGGTTATTATGGCCGCGGTATTCTGTAGTGCGGAGGTACTTCCCCAGTCGGATTGCTCAATTGTACGGAAATACCATCGTGTCCTACCTCTTATTGCCACTGCTCACGACTCTTGATGGTTTTCCTACACAATAGGTACCAAACAATTATATAATCATTATACTGCCGTCTATGTGGCTTAGAATAAAAAGCATAGCTATTGAAATCAAAGACTATCAAAATTTTAAAAGAAAGAGTTGAAACGTACCACTTCGTAGGATCTAGTCATTCACTTAATGAATGAAAACTAAAGAAATGCAAAATACAACAAGACTTAAAGATACGCAGCGAGCCCATTCTGCGTAAATAGTAACTCTGGTACTTTGAGGTCCATATTCTAGAATATCACTCAGCTGAATCGTGATTTATCTGAGGAAAAATTGTATAGACAATCTACCGGACAACCTGTCAAATTTGTCAATGTGTATACAATCTTTTCCCAGCTAGTTCGAGATTCAGCTGAGTGAAATTCTAGAATGCGGGCCTGAGATAACTTACACTTCAAACTATGTGGTAACTAAAATTTTCAATCACCCGTGACAATGGTTACTGCAAAGTAGCCGAAATATTGGACTAAATGTAAATAATAAATTAATACGAAATAAATTGCTATACAATCTGTTAAAAGTAGTTTTACTTCAATAACCATTTAATCATGTTAAAACCATGGTTGTTAAAATATAAATCCATATCGTGCATCGCAAGCTTTTTACTACCCGTTTTAACACAGTTAGTGACTGCTAAGCGAGTTCATAATTCATTTGCAAAATAATTTACCAGATTCAATTTAACTTGTAATACAATTATAGCGTATTACCTCGACCATGCTTCGTTTAGTCTAATTTAGGGCTATCGAGAATGAAAATAAATTGGCAAGCACTAAATCAAAGTGAGGTTGCCTTATAATGGAAAATGTTACGCCAGGGCTGAAGATCTTAATTCATTTCTATACGTAGCTATATTAATATCTTAGTAATTAATTTTAAAAAAAATAGGTGAAATTATTAGCGTTTTCGTTACCTTATAACTACTAACTTAGAAGTTAGCGTCTTATTCTCTCAACAGCGACTAAAAAGCACCCCTTTTTTGAATACCTATTCAAATTTATAAAATGTATTTATTGCAGACCCATATAATGAATAGCAGAATACTTGATTTCACTCTCAGTGCTACCAGTAGCGTCCCACCTAGTATCTCTATAATAACATGTTTTACTCCGTAGGTATCAGTGGTTCATTCATATTTAGATAGATGTCGCTTTTCTCAATTTTTAAATATTTCAGTACTTTGACATTTTAACTTGTAAGGATGATATTTTTATTCGTAATTACATAATTATTAATGAATAAATGTGTTTTTTTTATTATAAAGTATCTATAAATAAATCCAAGCAAACGAAGGTTATGATGCGGCTATCTTATTAGAAAGATCTTTACATAAAGATATATTTATATCCATACACCAAAATAATTTTATCCATGTACCAAAATTATATTTTAAGAACTATTTTCCTTAATGTCGATTTTCTTAACTTTTGGTCATAATTTCTGTTATAGGTACTCAACAAATTTTAATGCGCTCAAACATACTGCAGATCTTAAGGTTGACCAAGGCCGGATATATTATATCTGAGAAGTAGCCTATGTATTATATGTAGATTACAATCTATTCCTGGACCTAATTTCAACCAGATTCGCAAGGTTAGGTACTCTTGAAACCAATGTTAATATTAATACAATTTCAATTCAATTCCAATCTTAATACGTGTAACTTACAAAGTCCTACTCTAGAAATCAATTTCGTCAACATTGTATTGAAATTGGAATTGTACAAGAATTTGATCCTAGTATAATGAAGTTGGCAACTAACACGTTTGCCATAGTGATCAAATATGGAATCGATTTAGAGTCGGAGTATGATATTTTACTCGAAGTTATTTTTACAAAAGCTAAATTAATAAAAGCGTCAAGAGTACCGTTTAGTAAAATTTTACGTTCTAATACAGTATCATTTATTGCAATAAAATTTGGCACAATATTAAGCCAACATAGCGGTAGTTTGGTATTCAAGAGTACGTAAATGCTAAATTTCAATGACAATCGTCTGAAATTAGTTGCAAGAGTAAGCCAGTCGAACAGTTGAGTAACAAACCTTTAAATTTTTTCACAAATTTTCAACTGTAGTGAGATGGAATAGTAGGTAGGATATAGAATTTCAAATTGTTTTCTCAAGAGAAGCGGCACCAATACAAAAAGCTATATACTGCACTAGGAAGAGATCACTTCTTTAGCATAGAGACTCGTATCCAATGTTCTTTTA
The DNA here is from genome assembly GCA_949126895.1 of Eilema caniola. Lineage (NCBI taxonomy): Eukaryota > Metazoa > Arthropoda > Insecta > Lepidoptera > Erebidae > Eilema > Eilema caniola. The sequence continues at coordinate 21,585,987 of OX421475.1, forward strand.
CTGTCGTTTTATAGCCGGTTCTACACGTGACTCCAAGATACGTTATTAAATGCAGCTCTATTTATTCAAACGACCATTGCATCTCAAAGAGGGCATATGGAGAGTTTTCTCATTTAAAAATTAATGGGATTTTAATGTCATACTTTTAGATCCTACTACAAAATGCAATAAAAATCTTGATATTTTTAATGAAAAGTGTTATTGCTTTATATGTCAATTTAGAATTTGATTGAGAAACTGGCACTCGGTTTCTCATACGTTTGTCATTTTACGTTAAGTTAATACACCAAAATATTGTGTAAACTCCAAAAGATTATAAAAATGGTCAAAATATTTACGTCATTTGAAAACGAAAGATACATTTCATTCCAATTGGAACAAAAATGGTACAAAATTAATCAATTAGAGAATTTTTAGCGCGTAAGATATTTCACGTAGAGAATAATTTTAAATACAATGAACTTAATATAAGATGTTTCTACAGTTTCTCATTCAAGACAAATCCATATATCTGGCGACAAATTTGTTGCTGAAGACCTAGTGGCTCTATAAATCTAAGGGACATTAACTGCAGGCGCTTAATTAGGTAGATCCGGACGCTGCAAGTGGTTACATAATATCGCCATAGACTATATTGTTTAGGGAGAGGTGACAAAGTTTACAAGATTAGACTGTGTAACATTCCCGTAAGACAATCCATCAAATGTAGAGGCGACAAATTACCCAGCAGTAACTTTGTGGGGTTTATGTTCTGTTAAAAGAAGGTCAAGACAATAAGAAAATGCGTTATTGTTATCCTACATACTATTTGTTCCTATTGAAAAGATAAAATATCAATAGAACATTTTTTTAATTGTTATATTGAATGTGTAAGTGAATCTCATGCGTATATTTTAGCTAGCCAGTTTCTAGTGCTTCTGACAAATTTCAAACATTGAATCGCAACCTATATTGTGGTATTTTAGTACAGTAGTACGTATAGTACGTATTTGCACTATTCTTAATCTTTCAATCACTCTCCAGGAGCCTTATTCAAATTGGTAAAAAGTAGACAAGTTGTCTTATAATGTCTTGAAACTTAAAGTTACAATCAAATTATAGAAATTTTATCCAAAAATTCACGTTAGCATTCAAAAATTTCAAAAACTGAAATGTGCACGGAAATAATATTAATAATTGTGCTTCATAAATTGAAACTGAATTTACAATCTCTCGCAGCACTTCAAACATATCCTTTGATTGATAAAAAAATATCGCTGAATATTACAAGAAAATATAGGTACAAACCGATTTATCAAAACCATTATTATATAATATCTATCTGTGACCATGCTGAAATCCCTAGGGGCTAGCTGAGAGCAGTAATTTTGCACTAAGTAGGTGTCAACAGCCCGAGATTATTCAACGTTATTGTTATGTTAATATATTATTTATTGCTTTACAAACAAAGGATGTGGTGTAATTGAGAGTATTTACCTGGTATTTGCATGATAATGAAATGTACAACAATCGTGGCTAAGCTATGCATAAATAATGAATGGATTTATCTCCCCTCAACGACTGACGATTTTCTACTATTGAACGTTGTTTAGTCTTTTAATATTTTCATGATAATTTATTAATCTTAAAAAAACAACAGTACTTGTAAAAAAAACCAAGTTAGTTATTCAGTTCCAAGTCAGTTATTCGAAGTTATTCAGTTCCAAGTCAGTTATTCGAGCGTAAAAAGCTATGTAATACTTAGTCGTTATATAATTATCAAACCTAACAACATCTTATGATGACCATAATATAAATATTACAAATCTTAAACGTTTTAAATAAATATATTGACTCGGCCATCGCATGAAAACACAATATATCTCACAAGTAATACATAATATTAATTTGACTGTTTAATGTGATTGCCTAGTCAATATATTTATTTAACACGTTAAAGATAGGAGGACTAATATAGATAATTACGTAACAACTTAAGACAGACGATCCCTTAAGTAGGGACTGAATAAATTAATAACGACTTGGTATTACATAAATCTCATAACTTTTAACGGTAGAATAACTTAGATGTCAGACTTGTTTTTTTTTTAAGCTTTGACGTTTTTATATGATCTCATTTCTTTTTGAAGATAGTCTTTTTTCCTTTCCGGTACCTTCTACTTCTTATATAAAAATTACTTCTTGCAATAATTAAGTAATTATGCAATTTCGGGCCATTTTCTCCAGTTTATACTTCCATTCTTGCTTTTTTACTCCGCTGAGCTGTTTACAAGTTACCTTTGATAGCTCTATTATACCCAGGTACAGTGATTAATTACCCGCAAATGTAACTTTGTAATTCTATATATTCATAGGGTATTACAAAGTTATTTATGCAGTTAATGTATCTAGAAATCAGAAATCAGAAAATCATTTATTCCTCTATTTTCAATTAACATTTTCTTAAATATTTTATAAGTTCCCACTCCGCAAGTTAACTTTGTCCGCGGAGTGGGAGCTCTGCTAGAAGTGTATTTTGATCATCTGTCGGCCAGTGCCAATTCCAGCTAATTCTTAAACTACTGATTCAAATTGAATGAAATTGTATAAATACCGTGTTTCAGCAATGCCTATTTTCTTAACGAAAATTCAAGCTTCTAATTTCATTCACAATGAAGTTATAGGGCGTCGAAAATGGCCTGAATTGCTTCGAGAATGGTACGGCCGAGCCGCTTTTTTTTGCTCGACTTGGCGGGGGCACTGCCATAATATTTAATTAAAACCTATTAATTACTAACAAGGTCCTTGTCCCTCTAGATACATGTCAATACAATGTAACTACAGTTATCAAACTGTTTCTCATATTTTTAATTGAATTTTATTTCCTAGTTTCCTGTTTGAGTCACATTTTTTTTCTAGAAAAGGCAACATATTTTAATTGATTGTTTATTCATCATTATTACATCCAGATAATACAAATAGGTCGAAGTAAAGTAATGACCACTGTGATATTTTTTTCAATATTAAATTTTAAAGCATCAAAAAATATTTCAATGAATCATATCAACAATTCTAAACTTAAATTAAATTCGACGTCTTTTAATACATGAAGTGAAATCAAACAGTCTTTGTCAAAATATTTTTGTAACCGACAAGCACGCAAATCCGTGTTTGAGTTGAACTTTAGTTAGGGTTAGTGAATTAATTAATACGTGAGTGCTTAGTTTCCTGGATTTCATACCAGACAATCGTCTGAGTGTACTGCTATTTGTTCGAGGCACACTTAGTTTGATGCTGTTAATTGCTCTCCCATTGTCCTGGATAGAGATCTAAATGCAAATATCTTAAATGTAATACGCTGAGGTGTTGCATGTGTTTTAGGAACGGAAGCGTACACCATCCTGTTAATATTATAAATGCAAAATATTAGTACCACAAGAGGCATGCGATGCGGATGAATTCCACGACGCATTTTAATTTTAAACTAAAACTGAAAGTTTTAGTTTTTTACTATTGTGTATATATATAGTAGCTTTAGTAATTTAATTTTATTTAAAGTTAGTTAAAATATGGTAACGCTTTCCATGTACAAATTATTTAACTTGAATAAAAATGTAGAACAAATGAACGAATGTCTGATGGTCAGAATACTAGCTTTGAAAATCGTTCTCTTTGGTAAACTGGTGCATCTAAGTCATAAAATGCACAAACAGCGTGATGATGAATAATAAAAGTAGTTTGTGAGTCACAGCTGCGTCCAACAATAGTATGTCGTTTGAATAAAAATGTTTAGAAGAAAGTATTTTGAGGAATGTTGGATATGACCCAGAAAAGGAAACCTGGATGAGAAGCCTTACCGTGGAGTGTCGCCTTTTTCAGCTTTTGCTAGTATGTAACCCATCCCATTCGCCTTTTAACTAGGTCATCTATTTTATTATAATTCTACATCCCCTGTGTTCTTTACAAAGTATAAATAAAAATAGTAGCAGCAGTGTTCTTTTAAAAGTAGGTTAGCTAGAGGCTAAATAACTGCAACGGATAGGCTGCCTTAATGACGTAGCAATAAGTAGAAGCAATACGGACCAGTAGACAGTAATGGGCTGACCCTTTACCACATGGAAACAAAATCATATCGACGGTAAAAAGGAAAAACACTTGAAGCGACACTTTGGTCGAAAATGAGTTATGTACATATTTGGAATCAGCGAATTTTTCCGCGTCGATTGGTTTTTGAGCGATCTGACCACTTTGGTGTCGCTTCAAGTAATAGCACTTTTACTCGTAGGCTTATTTTTTTCAGGCGGTAAATGAAATGACACAACATTGTAGATAATTTGGTCAAATGACCGCTTAAAGTACCGACTCCATAGTAAGATTGTTATTTGATGTGTTTTTCTTTTTCTTTTTGGGATATCCCAAATCACTTAAATCGTTTTTCTCCGTCATAGGAAATGCAATGTAAAGCACTACAGGTGTTTTGGCTCACTCTTGTATCACTAGTGCCTAGTCGCTACATTAGTTTTTCCTTGCTTTCATTTTATCTGTAAGATGGAGTTAATGCGTTTTGCCTTCACGATCATTATGAAATATTATGGATTTCAGTATTTTTTTGCAATTGTAGAAAGAATCGATAGTGTCGGTTGAAGTAACACCATCAAATTTTTTACAGAAACTTTTAAATTAACCGACATTGTCTTTTATTCCCATAACGTCGGTTCACTTAATTTCGTCGACTACCTAAATAAAGACGATTGTCGCTTTAAGCAAACATTGTTTTAAAAATTGTGTACTTAAGTTAACTATTGAAAACCATACATGTCGCTACATGCAATGTATTTTTGTCTCTTTTGTGGAAGTTACGTAACCTATATAAGGAAGTGAAATGTGACGTGGCGCTTCAGGAGAGCCACGGAAGCCCTGAGAGTCGACGCGTCGTTTGTTCTCAAGCACACTCGCTCTCAGCTCGCCGCACGGACCCTCCTTCGCGCGCTGACTGCCGGCGCATGCGGTTGCGTCTGTGTTAGGACGCCACCGTAGTCGCCGGATCGTGTCGCGCGCGCACCTGCTTCCCTCACCATGTCGGGTCGCGGCTGGCAGACCGTCCCATCGTCGAAGAAAAATCAGCATCCTCGGTCCCGGAGTCCCCCTAGGGACCCCCGGGTCCGCCCAAAAGGCCCTTCTAAGGGCCAAACCTCCAAGGGGTCTGTGACCAGCCCCAAGGAGACGTCGCAAGCGCTTGCAAGTGCGCCGCCGTCGGCGTCGGCAGCGAAGCACCCGCTCCCCTCCCGCGCGCCGCCGGGTGGGTCGAGCGCCTCTCGCGCCGCGCCGACGGCGACGACTCCTGCAGCTAGCACCTCGGCCTTTGTGACTCCGCCGTCTGGAACGGCGTCGAATCCAAAGGCCATCCGGACGCCGATCCGCAAGATTGCCACCGACTCGCCGCGTGTCGATGCCTGCGAATCCCCGGCCCCCCGCGCGTGGTCTGTCATACCATGCGCGGAGCTGGAGACGTCGCTAGACGACTCGCCGGCGCCATCCACCTCAGCCGCGGTTGTCGTGCCCGACGTGCGCACGCCCACGGCTGCAGCAGCATCGCCGACACCGGGACCATCGCGCCGCCCGCGCAGCCCCGACTCGGCCAACAAGGACGCCGCCAAGCGCCCCAAGACCGCCGCCGCTGCCAACCCTGCAGCACGCCAAGACGGGGTGAAGAAGGACAAGTACCCGCCGATAACGGTGGAGGAACTTCCCAACTTCCCCCGTCACCTTAAGGAGCTGAAGTCCCGGTTGGGGAGAACCGCAAACGCCCGCCCGTATGGGAAAGGGTTGCGGTTCTTCCCCGCCGACGGAGACGAATACCACCTGTTGCAGGAGTACTTCAGCAGGCTCGAGGACCAGGAGGGCATCTCCTGGTTCACGTACGCGCGCCCCTCGGAGCTGGGCGTCAAGCTGGCTATCCGAGGCCTGCCAGTGAACGCCGACCCAGAGGAGATTGCGTCGGAGCTTCGCGAGCTGGGGTTCGACCCCGAATACGTTCGCACTATTCGGGGCCGCAGCGGACGACCCGGCTGCATCTTCCTCGTCGTGCTCCGGAGGACCAGCAACTACGAAGACATCTTCCAGGTGCAGGAGATCCTTGGCATGCCCGGGATCATCTGCGAGGCCTGGAGAGGGAAGAGGAAGCCCGCGCAGTGCCATCGCTGCCAGCAGTTCAGGCACTCCAGCCACAACTGTCACCGCCCGCAGGCCTGCGTGCGGTGCGGCGGCGAGCACCGCGCGGGCGACTGCCCTCGCCCTCGCGACCAGCCCGCCACCTGCGTCAACTGCAGGGGCGCTCACCCCGCCAACTTCTTCCGGTGCCCCGTTTTCCAACGGGAGGCCCGGAACAAGAAGGCGGGCACAGCCGCCATCACCCGCAGGACGGCCGCGCCTGTTGCGCCCGTCCCGGTGACCGCTAACCCCCTCGGTGAGAGGACGGCGAACGCTTCGCTCATGGCGGAAGCGAACCCGCCCGCCTCCCGAGGGCAACGCCGGCGCTCCGGTAGGAAGCGCAGGCGAACCCGCAAGCCAGCCCCAGCGGACGAGGAGGAGGAGCCAAGCCCCGCCCCCTCGGCGCAGGCCCCGCCCACAGCTCCACCGGTTACGGTTACGAACGAGGCGTGCCAGACCGACAGCATGAATCTCGGCGAACTGGTCAGGCACTACACCTGGGACGAGCATCTCGACTCAGCCATCTCGTTCCTCGAGAATGTCATGGATACAGAAGGCCTAAACAAGAAAACCCTCGACCATCTGGAGGAGTCTAGAGCCCACATGAAACGCATCAGGCGGCACATCGCCAAGCAACTGACGCCCGGCAAAACATCCCAGACGCCGCAAAGCCACGTGTAAGCCGCCACCCGTCGCTGGTCGCCCGGAGCTGGGCCTTCACTGGGCAACCAGTGATCTCACCCGGCTCGGGCAGACCGCCGGGCGGCGTGAAGACCGCGGCGCTTGCATCCATAGGGCCATTACCGCCCGCCCCCCAGGACCGGTGCCTGTCTAGGCCCCGAGCCAGAATCCTCCTCAGAGGGCTATGCCCTGTATAGGACTCCCTCGTCCCGCAAGGGGCGAAGTGAGGAAAGTGAGGCGTGGCGCTTCATTCACCGGTGGACCGTCGTTGCGGCACGTCACGTTTCGGCGCTCCGCGAACAGATGATGTAGGCTGTCATGTGCTTCGTATACTGTAGTGACTCTCGTGTCAACGGAACTAGCTACGGTTTACGTATAATTTCCTAGAATACTTGACAGTTGGGTGCTTGTTTGTATTTTGAGTGATGGAGTATCGTTACCGTAATATGGCGGCTTTTTTATGATCAGCTGTTGGGCGTATGAATGTAAAGATTTTTTTGGTATTTAAAATTATTAATTCATGTTTTGTTTCAAGTATTTAGGTATTGTTAATGTACCACTGGATGGACTGTGTTAATGACGGTATGGCTTGACAGTATTCACTTGCTGTGATTATAATTTGTGTTTACGGTCAGATGAAGAATTGCCCTATTCCTTATTAGCCTTCTTACCCACGGGAAGACATAGGATATCCCAATTCTACATCACCGAAAACCAAAACGTCAAATACGATGTTATAAGCTCCAAGAGGCAACTGCGCCGAAACCTTGTCCACTATTCATCAGGTGTATGAAAGGAAAATATGGAACTTGGTGACTAATTTAGCAAAAGAAAGAGGCAAAATGTTATTGAAATGGAAGTTGCTGGAAATAAAACAAATAAAACAAAGGAAAATGGACATTATTTATTGTTATTTATAATATTGTACACTCTAGTGATCATAAAGAGCTCGCTATGAAATTATATTAGAATAATGCAGACGTTGTTCATCAGTATCGACTTTTATTCATATGGATTCTCCGTTCATTAATGACTCCAACTGTAAATAGAGTTTATAATATTATTTACATGTATTAAGTTTATGGTTGAATTCAATTATGGAGGATTGGAACGAGGTTTAAGACCACTTGTTCACTTTAAATTTGGGTATGTCCCCACAAATTGACTGGATATGAGCCCCATCAAGATCTTCGGGCCCAGGTTCTGGTGCAGGCTTTCCCTTCGGGACCAAGAAGTCCAGTCGGGGTCAAGAAGCCTCAAATGCATGGCTCGAGTCAATAATAGTGCCCGGAATACAGCAATAGGCTTACCGTATATTACATGGAACCGAATACAGATTGGTGAAATGTGGGTGTTAATTCATCTCTGCCTAACCCTCCAGGGATAAAGGCGTGATTATATGTATGTATGTATGTATTTGGCATACACTTTCCAGGTTCTTCAGCATATCAAATTTCTAAAATTTTAGACCTATTTATTTATGTTGACATGCCAAACAAATGTCACTCCAACATTACATTCGTAAATCTACCAAAATAGGTTGTATAGCTATGGCACAAAAACAAACTGATTCAATCATCATCATGCTAGCACATAGATATAGTATCCATAGATCGGTAATGTCAACTAGCGGACGAGACTAAAATTGAATTGTCTATATGTGCACGTAATGTCAATGTGTGCGTCAAAAATGTTGCTCCTGATCTTTTATCGATATCGATGAAATTTCTCGGCAGTGATATATTTTTAGAAAGTCCATCATCCTTTTTGCCTACCACTAAATTAGCGCCCAGTAATCTAACCATATTTATATTCGATGGGATCCCATCAAAAGTTATTGATATTACTCTCACATTCGTTTCTAGCAACGCACTTGAACATAATTTTAAAAGCGAGGCTTTTTGAGAAGCTGTAAAACCCCGCCCAAAGAAAAAGGCAATTGGTAATTTTTCGTTTCTTTTGTGCACGTTCTCTTTTTAATTTTTTATCTTTGCCCGCTATTCTTTTCTTCAATGTACTAATTGCCTTCAATATTTTCTTCTCCCTGGGTGTTAATTCAGTGGGATTACTTACCATCGCACTAGTTGATGTACTAGGTACAGGTTCAATATCTCTGTTCAGATATGTTAGTGTTCTACGCAGTGGTTTAATTTTTACCTTGAATTCAAATGTAATATGTTCTTTGTGTTAGCAGAAAGGTTTATACACTATTTAATAACTATTAAAATTTATGTTATATATCTTGTAGAGGAATGTAAGATCTACTTCTAATTTTATTATTGATTTTGGGTGTATACAGACTCTACTTAAGACTTTCGGGGCCCAAGCCAACCTTACCTGCTAGCTGGTACACCTGCTGAACAACGGACGCCATTCTGGTGCAGGCTATAAGGTCAGACGGCAGTCGCTTCCGTAATGGCCAAATAAGACACTTAATAAAAAAATCCCCGGCTTCAAAGCTGGGCTATTGGAAATAATTAAGCATAACTATTCCTTACTGGCATAGATATGGTTGGAACAGAACCATGTAGTAACCTCCTCCTCTTTTTACCAATTGCTGAAAAGCAGTTTTCATAGAAGTGTTTACTGCATATAGCAGAATATTTATGTGGAGACCAATTTGGTCTATTTAACATGCGAAGCCATTTGTCTCTGACATCAGGTTTTACAGGAAATCTGTATATAAATTATTTGTTACTAAGGGAACAGGATAAATAATAGTACTACGTACAGAAGTATTACATTAGTACCTAATGGCTTCAAGTAAATATAATCAATGAGACACAGAATCATGCATACAATCGATACTATTATAATATTCTAAATGGCGCAGTACTATTATATTGTTACGAGCGTGGGGGTCGGTTTAAATATAAAATGCGAGCACACCCGTTGAAAACAGATTTTATTCAGCTGCACTTAAATTAAAACATTACACTAAGACATTACACTAAGTTCACAAGAAACAAAATTTTCAACCTTCAGCCATCACAATCACATTCGATACAACGAAATAATGTCGCGATCACATCCCTACAAGGTGAGGTTTTAATTATCCTGATTTTCTGTATTAATTATATCTTAAAAAGGACACTTTCATTTATTCTAATTCATTTCAGTGATTTGCATATTGTTTTTTTTATTATATATACACCAAAACTGCCACATTTATGTATTTTTTTTAAGAAACGATGATTGTAAACAAACATTTAACTTACTGATAAAATGAATAATTTTGGGGATTATTCTTCTTTGATGAATCACAACCTGGTACTGCACATAAACGCATCATAAAATGTTGTTGGTTTTACTGCTATGACTTTGAATTACTTATATAATCATAAAAAATGTTTAAGCGTTCACTCAATAGTCCCCTATTTCCCAATAACAAATACATGTTTGGTCTCGCTGACAGCATCGTTTACTCTCTCTTTCTAACACATAAAAGTACTATTAGATGCCGGAGCTCTCTTTCATTCCTAATGCCAATCTATGGAAAAGAAAAATACTACATCTATGTGCTAGCATAATGTGCTAGCGTTATTCCCGGTCACATCCAACAGAAGCTTACTCGGAGTCCGGAGTCAACATTTTCAACTTTAGCTGCGCAGCATGTTTGGCTCAACTTCGATATTATCCGTGATACATCTCTCCACTATCCATTAGCGATATCGAAGTATTAAGTTAGTCCAGTTGTTGGATTTTTTAGGGCTAGAACTACCCGTAGCCAACGGGCTGAGATTCAGCATAGCGCCGCAGCAGCAGCTGCCGAGCGCCAGTTCCCCTCTACTGTGTACAAAGGTGTAGCAGCGCCACCCTTAATCGTCATGACTTTCTTGACCACGTTCTTGACCATTCTTAACGGACTGTATCTCTATTTTAATTTTACTACGAAACAGCTGTTCGGCCTCCTTTCAAATATGTGTAGTGATAGTCACACGAGAGCCTGTCACCGTCATAGCATTCCATTGGTCAAGACATAATTACCATAAACCAAAACAGTCTTACGGTAGCGGATCACTCAAAATTCAAAATTTCAAATCTTCAAATGTGTACGTTAAGGTACGGTGACAGGCCATACGAGAGCCCGTCATGATATTCTATTGGCCGAGCCATAACTACCACAAACTAAAACACTCTTACGGTAACGGATCACTCAAAATGCAAAATTTCAAATAAATGAGGTTTTATTTATTCTAAGATTAATTACTTTTTTCAACATTAACTAAAACTAACGTAATACACTATTTACAAGTAAAATTATATGATAAGTTCCGGTTACATCGAAAGCTTGTTTGGAGCCTTTTCGCTTATCTTGGCATGCGTGATTACAAACAAGTTTATCAAAATAAAATGTACATAATAAAATATTAGTAACTATAAAAATCACGTAACGAATGCCATAGATCGACATGCGTACTCTCCAAGGCATGGAAATACCTATGCGTAGCAGTCGAATTTGTTATCGCTACGCTACAGAAGCTGTCAATCATCAAAACAATCTCAATATTTCAACTATTTAACTATCACGGATGAGATATAGCATAGCGCCGCAGCAGCAGCTGCTGAGCGCCGGTTCCTCCACCTCTACTGTGTAGGTACAAAAGTGTAGCAGCGCCACCCTCAATCGTCATGACTTTCTCGACGGACTATATTATTATTTTCATTTTGCTACGAAACAGCTGTTCGGCCTCCTTTCAAATATGTATAGTGATAGCAACACGAGAGCCCGTCACCGTCATAGCATTCTATTGGTCAAGACATGATTACCATAAATCAAAACAGTCTCACGGTAGCGGATCACTTAAAATTCAAATTTTCAAATCTTTGTGTACGGTGAGATACGATGACAGCCATACGAGAGCCGTCGTGGCATTCTATTGGCCGAGGCATAACTACCACAAACTAAAACACTCTTACGGTAACGGATCACTCAAAATGCAAAATGTCAAATGAATGAGGTTTTATTTATTCAATGATTAATCACTTTATATAATAATAAATAAAACTAACGTAATACACTATTTACAAGTAAAAGTATATGATTAGTTTCAGTTACATCCAAAGCTTGTTTGGAGCATCTTGGCATGCGGGGTTACATAGCATGGCAATTTATCAAAATAAAATTAACAAAATAAAATGTTAGTAACTATAGTTTTAAAATTCGCTGTAAAATAGCTAGTCATATTAGAATAATGCAGAAGTTGTTCATCAGTATTGGCATCAATTATGTTTTCAATTTTTATTCATGCGGCCTTTCTTTTAATGGTCCAACTGTAAGGAATAATAGGATTCATATTAATATCATTAAATTTAGGCTTGTACCTCCTCTAAAAAGTTGAAATCAATAATATCATGTCAAATCATGTTTTGTTACATGGGATAGTTAGGTAATACTTATTAGAAAGAAGTCTGAGAACAAACTAAACCTAAACAAATTAACAGGGGGCTGAAGAGCAGATCCCGGGCTCCAAACGTCATTTATATCATAAGTTATACGTGATATAGATATTCTTTTACATACCTGTTAATAAATCTTAAACAGTCTTCGCTTAAATCATGCAAGATTGACTGATAAAAGATTTTTTTAGTAAAGTTATTAGGAATAGCATACTACATTTTCCAAATTCTACGACATCTTAACGAATATCAAAATCCACCTTTATATTGGCTGAAGTGACATCTCATGTCAAAAGATAAAAAAATAAACATCACTTCAACATCCATTATCATCCGTCTACATTCGTAAACCTAGTAAAATAGGTTGTATAGCAATATCACGAAATATACCAATTCTGAATTCAACGAACGGATCCTATTAGTCTTAGCTGTCCGTCTGTCCCTTTGTCTAGCTAGCCAGCTGAAATTTTTACAGATGATGTGTTTCGGTTGCCACTGACAACAAATACTAAAAACTGAAATAAAGAATATTTAAAGGGATAACGAATGTGATAGGTTGCCGTTTTTTTTTAGCTCGATACTAATACCAGCTACAGATAAACCCTTGACTTGAAATATTCACTGAATATTTAATAGTAGGTACATTGACTATAAAGATAAATAATTAAATTAAAAAAAAAACTCTCTCTCACACACGACAGAAACATTACAGAAAGTTAGTGTTCGGTTTATTGAAAAAAGCAGCGCAATCGGACTTGGATAGGAAGGTAGTGGAACGCGGGCCTGGTGGTGACGGTCGGAGCCACCTGTCACCCTAGCAGAAGCAGGCCACGGCGGCGTCCCCATACAGGGGACGAGTTGGAGACGCCGTAGTCCCCATATCCGAGGAGGCCCTGGGTCGTCTAGCAACCCCACCTTCAACTTTGTAATACGACCCACAGACGGCGTGCGATGTAAAGACACAAAGTTAATTAAGCTTGTTAGCTGTTAAATATTCACTTAAAAATAAATAATTACTGAAATATAAATAAATCAAGGCGGGCTCAATAATGGTACGGAATTCTTTGAGCGCGAGTCCGGCTCGCACTTGGCCGGTTTTTTACACCATTTAGGTGACTGACAAGCACACAACCCACTTGTTGGAAAGTGATATGTAATGTATGCAATATTAACCGCCTTTTTGATAATGTATCGTATGAATTGTACAAGATTTATTGTAGATACTTTTTCAATATGGGTTCGTTAGATACTAAAATATTTTTTAATATTATTTAATCATAAAAGAAGACTCATTTTTCTACGAAACAGCTGTCCGGCCTCCTTTCAAATATGTGCAGTGGTGAGTTTTGTCTGTTCCGTGGTTGTGACAGCCACACGAGAGCACGTAATGGTATTCTATTGGTTAATCCATAATTATCATAAACCAAAACGCTCTTACGGTAACGTATAACTCAAAATTGAAAATTTCAAATCTTCAAATATGTGGTGTGATAGCCACACGAGACCCCGTGATGGCATTCTATTGGTCGAGGCATAACAACCATAAACCAAAACACTCTTACGGTAACATATCTCCTCGACCTTTGTCTACATTCGTATACTCAGCCAAACAGGTTGTATAGCAATATCACGAAATATACCAATTCAATGAAAGGAATTATTAAAACTTCGATACCAAACACGACACTAATATTACAGTAAGTTAGTATTAGGTTTAGGTTTAGTAGTATATATATAGTAGATTGACTGAAGGTTTTAGTATTTTCAAAATTCTTTGCTATCTCACCGAGCATCAAAAATGACCAGACCTTTTTATCTGTTGGAGTGTCATCTTATGATACTTGGATAGATAATGTTCATCCCGTTCGACTTTTATTTTATCCCGGGTATAGGTTCCTGTGGTTCGCAGTCACGGGATTAATATTTCTGTATATGTATGTATATTTGCATTAAGCAGGCTCACCGAAACTTCAAGGAACTGGTTCGCGGGTACAGGAGCAGTATGTCACGCGGGCAAAGCCACTGGCAACGAATAGCTAAAGAATAAAAATATATCCGGGTCACTAACTAGTGACCCGTATATGTTTAAGGAACTCCTTAAACATATAATTCTTCTGATACAAAACTATCATAAATATTAGTAGTCTATACGTCCGGCCTTCTTAGTGCGTTTAGTTACCTAAACTATACGTCAATAGTTCTGTGAGCACTAGTTTGATTTCACTCTAATTTTTATTTTTTTCCTTTGAATATTTCAATAATTTCGTTACAAATTAATCAAACTATAATTTGTATGTACCCTTTGAAATCTATCTATTGCCTATTCGCACTACTATTATAGATTACATTGTGACCACATTTAAACCAAATTGACGGCGTTATGAAAGAAATAAATTGTTAGACATATTCATTTATTAGTTATGTACCCTACCTTCTTAACAATATTTTATTCAAGCAATAAGCTATGGTGGTTATGTGTATATGCGTGCGACACACCTATGAGCTCTGCTTTTTTGTGGGCTAGAATTCTGCAAGCTCCGGTTTTAAAAATGTTAGTTTTGCTTGTGTTATTTTCTCTCATAAAATTTGTTTTATTCTAGTGGTGAATGATATTAGTCAGTCAGTACCAATTGATAAGGATAGCAGTACTGAACTAGCCATCAATAAAGGCCTTCAACATGAAAGCTGTGTTGATGAAATTGGTATGTATTTTACTTAAATTTTTACTAATTTTTGATAACAAAACACACTTTTGTAAATTCATTCATAATATTTGTTTTATTCTAGCGGTGAATGATACTAGGAACTCACCACCTATTGATTGGGTTAGCAGTCCTGATCAAGCAAAACAAAACAATGGCTTACAAAACAAAAGCGTTGATGACATTGGTGCGTATTTCACTTATCCAAGAACTTAAAGTACTACAGATTGTTAGCAACACATTAGTTTGACACAACATTATTTTATTGCAGCTGAGAAGTTTCGCGACAGTGGCAGTCCTACACACAACGACAACCAAGTCCCCAATTCATCTTTAGAAAACCATTTGGTCAAAGCTAATACTGCAGAGGACAACAATGTACTGCCGGGTACAAGTACCGAGGGCCAAAAACGAAAAAAAAAAGCGTCCAGAGCGGGCCAAAGCTGATCCAAAAAGTTACTGCGAATTTATTTCTGACAATGAAGATCCTTTTTTTACTGACGGTGGATCAAGTTCATGGGAAGGCAGCAGTGATTCAGAAAAAACTTACAACGCAACAAACAAGAAAAAAACAAAAAAGAAGAATAATGGGAAATCTACAGAAATAAATGATGGCATAGAAATTGTGGGAGAAAAAGGATACAGAGAAAAAAAACAAAATACCAAGAAGAAAAGGAAGGAAGAAAAAGAAGGTGATGAATACACAAAAGCTAACGGATCTATACGCAAACAGAGAGAAATTAAACCTAACCCATGCACCGAAAAAAAATGTGGTAATGACTGTCAATCTATTCCAGAAGAGAGAAGGCTATCTCTATTCAAACACTTCTGGGGTTTGACAAGTGAGAGACAACGTGATTGGCTTGTTAATATGAGTCGAAGAACGTGTATTAAGAGAAAACGCAATAAAGACAGCGGCCGTCGGACCTATTCTTTTGAATACTTCATAAACGACAATGAAGGCAGGCGCAAAATATGCCAACAATTCTTATTGAATACCTTGGACGTTACACAAACGTATGTCTACTATACCTTGGCGAATGCTTCCGATGGTAGCTCAAAAGAAGACCTCAGGGGTAAAACTGTACCTGCTAACAAAACCAAGGAAGATACTCGTCAAAGCGTCATAAATTTTATTAAAAATTTACCAGCGCTACCTTCACATTATTGTAGGAAGGATAGTACAAAACTGTACTTGCCAGTTGAATATAGAAACCAAAAAAATTTGTACCGCATTTATAAGAATCAGAAAACCTCAGAGGGTGTTGACGTCGTTAGGCGAACAGATTTTTCTGAACGTTTTCAAAAGTGATTTCAATATCGGATTTCATGTCCCAAAAAAGGATAAATGCATAAAATGTATGAAGTTTGATGCATTGAATACTGTAGAAAGTAGAGCGCAGAAAGAAGAACATCTGAAAGAAAAAGATGCCAGCAAAGACAGGTACAGTCGACATCGGGAATTCGCCAAATAGCGTAGTGATGTGGTATGTGCGTCATTCGATCTGCAAAAGGTTTTGAATACGCCTCACGGTGAGAGTATGCTCCTGTACTATTCACGAAAATATGCCATGTACAATCTCTGCTTCTATGAGAATGGTACAAGAGACGGTTTTTATTATCTTTGGGGGGAGTCTGAGAGTAAGAGAGGAGGAAACGAAATAGCTTCAATTATCCAGAAGTACATACAAATGGTGGATGCACGAGGCACAGTAAAACATCTTACATTGTATTCGGATTCTTGCCCAGGTCAAAATAAGAATAGGGTTGTACTGGCTACCGTTCATAATGCACTGAAAGACTGCAAAAACCTGACAAGTATTCAACTGAACTACTTGCTCCCTGGACATACAGAGATGTCTGTAGATTCCATACATTCTGTCATTGAAGGGTCGGTCAGAAATACAATTGTATGGGCGCCTTCTCAATGGGTTACAGTTTGTCAGTTGGCTAGAAAAGAACCAAGACGATATAACGTTGAGTATCTGGACCATACAGACTTTCAAGGGTATGAGGAGTTTTCTGACAAATACTTTAGAGGAAACTTGACAGGAAAGATAAGCAAACTGAGAATAGTTACAATCAAAAAGTCAAATCTCAACGTGATGGCAGTGAAATACTCCATGTTACCTGAAGCTGAAGAAGAACTCATACCGATAAACGGAGCCCCATCTTCACAAATTATAAAACAGGTATACAAGGATTCTTTGCCAATAACGCAGAAGAAATATGAAGATTTGACCAAACTTTGTGAAAGCTTTGCTATCCCGAGGATTTTCCACAACGAATATCGTTCTTTGCCTCGCGTTATTGGTACTGATATGCTAGCAGAAACAGATATTGAGGATGTTATGGAGGTAATTTAATTTAAGTAGCTACCTATGTACAAGGATTAACGTCATAGAAAGGTTAGTTTTTGATATATGTGATTTTAATGTTCCTACTAACTATAACTCTATTATGAATAAGTGTTTTGTTTTAAAGAGATTTACTTATTTTGTAAGCTATGTCAATGCTCAAGACTGAAATAGTGATTTGCTTTATTTTGATGAAAATTTTATGGTTGTTTAAAAACGCTTATAAAGAGAGTTCATAATTATCAATAATGTTAATAATTATCAAACAGAAGCGTTACTTACGCTTTTTTAGTCATTTTTTGTTAGATTTGTCACTTATGGAGATAGTTATTAGGCTGTTTACAATGTGTTTGTGCAATACTGTAAACCAGTAAGCTTTAAAAACAATAAAGAGACTATTTTAATTATTTTATCCTTAAATTCTTGGTTTTATTTTGGTATCTATCGGCAGCGCAGGAGGGATTTCAGTTAAAAATTCAAAATTTTGTGATAATTTACTAGTGGTTATTGGATTTTTCCTTTGCTTAATATTTTATGGTTTTGTTGGAAAACTTGTTTTTCCAACAAAACCTTGTATCTTAGGCTGAATGGCGCTTCATTTGTTTTTCCTCCAAGCTAGACCACCCATTGCATGTCACTTGTTTTTCCTTGCCTTTGTCAAGACACTGGTGTTGTGGTTAATGCGTTTTTCCTTGCGCATTATTTAATGAAAAAAACTGAAGCGACACATAAGTCCTCTTACAATGCTTAGGTATTTTTTTTAAGTTTAATGGAAGAAAGTACTTAAAAAATTATAAAACTGTTTTTTCGCTGGTTTTTTTTCATAACTCCAAATTAGATTTATTTATAATTTTTTTTCGATTTATTTTAACTTTGATTGGCTCTCCTGTAAAATTCAAAAAATGTCGCTTAAAGTATTTTTCCTTTTTACCGTCGATATTTAAAATTATAGAGTACATCCTAAGTAATTATACAACCGATATATTTGTTCGAAAAGAGTCAGACGAATACATAAATATATTGTACATAAAATAACAAAAAGGACTACGTGAAAACGAAAAATTAAAAAAAGAAAAAAATGATCCCACTTTTCCGGTTTGAATTCTTATTATACTTCTCCTTCTCAATATCCAATCAATAAAATTATACACAGCGTAATTTGAAAATACCAAAACAATACTTTTGATGTATACTTCCATTCAAATTAAAATCATACACTCATATGGGCACAACATTGAATTTTGCATAATGGGTGAACAGGCAGTAATAATTGCAGCCGTCATTATCTCGAAACTCTATGCGCGTATAAATTTATCGTGTGCAGATTAATGAACGACAGAGACATCCATTATTTCTGCATTGTTAGCATAATAATGAGCTGCTGATTCCGTAGTGATAGTGTATTATGCTAAATTGTCTGTATTTTGCATTGATAAGATTTATTTAAATACACTATTATTTGCATCTGCCTCTTGGTAGTCAATTAATCTCATAATATTATTTACTTTTATTATTATCTAAATCATACCGTGTTTTAAACAGTAGTCCATCAAAATTATGACAGATTTTGTTATGCCGATGCCGTATCAAACGGTAGAATACTACAAATTCATATAGATCAATATAAACCCAAAACATAACTAAGATAACATCCCAATATCGTAACACATGTAATACGGCTCAAAAGATCTTTGATATGTTTCAAATACTCCTACCCGAAATTTAGGAGACTGAAGAGATAAGCATGCATCGACGCCGATCAATTAAGATGTACAAATCAAGAACCAACTGTACTGTAAACTGGGATAGCAATATTCTACACAAGATGTATTATTTGGTACAACAATATACTCAAATTGTTGTCAAAGCCAGATACAAAAGGAGCTACTTGAAAACTTCCTAAGTGTATCCTGGGCTGTTAAATTGACAACAGATAGTTTCAAAGATTATACATACTTCTTGTGATTGTGTATGTTTTAAATGAGTTATTTGGTTAGGTATGTGAAAAATATTAGTGTTTAACAAAATATTGACACGAATCAAAGTAAATTATTGAAATGAGATAAGAAGAAGAAGAAAAATAACAACATTTAGTTTTATTTTTATATTTGTAATGAGATTTCTCTGAAATAAATCTAATCTGCGTCTGTAATAATCAATAACTGAAAAAGTATCTATTGGCCTAGGTAAAATAATAAGAATGGTTTATTAAATGTTATGAATATGCGAGTATTAACTAGTATAATATATTGTTTTATAGATGTGATGTAATACATGTTGGATATGGGAATAATAAAGGCTTAGATGCTATTTATACAATGCAGTAACTGCATCTTCTAAAAGATCTTTTTATGTCACTCGTAGGGGGTTGATATTTAACGTCTAATGCAATACACATCAAATGAAGAAGTATGCAAACCAATGGCTGACCTTCAAGAACATTGGCCTGAAAAGGTTAAACTTGTGGAGGAACGGGGTGTGATGCTCCTCCAACACAAAGATAGGATCCTCCGAACAGGCAACGCCTGTTGGGCCGCGGCCCAACGATTGTCGTTGGGAGGTTGTATCTTGTACCAGCGCAGGAACTTTACTTTCGCGATGCAGGATTTGTAGTATCGTAGTAGTTCGGCTTGATGTCGCTAGATGGCGCTGGGTACATGTGGTATCGCCACAAACTTATTATTTGAGTAAAAGCAAGTCCATGATGGTGGTTTGACCAAGTTTGTTTAGTGGTCTCTATCTGTAACAATAAATATTATCATGTTACAAGTACCTTTAAAAAGGACACTATAGAAAACAAAAAGTAATAAATCCATATTTAATAACAATTTGTGGGAGCCGTTCCGAGCAATGAAAGCACAGTAGGATGTCCAAGTAAGCAAGCAGGGAACCGTTACAAAGTTAAAGAACTGTCTAACAACTAAATATTTAGGTAGGAACTAGTTGTTCACAAAAAATAATAGATATTATAAAATTATGGTCCAGTATTGATAATATATATTGCAGTATTAGAGACGTTAAATACAACCTAAGATACAAAGGATAATATTACTAACAAATAACATTATCCTATTAATATTATAAACGCGAAAAGTTGGAAGTATGGGATGGATGGATGTTTGTTACTCCTTCACGTATAAACTACTGAATGGATTTTAATGAAACTTTACAATAATATAGCTTATACATCAGACTAACACAATACTTAGGCTAAAATTTATAACGATGACCGATATTATAGCTATAACTGACATCTACGCGCGCTAATTTGTTACTAAATTATAGTGAAAGAACTTTCAGTCTATTATATTAATAGTTCAAAATCCTTTAAAATTTTAGATCAATGAAAGCAGACACTGGCAGGGTATTTTAATTTTTAAACCCACAAAGGTTACCATAAATGGAATGTTTAAATAACGCTTTTTTAACTTGTCAGGTAACCTCGAAAATAGAAAATACGAAAGGCAAAGCTTTGAAATTAAAACATACCGCTTATGACGGCCACGAAATTAATATACGTCAATCAAAAATATCCCTAATTATAGCTTTAGAGCCAGCGATGAATGAAAGCGCCGCACTGTAAGAATTATACAAGTTTTTATTATTGTGCTTTAAAAACTCTACTATTCGTTTTAAATAATATTTAGTTTGCAAATTTGGGTATGTTTATGTTGTGGCAAATGAGATAGATTAAAATTAGTAGTAATACAAGTAATGAAAACTTAGTGATATTATTTAATAATAAAACGATTTTTATGGACTCGAAAATTATAGCAAATCGCAAAATATATTTTAGGAAAAGGCTAGAAAATGTTGAATAAGGAATTAATAGAAGCAATAATGAAAACTAAAACTGGTGAGTTAATGATACTAAGTCAGTTATTGACATAAAATTGGAACAATATAAAATCTGACTAGGTACTTCATAATAACTTATACTGTCGCAATAATATTAGACACAATTTTCCTCGAATACAACCCTGGTGTTCAAATAGTAAGTAATTAACATTGTTAGAGAGAGTCCGTAGAAGTTTTCTCAATTATTTGTTAGATTAATGCGCCAACTTCGTTTAGTAATTCGGCTGCGTTACCGCAAAGTCACGTATTGATTGAAGATTATGTGATTTTAGGGATTTTATAGGTTCTAGTAATGGTTGTCAAGTTTCTATCGGGTCTGCAAATTCGATAAGGTTCTGAAATATAAAGGTTTACAAGAGATTACGACACTTTCACCTCTCGTTTGGAGTTTGAAAACCGAATTGCGTTTGTATTTCTGGTCAACACTATACATAAATAAGTTCTGATACTTCTTTATAGTCACTTAATATAATATCCATTTGCAGTCGATGTCTCACAAGAAAATCCCTAAAACTATACCGACCTACTATGTCCTACACGGCCCATGTAGATCATCACATTTTCCGAATAATTTAATAATGCCCTGAAGCACAGATATATGATATAATAGGAGTCACTGCTATTGTATATTAACATACCAAAGTGAATGCATCCAGTACATAGATTGATAGATAGACAATTCTTTATTGCATACTAACATTAGATTACAAGAGATAATAGTATGGAACCGAAATACCTATTAGTGAAAATCGTGAGCCAGAATTTCCAATACCTAATCATGTTTGACTTAAACCTATGGTTTAAATAAATTTACAATATAATAATAATCTTGTTCGTGTAATACTGGCCTTATCCCTTCAGTTCCCTTTGTCGTGTAATCCTCCCCCTGTTTTCTCTTGCTAGTATACTTTTACAGGTAACAACCACTGAGCGACATCTTTCGGGATGTATTATGTATATTATGAATCACGTAACTACTTAACCTGCCATTGGTTGACGTATACATCTGTGAGACCGGGTGATTAAAAAAGTCGGGTAACTTTCTGACCTGCCATCGATGCGTGTTGCGATTTCCAATAGCTGGCTCGTTAAGGTCCCTCGCCGTTGGTTCTGTCCATGACGCACATTCCAGAGCTAAACCCGGTTCGTAACTAGTTATGTAAGAAAATTATTCAAAGTTGAACTTACATACTTTTTTAATTTTGTAAAAATAGCAAATGTAAGTATTTTCCTATTTCATTCATCATAGTATTAAGTAGACACTTAGTAAATAGTTTTTTTTTGTATAATTTTATTGATATTTTACAAAAATTAGCCTTATATTGAAAACTGATCACTTACTTTTGCATATATTAAGTTTCAGTTTACTAGATTTTACAACGAAAGTTCCAGGCTCTATAACTACCATTTCACCAGATTTTGAGTTACATACTTCAGTATTTCCCTGAATTCCAGGTCAGAGCAGCAACTTAAAACTGACATGCATACCTTTGCACCTATTTTTAGAGGCTATAGGATATTGTTGTTTTCACTGATCTCCTGCGTCATACAGTCCAGAAGACAACACCCAGGTGCTACTATGGCTGGGGTTATTCCATGGAACCACACCGCTTCATAAATTTCACATATTGACCTCGGAACAGCCATTGGAGCAGAAAGTCTCATGCTGCAGAGCCAAATGTTAGCCATAGTTAGCAGTGAGAGAACGTGGAAAGTTATGACAGTATTTTACGAAATGGTGATGGGTGCTAAAAAGATTGTGAAAAAGGTATGGTAAAGAGTAGATTGGCAAGCCCTCTTCAGTACCATATTTCAAAACAGTCTCCAAGAACGCTTGCCTGGAGACGAAGGTTCCGGCTAGCCGTTACACTAGCAGAAACAGGGTTGCGGCGCGTAATAATCTACGTACACCTCTCTATAGGGGAAAGGAAATTAATCATCACACAATGCATCGGGTTCACCAGGACTGACAGCCAAGTACCAAGGGTACTAGCGCGCACCTGGTTCCCTACAGTATATTTTTCATGTTTCAATAAAAATATTACTTATTGTTTATATATTATATATACATATACTGTATTTATATATTTCCTGATAAATCGACATGCTAACTGCAATGAATAAAATAGAAGATCATAGTAGTGAATTCTCCTACTGCATCGTTTACGACACGGCATTTTCCGGCTTACCCTGAAGTCAAATATTTTTAAGTCAAATATTTTTTATGTGATTTTGAAGAATTTAATACTACGTATACGAAACTACAAATCTATTTTACAAAAAAGTTATTTCAGGAGTATGTGGGTTAAAGTGATTTCAAGATCCACGAGTGTTTTTAGTGCTATCTCTTTTTACAGAATACTAAATTTCATGAAGTATACTGCAGCTGGTTTAATAATGCATACAGTATTGTCATCCACTCACCGGATTGAACATTTCAAAAGCGCTTCAATAATGCACACTCGAATCAGTTTTACCATAAAAGCTCGTTGATTTATTAATAGAGAATCATTTTTGTTAATAAAAGGGTAAATAAGTTGTTAAGATTGTAATAAATACATTAGTATATTGATTCAAAATTGCTTACATTTCTTTTTCAGTATTTTTTTTTATAAATAAATATAAATATAAATAAATAAATAATAATAAATAAAGAATAAATTTCAGTATTCATTCATAAGTTTTAACAATACTAGCTAAGGTGTTTTTATTTTATTTTTACTTTCATATCTTTCCAAAAATCCTTTCTTACAGTTCGTAAAATATAGCTTGATACCTCTGACGTTTGTCAGAATGACATGTAATAGGTATGGGACGTCTTTAGTATTTTATCGATATTTATATAGAATGAGTTTATTAAAAAAATACATTTTAACGATATTGAAAGAAAGAAAAAAGGAAATGAAAGATGAATTTGGAGGTATTTAAAAGTTTAATTGTCAAATGGTGTACAGCCGAGATCAACTTCAAAGTCAAATTCTGATTCATCACTGGAGCAGTCCTGTAGATTAATAATTAATTCTTGATCGCATATGTTGTCAAATTGAATATCGCGCTCCCAATCTTTTTGAATCACATTTTTTGTCTTCTCAACTACCTTTTTCCAATCATCAGCATTTACATGTACACAAGCTTCATGTAGGCGGTGCTACATTATGTCTGGCAGCGTAACCTAGAAAAAAAAGGTATCCGATCAAACAAAAAACCTACTAAATTCTTTGTAAGCTTTTTATGTATGTTTTTTTTAAATTATACGAACCTTTGACTTGAGCCCAGATTAGTTCTATTGCATTGTAATGGCAATGATATGGTGGTAAACGGATGACGGTGTGGCCCATTTCCTTTGCAATTTCGTCTATAATATATCTTGGAGTGGGGGGCTTATGAATGCTTACTAATCTTAGCAATTCTTTCTTGAGCATGCTGTTGTCGGCTTTTACTCCTTTGTTTTGCAGCCAAGTAATAATTTCAATTTTACGATTGCTTGTCGTAGGCGCCTTATCTTTTTGTACTGAATGATACGGAGCGTTGTCCATCAGAATAAAATGTGGTTCACTCAAATTATTTAGAAGAGTTAGAAACCACTCCTTAAATTTTGTAAAATCCATTTCTTCATGGTACTCTGTTGTTTTTACTGATTTAAACGCCAGTAAACAATTGGGCACAAAACCAGACGATGTCCCCGCATGAGTAATTATTAATCTTTGTCCTTTGCCTTCGGGCACCTTGGTGGTAGACTCCGCTTTATCGTCTGTCCACGATCTTGAAACAGTGTGGTTTGCGTTGAGCCATGTTTCATCAAGAAAAACAACTTTATGCCAATCTGTTATATTTTTGACTTTGCGCAAAAAGTCAATTCGGGTCAAAGCAATGTCTGTTCGCTCCATTAAAATTTTTCTTTTATCGCTTTTTTTATAAGCAAAGCCGATTTTTTTCAATATTTTGGACAACGATGGTGGACTTCCTTTAAATAAATCCGCGTCTTTAAGCGAAACGGATATTTTTTTAACGTGGGAAATTCACCACGTGCGTAATACGCATATATATGATTTCGAATTGCGG
This sequence comes from Eilema caniola, assembly GCA_949126895.1. Lineage (NCBI taxonomy): Eukaryota > Metazoa > Arthropoda > Insecta > Lepidoptera > Erebidae > Eilema > Eilema caniola. The sequence goes on from OX421475.1 coordinate 21,611,236, forward strand.
CAGCATCTGTAGCTCGTCCGATACCAAGAGCGTCAGCAACTATATTGCACACTTGCTCCAATGGTAGTAGCGGTCCGCCATTTTGATTCTCGCGGTCAAAATACTCGCGCAAACGAATCACAAACTTGCGACTTTCGCTATTCAAAACAGTTTTTTTTTTGTTCTTTTCGGCATTGTGATGCAAAAAAAACACAACTAGAAATAACAACAAAACTTAACAAAGCAACAGTAATAACGACAAAACAATATTAATCACGTAGCGATAGCGTATACAAGGCGTGGGCACTCAAAAAAGATGGCGCCCGCTTGTTCGCTGCATGCGAAAGCAGTAGGTATTGCAAGACTAAAAAAATACGAATTTGTTGTGAAAAAATTATTAGATATAATCATTTATACAATTTATATTAATGAAATTGTCATAAATTTATTTTATCGATATTCGCTGGCCAGTCGATTACACATCCCTACAAGGCTGCGAAAAGAGTTTAGGAAGTAAGCTAACAAAACAAATATAAATAATAAAATATAATAAATATTTTAAATTACCTTTGTTTTTACTAGTATCTCCTTGATAACAAGTTCTATTTGAAAAAAGTGTTCTAGATTTCTATACAAATGTCTTATTAATATTTAAAAAATTAAAACTTTTCCAACAACAAATTTATTGTTGCAGTCTTTATAAACGAAGTCTCTAAAGTCACAGGTATCAAGCTATATTTTACGAACTATAGTACACCTCCACGCACCAAAACAAATATTCTCTACAAATTTCAAGTATTCAAGACCAGCGGTTTAGGCTGTGCGTTATCTTTAAGTCAATCAGTCAGGGCAAAGAGTTTAATATCCTATCCTATTATAAGCCTCACGTTGCAGATTCGGGTGCTAATATTGTTATAATTTTTCTTTATATTTTCATATCTTCATAAATGTTTAATATCATTGAAATTCAAAACACAAATAACAGACGGGCTAGAAACAATATAGTGTTGTCGAGTCGCAAAAATTGAATCGCACAAACATAGATAGTACAGTGGCAAGAATAAATCCCGGTTCACCCTTGTCAGCCAAGATAAGTGACCGAACTTCTTTGGCCACTTCCAAACAGTTATCACAGTAGCGATCACGTAAATTTTTCTAATCTCCCGACTATGCTTCTTTTCTTTTGTCTTCCATCTGACTGTACGTTGCTTTCCTAGTCAAATGTAAATTGAAAACAGTTAAAGATATCCTTGTGGTCCATTTATAATGGCATTGTTGATTAGAGATAGAAAAATATATATTATTATTATCTTATCTTGCAGTTTAGTACTTAATGCGAATTTTGTAAGGATAAGGCTAATGAAAAGAAAGATTCATTAGTATTATATTACAAACTTTAGAATAAGATAGGAGATATTGAATAATTATAACACTTGTACTTTACCACACTTTATTTTATTTTTATTTTTAACGTGACCGGTTTCACCTTACGCCATTATCAAAAGTTTACTGAATACATATTCAGAATTGAATTGAATATGTATTCAGTAAACCTTTGATAATGCCGTAAGGTGAAACCGGTCAGGTGAACTGAATACATATTCAATTCAATTCTGAATATGTATTCAGTAAACCTTTGATAATGCCGTAAGGTGAAACCGGTCAGGTTAAAAATAAAAATAAAATAAAGTGTGGAAAAGTATAAGTGTTATAATTATTCCATATGTGTAGCAGATTCCACCAAGTGCCATCAATCTCCAGTATAAATAATAGGAGATATTGTTACAAACTTTTTACTAGCTTGTACTATATGTATATCCTACTAATAATATATTATAAATGCGAAAGTTTGTGAGGATGGATGGATATTATGGATGAATGGATGGATGTTTGTTACTCTTTAAAAAAAACTAAAAATTGACTGTAATGAAACTTAACAATAATCAAAATAAATGCATTTTTCTTCCTTTCTTTCTTTCTTAATAATATAGCTTATACATCAGAGAAGAATAGGGGATGAATGTTTGTGATTCTTGAAGATATCCTGATGAAATTTGGTACAGAGGTTAATTAGAGCTTGGGAACACTACGCGATAAGCGCTATCCACGCGGGTGTAGCCACGGGCAACAGCTAGTTATGTAAATTGTTCGATAAACATATTCTATCCTCCGTGGTTTTGGTTAAATCTTGCAACTCGATTTCTTTATATATGTTCCAAATTATATTCTTAGAAACAAAACAGGATATTTCTTCCTTGCTGTCCAAATTTTGTTTCTGAACTTATTAAGTAGATTGTACCCAAGAAGCAGAATCAAAAATAAATGTAATTCCATGATTAAACAATCCTCGTCTTCTACGGAAAGTGATAACCTTGTCAGATTTTTCGCTTCCACAATGTTACGTCGCACAAGTAACTTTAATCTCGTACTGCATAATGTTGCTGGATTAAAATTTCGTACGAGAATAATGAGGTTACCGTTTTTTAAATTAATTTATTTGTTTATGTTTAATTTATTTATGTTCCATCACACAGTTAGGTGCGCTAAGAGTAGTAAGGTAGGTTGGTATCATGTCTCATAATTTTGTTAACAGAGACAAATTCTCTTCGTCAGATTTTCTCCTCGTTATTGAAATTTATCTGGTAAGACAGACTGGTCAATCCACGGGGATTGATCAGTCTGTCTTGTTTCGCTGGAATTAGGTACGGACCCTAAACATCTTAACAAGGTTTAACATTTTATAATATTAGAGTACAATTGTATTAGCTTTGGTCGAGTGCACCGAAGCTAATACAATCCTACCTATGATAAATATTTTGGTACTTTAGCTATCAGAATAATATGTTAAAATCATCGCGTGTAAATTGTCCTCATAACATAAACATAAACTCACGCCTTTATCCCCGAAGGGGTAGGCAGAGGTGCTAGCACCCACATTTCGCCGGTTTTATGTTTAGGTCCCAATGTAATAGGTGGCGAGCCTATTACCATTAACTGGGCACTTATAAACCTGCGATAAATACACACATTACTTCGAAAAACATCGAAAAGTCATTGGTGTGTGCCATGGAAAACCTGGGATCGAACCCGAGACCTCGTCTCAGCAGTCCATTACCCATACCACTAGGCTACCGTGGTTAAGTCAAATGAGCTACTAAAATCCAATCTTTACATAATAACACACTCAAGCAAAAGTTTACATTACGTTTTCGTAACTCAGTTTCTTCAAAGGCACTTTCTTTATGAAATCGTCAACTTTTTACTGGAATATAAAGTTAAGTGTATGTCAAGAAAAAACTATGTCAGGTCCTAGAGCAGTATTACAGCTTTGTTTGCAAGTTCAGGCGGCATTTTATTCTATTTGAAAACCTCCGCGTATACGCTTATCGAGATATTTCGTCACAAAACAGGATAAGACTAATAGCAGAAAAAATAATAACAGACAAGGCTTACTATCAGTAGGTCTAATGTGATGAATATTCCCAATAGGCATCTCTGACTTGAAAAAGCTTGATAACATAGTCGCTGATAAATTTTTGGGTAACTATACTCTTAAAATTTTGAAGAGCTTATTTTTTCTTCTACACACATTCAACAAAGCACTCTTCAGACTCAAAGTAAACATAGTTTAACTAGATTGTGTTATGGGTTGCATATAAACCTACTTATAGGCGAGCGTGACGCCACTGGTGTTGCACACGTCTATAGGCCACGGTAACCACTTTCCATCAGGTGGGCCGTGTTCTTGTATGCCACCGAAGTGGTATTACTTTTTTTTGTTTTAAGTACTTCGGCCCATATTCTAGAACAACATACCCCTTTCCATGAGGTGGACCGTGTGCTTGCCTGCCACCTCAGTAGTATATATTTTTTTATAAGAACATACGTATTATACTATACATCAAAATTTAGGCCCATACTCTTTTCGACACTCAGTTCTGAATCTGGATTTATTTGAGGACAGGATTGTATAGACAAGATTGACAGATAGACAATCTATTAAATCCTTTCATTTGTTTACGTACAATTGTTCTGAGATAAATAAGATTCAGAACTCACTATTATTCTAGAATTACTAAGTTTAAGTAGCCGAAGTATTTTTTATTGTAATTGGTTATCTGCCGTTAACTGAAACATCGATTAAGTTCATTGATATTCGTTATTCCCAAGGCGGCGGCGCGCATCGTAGGACGATGCGCGACTCCCCACACCGGGGTTGAGTCGGGAACCGCGTGGTCCCCACTCCCGAGGAGGGCCAGACCGAGAGGGATGGCCCTGGGTCAGCCGGGGTGCGAGGGATATGTCGCATGACAACCTCACCTTCGGCCTAGGACTACGACCCAGAGATGGCGTGCGGTTTAGTCGATTGGAGTCCGACATAACCTCTCCCTCCGGCTTCGGAGGGGTGGGTAACCGTGGGGATTTCCCGCAAGTAAAAAAAAAATCGTTATTCAGTGGTATCTCTTTTTTCTATCAGCCGCGTCGTTATGACTACAATAAAATAATCACTGTTTGCGAATGAATGATGACACTAAGCAATAAAAAACTAGGTATATGAATGACGTAACGTAGGTGGCCTAAGTGGTCGTCTCGATAGATGCTACTACTCGTGTTTTAATTTGATCCCACACGATGCAATTATTTTTGACTGTCAATAAGACATTCTAGGATAGTATTATACAGCAAATTTAATATGAAGGATGCGTGACTGACTTAACTACATCTATTTAAAGTACACAGCTGTATCTAGATACAAATTACTGATAGTTGGTTATCTCTGTTCTAGAAAGCCTATTGCTTTGTGTTTACATGTTTCTTCTTGTAAATACAGCTTGTGTGATACAGCCTGTTGGTTAAATAACAATTTTAACTTCCATTAATAACGTAAGTATTATTTTTAATATATTTTATAATATCTTATAATGCAATATATAAACCAAATGTACGATAGTGTATCCACGAATACCAGTACACTCAGCAACAGAATAAAAAGACCCAGATATGAGTCTAAAGTTGCAAAGCTTCGCCCGGCCAAGTCCGCCGTGCAACCTGATTCAATTTCCATGTTAATCCGTAACACGACACAAAGTCTCCTTTGTGCTGTACGAGTCAAGTTTTATTGTGTAACTAGTTTTTTTGGTGACTGTACTCTCTTGCGATGTTTTAGTGTTGCTGGTATATTTTGTATACCAATGAAACAGTGAAGGAGCACTGTATTCCATTTTCATTATTGCGAGCACGTGGCTTAGTTAATTACACAATGTTGTAACGGCCATTTTTCAAAACGAACTGGTGAAGTACGTATCAACCCTAGTATCGTGGATTCCGTAGTAAAAAAATGTTTAGTAAAGGGAATATCGACGACATGATATTTGAAATGAATAATGGCAAAGTAAATACATTTTTGATTTATTTGTTATGGTGTTGTTTGGTTGACCAAAGCCTCGAAAAATATCAAAACCAAATCAGACATAAGAAATAAGAAGAACTCACGGGATTAGGAGTTTAGACAGCATTTGTTTGCGGCTCCGCCCGTGTGGATGTCGGTAATCACGACCAAACATAGCCTATGTCCTTTCTCAAGGTCTAATCTACTCCTATACCGAATTTCAACAAAATCGGTTCAGTGGTTTAGGCGTAAAGGACTGACAAACAGACACGCACATATACGAAAAGATTAGACTATAACATAAAATCTAATTTTCCAAGATTGATAGTAAATCAGTAACAAAAAAGTGATAAACACTACTTCACTATGATCACAAATATCCGCAACTAATATTATTGCATACATATTACTTACTACTTAACTGTACGTAATACTTAACTTAATACTGACCTTCATGGGCGTGCTATTAATATTAATATTCTGTGGGTGCAATGTATAGAACGAAAATACTGTTCTGAAGCTTTGCAATAAGCAAACATATTTTTTTAAATATTAAATCGGCGTCACTTACCCATCCCTGTGACTCGAGCATTGTCAAGTGAGGCAACAAATTCAATGAGCGAGTCTAGCTTTATTTTGAGTGGTAATTTTTGGACGGAAATTTGTGGATTGCATGGTAAAAAATGTTGTTCCGCTCCATTAAAGTGATTAAGTGAAAACAAAGGAAAAATATTGGGGTTTTATGAATTTATGGCAGTTTTATGGATGAACTATCCGTCCTGGGCAGTTTAATGGAACTATGTGGGTGTCATTCAATTAATTCGAGTGCATGACGTGATTTTTTTAGTTTTAGCAGCACTTGAATGAACGTGCACTAATCTAAGAAATACAATAAAATATTATCGTAAATAATTCACTGACTACGTAGACGCTATGCCTCAGTTGAAAATGTATTATTCCAATAAGATGGATGAATATTGAGCAGTATAGTGTCATGCTTAGGGCCACAATTGTTACATTTTTGATATCTGTTATGGTGACCCTTTTTCCAGAGACTCTGCCTTCAGTTTACGTAACGTTATATTGACGTATCCTATATATAAAAAACTATTTTCTTTTATAAATAATAAGCTGTATTATTCTAATATCAATTTAATGCAATCAACTTAAATTACAAACTAGAACCTAAAACTACTATTATCTCTGCTCAGAGGATCGCGATTCAAAAGTACTTAAAGCCTTTGGGGAAATTTATTTTGCCCCCAGTACGGAGCAGCGAACTAAGTCTTATCATCCACCTAATAGGTTTCCACAAAGACGCCGCTGGAGCCAATACGGGCACGTAAAATTTATTGTTCAGATAGGAAATTCTCAGTGCTTTGGTTGTCTTATAAGTGATGGTAATCGCGATCAGATTTCGGTTCGTAGGTCATGTTCATTATTTTTTGACGGTAAAGTTAGAACATTTTAAAATTGAATAATTGGGAAAATGATCCCTATAAGAAAAAAATGAGCGTAGATTGACCTGACTTTTGAAGGAATAACATTTTAAAATAAAGGCTGATAACAGGTCGTGTATAAGTAATATAGTGACCCGTAAATTTCATTACAATTCACTCTCGCTTTTAGGTCTCTTTAGTGCCCTGGGTCAGCCGGGGTGCGAGTGATATGCATTGTAGCTGCCTCACCTTCGGCCTTGCACTACGATCCACAGATGGCATGCAGTGTAGTCGGTTCGAGTTTGACATAACCTCCCCGATTTTTAGCACAATAAAAAAGGGCTCTTTAGAGGTAAGTGCAGGTCGTGAAGGTATAGGCTCGCAAATCGCCCATCAATCAATCATGTAGTTATTACCGATCACAGGCTCAAAGGGCTTGCGTCATTGGTAGATCAGTCCGATCCTAGCATTGATTTGCTTTGAACAGTTAGTGCACGCATATAGCGTTTGTTCACAAAGTTTGACTGTAACATAGTAGCTTAATTATAGATCAGGTTCACCAACGAATCCAATTATTGACGCTGGTATCGGTTTCTAGAAATTACTATGAACGTGAATATCAATTGGATCCAGTAGCGCTGCAATTGGCTTAGTCTTCTTACGATTTTTTTTCTTTCGTTATAGAAATATTAACACCATAGAAAAATACTAAAACTACCAAAGGTATGTAAAATAGTCGAACACGCAATCATCTTCTAATAAATAGGAATATCCGCTATCTTTCATTTCTACTGTTTTATCGCACACGTACAGTCGTACACCTTTTTGCTAAAGTCCTATCTCCTATGAAAAGGGTTAGAGATTTATTACCATTTGTAACTCGGCAGCTATACATTCCATTATATCAGGTGACACGTGCTATTATATGTTAAATTGCGTGACATTTTTATCATTTACCTCCTGATATGAAAATTTATGGCAATTGGATTTAACAATAGATTGTACAGGATTGTTGTTGAATTTTAATGGATTTATAGGGTCATTTATCTGTGTAAATGAATGATTTTTAGTATCTTTTTGTTTTTTTTTTAAAAACGTACCTACCTACTTATGATAGAATAAAATGTAATTAATCATACTTAAATCAATAATATTATTACAAGTTCTTAGCTATAATCTGTATGTACAGTAAATAGAAGTAATCTCTACCCGGCAACCTCAGTTATGATTTCGTTGAGTTAGAGTAACTGAACTAAAAAGTGTTACGTAGTTGCATTGTATTTTGTTGGTACGATTTATATTAAATAAATACAGTACCAAATTATTTATAAATATGGTTACAGGCTGTCAAATGCCGGCGTTTATAATTTTATGCCCCTTGTGTTTGTTTGCTACCTTAGTGACTTATAAGAACTGACGGTAACTACATATAAAAATAATCAAAAGTCCAAACCCTATTCTGTCCTTAGATTATAATGCTACTAAATGGACATCGTTTTTTACGTAGGCAAAAGTTTAATGTATAACTCGATAGATGGCGCTTTAATAAAGAAATTAAATCGCGCTATGGTTTCGTTACCATGTTTTGTATAAAAGCTGTTGACTTTGGAATTTGAGTTGACTTTTATCTGTTCAATCAGAAACAAGATTTATCTTGAAAGAGTGTCAACCTACCAAAATTGGGTTGGCACTTACAAAAGTATTAGTTAAAACTTCAATATAGGTTATAGTAACGATGCCCGATATTTGACTTTGTATCGATATTTCGTGTCGTAACTGAACGTATCGATAAACGATATTATCGTATGGCTTTGTATCGATATTGTTAATATCGTATCAAAAATTCAAACTCTAATTTATTTACAGTATGTATAAATATAATTTTAATATTCGTCACACTAGTTTTTTGTTCAATTACCTATACAGAAAATCAGAATTGTAATTTTATAGTATATCTATATAGTATAAAATTATAATTGCCAAAATTTTTCATCTAAACTTTTAAGGAATAAGAATTTTGATAATCGTTGCGGATCCAACCTATTGCGATTTTCTGTAAGCGTATGTATAGTATGAATCCTAAAAGCCTTGACTTTTCTTTTCTCTCATTGGTTTAAAAAGTTATTAAGTAACAGAATAGTCATGGCTGATGTAAGACGCTATCTGGTTAAATTAATTAATTAAAAACATAATTTTGTTATTCAATAAAGCTAATCATTTACTACGTTGTAAAAAAGGAGCCATTATACCTAAATGAAAATTCCTTACAAAAAATATTAACACTACATAAGAATAGATGTGAAATAGGACTGATACTTGAAGGTGCTACAAAATAGCTACCATCCACACCAATCAATGTCATTTACAGTATCGTAACAGGCGCTAACTAGCACGAGAGTGTTAATCGCACAAAGCCCTCGTTAGGTGCGGTCGCGTTCAGCGTAATGAAACTTCAACCCTTGATTACTGGCGCATCAACGATCCAGATTTTAGAATTGGTTATTTTACATGCTATTGTCAGAAATTTATCACACGTTTTAATAAAAATATTCTCAACAGGTATCTGTGTTTTTTATTATTAACTGATCCTAAAGTGTCGGTTACTTTTTAGAAGCCATGTTCACGATGAGATCAAAGATGATGGTTGTATCATAGTTTGAATTGTAAGTGAGCAGGACTGCTGACTTTTGAGGTTTAAATATGAATTATATTATTATAGTATGTATTTAATTTCTAGTGCTGAACTGGAAATTAGTATAGTACGTGTTATACCATTTGTTTTTAGATCCACAAAATAGCTTCTGTTGAAATATTGCACTCCTGCTTACTGGAAAACAAAAAGTTTTAGTTAGTCTGCAAATTAAAACAATTAGTGTGTGCAGCGGCTGCCGTGAATTGTTGCTATTTAAGTTTGGTGCGCTAATTAGAACAGCAAATATATTTGACTTTTATGTGCAAATATTGTTCTAAAACCTATAAAAACTTAAATATTACCAAACATCTTTTTTATGTTTTACATAAAACTATAATTTCTGTACACTTTTGCCACCACTATGTCTAATAATTCACATAAAATACAAATAAATAATACCTGTTCTCTTTATTCTAATATATTATTTCTACGTCTAATTAAAAAGTTAAATGGGAAGGGACCAGTTGTCCCGAGGATAGATGGTTCCATCTATGGGTCTGCCGGGGTGCGAGGGATATGTCAATGACAACCTCACCTTCGGCTTAGCACAGTTCGATTAAAAAAGGACCATCTAATCTAACGGTAAAACGTGTTTTGTATTTATATCTCAGGTATATCTACGAATCGGGACATAGTTGTCTGGTTTCTCATTTTGCAAACTCCAATCCTTGTAGCACCTGCAATAGGATTATAATTTTAGAACAAAAGAAATCATTACCGCTTGAACCCCAGTTTTTAGTTCCGTATTAAAAATAGACTTTTACTGATTCAAATCTATAGTGATAAAACATCTAGTTCGTTAAACGTTAAACTGTTTACGGCACAACCGTTGCTATAAAACAGTTCAAGTTATCAAAAGTATCCAAACCACCAATTTGCTGAAAGCAAAAATTCGTTGTTAGTTGAAAACAATTAAGCGGTCTAACTGGCGCTGGATAGTGGCCTAGCCGGGAACTTTGTTGGAACTCATTGTAGTAACTATGAGATGTGTTTTATTTGGATATGGTATTATTTAATTTTATTTAATTATATTTACGTGGTAAGAAACTATCCAAACTTTGAAAATAAAATCAGAAGTTGTTCCTATTCTCTGGAATAAAGATTGATAAGGTGTACGGTACTATACCAAAATTCCCGTTACTTTTGATTGTTTATATAATGTAGACTTTATTTTTGGTTTTATGATGAATTAAAAAAGGTTTAATTTCAATAAATTATACAAGTTGTTCTTACTTTATCTCCACAGACATGGCAAACACAAAAAATCTAATTCAGTGTTAAAACGCTGCCAAAGTACCATAAATAAAAATAATTTGCAATATATTCGAACAAAAAAAATCTTACAATATTTTATGAAAAGACCGAAGTATTAGACATAATACTCGTACAATGTTTACAAACTTTACACCGTGAACACGCTTTGTTGATGTAATTTTTGAGCGACACGTCCTTTACAAACAAGGTGGGCGCGAAGCGTGAGAACAGGATCCGATGACGTCACGTCAACAGCCTTCAACGGAAACGACAGCACGTGGGTCTGACATAATATTAAATATAATAACGTAAATTTTACAAATTGCTTATTGTTTAGAGTTATAGTAATAATAGAGAATAAAAACGCAGTCAGGCCCAGAGGGCACCACTAGCACTAAACTAGGACTGTAAACTAAGCAAACTGCCTTGCCATTGGCAGAAACGGTTTGAAAGACTTGTTAAAAAACTGGTTACTGTTTTTGCTAGTGCTGCACTCTGGTGCCTGAACATTGCACTATTTATTTATTTATTAAACAGGTACAAACAGTTTACATGTATTACACATTTCCGTTTATTCGCAACGAGTCACACTGCATCCTGTCACACTGACTGGTTCAAAAAAAATATTTCCGTCGAGCAAGAGTGTCATTTTTTATTCTCATCTAGTAACAATGCTTCGTGAATAGTGTTACCTGTTCAGAAAAACAAATCTCATCGAGTAGCAGTGTAACTCGATGCGATTTTTTATTCTAATCTACTACATAACATTTTTGCTAAGTACGGTTAATATTTTATAATAAATATTCATTTTCTCTCCTAAAGGAGTTACCTAACACTTAAATAAGATTTCAATTGCAGTTCAAATCATGTTTATAATTTTTTTTTACACAAAACTGTCTTAATATACATTGTGATAATAGTCATTAAGAAGAAATTATGAATAATATTTTATTATGTTGTTTTTTTTTCTATTTTGTTATGCACATATATTAAGACATACTTCTCGGTTTAATTAATTCATTATATATTTTATATTTAAATGATGTTGATTTTGCAATTATTATATTATTGTAGGCGTAGGCAAATAACTGTGATTATTGTGATAAAAGAAAGGTTGATTTATAGAGAAGTAATTAGTGTATTTTAATCAGAAACAAACAATAAATGATTTATATTTTAGTATACTGTTGTTAGACCGCCGTTGATTTTATAATTATATTACACGGTCAAAGGTGACATAAATTTGTGGTCAATGTCTTTTTCTGACTTTATAAACAAAAAATGTGGTAAATAGTTGATAAGAAAAAAATGTTTTCGACCGCGCGACCAAGATCATAGGTTATTTTTTTTCTATATTTTTACAATTTTTATACATAATAATATGCAATCTCTCTTACTTACCTATCTGAATTTCAGATCTCTGCAACGCTTAGTTTTACAGACCTCCGTGGCCACGCGGCCAAAACGTACTATACTTTTTTTATATACTAATTAATTGATTTTGATATGTCAATGTTTGTTTTTTTATTATGAATATTATACTTTAGATACAAGTACGACAGTTTGCTGTATTTTTTTTTTAGAATAAACATGATTTGAACTACAATTGAAATTTTATTTAAGTGTTAGGTAACTCCTTCAGGAGAGAAAATGAATAATTATTATAAAATATTAACTATAGAGAATAAAAGATCTCATCGAGCCACACTGTTGCTCGATGCGAATATTTTTCTCAACCAGTCACAGTGCGACAGGATGCAGTGTGACTCGTTGTGAATAAAGGCACATTTCGTTTCAGACAACATTTAGTTGTTGGTAAAGTTTCTCATACGTAAACAATTATAATCTCTCATTAGAGCAAAATTCAGATAATTATCTATAATAAAATAAGTCAGTGCAATGTGAAACTAACTACTCTAACCTAATTTCAGCAGAGACGGTAGTTATAATTACATTATCCACAGTCACATCAGAATATCATATCAAAGATCTCAGTTACCTTCCGACATGAAAGTGAACAGAAACCACCGGAGTGCAGACTCGTGGTACAGTGAAGAGCAATTTATTACTTTTAAGTTGCTTCTGCACTATGGAATTAGACGAAATGCTTGTGCAAAATGTACCGGAATAACAACTTCTAAATTGCACTATTGACTTTATTAAAGATTGCTTTAGTCAGATTTTATTCTCAGTTTTTTTTTAAATGTTGAATGGTAATAGGATCTGTGTCGCATATTTAAGTTTACTAATGTTTGGCAAAAAACGTTCCCCAAAGTATCACATGCCAAAGTATGTTTCCCAAATTTTCATTTGGCAAAAAACATTTGGCAAAACAACTTTTCGCAATTTTACAGTTAGCAATACTATTTTTGGCAATTTATTGTTTAACAAATAATTACATGGCAAAGTTTCATTTTACCAAGTATTATGTAGTCAAATATGGATTGACATAACATGTAGATTTAATATTTACTTAAGAGTTATTATTATTATTATACAAATCAATTCCGTTGATTCTGTTGGGATCACAGTTCTTACGTAACCTAGCCCACTTTTCTAGTAGTTCTAATCTAGCCTACGTAACCTATATGAAATTCGCCGGTGCTTCAAACACACTTAAACAAAACAAATATTACAGTTTCTCTCTAGTATTTACAGCATACTAGTTTTTGCCCGCAGCTCCGTCTGCGTGGATGTCGGTTATCGCTGTAATACCGGTTATCGTTATAAATTGTAGCCTATGTGTTAGTTTGATGCAAAAGCTATATTATCGTCAAGTTTCATTAAAATCCATTTAGTATTTTTACGTGAAAGAGTGACAAACATCCATTCATCCATCCATCCATCCATCCATCCATCCATCCATCCATCCATCCATCCATCCATCCATCCATCCATCCATACTTACAAACTTTCTCGTTTATAATATTAGTAGGATAGATTTAAACTTATTTAACTTTAGACATGTTTGATTAATAATACTGTCTGAAGTTTACGCGAACGTCACTTTTATTGCGATATATTTCTTATTATTTTAAATGTAAATAATAATAATATCCCGTGCAAATTAACGTAAAATTGACGAATAGACCAAATAATTCGTGTAGTTTTGAACGTTGGTACAGTTATTCCCTAAGTCCCCGAAGGTGGGACAGGGGCCGGCGTTAGGGGAAAGGGGGAAAAGGTCTCTTCAGTTTTTTGTTGTATGTTTAAAACAGTTAATAATATCTCATTTCTGTACTTGAGGGTATACTCTATAAGCATGATATTTTGCTGATCCCTTTTTAGAAGGGACGGAAGAAAGATTCGGTTTAGACTCGGTAAAAGTAGTTACCTAAGCAATATACCTTAGTTAATCATTGGCCTAGGCATACTTGAAGAATCATCTTTTCTACAAAAAATAAATGATGGAACAAGTGCCGATGTCTCTGTGGCCAAGCTATGTTAATTTTATTTTTGAATAAAATTATAAGCTGTCTTACTTTTGACCTCTCGTATCTATTAAAGTTCTGACTTTCCTACGGTAGTAATGTCTGAAATTTAATTTAGAATTAACTACTAAGATATTATTAATAGTTGTCAATATACAAGCAAAAGACTGAAAAAAGAGACTTTTCCCCAACTTCCCGACCGCTGCGCCGGCTCGTGTCCCACACTCAGGGACTCTAAATAATGATCATCTGGGCACCTTAGGTATTAACTATACCAAATTTCAAAACAGCACGCATTATTTGGGCTGATTTTTTGAAATCTTCTCATGCTAATTACAATAAATCGTGATGGAATCCATCAAAAACTTATTTTATTCCAAATATAATTATTGTTCTTATTTACTTATCTTGGACTTTATAACTGTAAAATATATTTTATAATGTTGCATGCGGAAAATACTGCGAGACATTCTGTGGACTATTTATCGTTAATATCTTTATAATATGACAATGTTTCGCGCAGTAGATTACTTACACACATTATAAATAATATAATTGCGATTAAAGCATTTACAAAATGTGTAATGTACTTTCACATACTTTATAAACTAAAGCTGCAATAGTATGATCAGCCCTGGTTAGTATATTTTGACGCCAATAGTCACACAATTAGTTACAATTGCTGCAAATGATGCCAACCAGTGTTTACTGCCGCACATTCGATTAATACCGACATGCGTAAAAGTAAAAGGAGGTGTAGACGGTTCTCCTATATTATATTAAATTCAAAGAAATTATTAATTTTAAAATCATAGAAATCCAAGTGATTAAACTTTAACATTATAAAATGTTCAAATTTAATAATTTCGACTTCTATGTGCATTATGAATAAAAATTTCGCTATGACACTTCTGTGTGATTGTGAGAGATGTGTGATCTGAATATGCTTTTACACGCCTTGCTTAAAGGACCCGGGACTGTAGCAAAAAGACATTTAAATTCTAAAATAGCCAGTTACAATATATTTCCACACCGTGTACACAACACTAACAACTGGTTCGCAAGCAAAATTGGAAGTTATAGAACGACCGACTATGGCTTGACAAGAGTTAAACTAACGCATCTTAATGGCAAACTTTACTGTGTGCTATTTGTAATTTTATTACATCATGGCGTAGTGGTAGAGCATTTACTGCTTCTTCAGGTTATGGGTTTGATTCCCGCTAAGTTCATATAGACTGAGAGCCCGTGCACACTAGAACTTCCTACTCTTATAAAAGATTAAAGCTTGTCAGTGCATGTTCTCAACACAGGTAAGAACGATAGCGCATTAAGCATTCCAGAAAACAGTAAAATTACTGTTTCCTGGAATGCATATTACGAGCTCTCGATTTTAAGATATCGCACAATATTATTACGTCAGTATTAAATATTTAAACCCTAGATTTCAGACTAGTTTAACAATTACAAGGAAAAGAGAAAAGAGAAGGAAGAAAAATGCCGTGGCTAAATGCGCAACTATGTCTTTGTCTTATTTCAAATATATAACCAGTCTGCCATACTCTTGTAAGTCACTCCTAACATATAGGATTTATTTTTTCACTCCAATACACAAATAACACTTGTTTCTCTTAAGATTTGTATCCAAATTGTTATGTACACGTTTGTTTCTAAATATGTAAATGCTGAATATGTAGCGGCTCGTATATATCACGTTAAACACACATTGTCTTGAATAAAATATCAGTTACGTGTGAGATTTGGGGATTGGCAGGAACGTATACGCTGGTGGAATACGCATGATTGCTTTAACTACAATGTTACATAATGTAATGCCATTGTACTGATAGCTGTATTTATTGGTTCATATTGTTACTGAATATTGCCATCAGACTTTAGGTAACATTTGTATCACAGGCAAGGTATTGAACTTACAATCAGCAATCTTTTTCTTTATCCTAGCGTAATCCCGGTCGCTTACGAAGCTTTCAACTCAGAGTTCGAGGTCGGCTTTTTACAGTCTAACTGCGCGTTTGACTGGACATTGCCAACCTATTGGTGGTACCGAAGTATTGCAGTTAGACCATCCATTAGGTAGTAACGACTGAATCAACAATGGACTGTAGAAAACTGCTTTGGCTGATTTTATTTATTTATTTAATTCTTTATTGTACACTTACATGGCATTTATACAAATAAGAGAAATATTATGTACATAGACGAGCTCAACTCAAGGTTACGTTCTCTTCCAGCAAACCCGGGAGTGCACAGTGGAATTGCAGTCCAACGAGAGGCAAATTCTTGTGAACTTTAATGTCGAAATTTATCAATATGAGGAGAATATGCCTTCAGGCATGTGGGCACTGGGCACTGCTAAAGTTATAGCAACTACGTTGATAATTATATTCTTGAAAAAAGCAGAACATGGCATCAGTAATTTATCAATGTCATGAACGTTTTTGTTCCGACCAAAACAATTCGATCATCTTATATCGTTTTTATTAGTTTAATGACATAATACACACAGGGTGTATAAGGTTAGTTGATAAACGTTCATTTCTAGGGAGGCTTATATCATAGGCTTAAAATCTCTAACAAGTTATTCGTATATACTGGGTGGCATAAACCTATTAAGAATGGCATTGCTAACGCATTCCAAAACAAAGAAACTATCAATATTACAATGCATATAGTATACCTTACTCTGTTAGTTTTACTACTGTAGCACATAAAAAAACATACACATGATCCAAAAATGATTACAGAAACCTATAAACGCTTCCACAAATCACCGGCAACCCTACCCAGAAGTGTCATTACTTATCCATGGTTTTGGTGCTTCCCCAGTCAGACGATTCAAAATTCGAACGCGCAAATTCGTTATGTCCTCTCATTTTTTACTTAGTCTGTACATCACTTCTCATTTAAATTGAGGGTAGTTCGAAATACGGATGTAATAAAGACACTTCCCGTCTAAGCAATGCTGGAGATTAAATAGCATAAAACAGGCATACGACCTATAAAAAAGAATGACTCAATTCGCAGGATGTTTCCCTTTTTATATTCCACTAAAATAAATAAACAAAGAGGGGTTATTATCATTTACCAAACACGCTGGAATATCAACTGAAATTGTCAATGACGCCCTTTATGGTGATGAGCCAACATTTTTATAATTAGTGTTAGTAGAGGGATATTGAGGAAAAATAAGTTTATGGTATTTGTAAACTTTGTTTACAAATACCATAAACTTATTTTTTGGACAAAACATTTTTATATAGGTTACATTATAAAGTTAAGGAGTAGGCCTTACGATTGGGCCATTGTGATTTCGAATCCTGGTATTTTTACTCTAACAACCAACTCGAATGCAGTTGGAGGAAATAACAAAAATACTTGTATTTTAAAGTTTTAGTTTTTTTTTTATGGTACTACTACCATAAAAAAAAGATAGAACAAATAGAAAAGAAATATGAAATTGTAAAACTGAATGAAACTGTTACTAAAAAGAACCGTCACTTGAAGATTTATATCGAAATTGCCCTACGCAAAAAAATTATTGTAGAATGTGCCGATTACTAACAATTCAGTCACGAACCCGTACCTTATCGGCGACATCTGGTCTTGAATAAAGTGTATATGGAAAGGTGGATTTAGTCCAAACGAATATAGAGCTAGAGCTAGAACAAGGGCATTGTAAGAGCATTCTTTCTTAATATTTTAAAGTAATCTGAACCCCGTTTTCAAAGGAAGTAACGCGAACAAATCAGTTCTGTCACTATTAACACTAAAATAATTTGGCGGAGAGCGGATAGAATGAGCATTCACTTGTTTGGTATTAATCCACCTTTACAAAAACAAAAGTAAAATTTCTCCATTTATCGTAAATCCAAACAATGCAACTATCCCTCCCCAATTTCCGATGCATTCACTGAACTATAATGGAATAGAAAAATATATCGGAGAACAAAGGTGGTTGTGTGTGGTGGCATTATATCATACCACTGCAGACTCCACAATAGACCGTATTAATATACGGTCTTAGGAAACGCCGGACGATACCATTCATTGTTTTGACTCTTTAATTAATTCACCCACAGACTAATCCATGCAATTTTTTCGGCAATATTACAATGGAATTTCAGTTTTGCGGAAATATTGCGGATTATGGTAAATTATCTTTCAGACAAAAATATTTTCATGTGCATTTGCCTGAAAATGGTTAAGATAGTATTGAATTAAATGCACTTGTTTTTCTTGATGATTTTAGACTTCTAAAGGTCTGTTTGTGAAATTTTCACCTATAATAGGTACTATAGAAAAAAACATGTTCCAATTATTATAGCACTCATTAAGGTGTGAGTAGGTATATTTATGTTTTATGTACGTGTATTTTCCTCTCCACCTCTGTGGAAAACAGCCAAACTCCAAAATAATTTAGAAGTTTAAAAGGTTTCTCAACTAATTTATCTTTTCTGCTGAAATGTACTTTCTGAAGTATATAAAACATTTCCACTACTCAAAAATATGTGGTAAGTACTGACCGTATTCGTCGCTTTTAAGTTAAGTCTCCACTATTAGCTTTGCTATACATTTTGTTTCTACACTGTTTAAAGATTTAAAGTTCCTAAATCATTTTATAAACCTTGTCTTAAAGGTAGAGAAACGTCATCTTAAAGAAATATTTTTATTTTTATTTCTGTTTTTTATGGTCATTGTTCCCGGCTGCATCCAAGGTTTTCGACTCGAAGCCCGAGGTCCACTTCCTCTCTCTCCCTCTTTTGACTTATACGACTTTTAAGGAAGCAGCTGTTGTCTTACTCCCTAAACTCGAAAGAACAAAAATGCGCCAGAACCTCATCCATGAATCAGCAGGCGTACCAACCTGTAAGTGAGCTTGGATTGCCTCCGAAAGTCTTGGTGGAACACCCTATACCCCAATCCATCCATTTCTTTTTCTGTTCTTTCCTGGTTCATAAAGTGCTCTCGTCCACTGGTCTCTCGTCCTTATCTTACGCCGGGGCAAAAGTTTTTTCATTTATTTTCTCATCGCCGGTGACATTTTCCTAATGATCGGAAAATGTGAGGATCGTCGGTAGAAACCTCATATGTCACGTCCACACCATTTAATAACTACCGCGTTGCAATTACTTGGAGCTCGTTGGGGTCATTAAAGACTTATATGGTGTTTATACCATTGACCAAATACAAAAAAGTGATGATTACACACAAAGATAGTGCTGATTATTATTTTTATTATCTGTCTGTAAAATAGGAATATAATCTGAAATAGGTTCTGAATGAATATGTGTATATTAGTTGGTGGGGACTTCTATTGTTTACTTTCCTTCAGCTCTAGTCACTTGTAGGAATCCATATAGATCGTCCTATTGACAATTTAGATATTTATTTGGTCTTGCATGAGTAAGTGCGTGTTGAATGTAACCAGCTGTTCAGTAGCGAAACAAAGTACTCCCTAGACTATGCAATCTTTCATCAGGCACGGTTAGGTCAACTAGATATACAAAAAAGAATGTGCATGTTTTCCATTGTAACTTGAATCCATTGACATAATCTGAACGTAATTATGGCAGAGAATGCGATGATAATAAATTGTAATATTTTCAGCACGACTAATCTGCTCTTTCATATTAATTGTAATAAAATTTTAACCCTAATCGATGTTTATGTTTACTACTGTTTTTATTACCTTATTATTTATTAAGGCGAAAGCTAATTTGAAGTTGCACGCTTTCTAGATTGTTTTCCAAGTTTTACAACGAACTTATTATTTACATTGCCAAAATATTATGTTCTTAATAATGTTTCGAGTAAGTCTAAACAATTTAGTACAGCTGTTCAGGACACAGGTGCGTGTACACGAATGGGCGCGTCAACAAGTTTATCAAAATTAACTAAGCTAAGTGTTCAACAATTAAATTGGAATTTTAATGGAAAAGATTAGTATCGTTATTTTCAATTGTCAGCTAGTTAGCTAATTTATCAATTATTATCATGAAAATTTGCAAATTGGGAGCAATGATTGGTTATTGGGCGATGTGGGCTATTTCCAGCAATGGACTGGGATAGGATAATTCATTATTATCCTTGCGTTATTTACGACCAAATGTTATAGGCTAATTAGTTGATTAATATTGATGACGAATAAATTAAATTAACGCAAATATGAAATTGCCACTATTCCAAAATTTTGCGGATGCGTTATTTGTTTACATAACGTTTAATACATTATTGACTTACGAGTATGTGAACTATGTAATGGATGAGCACCCAAGTGTTAGTGGGACCTTTAAAACCTATTAGGGATATACCAAACCAACTACTGGTAACTTTTTCTAAAATTTGGTATTAGAAGTAGCACAATCAGACTATCTAGTGGCTGTGTGACCTTTACAAACAACTTTGTAAGGAAAGGTGCAACCGTATCTTCTTTGTCGACTGTACATAAGCTTAAAAGAGAGAAAGTCTTTAATTAGTATGAGTCCATTCCAGAAAGACTATTTAAGCAAGGCTAACAAATTCTCATACCTACATATAAATTTTGCCATAATTAACTACATATAAAGGTAATATTTCACAAAGGCCCTTGTTTACTTCACGAAGTACGCCAGCAGAAAGGTAAATAGATTTCGCTGTGAATCAAATGTTACATCCATTTATTAGCAGAAGTAAAACTTGTGACCAGGTTTGAAACACGGATGTTTAGTTTTGACGACTATAATACAATAATTTAAAATTTGTAATCGTATTGTTGGAAAATTGTACTAGAGCTTTCTATTAGAATTGTGGCTAATAAAGCAATTCGGGTTCAAGTCAAAGTTAGACCTTAACAAATAACTGCCAACATCCAGGCCAGATATATCTAATACATTCATTCTAGAGTTTTTGCTCAGATTAATGTATGTAAAATTAAATAAACAGAGTATACCGTTCAAACAAAAAAATCATAACGCATAGGTAGATCAAAAGTGATATTGCTGGAATACCAAGATATCAGAAAAATTTGGAAAATAATTCTAAGTGCTGCAAATAAAATTAGAAATGTGATTTATTCTTCACAAAGTAAAAATGACTTGGATTCTCAATATTGTAATGTTGCCAAAATGCTTTTACTTTGGGTTGAATTTAAAGCACAATTAAAAAAAGAATTCTTCACATAAAACAATAAAACTATCTGCAAATTGATGTATGGCATGCCCACAACTATAAATCAATGAAGTCGTACCCATATCGTACCCTCTAAAAGCCCCGAACGGTGAAGCCAAAAGTGCGGGAAATGGAAAGAGCGTCGATAAATAAAACTACTACCACAAGCTAATTGGAAAGCCAACATATAAATCAGAGGCAACTCTAAGTCTTGGTGCCAAAGAACAAAAACAAATGAGAGTCGATACGCCTGTCAGTTGGCAAACGTTCGGTTTTAAATTCCTAGGTTTGAATTTAGATCATGGTTTTTGAGTAAAAGTATAATGTAATGCATATGAAGTGTATGTACAGAAATGTTAGCAATGGAATTTTACTGTGTTTTAAAAAGGTAAATTTTCATAGAATAGGAAAAGGATGCCTTGAATGGTAACAAAGTCACACCGACGATCATAAATTACAAGCAAGCAGATTTATTTTAGTGTAGAACCGATGCCATAGTTGTAACAACTATATCTGCCTAGCATAATATTTTAATGTTCTAAACTAAACTAAATAAGACACCAGTCTACTATTTAGATAAATCAGTTTTATTCTATAAATGTCATTTGTGGAAATTAATTAAGAACTAAATTTTTTTGACGATAGTAGAAAATTAGCTGAATCTATTACAGAAATTTAAATCAATCAAAGATTCTCAGAATACGATCAAATAGTGTTGCTCGTGATTTGCAAAGGGTTGTGGCTTTAGCAATATCAAACGGGAACAGATGTTGTAGCCCATGATTGTTCTAGCCACATGAATCTACAAGAGTTTTGAGAGTAGACAGTTTAAAAGAACCAAATTATTATTATTAATTAAACTTTTCGGTTTGGATATTGTAGTATATTGGATAAAACAAGGATACACAAAGCCCTACCAACTTCTTTTTTAGCTTTTAATTTTTTTGTTTTACTTTTCTTAAATTACATTAGCAACCGAAATTACAAATATTCCCTTTAATCCCTACAACTGACCTAAATTTCTTGTGCTAGGAGTGTTTTGATGTCGGAAGTATGATATCCAGGATTTGCACCCGAGACCTCTCGATCCTAACAACGGACGAGGCTTGGACATAGACTTTCCCTAAGGGGTCAGAAGGTCACATGGTAGTTACTCCGGCAAAAGAAGACATATCAATTGAAAGCAATTAGCGACCGAGATTCGCTAATTGCTTTCAAGATTTAAACTTTGATGATACTCCTATGAACACGATCCGCAAGCGACGCAATTAGGAAAAGGATATAAGAATGATGACAAAAAAAGACCTTACATGAAACTGCACGCATTAGCGCAATAATTAAACCGCACATAACCTTCCCTGAACAAAGAGGCTGGTTATCGGGCTATAAATAAATAAATTAGCCGGGCCATTTGTGGGTAGCGCTTGGCTGACCACAAAGTTACACTTACAGCACGCTCGGGCTGAATATACGGAAGTTAAGGGTCGCTGTGTTGTATAATATCAACTGTCATGGTACCAAGATATAAGAAGCACAAGGATGTCCTAAGAATTGTCGCCAGAATTAGAAATAAATCGCATTATGCAATCATGGATTCCAATGATTTTTTTCTTTATAAAGGTTCTCGATGATGTTTTATTGATTTGATAATCATCATCGTTTTTAAATAATTTCTTAGTGTGTTCTTGAAATTTTAAAAGTTCAGCCTGCCTAGCCCAGGTATTGTTTTATTCCAATACCAAACGATGGTTGTATGATCATGGTACATCTAGCATATTGACATTTACTATTCCAATTGCAGGAGAATACAAGTGTTCGAATGTGCTGTGTCCGTTGTCTAAAATAGAAATGATCCCATAAAAACAACAATACTTGTAGAAAAAACCAAGTCTCGTTGTGTGATCCATGTACCAAGTCGGTTATCAATTCATTCAGTCCCTACTTAAGGCACCTTCTGTCTTAAATTGTTACTTAATAATCTAGCCTAACAACATCTTATAGTGACCAAATCTATATTTTAAAAATTTGTAACGTTTTAAATAAATATATTGACTTGGCCATCGAATGAAAACACAATATATATTTTAGTTCTATCTTGATTCCTATACTAATCACTAATTCTATTCTAAATTTGAAGCTTATATGTCTGCTAGAAGTGCCTTAGAATTTTAATGATCGGTCAGTCAGTGAGTAACAAAATTAAGAAACTTTGACTCGTTTTAACTCTTCAAATACTTGTTTAAATTAAATGACATTTAAAAATACCGTGTCTATACAATGCCTGCTTGATTACTGAAAATTCAAGCTTCTAGTTTTATCCACAACGAAGTTATAGTGGATTGAAAATGGCCTGAATTCGAGAAAAGGATGGTACGGCCGTGCCGCTTTTTTTAGTCGACTTGGCGGGGGCACGGCTATAGTATTTGATAGTATAAATAGACAAATAAATACAGATTTCATACATTTTTTTAAAAATAATAATGGAAATAGTTCAATTCAAAGGTGCACGGATATAATTAAAGTGTTTTATAATGAAGACCAACCGCACAATTAGTGTAGCCAGACAAAGTTCTGCTTTAAGATTGAAAAGTGTATCCTGATGAATCGCCTCCCGAAGTTGCACGTTAAACTTCTCTCTTATCTTCTTGTTTTTCTTTAGCTGATTGATGCGCTTACTATGTTACTATTAAACGCTGTTTTAATTCATTGAAGTTAAGTATAATTAAAATTATATCGTGTTCTTTGCCAGATCACGAAAGTATTTGATATAAATCATTTTTAATGAGTTAGCAGAATTCAAATGTAAATTTTTACTATTTTTATTAAGATAGAAATGTTTGGTTTCAGTCAAAATTAAAGTAGTCGTAATATAATAATACAGCATTGCAGCTCCAACCTGACAAAACAAAACCGTCCCATAGTAATTGTTTTTTTAGAATTTTAAACTAAAGTTCCTAACAATAAATTCAGACTTCAAATATTCATAATTGACTTTCTTTTGCCATATGTACAGCAATGCTTTCAAATACACCTAGTTTATTTGAAATTTCACCTCATTGCGTCCTGAAGCAAAAAATTATGAACCCCATCTGCAATTTAAGAACTCCTTGTCATTAAATAAAACGCTATATAACGCGTCATTAGCTAAGGTAGAAGTCAGTAGTCCTTATCTTTGTCTTATGACATTTTGGTAATTCTAATACCTTCCGCTCTATTTGTTTTAAGGAGTGAGTAGAGTTATGGATAGCTGATTGGTCACAGTGTAAATGAAAATAAATTATGTTGGTGATGAAAATGCTGTATACTTTTACACTACTTCTTTTTTAGGCCACTCAACTAATTTTTCATCATCATGCAAGCTCTGTATTATCTAATACTCATTAAATCTTAGATTCCTTAAAAATAATTCAGACACAGCAATAAATAAACTTACATCTATGTCAAAAATGTCAATGTCATCTAATTAAAATATGTAGTGACACTCGGAACTCTGAATAGACAGGAGCACACTTAAAACTATTATGCGATTTTTGAACTGAAACGACTTTTATCAGATTATATCACGTTTATATATGACATGTAATTAACTTAAAGTGGTATAATTCTCGTAAACTTCCATCAGTATCATTATTATGCCATCTGTTTAATTACATTAAAATTAATTACAAACAAAAGGGTGAGTCATTAATTATTTTATTAGCACTTTATATTACTACATGTAATTCAAAGACTTCACTAACATATAGTTGACTCTTGCCCCCAAATCCCTCGGTACCAACAGTCATAAGAACCAACTATCACCAGTTTTACTACTCAAAGTTTAACACTTTATTACACCTCAGTGTAAAATTTTCTAGCCTCATGATGTTAGCTGCCATAATGCGCAGGTTATTGTACATAATAATTGTGATATAAAACTCGTTTTATGGTTTAAGTTTGCATACTATTCCAGGCGGTGAAGGAAAGCAAAAGCGGAAAGGTAATTATTTAATTTAGTTCAGGTTGTGTAGGTAATAACTCATTATAATATAGTTCGATCAGTAATGGGTATATATATTACACGTGTAGTTAAAAAGTTAAGACCTTGGTTGATTGCTCCGGCCTTATTTACACTATTTTTTTATTTGCTTGGTAATGTGAAATTTTTTGTACACTAATATTCTGTGAATACACCTATTCTCTCCCCTTTCGCGGATTTTCAGACGTGATTATATAAATGTAATGTATGTATGTAATTTTCTTTCTAATTTCGGGGTGGTGCTCCATCTTACGAATGGCCTAAGCATTAACCAGCCAGTTTATTAATGTTGTTATAAGCGTTACATCTGAATATTATTCAAGCCTTTAATTGATTGGCGCCGACTAGTGAACAGCCTAGGCAGTTAATTGAACGGTTGATTTAAACTAGTTGGCTGCGACATGTAGGTATACTTATTACTAATTAAATGTAGAAATCTGTCAAGAAGGAATTAAGCGTCATTAGCTGGTAGCAGAGACAATTTGAAATCTGCTCCGCTTAAGTTAAAGAACAGTGGCTGGATTTACGTATTTCCGGTTGGCCGTCCTTGCGAGATCTTATCTCGATGCTTTAAAACAGTGACATACGAGCCGACCGCTTGTAGAACCCGTAGTTTAAAAGTTGTTATTAATAGTGATCGAAATTAATGATTAAATTTGTGTTAGTTTTCTTTTTAATTTCAATTATTTATATGATCGATTTACATTAGAAAATGTGAATGCTCAGACGGGATTTGAACTAGCAACCAGTCCATTACAGAGAAATGCTCCAAACACTGAGCTACTGAGACTGTCTCAAACATTCGATAGTCATTTTATAGGAGATAGGACACGACGGTATTTCCATCCAATTGAACAGTCCGACTGGGGAAGTACCTCTTTTCCCTCCGGATTAAATCGTTCGCCAACTTCTTCTATCTTTAAACACTTCAGGAGAGCTTCTTCTATTGTTATTGAACCTTTCAAGCAAATCTAGTGATGACCGTCGGCGGGTCGTGATGATTATTGAAGTCAAACGGTTTTATTTGTTAATGCAAACTGAAGGCACATATTTGTCAGATAAGTCTTTCGTTTGTTCCTTTACGCTTGTTGGACACATTCAGCACCTGTATCTCAGAAATCTTAGGAGTATTTTTTTTGTGTCTCCACCGCTTTGCGCACCTCCGGTTTTGTGTAATCCTCTTAACTTGTGTACCCAGGTTTGCGTTGTGAAGTCCCGTTTTAATCACTTGCATTATGATTAAAATGTTCATTCAGTTTCAGTATTAAAAAGGCTTTTCAAAAGGTACGAGCTCGTGAATGATTAATGAAAAATCTTGAAAGAAGTTTTAAAAGGAGTATTGTGGGTATTTTGAATTAAATTTTAAGCATTTTTCATGCTAGATTCAAATCGATTTAAATAGAAAAAATTGAATCGAATGGAATTGTTTTGAATATTTAATTATAATTATAATTAAATGAATTCAAACTGTATGAGCGAAGTAGTCAAAAATCTTAAAATCAATGAAAAATCATTCATTGGTTCCGATAGTTCGTAAGGATATCGGCAGACACACTTCACTGTCGCCTCAAAGACAGATATAGGAGACATTTGAATTGGTTAGGGCGAGGTCTAGTAGCTTAGTGGTCAAGGCATTGCCCCTGTTAGGCAAAGTCAACAAGATCGACTCAATTTTTTCTATTTAAATCGATTGTGGGTATTTTTTGTTATAAAAGCACTGCAAAATAATAAATTAACGTATTTTTAGACTAAATTCAAATATTTGCACTATTTGTAGACGCCAAAGTCAAACTGACACAGCCCGTTTGTATGTCTGTAGCGCTATCATGCAAAGTGCCAGATGTTTCAAATGGTCCTACGCTCTAAATAGTGAGACGTTGCTGGGTCTCAAACTAGAAGGCATTTCACGTGATGCGTGCATGTATAAATTTCTTGAAAATTGTGAACTGAATATTATTCTATGTGTGAAGTCTATCTTGCAAAATAAACTTTTGCTTCGAAATAAATAACCTTTATTATGTACTTAAATTTGGTATATTAAGTTTTATTGTTTTTCTTAAAAACTATGAGAAACTTGGAAAGATTTCCATAACATACAGAGAGTGTATTCTTTTACCTACGTTACAGAAAGTTCCTGCACTCCACATGAACTGCTAACAAAACACTCGTAGATAATCTCGCGTGATATGGCTGCGTCTAGAATACTTGAGTGTACAGTTGTAAGCTTTCTGCTGCAAAACATACAAATTCGAACGTTCGTTTGTGTGGTGGAAATTTAAGGTCAATTATATTTTGCCTAATTGTAATAACAGTTAGTAGAAGCAAGGGACATGTAAACAAACCGAGAGTAAAATATTCTGTGTAATGATATTCCATGAAATTAATCCCAAAAGACTTAATGTTCCCCTGAATAGGTCTCTTGCGTTTAAGAACAGTAAAAACCAAGCAAGCGTATAGGCGTGTGAACTTGCGACCGGCAAGGTGGTGGAAGTGAGTTGAGCTCCTTGTTAGTAGATATAAGTCGGCAAACATGTGTGTGCGATTTTCTGTACCTATTTGTTGTGAGATGTGAATTTGTGCGCTAGTTTATAGCAAAACTTGCTGTTATCCGCAGCTCTCCCACATGGAATTCTGATTCCATTCCTATTCCTGGAATAAATTGATAAATTGTATATATATATATATCTTATTCCAGACAATAATCTATCCCTGAACCAAATTTCAGCCAGATTCGTTTAAGCGTTTGAGCAAGATTGAGTAAGTAAAGGTTTAATGCAAAAAAAAAAACTCTAGAAAACCTATGCATTAGCCAACGATACTACACGGAGTTCGCCCTGACATTATATTCGAATAGAACTTTTAACAATCTCGTCACTAGCATGCAGCATAATGCTTCCGAAACATGTATACGACTTTGTAGTTCGTATGTTCATAACATCGTGAAAATTTAAACTTTTAATAGGAAAATAATAACCAACAAAAAAGATCATACATTCGTGGTTACATACTTTTCTTGGCACACGTGTACTTAACGTTGGTAATATTTAACTTAGCTTATCTATAAGTTATATTGATTTTGTAATAATTAATCTCCCACTCTAGTGAGAAGAACGCTATTTAGAGAATTGTTAATTTTACAATAACAATTCTCTAAATAGCGTTCTTGTTCATTTCCAACTAGAAGCAAATTTTATGTGAAGTGTTAGCACTCGTTTTACTATTTTCATCTAAATATATATAATACTAAATATAAAAAAAAAAATATATAAAACTCTATCAACGCACAGCCCAAGCCACTGGACGGATCGGGTTGAAATTTGGCATGCAGGTAGATGTTATGACGTAGGCATCCGCTAGAAAGGATTTTGATTAATTCTACCCCCAAGGGGATAAAATAGGGATGAAAGTTAGTATGAAACTTTGTCAATTTTAACCCGATCGGGCTGAAACTTTGCATGCATAAAGCCTGTATGTTGACTCAACACTAAGCGATAATCGACATCTATGCGGGCGGAGCCGCAGGCAACAGCTAGTTCTAATATAAATGTCATTTCCATTTTGTGGAATCGAAAATCGTAGTTGGTGAAATATGGATGTTAATTCACCTCTGCACACCCCTTTGGGGATTTACAGGTGTAAATATACGTAAAATCCAAAAAGAGTTACTTATTGGAAGTAAATTATATATTTTAGGCTTGTCATTCACAAATCAGTCAGCTAGTCCGAAAAAGTTTGATACTATTTAAATTTCTCTATTAACATCTACTCTAAGCAATCCTGTCATAGTCTAGATTTTTCAAAAGCTAATTATTTTTTAATATAACAACAGAATACCATTCTCTGTATTTGCGATAAAAAATTACAGCAAAAATGGATCGTTGAGTATAAGTAAGATTGTTTCCATTTTACACCGCAGGTAAGCATTTTTAAAAGCTATTATCGATCCACTATAGTATGAACACTTACTTTTTAAGACTGCCCTTTGGCTATATAATATCCCGTAAAAATACAGGTATTTTTCGCAGTTACCATTTAAAATAGAGTAAAAACTAGAATTTACAGGAGGCTATTAAAAGCTTTGAAAAAACGACTGCTAACACCAGCTTAGTGGCTAGTGCAGGCACAAGAAAAAAATCGTTTACCCATCCTATAACAAAGTTAATGGCCGTTCTCACCCACCGGTGTGCTGTATGGTACAAGTTATAAGAAATTAAAATGAGCTCGGTGGTCACTTTTGTAGTAGAAACACATCACAAGTCAGTCTTCTTCTACTTCATCCTAGCGTTATCCCAGTCGCATCCGAAGCTTTTACCTCTAAGCCTGGGGTTCAATTTTTATAGTTTAACTACATGCTTGGCTAAATTTTGATATTTTCCGCAAATCAACTGCCATCTGACTACTACACTATTGGCGATTTCGAAGCATTGCCGTTGAGACCATTTATTGCACTTTTAGGGCTCCAACTACCCGTAACAACTGCTTTAGATGTTCTTAGGGCAACCGGGACTAACCGCTTAACGTGCTATCTGAGGCACGAACAGACCAATTCAAATCCCCATATTCATGCCCACAAATATTTTCACTGAGCGGGGATCGAACTGGAAAGCGGTCGCGTTCAATACGGCTATATCTTAGAGGCTGTCTCACAACACATCACAAGTCATTTTTACAGTAGAAATGATGGATTTCCCAGTTCAAAAACCACTATATTATTGAGAATATTAATGTTAAGGTAAGATAAGATTAATGCTCTTTAATGTACACCAAACATAGGATACATACAGAGGACACACGAGGATACAAAGGATAGTTGTATCCATCGGTCTGCGATCTCTTCCATACTTCCAGTATATGGACTATCTTGTTAGAAACAGGTTAGTTTGCGGTGTATACTAAATTGTAAAGTCATTGAGACTCTTTCATTTTCTTTTCCCATCTACAGTAGCTGCTGTATGATGAATTGAAGACATCTCGTGTTTTTTCATGATTTTTGAAACTAATGAAATGCACGAGACTTATTTTTCTGTAATTAGATATATTATTTTCTCTGTCGCTCATAACTTGTACCACAGTATAAAAATAACTTCCAGTTAACTCGGCTATACAGGTTTAACTACTAACATCCGTGCCCTTTGGATTTCCAATTAGCACGAGCAAACTTAATAAATGCTGATTAAATCTAATAGGTACGTGTCTTATGACCTAATAAAAACTATTTAGTGTAGTTAGTTTGTTTATTTCATTGATTAAATACTTGGAAAATTGTTTAATAATACTTGCTGTATTATTCACACATAAGCTAAGCTTCTAGTATGTTTTCAATCTATTAACCTATAGTAGTCCACTGCTGGAGCCTCTGTCACTTTGTGCCATAGCATCTGATTATCCCCTTTTAGCATTCAAATTATAAGTATATCTTGCTGCGGCTGGGGTACGTCTCTCCTTCCGATTGCCTCCAGTCCTGGAATTTTTGCTCCAATGGTCATCGTGGAAACTATAATATGGTATAACAAAAAAGCAGACCGAATGTTTTGATAAGAATAAAAACTGGATCTAGTTTATCCAAATCGTGACAATATTTTGTAAACTATATAAAAAATGAGAAAGATTGCATTTTCATTGAAGCAGCAGTCCAAAGCTGCGCTATAAAAATAGTTACCAACACAGTGTTATTTGCTAGATTAATTTAAAAGTCCCAAGCAAAATCTGAGTTCTAGATAAATTCAGTAAATTAAAAGTCGAACGTTCAGGCTTCATCCCGTTTTAAAACTCGTAGCTATCCCGAACGTTTCATTTTAATGAATTGTCGTAGAAAATCGTCGGTTTCCAATTCAATTTCTTTTACTTTCAAAGTTTATCATTCAATTTAAATTGTATGGTAAATATTTTTCCTATCTTATTCTTTGAATTTAACCTGCGTGGCGTGGCGGTCGTGTTTGACTGCTATGATCGTTCAGTAGTTGGAGAAACGCGTTTCAAATAGGAGCGTGATACGGGATCCTTTTATTCAGGTTATTCAGCTCGGAAAAAACAAATTCGAGAAAGAACTAGCCAGAAGGATTCAGCTAGGCATTTCGCAAACTACGTCGAGTCTTCTTTGACCAGTGCATCCTACCTGTTATGACTTACGGTGCCGAAACGTAGACACTAACGGTAGGGCTAATCCATGTCCAGCAGTGGACTGCAGTGGGCTAATTGATTGTTTGATGGGATCCTTTAAATGTTACGTAAATCGTTAAGGTCATCAAAAATAAGGGCCACTATTGTAAAATTATCGACGGCTATAATGGTGGTTCTCTTTCCTGAAACTTAACCATCACGCAACTCAATGTCATATTAACGTGATCAATATGTAAAAATTATATACCTACTGATTTAATGCGTGTATATTAGGTAAAGACGAAAACAATATGGGTTTCTCCAAGACGGGCATTTCTTCTTCAACGGTGTTGCACACGTCCGTAGGTTACAATAAACACTTCCGATTAGTTGTGCTAGACTAAAGTGGTGAAAAACTATCTTACCCTGGTTTCTTTGTAATTTACCTTCGTAGTTCAACAAGGCAACAGTTGTAAGACGCCTTTCTCTTAAAGTAATTGGATTGTCTCCGAAGATGCGCAAAAGTAGTTTATAATACGAACGTCTCCTAACCAACTTAGAAGTTACTTAAGAGACTGCTTCCACCTAAACTATAGTAAAACTAATATATTTCAAAATACTCACGTTTTCCATTTATTTCCTAATTAACTCTGTATCCGGAGCGATGTAAGATTTTAGGTGAAACTGCTTTCGTTGAACTTGTTTGATTTGATATCTGAGTGGTAAGAAATGTTGGATGTGGTATTTTACAGAAAGAAAATACTTGCCTTTATGAAATCACTAAGGAATCGACTTGTGTTGCATTAGTATCTTTTAATGCATAAAGGTATATATCGGCATATCTTTGAAGTAAACAATGATACTAATTCTACAGCCAAATTTTAAATGGCTTAGACTTGTAACCTATATTTTATAACTGTCTTTTAAATGTGTAATTTGACACGTAACGTTGTAGTTGTTAAACAGTCACTATATTTTATTTTACGTTAGTTAGAAAAATTTGCTATACCGTTATAAATTATGACATAAAATTTCATGTAAACAGATAGGCAACGGTACACTAATGAAGTATGGGTTATTAACTTTTTCAACACATTTGGTTCAAAAGTAGCTCTAATTTCACCATGATTAGGCACATAATGATATTTATAGTCAAACTGTGACTTTTTCATTGTTATAATTCACAAGTGAGTTATAGATTTTATTTAATTTTATTGGTTATATATCGCCACCGTCAGAGTTTTCACACTCATCCGATATCCGATATCGGTGTCGGACGCCGATAGCCGACACCTTATGCTGTTTTCACATTTATCCGATAATATCGGCCCGATACGACCATTCGCTTGAAAGCACAGACTAGTTAGAGATGATAGGAGTGAAAAAAAAAGAAAAAATGGCAAGCAATTTTCGTCCTTATTGACATGACGTAATCAGCGTCATCAATTAACGCGAAACGACATGTGACTCAGAGAATGTCCTTAAGGTCGAAAATTGCTTTCAGTCGCTGTTTTAGTCTCTTTGTGTTCCGATATCGGGCCCAAACAGTGGTGATGGCTCCGATAACCGCTATCGGGCCGGGCAATGTGAAAGAGAGATACATATATCTCATACATTTGACTTCCTCCGATATCGGATTTCGGATATCGGATGAGTGTGAAAACGCTCTAACACCCCGTGCTGTCCTCAAATAGCACCCATAAAGCGTGTACTGCGCATATAGTGTACATTTTGTGACGTGATTGAGGCCAAGATAAACATACATATTAAAATGTATTCATATAAAGATTCAACTCAACCGCCAATTCTCATCTTTTGAAAATAAAAACGTTACTTTTATTGGTTGTTGGTATGACCTGGATCGATACTACAAGAGGTATCGAAATCGGTGCCTCGAGCACGAATAATATTCGAATTCGTAATGTATTGGCGACCAATCACATTGCCCCGTTCTCGGGATACGCTCCCGAGAACGGAGTAATGCGATTGGCCGTCTTCCTACTGTGAATCAATCACAATGATCCATTCTTTCAGTACGTTTACGTTACGAATTTGATTGTTATTCGTGCTCGAGGCACTTGTTTTGTACTTTAAAGATACTATGACAATAAATTTATAGATACCAAATAAATTGAAACTACGTCTTACACGTTATTATAATTCTACTGCTTGAAGTTACCACTCTTAGTGGTTGTTTCATATTTCGATATGCTTATTTGATCGTAAAGTTTTCGAATTGTGCCTGCAAGAACTTTGCATTCTAACGCGATACGAGTTGTTCCATTATTCATAGTTTTCGAAAAATATTTCGGGTATATGGCGACCAAGATCTGCTCTGGCTACCCTACTCACCGCTGGGAACACGACACGAGGTTATTATGCTTGCGATATTCTGTAAGGCGGAGGTACTTCCCCAGTCGAACTGCTCAATTGGACGGAAATACTATCGTTTCCTCACGCCTTTATTCTCTGGGGTAGGCACTTCACCAGCTTCAATATTTTCATGAAACCTTGATGGTTTTAATACTAATGACATGCCCTATTTTCATCATTACATCATTAATTTATTCAATGTTTATCATGTTATATTTATATATATTCTACGAGGTCTGACCGTGGAGCTTGTCTTTTCACATGTGCTTCACATACTTGATGTGTCATTTCGCTCAGTACTCATCCGTTACAAGTCTGTATCTTCTCCAGTCTTAATACATCTTCACCAAACTCCAAAGATTAGTTTATATCAAATATCACATCGTAAGAAAGTTATCTCGTTAGTCAGTAATCTACAAACTTATGGTCAACTATGCTCCCGAAGGATGTTTTAATAAATAGAGATTATTGGCCTCTTCCATTTTATGAGGGCAACACCGAAGTTTTTCGTTTACGCTGTATTCGTAATATGTTTTATGGTGAATATTAATATACATTACATTTGGGTTTGTTGCTTCGAACTCTATTCTGCCTCTTGAGCTTATTGTCGATTCTAGATAGGGTTCCTTTTGAATGTGTACTTATGAATTGTAAACAGTAATTGGTTTTTTTTTATGTCAAATCGTTTTTAAGCTACTTGTGGATATGAAAATAAAAAAAGATAAATTTGTATATTTACGTTAGCGTTGGATCAATCATAAGTGAGCATTTTACCGTGAGCATTGATCCGTGATTATTAATATACTTAAAGTATCCGTCTTCTGACTGACTAGACTAAGATTGCCTATATTGTCCCTACATGCGCAATTTACATTATGGAGATGGCCCGAAGTCAGCCGAGATGCAACGGAAATGCCTTATTGGCCCACCTTACATCCTAGCATTGGAGACCCGCGAGCAGTTTTAATCGGTTCTGTGGGGTTACCTCGTGACAAAAATAAAGTACTAACGCAGTTATTACATCTATTAATCTGCTATTGTAATGAAACTAAGCCAATCACCTAATATTTATCCGACTAGAAACTCGAGAGTAACAGAAAAACTCATTAATACTTTTCTCGAA
Source organism: Eilema caniola (assembly GCA_949126895.1). Classification (NCBI taxonomy): domain Eukaryota; kingdom Metazoa; phylum Arthropoda; class Insecta; order Lepidoptera; family Erebidae; genus Eilema; species Eilema caniola. Next base: position 21,646,200 of record OX421475.1, read on the forward strand.
CCAGCAATCGAACTAACACCACACTCGCTCTCACTATGCAAGCAAATTAGTATAAAACTATTATTGCAGTAAAAATAAATAGAAAAAATAGAAATGAACTCACGATCCAGACATAAAAGTAAATAAACAAATAGTGTACACATTCAAGTGTTTTGTGGGATATAATGGAGTCCTCTGTATTCAATAGCATTATATCGATACTGGCTGAACGACTGCGATGTGAAGTGTCTACTGTTTTCTATCCGGTCTTTGTTGAACACTTGTTGGATACAGAAAGCTGGTGATTTAAAAAAGGAGTTCAATTAAAATGGAGTTATAAAGTCTATTAATTTAAGGAATAGTAATATTTTAGGACATATAATTCGCAGCGCCATCTAGACCCAAAAGGGTCGCATCCTGTAATATTTGTACTAGAAAGCGGGTAAAGCGGTGGTCTAGGTGTTAAAAAAAAGTCAATATACTATGTTCTGCCTTTTTTGAACACCTAGACCTCCGAGTAGATTATTATCCATTAACCATTAGGTTGCCTGAAAGACATCACCATCACCATTTCTTGTGCTTTCCGTACATGTAGGTAGTGCCTATAATTATAATAATTTCTGATAATTTTATTAGTATAAAGTAAAAATAAAGATTTTTGTAATCTAATTTAGTCTAATCGAATCGAAGATTCGATTGGCCTTGACGTCCAAAATAGTCGACCCAGACGCGATGTCGGGGATCAAAATCCCTTAAAGAGAGTCTGCGAGACTAATGCACTCCTTTCTCCGAAAATAAAAAGAAAAATGCTTTCAGCATTCAGTTAATGTTCATAAAAATCTTATTGGCACGTAGCATTGGCATGTAGCGTACTTGTAATGCCTATCCATCATTCTCTAACAGCTGGGACAAATAGAAGTGAGTAGATTAAGGCTAATATGCCCACCATATGTTACAATATTGACTATTCGGTAACATTTGATTGATCGCTGACCTACCAGTGAGTTCAGCTATTATAAAGCCGCGGTAGAGTTGTTTGACCCTTATCCTTCTCAGACTCAAATACCTATTTTATTCGTTAGCCATAATGAATTATGTCTTAGATTCATTTTCACACAACCATGAACAGGCTTATAACTACGTTCATTTTTGTTAATACTTAGTTGGCAGAGAAGCAGACGGCCTACCTGATAAATAGCGGCTACCGTGGCCTAAGGATGTATGCAACATCAGGGTGCCGTCGATTTTGTAGAAACTCTATACTGCCCTTCTTGAAAAACCCCATTATTGTAATCGCTTAGAAAAACCACAGCAGGGAGTTCATTCCTCAGCTTGAGTCTGCGCGGAATGAAGTTCCTTTCATGCCTCACTGTGAGCACCGTTCAAAAGCGCACTTATTAAATAGCGTAACTTAAAAATTCATATGAGTAATATTATAATCTTTCTAATGTGTCGCACTATAGGTGTTTATTTGTCAACTCAGTAGGTTAAAACGTCACTCACTTTCTACCTTTGTTGAAAGTAAAGTCTATAAAAATTATTATTACATGCGGAATTATTTAGCCTACACTAAAAATAATATCACAAATAATATAAAGATACATATAAAAAATATTAATAATAAAATATAAAAAATATAATAAAATATTATTACGCGTAAATCACGTGTAAGAAAGTTAGAATTATTTTTGACATTATTTTCATAGATAACTGAAAATATGTGAGCACCAAACGAAGCTGAACACATACGCAAGTGTACAAAGCAATAAGTATCAATTCCCCTCGGAACCTTGGAGGCTTATCAAAATAAAGGCAAGCAATAAAAGGGCAAGGAAGGGCATCTTACACAAATTGATGCCATTACCAAAATTCACTGGATGTTATATTTTTTTGGCAGTGAATTAGTGTCTTTGGACTCTTTATTTTTATGTTATATTTTGCTAAGCACTTTTTGCGCAATTATGGCAATTAAGCTCATTCAAATATTTTCAAGCAAGCATGTGTGACATAGGTGAAGTATTTGTAATCTTTTCTGAGACAGGTAAGGTGGTTCTGGTCCTATATCAGTCCGTAGATGTATAAATGTGTGTATTCCTATATCTATATATCAATAATATTCGTCAACCCAAATTTACTTCACTTGTCTCCTCTACACCTACGGCTAGTTCTCCAAAGTTAATAAATATTAACTTTCCTCAAAAATCACCCTTATCGCCTTACACAATAAGTACACGTAGAATGTAGAAATAAATTTGTAGGATCCCACAGAGGCGTCCAGGATAGATGGTCGAATTAGAGTTGCACCAGTCAATTGTCGATTATCACATCAAGCACATGGTTGATTTCTTACGCTGTATGCACTGAAGCGGTAAGTTATCAAGATTTAGGTGACGTAGATCGGTTGAGCAAATTGATCTCTCAGATTGTGGTTTGGCAATAGGATTATAGTCGTATATTATTATATCCAACCGTATTATTGTCAATTAATTTCTACCGTATTTAACTAAGAAAAACTATGAAGTTAAGGTAACTTCATATTAATTCTTCAGTCATTGGAACGGATTTAACGAAAACTTTCGTAAAAAAATTAAACAGAGAAAAATACAACATGAATTTTTAATTTATTACATTAAATATTAATATATTACTTATAGATAAAAATAAAATTAAAATTAAAATTAAAATATTAATATATTATAATATATTATATATAAAAAGGCATCGTATAAGTAAGATAAGTAAAAAAAAGTAAACATTTCTTTTGTAAACAAAGTCATACCTACACATTTTAGCAACAGTTCTATTAAATTTGCAAATAAATCGAACATGCTTTTTATATAAATCCTGAATTTCGTTTTAAATGTGGCCAGTGGTTCTCTATCGATAGTGTTATTTTTATTTGTGACAACACTAAAAGTTCAACTGTGTTCGCATTCAGTTTCTCTCATATCTGTTCCGTTAATTCTGATTCAATCTAATTTTTAATTATATTCAAACAATACGATTTCACAAATAATAGAAATACAATTAATTAATTCAGAATAGTGTCTTAATTAATGAGTAAATCAACTCTGTGTACCAATTGCAGCCAACTAGCTTAATCAGCCATTCAATTGATCGCCTAGGCTCTTTCCGACCTGAATTAACTAATATTGGTTTAAGTGTGCTAATTTTAACTAAACTGTATATTAATAACTAGCTGAGCCCCGCGGTTTCACCCGCGTTTTTCTCGTACGGACCTCTAATTTTGAAAAAAAAACATAGCCTATAGCCTTCCTCGATAAATGGACTACCCAACACTGAAAGAATCATTCAAATCGGACAAGTAGTTCCAGAGATTAGCGCGTTCAAACAAACAAACTCTTCAGCTTTATAATATTAGTATAGATTTTATGTGATAATAAATACTTAAATAAAAATGCATATTTTAAAGCAGCAACTAAACAAACTCATAAGTTTAAAATTATACATTTCAAGTTTTTGAACAATAATGAATGTCTTACTCATCTCAGCTTAGTAAAAAAATTTGTTACTTTGGAAGACAACTAGCGCCATCTATTCGAAACACAGAGAACTAACTACGAACTGAGTTTGTGGATTGTCCTCAAATAGGAGAAATTGTGTTATGCCGTCGCGCTAGTATTGCTAGTACTTTATATATTATCACGACGATTTCTTTTTCATGCTTTGTAGAATAGGCAGGATATCCTGTCAATTAACGTCAAAAAGATTTATGGTGATATTTTTAAATCTACTACTATAATGACAATACTGATGTTATGCTCTTTGCTTCTTCCCAACGACCAACGTACGATTTTAATTTACCTTTTTGATAAAAACTTGGGTGCTATCATGTTTTTCTTCAACCTTAGGTGTTCTTAGTTGTATTAATGATGATATGAACAATAGATAAGTATTTTTTTATACCACTTAGGTGGCAGACAAGCACACGGCCACCTGATGGAAAGTGGTTACCGTGGCCTATGGACGTATGCAACAACAACATCAGGGGCATTACAGTCGTGCTGCCGAACTTGTAGAAGGAAAACTGAAGCTGTGAACTGTGCTGAACTGTTCATTCCAAAGCTTGAGCGTGCATGGGATGAAGGTTCTTTTATACCGTACAGTGCGCACCCTTTCCGATTGCAATGTGTGAGGATGAACTCCCTGCCTATGGCGAGCGTTGCGATGATATAATGTAGCAGTGGGCATCATGTCGGACAATTCATCTGAGCACAAATCATAGACGCTAGAACACACACAGCGAGGCCTAGTCCCTTCTAAGGCTGAGCTGAGAGATGTCGACACCTAAGATCCCAAAACTCGAGAATGGAAAGCGGTGTCTAGAACTGCGGATCACATACTTGTGTCTTAGTAGGGTTAAATTTGACTAGGTTTAGTCGACCCCATTCGGATACTCCCAAGAGAGTAGTCTCAATTTCGGACACAAGTTGTTCGCGACTCTTCTTTACCTCGGCTCGGATTGAGGTATATTTGTACGACCCGTGTAACCCATGTCCCCATTTTTGTCGTCCGCATAACATTGAATGGAGCCATCAGACAGCGTGTCATTGATATGCAGCAGAAACAGGGTCGGGGATAATAAGGAGCCTTGTTGGACACCAGCGTTTATGTCCATGCGGTCCGAGCATATTGGGTATATTGCATCGAGCCTGTTTTACCTTCTTAACTATTCCTCCCTCCAAATATTGTTCTGTGCCTGACAGAGTCCATAAATTGTATCTTATTATTCTGATTTGACCCAAAAAGATTTAAATATCCATGACTGGCTTTTGAATGTTGGTTATCGCAATAATATCAGTTATCGTTATAAATTGTAACCTATGTGTTATTATGATGTATAAGCTATATTATTGTAAAGTGTCATTAAAATCCAGTCAATAGATTTTACGTGTAAGAGTAAGAAACATTCATCCATCCATACTTACAAACTTTCGCGTTTCTATTGTCTAAAGTTTAGATAATAGATATTATCATGGCTTTATAAATCTTTTTACCCGACTGCCAAAAAGTGTTTTTGTTATTCTTATTATTGCTCCTTACATTGAGACTTGGCCTAATTCGACATTAAATTCTTCCGGGTATAGCTCCGTGTATTTGTATCGAGGTGAATTGTTACAGAGATATCGCCACATTTCACGCAGCTGTAGTAATTTTATTATATAAAGACTCCAGGTGCTCGATGTTTTGAAGGTCTTGGCATACAGAAGTCACAGTAGTAGGTATATTATATCGGTGAAAATAATTCAAATATCTGAAATATTCAGGTAATTATACTGCCACTAGGTAGTGTTACTGATAATTTTGTATGAGAGATATATTTTGTAATCACTTGTTCCTCCATATTTTTCCTTAGTAGATACGCAAATTCAATTTCACCTAAAAATATCTTCTATTGTATAATTAGATAACGTCTAAAATAATGATCAAAAGGGATAACAATTATATACTAGACTAGAGCATATCACGCTACTGAAACTTACGTGCTTTGTAATTCAGTTGCAGGAACGTTAGTAACGACCTTGAATACGTTTTATTGCAACACATAGGTACCTTTAACTTTATATTGTACATAGGGTCAATTAAATATCGGTGCAGATATACATGTTTATTTCCAGTAATTTTGCCCATGTAACTCTGCAATCATATTTATGTCGGTATAAAAAATTACCACCCCTATATCAAACAGGTTATCAAAAATTAAAAAAAAAACCTGACAGATATTTAACTACAAACGTAATAAATCTTCAGAAATAAAAAATAACAACATTGATTTCCTTCTTCATAGATCCAACGGATATTAAAATTGCTAAGTAACTAAAAGACTTATAACCTTGGGTCCCTACACCCTAAATCTCATTAAAGCACTCTCATAAATTTTATTTTAGGGTACGGAGTGGATTACAAATAAGCTCATTACACTGTTTAGACAAAACTGATAGTGTTTAAATTAAGTAAGGGTCGATACTGACTCGCACACCCTCTTATTGAAAACTGGCAGGGGCTGAGATTCCATTAAGCGATATTATTAATTGTTACATTACAAATTATGGGAAGTTTGTTTAAAAACTCGCAGGCAAATTAAGGGTAAGAAAGATTAAAGTAATAAAAACTACTATAAAAGTTGATGAGGGTTTGGTTTATTTAAAAAACTTTGACTGCTGAGTTGTTCCAGGATGTAACACTAACTTGAACACATACGTACCTTTTGTTTCTTGCAGGTGTTCTGATCTGATCTTAATCTGTTTTATAATTCATTTTATTTCCAATATTTCAACGTTTGAGAGCCCTTTTATGTTGTTCTTAGGAACCATTAAGATTTCAGAATAACACTGATGATGGTTGATATATGTGTGTAATGACTGTGATGCTATTAGGTCATCTTATCCAGTATACCTGCTGATTAACGACTTGCCTCTGACACAGGCTTTCCTTTTGGGTATGTAAGGTCAGACAACAGTCGCTGCCACAGAAGTCAATATAAACCAAATCAAAAGAAGAATAGGATAGATGACCCCTGACTACGAAGGACAAGCCTTAGATGCAACCAGAATCGACGCTTGTATGACTAGCGATTTGTAAACGATGTCACTCGTACTAATAGTAAACATCTGATTCCAATGGTATTTAAAATGTCAAAAATCATAAGGGGCAAACGTAAGGTCATTCATAAACGTTCACCATAAATCACACCATCCATTTCTGCTTCAAAATGCTCCACAAACATCTGTTCCCGCAGCTCGACCACAAATATAGGAATTACGTTAGCAAAGTCTAAGGTACACCGAATTTGCGGTCCCATAAACACGTCTCCTTGACGCTGCGGTGTTGAGCGCAGTTCACAACTTTGCTAGTTGGTGTGCGGTCAGCAACCGGCTGGAGGGACAGTCAGCAGCAGATTTGATTTGATTTGAGATTATCATTTTAAAATTTGGAGATTTCCTTAATTCCAAAACGTACCATTAAATGTACTAACTTAGTACTCTCTAAGGATTACAAAAATGCTAATGAATCAAAACTTTTACGTTTATAATGTTAAGTAGTATAGAATTATATATTTCAGAACAATTCTTACTCATATTATTATCGATATTAGGAGTAAGCCATCAGCAGGCTGCTACTTAGGTATTAGCATCTGTTTTTCCAAGGGTTGTCTAGAGGACATCTGAGCCTGTGTTATTCATTAAAGTAATATCTCAGTTTTAGCGTGTCTCTGGATGGTATAACGTAAATCCCAGTATTTTTAAAGGGGTAACACATGAGTCTTAAAATCGAAGTGCATATTTTTGACAAATTTATAAATCTGATTAAATTTAATTTAGAATTCCAAGTCCTTTTTTGCCAACACAAAGCCACCACAAGTTCGCCCAAGGAGTAAACCATCTCTTTCCCATTCCTTCGATACGTATGCTTAGTTAGATCGATAGAGATCATTACCAACCTATCTTTAATGTGTACTTTGCCCACACAGGTATTCTCCGTCCCTTATCGGGAGCGCAACACCTCTACTAGAGCCGTGTAGTTTTGTAGTTTTTTACTGCCTTTGTCACACAAATGAAAGGAAATGTATAAAAGATATTTTCAGTTCTTTCCCTCTTGTTGTAAAATTTAAACGTATCCATATTGATAGTTCACTTGTACTTTTCTAAACCTTTGAGTAAGGTGAAACCGGTCACGTTCTTAATAAATATCGTGGAAAAATACAAGTGCATTATCAATATGTGTAATAACAAGTTCCACCAAGTGCCATCAACCGTCAGTATAAATAGTTAAAGGTAAAAAATTTCAGTGCATTATTTTAATAATAGCTGAAATGAAAATATTTGAAAAGAAGAAAGAATTCGAGTATTATTATAATCAATCATTTCCAAAATACAAAATGTTGATAATATTTTGACGAATTGTGAGAAGTGATTACCATTCCACATATTTCAAGAGATCAAATGAGTTCTTGATTAAAACTGATTTTTAAATTTATGATCAAATATTAATAAGGTCAACAAGATAATAAATACATTGGCAATCAACTTTAAAAAAAAAATCTGCCGTTTAAACAGCTTTTTTATATAGGACACGTCAATTTAACTTCACCTCGCCTGATGGTTAGCAGAAAACATAGTTTCTGGAAAGAGGGGTACTATTTTTACACGTTACGTAGTGACACTAATTTTTACAAACTTTTGTTTATGATTCCCAACCGACTGTAATGTGAGGTTCTTCAAGAAGGGCATCAGAAAATTTGTACAGTGTCGGCAGCACGAGTGTACCGTTCCTGGTATTGCACAAGTCCATAAGCCACGGGAACCACTTCCCATCAGGTGGACCGTGTGCTTGTCTCCACCTAAGTGGTATAAAAAACTGCAATAAATTTGTTCTGTGCAATACTTTGTAACAATAAAGCTACGCAATAGATGCCAATGATTACAAAAACCAATAGAACATTCCCAAAAATGATGCTTGATTGCATAATGCTCACTGATCAAAACATTTTATCTCCCAATTCAACATAACTTCATACCCCATTAAAATTCATCTCCCAATTATGAACTGTCATGAATCGAACGCCATTATTTGTCAGTTGTAATTGTAATGTGCGTTAGAGCAAGAGAAAACGATTGTTCAAAGGAAACTTCATGAATTATTCTGGGAAAATTTAATATCCTATCTACATAGCTTAGTCAGGGCTGAGTCAATACCAGCCCACGCAGATTAGTAATTATTCTCGAGAACGGACAGAAGGTTTTGACATTTGCCCATATTTTTATATATGTGTGGCAAAGGAGAAGGAAGGAAGACTAACAAAGGCTTTCTTATAAACGCTTAAAGGGTCAATGACCATAGTACCTTTTAATACTATGCAAGGACTCCCTAGAAATTTCTAGTGCGAAGTATAAAGATTTCATCAATGCTATTAGTCCGCACTGCACTCTCCTATTCTAAAGTTTTGTCAGGCAAAAATGGATATATAGGCGCTCCACTAAAATCTTCGGGGTTCAGTCAACCTCAACTGCTAGCCAATACACCATTTGATCAACGAACGAGGTTATTGGGGTCAATTAACTGTAAATTTCATTAAACCTATAATATATAGCTTAGCAGACCCCCGCTCCAAATTGTAAGCTTAATAAAGAGCATTATAACAATTCTGGGTATATGATACACTGAATGCGCAATTGGGTTGAGTCGACCATTTCCTTGTTCCAGGAGTTCCTCGTAGAACAAAAGGATACAGTGCATACCTCCGATGGCGAAATTCGTAGTCTTCAGTAGTAATTAATTATCAGTGCTAACACTGATAAGTAATACTGATAAACCTAACCTAAGTGCGTAAACCGGTTTATTTATAATATAAAAGTAAAAAAATATCAAAATGAAATAATTTTATTATTTTTAAGTCTTCAGGCATTTTTATTTTTTTATTTAAATTTTATTATTTCTTTATCTGCTCCTGAATTAATTGTAATGAATTCAACTGTTGTTTTATTCTTCATACTAGTACTTTCAAAACTTGCACTTCTCTTTGCCTCAATCGGGTAAAAATAAATTATTTGCAAATCTTAAGCTCGATGAAAATTAATGGGTACCGCCTGCTATAAAGCTTGTTTCGGTCGTTTTAGCATCAGTCGGGTTTTTTGCTTATAATAGTTTATTGTATTTTATACTTTTTAGTTATGACATAAATATTTTTGTTATCGTCTTCTAATTGCCTTAATTTTAATACCCCACTCGATAAATTTGAGTGAAAAAAATGTTTTTACCACATACATTTTGGCGTCAAAAACCCAACATATAGCTATTGTTCATATTTTATGTACCTAAGAACACTTACTCAATAAAAAGAACACAAACCCTTTATAAGGAATAAAAATAATACAGATAGACAAAATGGGTTCGATGATTACTGCAAAAGTATCCACTGAGGCGTAACCATAAACGCCACTACCCTGATAAAAAATGTTGATTAATGGTTGATTAGCAAGTAAGTAATAAAGCAGGACTTCTGACAACATTGCAGCATGATGCACCAGATTTATGTTGCGGAAAATTCGATGCTCGTACTTGCATCAACGGGTAAATATCGAAAATAACAAAGGTTTCGTTCAACTTTCACATGATGTTTGAAAAAATTTTGGTTGAAACTTTGATACGAATGAGATGATGAAATATTTAAAAAAGAAAGAAAAAGATTTTATTGCTTTGGTCTGTGTAGTCCTATACACCGTGTATTGATTTGTCATAGGAGATATAAGGCAACTGTCTTAGCAAACATTAGCTCTTTATATTAAAACTGTGTATTTTTAGCTATTTTGACTAGTATTTCAATTTCAAATTTTTAAAACATTTTGTTTCTACTTACTAACCTAACTATCGGAAACAATGAATGATGTTGCAATCATTTTTAAACATTGTTTTTCGATTACTCCGCCCAAACAAATATAATAATAAATATAATATACTCGATACCATTGATAGGAGAGTCCGGACTCAGTTGACTGCATTTCGAATGCATCATCCACGGTCGTAAGTCGTGAGATTGTACATCCCGCGGAAATGTGGGGGTCGAAGGATTTTACAATGCTAAGACCCTCCATAACCGTGAGGTGTGCAATCTCAGAGACTATTTTCTTAAGTCCAACGTGGAAATGCATCGTGATTTAGTTAGTCAATGTAGATGTCGGGCTCACCCCGCTAGGTTTGGCTAAGGGTAACTGGCGTAGGCCTACAGTTATTGGCACTAATAGCTGCAGGACGGTATGGCAGAGTAAGGAGCTACATGGCAGGTTCTATCGGGCTCTCCACAGGCCCATAGTAGACCTATTGGCACAGTATAACGAGTCATACAGTATGTTGACGAAGCCGTTTAGACAGAGCAATCGTGCGGGGTGAGCGGAATGGCGGGAGAAGGGGTAATTACCGAGTCGCCATACGTCTAATTCAGTAAGTACATCGTACTCGGGATTCAGGGCTGTCTAATTTGTAGTCACGTTTTTATCTGATTATATTTTTTTGTTGATTCGTTTGGTTTGTTTAAATTGTTTTCGTTATTTTGATTAGTCTATTATTACGTCTAATACAGTAAGTACATCGTACTCGGGATTCAGGGCTGTCTAATTTGTAGTCACGTTTTTATCTGATTATATTTTTTTGTTGATTCGTTTGGTTTGTTTAAATTGTTTTCGTTATTTTGATTAGTCTATTATTCATTTAGCGATCAAGATGGAGGACTCGAAATTTTCACTAAAATCGATATGGGTATCGTTTTAAGGGTTTTTGGGGTCGCTGATCACGAATATGTCATCTATTTAGCGATCCAAGATGGCGGACTCGAAATTTTCACTAAAATCGATATGGGTATCGTTTTTAGGTTTTTGGGGTCGCTAATCACGAATATGTCATCCCATTTAGCTATCCAAGATGGCGGACTTGAAATTTTCACTAAAATTGATATGGATATCGCTTTCAGGGTTTTTGGGGTTGCTGATTACGAAAACATCATCCATTTAGCGATCCAAGATGGCGGACTTGAAATTTTCACTAAAATCGATATGGGTATAGTTTTCAGGGTTTTTGGGGTTGCTGATCACGAATATATCATCCATTTAGCGATCCAAGATGGCGGACTTGAAATTTTCACTAAAATTAATATGGGTATCGTTTAAAGGATTTTTGGGGTCGCTGATCATGAATATGTCATCCGTTTAGCGATCCAAGAGGGCGAACTCGAAATTTTCTCTAAAATTGATATGTACATCGTTTTCAGGATTTTTGGGGTTGCTTATTATGAATATATCATCCATTTAGCGATCTAAGATGGCGGTGTTAAATCGTTAAAGCGCCCGAAACATTTATACCTGCAACCAGAGGAACCGCAATGTATGCATCATATCAGGCGCTGCGTTGAGTAGGTAGTTTTAATTAATTATAATTTAAGTTTTAAAATTGTTAATGACTTTTGAGCTTTGGCACTGAGTACATGTCTTGTTAACACCTCGGAATTTTTATTCTCCTCAAACCAAGTCCATTTTCGTACATGGTCCTAACGAACCGGATAGCTGCAAGATTAGCGAATATAAATAAGGATAAGGATTAAGATATAAGGAATTAAGGATTTGCCCAAAGTGACTTCGAGGATTAAGTTCAAGCAAGACAGTTCGTGGTGTAAAGCAATTTCCTATTTAAAACTATTTAATATCTTCACCCAGCACTCAGGTAACAAAATAAAAGTAGATTTATATTAAAAGGTCAGTATATTTTATTGCTTACCATATGTACAGTGTTAGAGTAAAATCATTAGGTACCTACTTACATTGTGATTAGTATTTGTTCATTAGCAAAATTTAGTTTAAATCATACTTAATACAGTATAGTTAGCTTACTTGCTACATTATTTAACTAAGTTTGTATGACGCTATAACTAATTTACATAATTAACCGTGATTGTTAATAGTTAGGTATCTTGACACAGTAGGTACATTGGAGTGTTCGATATTAATATTGCAAGTCATTGTTAAAAACAATACAGTTATTAGTTTAGGAATAATCAAAATAGTGCATTCATCAAGATAATATATTGGTATTTACTTGTATTTAATGGTATATGTACTTAGTTCTTTTATAGCATTGTGTGAATTATTTAGTAAATTTATGTAAGTGGTAGTATAGGTACAGTGTGAGTCCTACGTACTTTATTTAAAGCTTATACCCTAAATATAATATATGTAATTGGGTAAATAGATTAATATTGTTAACGCAGTAACATTAGTAAGCTTTAGTAGTGTAGGTAGCTTTCAAAACTATATTGTTCTGTTATAGGTACTCTTAGTATATAAGTACGCATTGGTTGATAATTGTAATTGTATCAGTTCTAGGTTGACAACACCCGTTTCCCAGTATGGCCGAGGAAAAAGATTTAGTTAAAAAGCGAGGTAGCTACAAGGGTCGTTTGACTGCCTTCGTTAACTATCTGGACTCACTTGAGGACAAAGAGCTATCAAGTTGTGATATTTCGGAATTGCAGTTGCGTATGGAAAAACTGGAGTCGGTGTACGAGCGATACGATGAGGTACAGTTGCACCTAGAATGTATTGTAGAGGATATAAACGTTCAATACTCTGAACGTTCCGATTTCGAGTCTATTTATTATAAGTCCTTGTCCAGAGCGCAAAGCATTCTTAACAATGTTAATAATGATAATAAATCGATGCAGAGTTGTAAAAGCACTCGTACTAGCATGCACAGACCGGTTAAGTTACCTACCATTCAGTTACCAAAGTTCAGCGGATCATATGATAATTGGTTAGAATTTCGTGACACCTTTACTAGCCTAATTCATTCAAATGATGAAATTGACGTTATTAATAAATTCCACTACTTGAGAGCATCTCTTGAGGGAACTGCTGCCATCGTAATCAAAAGTATTGAGTTTTCTTCGAGTAATTACGCCGTTGCATGGAGTTTATTATGTGACCGTTTCGACAACAAAAGGCTATTGGTAACGAATCACGTAAATGCATTACTAAATATTGAGCCTATACTGAAGGAGTCGTCTATTGCTTTAAAAAATTTAATTGACAAATTAAATAAAGACTTGCGAGCTTTAGCATCATTAGGGGAACCTGTCAAACAGTGGGATACACTTTTGATTTGCATTATCACTCCCAAGCTTGACCAAAAAACCTTTCGTGAGTGGGAGGAATGCAAAGGCAGGTTAGACAAGGACAGCCCGATTACGTTTGATGTATTCCTACATTTTCTACGTGGTCGAGCTGACCTCATCGAAACCTTAGAGTCATCACGTCATAATTATCCACATACTGTTAATAAATCAGGCCCTAAGTTAAAGTCTATGGTGGCTACGCAGTCTTCTAGCGGTTCTAATATCCATTCAGTTCCTAAAGTATGTCCCAAATGCAATAGTAATGATCATGCACTATATAATTGTCAACAGTTTCTCGCATTGAACACTGACGCGCGTCTCAAATTACTACCTAGCTATAAAATATGTTACAACTGTTTTCATTCGGGTCACTACGCTAACAAGTGTAAAAAACCAGGTTGTAAACACTGCAAACGTAGACATCACACACTTATTCACACAGATAACAATAAATGCACCATTACGAATACACATATTGATAATTCACCCCCTGATATGATTAATAACTCGCATACATCTGTTCCGTCCGCTACTAGTACCACACCTAACGTAGCTTTATCCGCTAACATTGCTTCTTTCCGTGGTCATAAGCAGCGAGACGTGTTGTTGTCCACCGCCTTGATCAAACTGCGCGACCATAATAACTGTGTACATGTCGTTCGCGCCGTTCTCGATAGTGGTAGCACCTCATCGTTTATAACAGATAGGTTATGTAGACGACTAAATTTAATAACTAGCCAGGTAAATAAATCTATACTTGGTATAAACAATGTCACGTCACGCGTCGGCAAATTATGTCGAGTTAAGATGTCGTCATTACAAGATGACGTTGTTTTTGATTTAAACTGTTTTGTTTTGCCATATATTACGAGCAACGTACCGTGCCGTGAAATTAATATATTTGATTTCGAGATACCCTCGAATATTACTTTAGCCGATCCCAACTTTTATAAGCCTGCAGAGATCGATATTTTGATAGGTGCTGATCTGTTTTGGGAATTATTGGGATCTCAAAGACTAAAGTTAGGAGCTGGGAAACCAGTATTATGTGAAACCCGTTTAGGATGGATAGTTTCCGGTCCAGTCACACAAAACTATGTATCATTACTCTCGAATGATTTGAAATGTAATATTTCTGTCAATTCTGTAGACAATCATAGCGAGTGGGATAAACTTAGATCGGATCTAACAAAGTTTTGGCAGTTAGATGAAATAAACACGCTGTCCTCAAATTCTTATATGCCAGAAGAAAAATTATGTGAGGATCATTATATTAAAAATACGACACGATTGTCTGATGGTCGTTTTTGTGTTCGTCTACCACTTAAGAAAAATCATTCGGTTCTAGGGGAATCATACAATAAGGCTACACATTGTTTACGTTATGTAGAACGTAAATTGAAAGTTGAGCATGACTTCGGCAAGATGTATTATGATTTTATGTCAGAATACCAGTCGCTTGGTCACATGACTAAAGTGAGTGGACGTGAGTTATATCCCGGTTATTTTATCCCGCATCACGGCATATTGCGAAAGTCAAGTAGCACGACTAAACTGCGTGTTGTTTTTAACGCGAGCAGCCCTACGTCGACGGGAGTGTCTTCCAATGACCTTCAGATGGTAGGACCAACGGTGCAGGACGATCTTTTGTCTATACTTATACGGTTCAGATTCCACAAGTATGTTTTGTCTGCTGACGTGGAGAAAATGTACAGACAGATAGTAGTCCACCCGTCGGATCGGTATTTACAAAAGATCGTGTGGCGCGATAGTATTAACGAATCTATCAATGTTTACGAATTGAACACCGTCACGTACGGTACCGCCAGTGCTCCGTTCCTTGCGACGCGATGTCTCAAGCAAGTATATAAGTATATCACTCATGATTTTTATGTAGACGATTTGCTCACAGGCGATAGCGATTTTGAAACCGCTAAGTTCATTCGAGTTGAGGTCACGAAAGCACTTGCGTCAGCATGTATGCCATTAAGAAAATGGAAATCTAACGACCCTAAATTGGTGGCGGATGTTCCTACCTTAGACAACTTAACTGCTTCAATTGGATCAGACCAGCCTGATAAGCTTCTTGGCCTCGGTTGGCATGTCAATTCTGATGAGTTGGGCTTTCCATTAAATTTTGCAAGATCTTCAACTGGTCACACAAAGCGTGATTTATTATCAGTAATTGCACGTATTTTTGATCCCTTGGGATTACTATGCCCTATTATAGTTACCATGAAGGTATTATTGCAAAGGATGTGGTTAGCTAATCTATCATGGGATCAGCCGCTCCCCGATGAGATAAGTAAACAGTGGGATATTATTATTAAATCTTTGCCTCTTTTGAATTCACTTCGTATACCGCGAGTTGTACTTTGCAATGCACATAGGGAGTTGGAACTCCATATTTTTACAGATGCGTCGGAGACCGCATACGGTGCTTGCGTTTACATTCGCAGTTTCAATGATGACGGTAGCTGTTTGGTCCGTTTATTGATGGCCAAGAGTCGAGTTGCCCCAATAAAGCCCACGACTATACCGCGACTTGAATTGTGTGGTGCGGTTATTGGTTCACGTCTTCATAGTAAGGTGATCAGCTCACTGCGATTGAAGGTTAGTCGAGTCTATTGTTGGACTGATTCGACCATTGTGCTGGGTTGGTTAAAGATGATGCCTACCAAACTTCAACCTTTCGTACGCAACCGTGTTGCTGAAGTTTTGGATATGGCAGAGAACTGCACCTGGAGACACGTTCCAACGGATAAAAACCCAGCAGACCTAATATCTCGAGGCGTGGATATTGGTGTTCTGAGGGGTTTAGATCTGTGGTGGTCTGGACCAGAATTTCTAAGACTCGATCCGTCTCAGTGGCCTTCTCAAGTTCAGTGTTCAGGCCTGGAAAAGCTACCAGAGATTCGACCCAATTTAGTTTTGAGTGCTGTCGTTAATGACTCCAAAGACGGGACACTGATAGACTTTACTCGTTTTTCAAATTACTCACGGCTTATACGTTGTGTAGCTTATGTTTTAAGATTTATTAATTCAAGTAGGAAAAACTATCCTACAATTAATTATTTGTCTCAGGATGATTTACAAAATGCGCTAGATGTTGTCATTACTGAAAGTCAAATAGAATCTTTTCCTGAATATAATTTACTTTTAAATAATAGCAGTTTACCAAAAAGGAGTGCCCTTCTCAAGTTAAATGTATATTTAGACCAAAGGAAATTAATGAGAGTGGGAGGACGTCTCGATAATTCGTCTTTTGAATATGGTAAAAAGCATCCTATTGTATTACAGTCCACACATCACTTCACAAAACTACTGTTTAATTTTGAACACATAAAATTAATGCACGCTGGCCCACAATCCCTATTAGCTTCCATTAGGGAAACATACTGGCCAATAGGAGGTCGCAATTTGGCAAAGGCTTGCTTTCATAAATGTGTTAGATGCCATCGTATGAAGGGTAAGGTGGTAGCCCCTTTGATGGGCAACTTACCTCGTGAGCGCCTTAGTCCTGGTTATCCCTTTGAGAGCACGGGCGTTGATTACGCCGGCCCTATTATGAGTGTCAGCCGTCAGGGTCGTGGATGCAGGCTAGTAAAGGTGTATGTCGCAATTTTCATTTGTTTTACAACCAAGGCCATTCATTTAGAGCTTGTTGGTGACCTAACAAGCAATAATTACTTACTAGCTTTGTATCGATTTATATCTCGAAGAGGCAAGCCCGTTGATATTTTTTCGGACAACGGTACCTCATTTGTCGGCGCGTGCAACGAACTTAATAAGTTTTTAAAATTGAATAGTTTGTCCTTGGGTGAAAGTACAGCGAACGATGGCATTCGATTTCATTTTATACCCGCGTATACTCCGCATTTTGGTGGTCTCTGGGAAGCCGGTGTAAAATCAACAAAGTACCACCTTCAAAGAGTGTTGGGAAATTGTCACATGACGTTTGAAGAGCTTTACACCACGCTAACTAAAATTGAAGCCATTTTAAACTCTCGACCACTGACGCCGTTATCTTCGGATCCAGCAGACTACACTCCCCTTACGCCAGGTCACTTCCTCATTGGACGCCCGGTTACTTCCTTGCCACAACCTGATTACCGAGATACGTCTACCCACCATCTATCTCGTTTCCAACGGATCGAACAACTCCGGCAACATTTTTGGAATAGATGGAGCAAGGAATACGTCGCAGAGTTACAGGTGCGGACCAAATGGCGTTCAGGAAAGGATGTTCTGAAACTTAACTCCTTAGTAGTGATTAAGGAGGATAATCTTCCTCCTCTAAATTGGAAGCTGGGACGAATTGTGGCTTTTTACCCTGGAACAGATGGTATAGCTCGTGTTGCTGACATAAGGACATCTTCTGGAGTCGTTCGGCGAGCATTCAACAGAATCTGTCCATTGCCTGTATCCGACGAGTCTGGTTGAAACCGCTGTTACTTGTTTCAACGCCCGGGGGCATGTTAAATCGTTAAAGCGCCCGAAACATTTATACCTGCAACCAGAGGAACCGCAATGTATGCATCATATCAGGCGCTGCGTTGAGTAGGTAGTTTTAATTAATTATAATTTAAGTTTTAAAATTGTTAATGACTTTTGAGCTTTGGCACTGAGTACATGTCTTGTTAACACCTCGGAATTTTTATTCTCCTCAAACCAAGTCCATTTTCGTACAGGCGGACTTGGAATTTTCACTAAACCGATATGGGTATCGTTTTCGGGGTTTTCGGGGTTGCTGATAACGAATATATCATTCATTTAGCGATTCAAGACGGCGGATTTAAAATTTTCACTAATATTGATATGGGTATGGGTATTTTTGGGGTTACTGATTACTAATATATCATCCATTTAGCGCCATTATTTGAAATACATAAATTTACAGTTTGGTTAGACTTGACTGCAATTGATTGAGTGGAACCGGAAATACTGCTAAATCCGAAAATCGACATCCAGGCGAGGCAGCGGGTATCAGCTAGTATTGTTATTAAATTGTAATATAGTTATGTTTATACATTATATATAGGTACATTTTTTTTAGTTATTTACCACTAGCTTTTGCCCGCGGCTCCGCCCGCGTGAATGTCGGTTATCGCTTGGTGTTGAGCCGACACTATTGAGCATTAAATTCGCCTCTCTACTCAACTTTGTCCTCGCCTGTGTTTTCGACGTTCTACTCGCCTCTATATACGACTCTCTACTCGACTTTCTATTCGCCTCTATACTTGAATTTATACTCGACTCTCTACTGACTTCTTTGCTCCTCTCTCTACTTGACTCTGTACTCTCCTCTATACTCGCCTTGCAATCTACTTGATTCTCTTTTTGCCTCTCTACGTGACTCTCCCCACTCGCCTACATACTCGCCCTCTACTCACATCTCTACTCGAATCTCTACTCACCTCTCATTTGATCTCTACTCGCCTCTACATTCTCTCTCCACTCGCCTCATTATTCGCCTCTCTACTCGACAGTCTACTGCACTTCATTTGATTCTATACTCACCTCTCCACTGGCTTCTCTAGTCACATATCTACTCGCCCCTGTAGTCGACTCTACTTGACTTTCTATTTGACCTCTACATGCCTATCTACTCGCTCCTATAACGATCTCTATAGAAGCGAGTGAAGAGGCGTCACTCGCTTCTATATTTGGCTCATTACTCGACTGTGTCGGTTCCAAAGCTCTAATTCACCTTTGTCCAATTTTCATGAGTATATCTTCCAACAACAACCTTTTAACATTTTTCCCCTATTCACCCCCTTTTTTGCGCGATTGAAAAATGACAAACTTTAATCCCTTAACCCCCTTTTATCTCCCTTTTTCAGGATAAAATGTAGCCTATGTACTTTCCCTAGCTCATATCCATCTCGGTACTAAATTTCATCGGGGTATCTTCAAAAATCACAAACTTTCATCCCTTATCCCCCCCCCTTAACTCCTTTTTTGCGATAAAAGGTTACCTATGTTCGTTCCCTAGCTTTAATCTATCTCTGTACCAAATTTCATCAGGATATCGTCAAAAATGTCACATTTTCATCCCAAAGTCATATCCCCCCCCTTCTACCCTCTTTTATGCGATCAAAGGTAGCTTATGTCCGTTCCCAAGCTTTAACATATCTCTGTACCAAATTTCACAAATAATGACATTCATGGCCCCACTCCTCCCCCTAATTCATCCCTGTACCAAATTTCATCAGGATATCTTCAAAACTGACTAACTTTCATCCCCTATTCAATCCCTCCCCCTTAAACCCCCTTTTTCACGACAAAAGGTAGCCTATGTTCGTTTCCAAGCTTTAATCTATCTCTGTACCAAATTTCATGAGATTATCTTCAAAAATAACAAACTTTCATATTAATTTTCATCCTATGGCCCTACTCCCCCCCTTCTACACCCCTTTTTTTTTTTTTTTTTTAGACAGACAGACAGACAGCGTTACTTTCGCATTTATAATATTAGTATGGATCATAAATTTCTAGACTTTTACGAGAGTGACTGCCGTCTGTCTACATTTGAACATTGATATTCAAATTTAAATTCAAAATATTACGTTTGGTTGATCATAATTAATTGAATAGAACCTCAGATGTGACCAAAAGTCGCAATAGCCGACATTCATGCGAGTGGAGCCGCAGGCTTCAGCTAGTTATTTATTTTACTGTGAGTTGATGTGTCTTGACAGTACACACATAGTAAATAGGGGTTAAATAAATATTGCAGAAATTAAATTAAATGTACAAACTAATGTGACAACCCTGACCAAACCACAAATGTCGGCATTTCCGCAAACATCAAAGGCGATGACATACTATGACTCGTTATACTGTGCTATTGGCATCTGTATCCTGGCTAGGTTTCAGTGACATTTTTGGGGAAACGGTTTTGCCTGTGCAATTGCTGACGAAGTTATCAAGACGAATAACTACCAGAAGTATATCATGAGGGATGGCACAATTGACATCTGTCGAGCGTGTCACAAACCTGGTGAATCCCTCAGGCATATTACTACCGGTTGTTCTCGTCTTGCTAACAGCGAGTACTTGCACAGACATAATCAAGTAGCCAGGATAATCCATCAGCGACTTACTCTGAAATACTACAACCTTGTGGAAGTTGAGGAACCTTACTATAGGTATGTTCCTGAGCCAGTTCTAGAAAATAGTCATATCACATTGTAATGAGATCGATCTATCATCACTGATAGGACTATTGAAGCCAACAAGCCTGACATTGTGGTGATAGACCGGCCCGAACGCCGAGCATTGATTGTTGATGTCACCATTACTCATGACGAGAATGTCGTGAAAGCTAAGAAAAATAAACATATCAAAATTCTTGGAATTGGCCCACGAGGTTGTCGACATGTGGAATGTTGACTCAGCAATCATTGTACCGATAGTCGTGTCAGTCAACGGACTGATAGCAAAGAGCCTCGACCAACACCTGAAGAGGCTCGGGTTAGACGGTTGGATCAAGGGCCAGATGCAGAAGGCAGTGCTCCTTAATATGGCGCGCATCGTGAGAAAGTTCCTTTCTCTCCCGCCCTAACCACCGGTAGCTTGGTCCTTGTATCCGATATTGGTGCGGCACTACTGTTTAAATAGGTGTTTGTTTTTTTTTCTATATGTATTTAAAAATATAATTAGTAAGTTTTTAAATGGAATAAAAAGAAGATAATATAATATTTTTTAAAGTTTATGTGAATATCACTCATTGTAATAAAATCACTTTTAACGGTTTCTATTGCGATTTATTTGTCATTGTTTATTTTTAGACTGACGTTTCGGCTAATTTTCAGCAGCCATGTTCGGATCGGACTTAGGATGGTAGTTGTCATATAGTTTGATGTGCAAGTTATCTCTATAAAATCCGTTAAAAAGTGGTTTCATTTCAATATAACAATAAATTAATAGCTAACGGTCATCCTTTACCAACATAATGGGTTGATTTGCAAAGAGTTTACAGGTCATCAGGAGCTGCAGTTATTTGTTTCTAAGTACTAGTTTGTCATCTTTTTAGATTTTACGAACTACCATAGAGCTTTGATAATCTTAAATAACTTTGACTAAAACAGTTTGAGGCACCTACTCGTATATTTTTTTGTATTACTCACCACTGGGTCTATCGACTTACCATGGAAACCTCAATAATGGAAAGTGCTCGAACAATTCCCATACTTATTGCTGCCCACTTGGTCTGGTTAAATGAAGTATGCATAGAGCATCACCGACGATCATATCAGTTCACCACACTTCAACTATAGATCACAAACAACATAATCCTGTTCAATCCGTCCCTATATCAAGTGCACTTACCGACGCGTACATTTACAGCTCATTTATTCGAAATAATACTACTATCTAGTCCCTTATACAGAGTTAATTCACAAATCCCTTGAAATCTTCTCGGGTCTCGAATGAAATTTATAGGCTTGGCTTAATTTTCTGCCTTTAAAACGTGATTTGGTGCGACAGGGGTTGTGTCGTCATGGTTGCTTTGAAGAAATTGTATGGGAGATGGTAGATCAGCCAAATTTGGGTAGTTTCGTGGTCTAAATTTTATTGAATATTTTATTTATGTAACCGGAGAATACTTGTTCTAGGTATATTTAGCACTGAGTATTCATGAATACATATGAGATTAAGATATAAGTCGAAGAAGTTCGTAAAATTCACTCATAGCTTTTTGGTAAAAAAGCAGTTTCAAATTGTCATCATGACCTTAACGGTATCTTTACGGCATCTGAAATCATATAATGAGGATTATTATGCTTGGAAATTTTTAGTAACAACACAGAGTCTGTTATTCTTATCTCTAATTAGATATCGCCAATTTTGTTATTGAGACAACTAACCAATCTTTTAGTCACTACAGAATTTTGTAAATAGAAATATACAATAACATTTTATGTGATCAGGGAAACGAATTCACTAACTCGCAATCACACACAAACATAATCGGAAACTTCACCAGAAGACCAAAGACACAAGAATAATAGAATATGTCTAATATATTAGAACATTGTGCTATCAAGCTCCAAAACTGAATTATATTTTAGTTCAAGAGTTCATGTATACTTAAGACAGCCGATAAACTATCCCGGTAAGTCTCCTTACACAACCCCTTCTGTTCAGTTCAAGTACTCCACAAGATATTATCAAAGATCGAAATTGACTTTGAAAGTTTAGCACTATATGAATGATGTCCTTAAGTACATTTCAATTTTTTTTTAAATATTAAAAATAGTTGTATAGGATTTTACTGCCAATTGAATTATTGCACTTACGGTTGCTTGCCTTAGACTTTCATATTCATGTTCAACATTCTATTCCACAAGTCTAAGACATGTCCAACGCCATCTTTTAGAATTTCCGGCTTCATATTTTCCTAACAAACTATCCTTTTTTTTGTGCGAAAATCCCCACGAACACCGTCCTAACGCAAACGGATTAAGATCAAAGCACGCTGTCTCACCTCTATTGACAGCAGGTGTGTAAGGTTACCCAATAAGGTACCTATTTTGTAACTGAATCTTATTTGGAAGTAACTACTTACCATAAGCCCTGCAAAATTCAAAGTTTACTTACCAAAACTGCATTTTCAATGTTGAAGAGTTATCTTACGACCTTTCAAAATAATATAAAATATTAAGATGAAAAATTAGGATCTGAGTTTTTTATTATGCATAATTTACTTATATCATATCATATTTACATGTAACATTACAGTCAATCCATGACTGTCCATTGACATTATACCCTTTTGTACTCTATAAAATTTAAAGCGGAAATAAAACGAGATTGGATTAAAAAAAAATTACACCATTATTTTTTTATTCATACAAAAAATGCCTTGTCAAAATACTTTATACAACGTTATACACAATAGATGAACAAACATGATACATGAAAAGAAGAGGTGTGAGCATACTTTTGTAATCATTTTATACAATGCAATAATAATGATAAATGATTATTGGTAACCTATTGAAATATCGAATTTCTGTTACCCGAATCTTAAAACCCCGAAAACGGTTGGTAGAACTTTTAAAAGACAGATGTAATGAATGACAACTTTCTATAATTCCGTTTTTCATTTCCCAGATGAATCAATTTCCAGGTGCACTAAAACCAAATTTTCAAATAGTATTTTTTTGTTTTCCATATTGTCATAATCCAAATATAGTTATACCAGATTCTCAGAATATTTTTTTTTGTTTCCCATCGTACCATTTTCCAAATAAACTATTACCAAATTTTCATAATCTTTTTATTTGGTTCCCATACAAATCGTGTTCCAGCTAAACTATATACAGGTATAGTAAAAATCAGTAAATTTATACGATTCATTTAGGGTGTGTAACGGTTGATATAATAATAAAAAATCTAACGTTCACTTAAGACATAAATAATTTCACTTAATATAATGAAAGCCTGAAGACTTATAAATATAATATAATTTTGTTTAAATTATTGTTTTCCATGTCATGCATGAACAGTTTTGTATGGAGGTATAATCAATGAATCAGGAAAGCGAGCTCGTGAACACTGCGTACCACACCCGACCCGACTCGCCGTGGTACTTGTCTGCCCTACACTAGAGTGTTATTTAAGAACCGGAGGCGCGGAGTGAGGGGAGCCCCTTATTTCGTAGAAAGAAATTTCATAGAATTTCGTTTCACTGAAAATGCTTCATATAATATTTGGTTCTTATATTTTTATTTCGAATATTATTGTTTCAAAAACAATTTCCTACAATGAAACATATTCCAAAGAAACACAATTTTTAATCAAATTTTTTTGTTTAACAAACTTATTAAACTGTAGAATTATTTTTAAAGAATATTAAACCACCTTTATAATGTTCCAAATCACATTTTTAACTGTAACATTTTCAATTTTAACACCCCGACTCAGATTACCCCGACTCGGATAGGTTAGGTTAGAAGGCTAATGCGGGAGCGGAGCGTAGCGAAGCTCCCGCATTAGGCCTTCGTGGTTATTTTTTTATAAACCACCCAGAAGTAGGAGCCCCGCGTAGCGGGGCTCCGTCGACCTTGTAGACGCATCAATTGTTTAGTTCATAAAAACCATATATATGATAATATGTTATTCTTTGTAATAAGTTTCTATTAAATAAACAATATAATGATTAAGAATAGTTGATTTGATATTCTATGAAATGATTATTCTAATGTTTAACTTTATATGAAACAAAATTCAATGATTTAAAATTATATTAATTAAATATAATGATTATATTGATTATTCTATGAAACAAAATTATGCGAAACATTTTCTGTTATACGAAATTATATTAAACAATTGTCTATAAAACAACGCAAACCCGCGGAGGGCGGGCAGTCCTCGCCCGCAGTAACGAAGCTCGGGCGCTTGGGCGAGCTGGAACGGCTGAGGCTGAAGCCGAAGCTGCGGAAGCGAGCATGGGTGCCCGAACTTTGTTACACAAGGGCGGAAGGACTGCACTTTCCGCAGCGCCGGAGAAGAGCAACACTAATGCTTGCCTGCTTGCCTGCATGCTTGCCTGCTTGCCTGCATGCTTGCCGGTTTGATTGCCAGCTTGCCTGCATGCATGCTTGTTTGCTTACATGCATAAATATATTTTTTAAGGCAACGTGTGTTTTGTTCAGTAGGTCTCCAATTGTAGTTTTAGGTTTAGAAATCTGGATATTGTTTGTCTGGATATCAATTAACTGGATATCAATTAATTGCATTTCAAAAATTTGTGTTTTAAAAATTGGGCTTTCGTGCATATGGATTACGGTCATCTGGATTTTGCGCATTTAGATTTCGTGTGTCTGGAACTCGTTCGTCTGGATTATAAAACGTCGTACAAATGAATAAATGGGCAAATGAAATTCGGAGTTGCGATTATATAGAAAATAAAACTTCGGAATTTGAAAAACCGGGGTTATGAAAAATTGGCCAAACGTTTTCTGGATTATGATATTCGGAATGTTAAAATTCGGGATTAAGATAGGTAACCATGATTATTATATTGATCTGTTTTGTAACAAACTCTCGACGATATATCAGCATGGATTTATATTGCTTTGATACGATTTTAAATGAGACATCACAAGATGATGTAATGGAACTAGAAATAATAAAAAAATATTCTAATACCATTCAAACATATCCGAAACACACTCGAAATGTTAAAACGGGACACACTTGTTTTTCATGTGAAACACCTTTTGGCTTGCCTTGACAGTAAGAAGGCCTGAAAGTCAGTGTTCATATAAAACCACTGATAACGGATCTTACCGTATTCTGTATCCGAAATATCTCATGAGATAACATTTCAAATCAATACTGTTGTAATGGTTCACGTCTGTTTTTTTAATCAACCGGTTGTAAAACAAAAACCAAGAGCTTGTGAATATTAGATAACGTTTAATAATAATTATTGAAGTTTTGAACACAATACATTCAAAAATTAAATCAGAAACTTATAGGCACCTAAAATTATAAATAGCCATTGATTTCAATGAGTCACTAATTTAAAATTATACATTATTCTTCAGTTTTCAATAGCGATTAATTGAATAAATAAACATTATTTATTATTCAATCGGAATCTATAAACAGCTTACATAAGTTTTTAACAATTGACGTCATTTTTAATTACCTCTTTAATTTAATAAAGTGAACCTTTGTTATTTACTTGACTAACACAATTTCACAATTTCTTGATTTACTTTCAATATTCTACTACATTCACCCTACTCAAGAATTCCTTAATTATCATTTCTTTTTCCTCCCCACTAATCCAATGTAAAGAAACCTAAAGCTTGCTGTAAAATTTAATCACTAGTAAGAGGTCTTTGTTTTATTTCGGACATAAAAACCAATTTGCCTCTTGCACTCTCTGTACCCATCTCATTTTGTTTACTCAATGTTTGTATTACGTCATCTCTTTCCCTCGCCCCATGTCTACTTCTAAGATATTTAGCCATAGTCCATGACAAAAAATTTAAAACTCAAATTTAGATATGAAATTACAAAGGTATTTATATTTAGGGGAGTGTAGGGCCCTACCATCATTGGCATGGCCCGAGCCGACAACACCTGCTAGTCAGTCTGCTAAACAGTGAACAAGATTCTGGCCTCCCAATTCTATAAGGACAGCCTGGTCCTTATAGAATTGGAAGATCTGGGCCCAGATACCAAATTGCCAACTTTAGATGCATCTGGGAGTGCGCTATGAGGATAAAAGCTATAATATATACTTCATAATCATTGCAGGCTAATTCTCCCAATAAAATCTGTTCAAAATTCAGTTCAATTGAAACCTCCCAAATGTTAAACAAGGGCATTCTCATAACAGAATTTTCAAGAAAGCACATTGGTATCATGAACGTTTTTGACATTTGGCAAATTGCAATTAGTACGAGGTCTGGAGTTCCAGAATTGATATTGTCATATTCTTCACATAACCCAGAATATAAATCATTACATTAGACGTTATTTGTCATGGTGGTTGCTTTATTTGTCATAAGACACCTGCAATGAAGAATAACGTCTCGGGGGAGTACACAACACACAAATATAAAATTCACGAACACAAAGCACACCTCAGACTCCGAACAACCTTTTATGGGTCACACAAATATTTATTCCCTGTGGAAATCGAAACCGCCTCACTTGGCAGGCAATGGTGAGGTGATCAGATTATTTTTCTCTTTTTTTTCACGAAAAGACGGTCGTCTTTGACTATTACGAAATCCGTGATGTTTACGTTGTTTTTATTGAATGAAATTTTGAAGCATTTACTATGCTAACTTTTCAAATCGATTAAGATAGGAAAAAGTGAATGCCCACGTGGGACTCGAACCCACGATCTTTCCCTTACAGGGGGAATGCTCTGACCACTGAGCCACCGGGCCACACCTGAAGCTATTCAAATTCTCCTATACTACCGTCTTAGGGCGACGGTGGGAGGCATCTACCGACATTCATACGAAATATCGGAAACAATGAATGATGTTGCAATCATTTTTAAAAATTGTTTTTTGATGACTCCGCCCAAATAATTGAATGAAATTTTGAAGCATTTACTATGCTAACTTTTCAAATCGATTGAGATAGGACCGTCGCCCTAAGACGGTAGTATAGGAGAATTTGAATAGCTTCAGGTGTGGCCCGGTGGCTCAGTGGTCAGAGCATTCCCCCTGTAAGGGAAAGATCGTGGGTTCGAGTCCCACCTGGGCATTCACTTTTTCCTATCTTAATCGAGTTGTTTTTATTGTTTTAGTTTACTTAATTTAGTTTATTATCACACAATGTGAAGTTGTAATGACTAACCGTTATATAAAAACCCAAACTATAATATTTCAAAATGTTAATAATGAAAAAAACAATTATTGTATTACTATCATTTAGCGTTAATATTACGTTAACCAATACAAAATCATCACGAACTCAAATAATATATCGCTTTTCTGACGTGTACAGTTGTAAGAACACAAATACTACTGGAAACAAATTCAATTACAGAAAAAAAATAGCAAGATAAACATTTAAGATTAACAATATCAAGATTATTGGATATATTTAACCCGGGAACTCCTTAAAACCAATTCTCCCTGTTGCTCAAATTTTAATTGTCTTAAGATGTTATTGGGGTATTATTCCCCAAGTTTCTCCAACACAATTTCTTAATCATGGGTAACAGCTCTCGTGGGATGTGACCCTACCGTAATTTGTATAGGGGTGGTTTGATTTGTATCTTATGTCGACGATTTACCTCCATAAAGTGACACGTGCCTCCTTCAGAAACAAATAATGTTATTCGAATTTGGTTTTATTTTAAGTAAAATTTCGAATCGATTTGGATACAATACTCTTTTAGACATTTTCTGTGTTCATAATCCTACTCCCTTTAAATTGTAAAAGTGTAAAAGTTTGTAAAGATGTTTGTTACTCAACCGCGCCC
This sequence comes from Eilema caniola, assembly GCA_949126895.1. Taxonomy (NCBI): domain Eukaryota; kingdom Metazoa; phylum Arthropoda; class Insecta; order Lepidoptera; family Erebidae; genus Eilema; species Eilema caniola. Next base: position 21,674,834 of record OX421475.1, read on the forward strand.
AAACTACTGAACAAATCTGCATGAAATTTGGCACAGGAATAGAGATATATCGATTCAGATTGGAAAAGGGCAATAATCGTCAATAACACATGCTATTTACTATCTTTGAAAAAGGTACTCATGGGTTGTGGGAGTAACACCAGAATTTCTGGCAAATAGAGCTTCATTCGGTCATTCAAAAGATATTCCAAATATGCGGTTAAAGGCAAAATACATCCTTCTTCTTGTGCTTCGTAATAATATATTTCGTCTGAATGTTTATAAAACAAACTAGTGGTAGTACAAGTTTTGGTATATTAATTAGTAGAACTTCGCGACGAGATAATTCGTTTTCGTAAACTGTTACTTCACTTAGGGCTGGTAGTTTGCGAATGTAATTTATTTGTACCGTGTAGGAATGCGCATATAGAATTGGCAGTGGAATTCGCAAGTATTTAGCGTTTAACTAAGATGCGAAGCTAGCCTGAAGTCAGTTTTGGTGGCAGTTAGTGTGTGTGTTAAAATTTATTGAAAAGTAAATCAGCTTAATATTTATTAAAAAAGGTAATATTGTATTTAAATATTATGTTGTACATAGATACACCCCGACTTACACTAATAGGCATAGTCATGTATGCAAATATCTGCTGCCATATAGTTTCAATATCAATTGTTTTCGAACGTTTCATTGAAATTAAATCTAGGTACTTAAATCTAATACAGAATTTAAAAATTTCACTTGAAAGATGCTCACACCTCCATTTGTTTACGTTATGTCATAATGAGTGAAATTCGAGTGCGTAAAACAGAGCTTTATACATTAATTCTACCTATAGCTATAATTATTTTACAACATTCATACTGTGGATAACTTATTTATTTGCATAATACTGTGTGCTGATGGAAATTAAACGCCCGTAATGAAAACGTGGCCTATTTAAAAAGTGTAGATTAACGGCTCTCGATGGCTGCCAACGAATAAGTATACAAGCTATTTTGTCTGTACCTACATTTTGAACTATTTAATTACTGTTTAAATTTATCATGTAGTATCCATTAGTAAGAATGAGTACGCACATGTTGCACAATAAAGACACAACAACGCTGATCACTTTTATCTGTCCACGCAGAATCACTTTTTTGGTGATCATAGAACAAGCCGAGGGTCATGTTGTGCGTCAGCGGGTAACATTGCAACTTTACCGAACTTGTTGAAAAATACATATTGGACTTCAAACTTTGTCTAGTGAATACAAGGTTTAAGTGATTGTTTTCATTTCTAGATCTAATATAAAGACGTAAATAATCTACATAATTCGGAGTAAAACAGATACCCTGTTTTTTTTTCAAATGTCCCCACTTTTCCTAATAACATTATTTATGCTGTATGGAGTAGCCATACAGTTATAAATCTCCCATGTTTTTCTCCGACAGGACTTAGCAAAGTGTTAGTCATTATACCCGCGCGCAGCCATCAATCGCCGGCTTAATAGTCTGTATCTCACTTAGTTTAACGACTAGATACGTTACATACCTAAGTAAAGAAAAATCTAAAACAAACACTCCATAAAACTAACAAACTAGACCTTAATTGCATATTACCAGAATTCATTTCGTGGAATCTGTACGTTTTCATCTCATTCTGTATTGGTATCACGGGATCAACTATATATGATGGCATCTCTGTCGTTTTTATAACCTCTCTCGGGCACGGAAGTGTATCAGGCGGGATTTGCAGAACAGTCCTCTTGACACCCTTTTTGTTTATTTCATTACCATCGTCTTTAGCTAGATCCCCGGGTAAAGTTTTCTTTTCTGTAATATTCATTTTGTCATTCAAAGTTTCAATGGTGAGGCCTGCGTGAAGAATGTCTTTGTTGTAATCGAGTTTACCGTCGTCTAGTGCATCTGGCATTTTGTTGTATGCAGAACTCACGATGGGAGGATCCATTTTACAAGTTACTCCATCTAAGGAATCCTTTGTGTTTTGACTGTTTGTCTCGTTGCGCAACGAATGCATCCATTTCAATCTACAGTCACACACAAAGCTATTTTCTGTAATAAAAATATAAAATCTAAGTAAGTCAAATTTTAATAAGCTGTTAAACTTAAAAGCATCTTGAACTGTGTGATTAAACTTTCTAATGTTAAAAAAGTCTCCAAGTTAATTTGCAAATATTTTTGAAATAAAAGGGACTATACAACATTTTCCACTCCTAACCCTCGTTCTATCCCAACTAAGAACACCCTTAGGTATCATAAAGGAACCAACTTTCCAAGAGTGTTAAAGTTATTAATAACATCTGAGTTTCTACACGTTTAATATTCATCGAGTGTTTTAAGTTCATGAAACTTGATATGGAGAAATATTATAAATTCATTATTACCTTCAAGTAGCAGATTACTGTTTTGCGGTTTTAAGTTGTCCAATATAGGCTTGATGTTGTCAAAAGTTAGTGCGTGTAGCTCATTGGAGCGTAAATCTACAGAGCTTAGCCCTCGTACACCCTCAAAAAGCCCAGATGGGAGAGACGCCAGTTTGTTTTCATCAAGTGACAACTTTCTTAGTTGTGAAAGGCCATCAAACGCTCTCTCAGATATATACCTGAGATCATTCTTGCCTAACTGTAGCTCCTGTAGGTTCCACAATTCAGCAAAAGTAAATTCCGTCAAGTTTTGGATTCGATTTTTTCTTAAGTCTAATTTTTTTAGATTAGCCAATCCATCAAATGTTCTTCTGTTTAAATTGTAGATGTTGTTCTTATTCAAATCTAATTCTAATAGATTGAAAGTATGTTGAAAAGTTCCGTTTCTAATCATTGAAATATTGTTTTTCGTAAAGACCAATTTTTGAAGCTTTGGCAGATCAACAAACGCCTCTGCATCGATATCTATGATCATATTATCTTCTAGGTTTATCGTAGTTATATTTGGTAAATGGGCAAAAGCATACTGTTGTAAGTTCTCAATTTGATTCTGGGACAGGCCTGCCTCTTTCAGATTGGTTAAATTAGCAAAAGCGAAAGGTGTGATGTCCACTATATTTGCATACTTTATGTTGATAGATTTTAAGCGTTGTAGATAGAATAGTGCTTTCGTAGGTATGTAGCCCAAAGCCCCATCGACTCGAATGTTAAAAGATAAAGTTTGTAAAGTTGGTTGGGACGCAAAACTCTGCCATATGAGGTCATCTCCTGGTATTCCTCCGTTAAACACCCAACATTCCGCTTTGGTCGCATTTCTAGGTTCCCTAGTATTTTCGCAGTAGCAGTGAACTTTGGAGTCTCTGTCTGTGATATCACAAATATTTTTCTGAAAGCCTCCACTTTTCTCTTTCGGTCGCCTCTTGTTGTTGTCCCTGGCGTACACGTTTATTGACATTTCATTAACTAGGGCGAAAGTGATCAATATGTAGATTACGCCGGCGATTCGTCTCTCCATTGTTATCTGCAACAAGGGAAAGTGATTATGTTAGAACAACGTGTTTGTTGAGATTAGGTTTAATTTTGTGTTTTGTTTATATTAGATAGACCTGTTTTATATTTGTGTTACATGAAGTTAATTATTGCTTGGTATTGTGAGGTATTTTGCAGCTAAGATGAAAACTGTTTAAAATTCTCTGAGTGCTCCGCCTGCGAAATACTTCAAAAAGTCAAATGACACGTCTGTTACGTTACCATCGAATTTTATTCACGTCACATAAACAGGCATTTCTAGAATAAAGTGTGAAGTAAAATATAAAACATGAAAAACAGTAGTCGATATTGTAACAGCATACGGAGACAACAGTCAGTAGATTATGATAAATAGGTATATAAAAATATAAAAGAGTATTAAAAGAGTGTTTTTAATTTACTTGTTTCTAAAATGTTAACATTAAAAGAAAACGAAACAAAAATTTCCTGGTATAGCGAAAAATATCTCACAACTCGTTTTAACTTCTGATATTATAGTAATTAATTATTAAAACCTCTAAAAATACTAGTTATTAAGAAAATGATTTATGTTGTATGACATCCGATATATGATGTGACATTATTGAATGTTTCCAACCAGAAAACTGCAAGAGTAAATATCTATTTTAGTATTGTTTTAGTCACAAGAGTGTTGAAAAACATCGTACTAAACACATGTGTATTGATGATTACCGTCCTCGGTTCTCATACGACTCTCAGTTAACGGCTCGGGTCTCAATGGCGCCCAAGCGGTATTCACCAACGTTACACACTTGTGCCATTGTTCTATTATGAAATTAGATAAATTTATATAATATGAAACTGCACATAATTTGGTCTTGAAACACTCGTGTAAAAAATTCGGCTACGGCTAATTTTCTAACATATACTCGTATTTAAAGAACCCTTAGTATGCAACAGGTTCATAAACTACTATTATGTAACAGTTTATGTGTACGGGCACATAATTAATAATAGTACTACGTACGGGGCTCAACCGAGACGCCTTAAAACTAATGCGCGATCAGAAAATTTCTCATAAGGCTGGATTATTATGTACCAAACCATAATAACCCCTAACCACTATAACCGCTTCAATTAATTACACATCATGCCTTTAACCACATCCGTGAATAGACGGTTCTCTATAATCTAATTATAGCTTTTAGGTTTATGAATATGTAGACAATATTGTGAGCATACGGAAAAAATAGATAATAGATTTTTTTGCAATCCAATTTTTTATATATAGCTCTTTAAAAAAGATTATTCTCTCATAACAAAAGGGGCTGTTTACGGTTTTTTTTTTCTTTAAATACAAATTAATGTTTTACCACATTTTTCTACTACTATTTTCTTAGGCCAAAACAGTAACTAATATTATCATCAAAAGTGGCTGACTTTCTCGTGGGTTCAATGTTTACTGTTAGATGAAGATCCCCTGTCTCTTGGTTGCCTTGTTTGATTCTCACGGGAAGAAAAGGGTTTGCTCTTATATCCTTTTCGAAAACCATTTTTATCCACATTCTTGTTGCAGTCAGTATTTTTACGCATAGGATAAATTTTCTCAATATTTCTGACATGAAGTCAACATATACTTACTCAATCTACATAAACTTACGTTCAAATTTAAAAATTAAGCAAACAGAATTCTCGATTCCTCTCTCCAAATCGTGAATTCAAAACTAAGTTTAATCAAGCTTCCTGCTTCGTCCAAAATGAACGGTGTGAAGATATTTAGATACAAGTGCACATAAATCCCACTGAGGCTTACAGCGCTTTCAAAATGTAATTTAATTCAGCAACGTATAATCCAAATGAGTTCCAAATTATTAATTCGCGATACTGAGGGGATTCGGTTCAAGTTCGTTAAATAGTTGAATGTGATTTGGTTGATTTAGTTTGTATGTTTTGTTATGGGTTAGGTAAGGAATCCTAGTATGAATAGCAGTGGTCAAATATATATTTTTTATTGCCATGCCTACATGTGAACTGAAAATCTATAAAATATTTCAAAAAATAAATAAAAAAATATATTATTTAAACATAAAAGCATTTAAAATTATACATTAGAACGTATTAACTGCTTAACTGCTATAAAAACAAATACTAAAAACAAAATAATAATGATAATTAAGGGAAGCTCCCATACAAAAAATGTGATATTTTAGCCCTTTTTCATGCCCATTTTCAGTCGCCGAGCTAGATCTCAAGAACCGTAATAGCGAGACAGTTGAAATTTGCACAGATTATGTATTTTTACTGTGGTTACAACAACAAATACTAAAAACAAAACAAAAATAATATTTAAGGGGGGCTTCCATACAACAAAAGTGTTTTCTTATTACCGGCTACACGTAGACGCTAAAAATTATAATTGGAACCCTTCGTGCGAGAGTCCGACTCGAACTTGTTTTTTATATAGGATTTTGTTCCTAATAAATAAAAGAAGCATAAAACAATATAAAGTCAAAGTCAAAGATTTTTATTCAATCTAGAACAACATGATTGTTTCTTATTGGCGTTATAGTTATTATAGTATTATTACATAAAGTGTGGCTTTTAGGTCAAACCATCGGAATGTTATTGTAACAAAACGATAAGCAATTCAAAAGTGAAAAAAAAAAGACGGGTTGCACTCTGGGAGTGCCGGCAGAAGTGAAAACATTTTCTTTTTTCTTTCTTCGTTATATACATAGAAAAAGATAAAAAAGAACATACCATACCATACCTATTATATAGCGCTAATCATAGAACCTATCACTTATTTTCTGCAAATTTTCTGTCAGAAGAAATTAATAAATTATGAAAAGAAAAAATAATCACAAAAAATAATAAATTACAGAAAGAAAAAATAATCATAAAAGTAATAAATTACAAAAAGAAAAAATAATCACCAAAAGTAATAAATTATAATAAGAAAAAACAATCACAAAAAATCCCTGAAGGCCAGGTGGTTTGAACCCGATATTATCTGAAACTATAAGGACTTACAGTCGAAGTGCTTACCGTTTAAGCTACGACGCTATCTGTTGTAAATTGCAAAATAGATAGTCTGTACCAATCTTGTATGACGTCAGTCGTCGGTTACGCTTCAAAGGTCAACTAATCCTGACGCTTCCTTAACATTTTACACCCATCCAACGCCGCTAAAGAAGTTTTCACTTCAAAAACAATAAATCTTATGAGCTAATAACCCCGTGTTCCAACTTTAAAACATAATTTTCTAAATGGCTCATTTAACAAAACAAAAGTCTCTCATATATTTAATCAGTACACCGTTATCCTATTACTCGGACGCCCCAAAGACATTTAATAATCCCTTTAAAGGGTAACTGATATAATTCTAATAACCATGAAATTCATATTGTATCCGTTCGTTGAATTCAGATGAAGGACAAAAATACTGCTGTATAAGAATATTTTCATTTACTCATAGAAAGTTAAACCACAAGTTCCTTATACTGAGTGACAAACCGTTTCGTAATTACGAAACATTTGTGTTGTTCTAGTTTTTCGTCATATCACCATCTTCTCACGTTACGACTGCGTTTCAAACTCGATGTCACTCAGAATAAAGGCCCTGAATGGACGCAGTTTATAGCTGTAGAATTATTCAAATAATTGTATTGTAATAAGCTAAACCATTTTAAACTGTTTAAGTATTGTTTGCTAAGTTTTTTCTGCGGCTCTGCCTGCGTTAAAATTTGATCTCGTTCTCGCAACTCATGGGAAATAATTCCAGGTTAAGAAGCAGCCCATTATTCCAGACTATAAGTTATCCCTGTATTTTAACACCCCTGTATTTTAAGCCAATAATAAACACACACTTTTCCATATACTTTTGCATTTTTAATTAAGGCTTTTTATCTCGGCAATAGATTCTATAGGGCTAGGGGAACAGAATTTAAATTCCATGCGGGCTATGTCGCGGGTAACAGTTCGTTTTTAATGTTAAATTTGATATTTTAAATAAAAACAAATTATGTCTAAGGGAATTATAAAATAATAAAAACTATGCTACACAATACTATTAGCACTACTCGCGGCTCCGCTCGCGTGGATTTCAGTTATCGCGACCAAACATAGCCTATGTCCTTTCTCAAGGTCTAATCTACCCCTATACAAAATTTCATCGAAATCGGTTCAGTGGTTTAGCCGTGGGAGATGGACAAACAAACACACACAGACACTTTCCCATTTATAATATTAATATGGATACAATACATACAAAAATAAAAATAAAGGGGCAGTAGTCTGCATCGAACAATTCCTCCCCAACGACCTCTACTGGTACCATGTCCAAAAAGCTGATGCCGCCAGCTTTTTGGACATGGTACAAAGGACCGATGGCCGTAGGAGCAGGTGACACCTAAAGTGGAGACCGCGAGAAGGCAAACGAAGAGTATTACGCCCCCTAGCCAGATGGACCGATGGCCTGAAAAAGGTGGCTGGGACGGACTGGATGCGAAAGGCGGAGGATCGTACGAAATGGCGCACATTGGAAAAAGCCTATGTCCAGTATTGGACTGCAGTCGGCTAATAGATGATAATGATACATCTTATAGCTTTAAACTAAGCTGTGAAGGACTGGTCGCGGGTTTAAATTCCGTCTTGATCCTCCACATTTTCCAATCTAAATGGACTCAATTTCTATTCCGTCCTGTAATAGAATGCCTTATTTGCGGTTTCAGATATCTTCCAAAACACAGTCTTGTTTAGTGTCACGTAGTAAGGCGATACATCACGTTTTCGGTAATGAGGTTCTAGTGTAACTTATTCTTTGAGCTAGTTTTCGAGGTCAGTTGTACAGTCTCGGCAAACTGAGGAAATTTATGGGCAAAAAAAATTAATTATCGCCTTAATTAGGTACTTCAATATTTTCTTTGACCTAGGTTTTGATTCTTATGACGAAGTCATTTTGACAGATTTATACGATTATCATAATAGGTGGAAAGGGTCTGTCTACCCAACTAGGAAAGAAGGGTGACGTGAGTAGTATGTGTGTATGTATACGATAAAATGTTTGTACATTGTGTTAATATTATTAATTGAAAGTTGTTTTACTTCATAGTTTTGATAACAGTTAGTAGAACATAACACTATATAACCGACGACGATGAATGATTCTCCACTTTATGATATTTACCAATTTTTTTTTTGTTCATTCTCTCATCTGATTTCTCAAAGCATTGCCCCTGTAAGGCAAAGATCACGAGTTCAAACCCCGCCTAGACCGATTCAATTTTTTTCAAATCAATCCAATTTTTTCAATTCCAATCTATTAAAATATGTATAATTGTGTTGCACATTGGTTTACCTATAGATATACGGTCCATACCTATCTGCCTCGTCATCCATACCGCAATGCTTGAAAACGAAAGTTTTCAATCATTGCGTCCTACCCGACAAGACCTACGGAGCCGAGACATGAACACTCACGGCAGGGTTGGTCCATCAGTTCAAAGTCGCTCAGCGAGCTATAGAGAGAGCTATGCTCGGAGTTTTTCTGAAGGATAGAATCCGCAACGAATACATCCGACAGAGAACCAAAGTTATCGACGTAGCTAAAAAAATCAGCAAGCTGAAGTGGCAGTGGGCTGGCCATATCTCACGAAGAACCGACAACCATTGGGGTAAACGTGTTCTTGAGTGGAGACCGCGACTCGGCAAGCGTAGTGTGGGACGCCCTCCGACCAGGTGGGATGACGATCTAAGAAAGACTGCAGGCAGATGCTGGATGCGGCAAGCTGAAGATAGGGCGCTATGGCGCTCATTAGGGCAGGGCTATGTCCAGCAGTGGACTAATATAGCCTGATGATGATGATGATGACCTGCCTGCTCCACAATTACGAAAATATGGTTAAGCCTATTAATTTCAAATATGGTTTCGTTAAACATATGAAGTATTACCTACTTTTATTATTTTAACGTATTGCATGCATATATACCATGGTTTCATGTGCATAGTTATTATGCGGATGTAGTTCATTATCCATTATAATGACTAGTTTAATAATTATATAAAAGCACTGCATATGCAATTAAAACACCTTCATTATGTTCAATTGAGTGGTTTTGTAAAATTTCATTGCATGACAAGTTATTGGCGGGGGAGCGCAGTTCGATCGTAGATCTTTCGTTCGCGAGCGCTTCCCTGTCACTCCGCGTGCGGGGCTGGCGTGTCGCCGCGGAGGTGGAGACACTATCGGATCACCGATACGTTCGGTTTGATGTCTCCCCTCCCCCGAGCGATGCGCCAGTCATTTCGGCCGAACGCGAGCCGCGCTGGGTGTTGGGGCGATTGAATCGGGAGAACCTCCTGGAGGCCGCCATCGTACAGGCCTGGGCCATTGCGCCGGACAGGCCTGTCGACATAGACGATGAAGCGGCGTGGTTCCGGGAGGCCATGACACGGGTCTGCGATGCGAGTATGCCTAGGGCTCCAGCCTATAATCCGAGGCGTCGGGTCTACTGGTGGAATGCGGAGATCGCGAGGCTGCGTATGGCCTGCGTGATCACGCATCGCCGGTGGGCCCGATTCCGTAGGAGGCGTACTCGTCCCGCAGACTCGGAGCCCCGATTGGCGGAGCTTCATGAGGGATACAGGGAGGCCCGGAATGCCCTCCGAGCGGAGATCAAGCGGTCAAAGGCCGCTTGTTACCGGGAGCTCCTGGAGACGCTGGAGCGGGACCCATGGGGGCGGCCTTACCTTATGGTAAGAGAAAAGCTGCGCCCCCGGGCCCCTCCGCTGACCCAGGTGCTCGAACCGGCTCTGCTCGGAGGAGTGGTGGAATCCCTGTTCCCGGCGCGAGCGGAACATGTTCCGCCGCAGATGGCTCCGCCGCCTCGGTCGCCTACGGCGCCCAGTGCGGTGATTGACGACGACGTGCCCGAGGTCACTTGGGTAGAACTAGAGCTGGCGGTGCGAAGGCTGAGGGCCAAGAAAAGCACCGCCCCGGGACCCGACGGCATTCCAGGCCGTGCGTGGGTCCTAGCTCTAGGGGAAGACGGCCTCGAACCCCGACTGAGAGGGTTCCTCAGCGCATGTTTGGAGCGGGGCCAGTTTCCGAAGATGTGGAGGACGGGGAAACTGGTCCTCATCCGCAAGCAGGGACGCCCGGCGGACGAGCCGTCCGGGTACCGGCCCATAGTGCTGCTCGACGAGGTGGGCAAACTCTTCGAAAGAGTTATTGCCAAGCGCCTCGTCGAGCATCTCTCTAGAGTGGGGCCGGACCTGGCGAACACCCAGTTTGGGTTCCGCCGGTGGCGTTCCACTGTGGATGCCATCATGCGTGTGAGGACTCTGGCGGGGGATGCGGTTGCCCGGGGCGAGGTGATGTTGGCGGTGTCCTTGGACATCTCCAACGCCTTCAACACCTTGCCCTGGAGTTGCATCAGGGAGGCACTCGTGTACCACGACGTGCCTCTCTACCTCCGCCGCATAGTCGGGGCGTACCTGACGGAGAGAGCCGTCATCTACCCAAGTTCGACGGGAGTCGGTAGGCGTGAGATGTCGTGCGGTGTTCCGCAGGGGTCGGTACTTCGCGTACGGGGCCACCGTCACGTGTTACGCGGATGACACGCTAGTGACGGTGAGCGGGGCTACGCACAGCGAAGCGACCCTGAGAGCCACGACCGCGGTTGCTCAGGTCGTCGACAGGATCCGGCGGCTGGGTCTCGAGGTGGCTCTGCACAAGTCCGAAGCCATGTTCTTTCATGGCCCTCGGCGCAGGTAAGGCCCGGGAGCCAGCCTAACAGTAGGAGGTACTCCCATCGACATCAAGCCCCGGTTGAAATACCTGGGGCTCGTGCTTGATGGTCGATGGGGCTTCGGACAGCATTTCCGAAGTCTGCGCCCCAAGTTGGTGCTCACGGCGAATGCCTTGGGCCGGTTGTTGCCCAACTTGAAGGGCCCAGAGTCCTCCTGCAGGAGACTCTACGCGGGTGTCGTGCGGTCCATGGCCCTATACGGGTGCCCCGTGTGGGCGGACACCCTGGAGGCCAGATTCCTGCCTCTGCTCCGTACGGCGCAGAGTACGATGGCCTCCAGGGCCATCAGGGGATACCGCACGATATCCTTCGAAGCGGCGAGTCTCCTGGCCAGATCGCCACCGTGGATCCTGGAAGCGAGGGCCCTTTCGGCACTATATCAGTTCCGAAAGGAGGCGCGGGAGCGGGGATTCGATCCCGAGCCCGAGGATATTCGGGCCGAGAAATCCCGGCTCCACCAGGTCATGGTGGCCGAGTGGGAGCGACGACTTGGGCAACCACGCGCAGGGCACGCCGTCATTGCGGCGGTAAGGCCCATCATGGGGGAGTGGCTAGAGAGGCAACACGGTAGCCTCTCGTACTGTCAGACGCAGATTATCACCGGGCACGGTAGCTTCGGGCGGTATCTCCATCTGATGGGTATAGAGCCAACGCCCGAGTGCCATCACTGCGACGCGAGCGTGGACTCGGGGCTGCACACGCTCACCGAGTGCCCAGCGTTTGAGACGCCGAGGCGGGGGCTTGTGGCGGCCCTGGGGGTGAGAGTGCTCACGCTCTCCACCCTGCTCGCGGCGATGGTCCGCTGCGCGGATACGTGGGCGGCCAGCGCCTCCTTCTGCGAGCAGGTCATGCTCGCGAAGGAGACAGCAGAGCGGGCGCAGCGCGATGAGCGAGAGAGGCTCGCTGACATCGCTGCACGCGCCCGAAGGCGGCTCGGGCGCCGGAGGGCGCAAACTGACCTCCGCCCCCCATGAGCGCGGGCCTGAGGGTGACGGGTGGAGCCGCCCGTCATCCTAGCAGAAGCAGGCCACGGCGGCGGCGCGCATCGTAGGACGATGCGCGCCTCCCCACACCGGGGTTGAGTCGGGAACCGCGTGGTCCCCCCCTTCCCGAGGAGGGCCAGACCGAGAGGGATGGCCCTGGGTCAGCCGGGGTGCGAGGTATATGTCGCATGACAACCTCACCTTCGGCCTAGCACTACGACCCAGAGACGGCGTGCGGTTTAGTCGGTTCGAGTCCGACATAACCTCCCCCTCCGGCTCCGGAGGGGTGGGTATCCGTGGGGATTTCCCGCACGTAAAAAAAAAAAAAAAAAAGCATGACAAGTTATGAGCAAAATTAATTTGATTTTGTACATTAAAGTGAGACTCTATTAATGTAACATTTTGAATAGTAACCCAATAATCTCTCATTGACTCTTTACCATATTTTAACTCGGGTTTAATTATTTTTTAAAGTTTTTCAATTAACTTATTATTTTTTTGACACGAGTCAAATATGATGTACATTCGTTCAAATTCTGTCTAGGCATAACTTTTTGTAATTTGACGTCTTAATAATACCGTATTCCAAAGCTAGTACGTAAAATCATAACTTCATTTACCATTACCTAAGTATATATATAAATGCCAAGTCATAAAAAAATACGAACCTTAATACAAGTACAGTAAGATTCTGGGTAGGTAGTAGATAAATTGTTTTGCAACGAGACGAAACCATTATAAATAAATTTCCGATTGAGCAAATTACCTTAAAGCCAAGCCTCCTTAAATCCGGAACTCTATTTGACTTGTTTTAAAATAATGACTTTCAATACTATATAAATGTCAGTAAAATGTAGGTAGCTAACAGCTATAAAAATTAAGTAAATTTTCTAGCTTCTAGCTTCTAGCTGCCAGGCTGCCAGGATGCTACCTGGCAGTTAGAAAAGTTACTTAACTTTTCTAGCTGCTAGCTGCCAGGCTGCTACCTAGCAGTTAGAAAAGTTACTTAACTTTTCTAGCTGCTAGATACCCACTTGGGTATCTGAGTGCTCCATTGGATTTTCGGAGCTCAATTTGTTTCCTTTCGGATTTTTGACGTTAGGCGGCATTCGCTCCTCCAAAAGCCAAAACAGTAACATCAAGATTTTTCTTTTTATATGACTTTCTTAGAGTAGAGTACCCTGGGCTTAGGAGCCTGTAGAATATACAAGCTTTAAATGTCTAATATTCTATTTTGTTACCGTGTTTTATACGTAATTGTATTCATTAAAAGTAAAATAATCAAAACACAAAATAATCAAACCTACTTAACAGTAGAATACAGCAAGACTTAACGACACAGTGAAGTAAGCTCAGTCTGCATAAATACTAACACCAACAATTTATCATACTTCGGGTACTTTGAGATAACTTACACTTCAAACTATATGGCAACTACCATTCTTAGTCAAACCGCGAAAATGGCTGCTGAAAAGCAGCTGAAACGTCGGTCTAAACGTAAAAATAACAAATAAATCGCAATAGAATCCGTTTAAAAATGGTTTTATTCCATTATGATATCATTACAATCATACTACTTACTAAAAAGTATACTAGGCTTGAAGGATTTTATGTTCGCATGATAAATCACAACCGTAGTCACAGTGTTTATACCCCGGTTAATCCTTCGGATGCCTTACAACCACAAGCCGGCTCACACAATATATGAGGCCGTTCATACAAGTAACTACCCAGACCACACGCCGGATTAAGTGCTGCAATAATAAAGTTAAAAGCTTCGAATCTATTCGGAGACCAAAAAGTTATGCAAAGGGAATACAGATAAGTAAGCTTTATGAAACATGCGTTCTAAATTTGAATTTCAAAGCGAACGACAACATTCGTTGTACAAACGGAAGATCGAGCCAACTCTTTATTTTATATTTTGGGTTTCTCTTACACCGTAGTGTAATGTCAATCGCTACTTCTTTTTTTTGAACGTAGCTTGGCACGCTACCGCAATTTTCTAGCCGTAGCAAGTGAAATGCTCACTAATATGTAAAGAACAAAATAATGTTAATATATATTCTCGCATCGAGGTTAAATGAAATCATTCTAGGTGTTGCGGATAGCAACACTACATTTAACTTTTTATTGGTAATTTTATCTTGTATAATGGCAACACAGACGACCTCTTCCCTCAAAACCTTGTACCGAACGGACGTATTTCAAAAATTGTAATTCAATAGATATTCATCAAGTAAATTGTAGAACCAGCTCCTGTGTTTTTGTACTTTTCACTAACGCCTACCAGAATAAGCTATCGAAGCAACACTAGGTAGTTTAGTATAATATTAATGGAAGTATGAATAAACGCTAGGTCTAAAAATGCCACATTGTATGTTTCATATTTGTAAATAATCATATTTAACAATTTAAATTGGTGACTATTTCACTAATTTCACATAACGATTCATAATATAAAATATGTGGACCATATTACGTATTTTCATACAAAGCAATCAAATACATAACAAAAACTGTGTGTAACAAAAGAATATTTAAACGAAATTACCTATGTAAAATTATCTATAATGTATTCGTCATTAATATACTTAGTATAAGTTTTGTATTTGGGTTGATCTGTTGTGTGTGCTGCAGTAAGCTGAAATAAACGCATTTTTCTTTCTTTTTCTTTTTCAAATAAACACTGTACAAATATGAAATATATGTGTCGCCGCTTAATCAGTCGTCCATTTAACTGCCTAGGAAGTTAACTAAACGGTGCCATTCAATTAACAGCCTGCATGATTTTAGGCCGTCTCGTTTATTACATCATTTAAAACCTGGCTGGCTAATACTTAGGCCAATTGTAAGATAGGGCACCTCCATATAGAAACTAAAATACATACATACATATACTTACACCTGTAAATCTCCAAAGGGGTAGACAGAGGTGTATTCACAGAACATTAATGATAGGTTTATTGTGATAGCTGCGCAATCCGACATGGTTAGGTTAGGTAAGGAGGCTGGCGTGGTTACTTTTTCTTATAACCATGCAGAAATAAGTCATTTTTCTGTTTAATTAAATGGTTAGGCAAGTAGTTAAACGTCATCGATTCAAGTTATTTGCCTAATTATTTAATTAAATGGCTGAACACGATTCGAGCCGTTAATTGAACAACACCGCTCACTAAAGACTGAGAATCTGCCTAGAGCCCAGAGCTCACTAAAGAGTCTAGGCAGTTAATTGAATGGCTGATTAAGCTTGTTGGCGGCGAAATATATATAACGAGTACTTTTTTTTTTTGGTAAGTTTTAGCTTCAATTTATCAATGTATGATTTGTGTTGTGTTTTATTCATAAACCGTAGGTTCACAAGGAGCATAAAACAACCAAATTATAGTATCACTAGCTGTCGCCCACGGCTCCGCCCGCGTGGATGTCGGCTATCGCGAATCGGGGTATGAAAAATAGATGTTGGCCGATTCTCAAACCTACCCGATATGCCCACAAAATTTCATGATAATCGGTCAAGCCGTTTCTGAGGAGTATGGCAACGAAAACTGTGACACGAGAATTTTATATATTAGATTTGGCATTACAGGTTTGGTTTATGATTATTGTAATCTAGCAGATACAATGGAAGCTGAAATAGAAGTAGAACACAGAAGAAACTAGACAACAGTAGAGAAATGACTTACATAACTATATAAGTTGCGTTTTATGTATTGCCCATTGAATAATGCTAGCTGTACATTTCCAAAGGAGTAAAGCAGCAAAGCTAAAACTCTGTTATGTAATAGAGGGCGACCTTAATGTCCAAGAACGGTTACTTTTTGTAACATTGCACTACTGCTGAGACTTCCCTAACAGAATATCCCATATTACATTAAACTCTTCCAGTTTTTCGAATATGGAATTGATGCAAAGCTGTCGAAACATGCAGAGAGTACGTAGTCACGTACGGACACTTTGCCTTCATTTTTGGCAAAAACTACACGTAGATGTCATTTAACTGTTTGCCAGGTATCATAAAGAGTTATTTTGCCGGTGTACTGGCCAACTTGTAACACTTTTGGCATCATTGTTTCATATTATGTGTGTGTGTGGGTGTGCGTGCGAGTGTGTGCGTGCGTATGTGTGTGTGTGTGTGTGTGTGTGTGTGTGTGTGTGTGTGTGTGTGTGTGTGTGTGTGTGTGTGTGTGTGTGTGTGTGTGTGTGTGTGTGTGTGTGTGTGTGTGTGTGTGTGTGTGTGTGTGTATTCACAGAACATTAATGATAGGTTTATTGTGATAGCTGCGCAATCCGACATGGTTAGGTTAGGTAAGGAGGCTGGCGTGGTTACTTTTTCTTATAACCATGCAGAAATAAGTCATTTTTCTGTTTAATTAAATGGTTAGGCAAGTAGTTAAACGTCATCGATTCAAGTTATTTGCCTAATTATTTAATTAAATGGCTGAACACGATTCGAGCCGTTAATTGAACAACACCGCTCACTAAAGACTGAGAATCTGCCTAGAGCCCAGAGCTCACTAAAGAGTCTAGGCAGTTAATTGAATGGCTGATTAAGCTTGTTGGCGGCGAAATATATATAACGAGTACTTTTTTTTTTTGGTAAGTTTTAGCTTCAATTTATCAATGTATGATTTGTGTTGTGTTTTATTCATAAACCGTAGGTTCACAAGGAGCATAAAACAACCAAATTATAGTATCACTAGCTGTCGCCCACGGCTCCGCCCGCGTGGATGTCGGCTATCGCGAATCGGGGTATGAAAAATAGATGTTGGCCGATTCTCAAACCTACCCGATATGCCCACAAAATTTCATGATAATCGGTCAAGCCGTTTCTGAGGAGTATGGCAACGAAAACTGTGACACGAGAATTTTATATATTAGATTTGGCATTACAGGTTTGGTTTATGATTATTGTAATCTAGCAGATACAATGGAAGCTGAAATAGAAGTAGAACACAGAAGAAACTAGACAACAGTAGAGAAATGACTTACATAACTATATAAGTTGCGTTTTATGTATTGCCCATTGAATAATGCTAGCTGTACATTTCCAAAGGAGTAAAGCAGCAAAGCTAAAACTCTGTTATGTAATAGAGGGCGACCTTAATGTCCAAGAACGGTTACTTTTTGTAACATTGCACTACTGCTGAGACTTCCCTAACAGAATATCCCATATTACATTAAACTCTTCCAGTTTTTCGAATATGGAATTGATGCAAAGCTGTCGAAACATGCAGAGAGTACGTAGTCACGTACGGACACTTTGCCTTCATTTTTGGCAAAAACTACACGTAGATGTCATTTAACTGTTTGCCAGGTATCATTTATATCATATATCATTAGGTAAATTAGTATCAAATAAATAAATAGGAATGTGAGTTAAAAAAAAAATGAGCTGAAAGCGAATTTTTTTATAGTATCACACGAGTATTTTAAGGCCAATTTATGTACAGTTACATTACATTGTACATTACTTTATCTATCTCATGAAATAATTAATATAATTGGCTTGAAATAACAGTAAAGTTGAGAGCGCACAAGTTGAATGCGTGTTGCGCCGCGTTCAGAGATTACATAGAGAAAAATGCATTGAGACCTCGAAAAGTTATCACTACATAGTATAAAACAAAGTCGCTTTCTCTGTCCCTATATCCCTTTGTATGCTTAAATCTTTGAAACTACGCAACGGATTTTGTTGCGGATTTTTTTAATTGATAGAGTGATTCAAGTGGAAGAATTATGATATGTAAAATACATGTGACTCAAAGGTTTGCTGGGAGAGAACTCATTTTGAGTTAAGCTCGCCTTTGTACATATTCCTTAGAATGTTTTTTATATGATCTCTGTACTGTGTGTGTGCAATAAAGAATTAAGAATTAAGAATGTTTAATATAGTAGAGGGTGCAGCGGGAACGGGATCTGACGCCAAGCGGGCGGAAAAATATTGGCGGTACGAAGTTCGCAGGGTCAGCTAGTATTACTATTTAGTTGCCCATAAAAGAACTCTACTTTTATGTATTTTTTTATTTTTTTTGATACTCTGTGCCTGAAGACTGTCGTTGTCACATGTATTGTTTTCATTTTTAAAATGTTGACTTTGGGTTATGACAGTAGATAAAATGCTTTTTACACAGATCGGATATTTCTAAGACTCGAATCGAATTCAATAAAATTTATTGCTCTACGGTGTAAATGCAAAGCTTAAATTTGTATGTTCAAAAGAATATATCTATTCGTCTCTAGAGATTTTCAGTCGGTAATAAATCTCTTCTATCGAGTAGGACCTTCGCGTTTGTTTTTTATCAAGTTTCTTCAGAGGGGAAAAGGAGATACAAGGCTTTTGTTTAACTCTTCGCCTTGGGTGCATTTAGGGTAAGCGATTGTTCGTTAATATTGCATCGTTTATGGGGTAGAATGGGCTATTTTTAGGCAGGTCGCAGTTACATTATAATTATTTCACGCAAATGTTCTAGCACAAATTCAATAATACTTTAGTCACCTACCATTGCTATTCCCCTCCACAGATACTCTATGGTCCGGTATGTGACCAAAGTCATAAATTTGTAAATAAACAATCTTGGTAATTACCCCATGAATTTAGCTATTTATTACTAACGAGAAAGGTTAAATAATATTGGCAGATATTATTAAAGAAATTTTACAAAAAGGGCCTGAGAATTACATTGACGCCATCGGGCGTCGAATAATTACCAGCTTAGACTATCCCTAACAGATTAGTTCCAAATCGATCTGTTAGATGTCACAACTATGAAGATTTATTATTGAAAGGTAATATGTATCAAAGAAAAATGTTACAAGCGCATGACTGCCTGCCTTTTTATACCGCTGCAGCGCAATGAAAAACGAATTCTTGGCAGCAGAAATTCACCCAAAATTGCTTCTAATTAAAATATAGTCGTAATTACGACGTAGCTTCTTTTATTTAAATAGTAAATTAATGTCTAAAGCCTTTTTCAGCTATGTGGCTTAATTGTTTACACGAGGATTACACGGAATGTTTCAGATTTCTAAGCACTTTGGAGCCAATGTTTCAAGTACTTTCAATATTATGTTACAGGAGTTTGTTGGCCATACTGACCTGAAAACTCTACAGGTATTTTTAATTAAGTTTCTGGGGTTCGGCCAACATTGGAATTACCTGGTTGCGCCGCTGTTTGCAGTATTTGTGGTGGGGTTGTTTAACTATTTTGTAATAAAGTAAAATTAAATTTAAGTAGTTTTAGGGTTAAACACAGTATTTTAATACTATTTAGTGATGTAGTATATTATTTTCTACAAAATATTCAGTGGTGTTCAATTCAGTGCTATTTATAAAAAAATATCACCAGCAGCGTGGTACCTTGATCCTAGTCATGCAGTTGGCAAGAGTAGTTCGCATAGTGAAAAGCTATCCGCTCTGGGAAGAGAATTCGTCCACGCGTCACTCCTCTGCGTGACGAGACATCACGTCCCTTCCTCTCTCTCTCTCTCTCCCCCTTCCTCTCTCTCTCTCTCCCCCTCCCTCCCCCCCCCCCCCTCTCTCTCTCTCTCTCTCTCTCTCTCTCTCTCACAATATTTGCCAGTACAACGTAGCGTTAACAAAAGCTACTACTTTGGCACAAATCTAAATATATATAACTAAAAGGTGACTAACTGACTGACATAGTGATCTATCAACGCGCAGCCCAAACCACTGGACGGATCGGGCTAAAATTTGACATGCGGGTAGATGTTATGACGTAGGCATCTGCTATGAAAGGATTTTACCCCCAAGGGGATAAAATTGGGGATGAAAGTTTGTATGAAACTTTGTCAATTCTAAACCGATCGGGCTGAGATTTTGCATGCATAAAGCTACTATGACCCTAAGAAACGATTTTGAGATGCAGGCTATATAAGATATAAAGTAACTTTTAAGTAACTTTTCAGTTTAAAATATACGAATTTCTGTATGCTAGCGCCATCTACGTAGCGTTGACTCAACACTAAGCGATAACCGACATCCACGCGGGCGGAGCCGCGGGCAACAGCTAGTTTTACATGTACTTTTTTATTAATTATATCTTATACATTCCATAACATACATACATTAAGGGTTTAAAGGTAATAATAAGATTAGCTTATTCACACATAATTATAACAACATTGTTATAATAAGTTGGAATAAGAGGCTATCAACTTATATTATTTGAAGATTACCTCAGTAAACGCGTAAAGAGCATTAAGATAGATAGTCATATCAGTAAAGGATTGCCAGTCACCCATGGAGTTCCTCAAGGGACTGTCACCTCACATGTCCATGGTCCATTTGCTAAACTAGTCTAGATTTTTTGTAACTTGACGTTTTGTAAGTGCCGTTTTAATGGTCTATGCAGAATAAATGATTTTTGACTTTGACTTTGACTTTGACAAACAACACTCTCTGCTAAATTACAACCCAACTGCACCTTTAAATGAGAGACAATTCAAGCCTATGGACCACACCCTTGACTCTTTCAAAAAACAATTCTCAAATAAGTTCTTCTGTTTCTTAGGTGGTTATCTTTATAAAAACCTTAATAAAATACTACTCATATACAATCTAACCAAAGCACTGTGTAAAAAAAAAAGACGGGTTGCACTCTGGGAGTGCCGGCAGAAGTGAAAACATTTTCTTTTTTTCTTTCTTCGTTATATACATAGAAAAAGATAAAATAGAACATACCATACCATACCTATAATATACCGCTAATCATAGAACCTATCACTTATTTTCTGCTAATTTTCTGTCAGAAGAAATTAATAAATTATAAAAAGAAAAAATAATCACAAAAAATAATAAATTACAAAAAGAAAAAATTATCATAAAGAGTAATAAATTACAAAAAGAAAAAATAATCACCAAAAGTAATAAATTATAATAAGAAAAAACAATCACAAAAAATCCCTGAAGGCCAGGTGGTTTGAACCCGATACTATCTGAAACTATAAGGACTTACAGTCAACGTGCTTACCGTTTAAGCTACGACGATATCTATTGTAAGTTGCAAAATACATAGTCTGTACCTAATCTTGTATGACGTCAGTCGTCGGTTACGGTTCAAAGGTCAACTAATCCTGACGCTTCCTTAACATTTTACACCCATCCAACGCCGCTAAAGAAGTTTTCACTTCAAAAATATCCAGCGCATGGCTCATGGTACTAGACTATAACGAAACCGAATGTCTCCTATCAGTCCCTGTCTAAAATTCCGGAAACTGACCAAGCACACTCTCCCTGTCACACACGCACACGCACATGCACGCGCAAACGACAGCGCACAAGCAACGGAAAAGAAAGCGGGCGCACACACACAACCACACACACACACACACACACACACACACACACACACAACCGCATCCATTCACTTTTAGACAAATATCTACTAACCCTGACATTAGTAATTAAAATGTATAACTTTTATTGTTGTACTTAAATCTAGATCGTTTTACATAGTACTGTCATACCTAGCATCTAACTAGTCACTCGAATACCATTGACATTACATCGTTACATTGTACAGAACTACAAGTCTAATGGGTGTGTACTAGTGGCCTGAAATACAGGATTCTTACTAGTCTCCCGCATAGGAAAACTATGCATATAGATTAAATCGACCATAATTTTATTGTATATTTTAAATATGTGCTGTGATAATAAACGTTTTATTTATTTGTCTTATTTATTTACATAACGTGTTTTTCGAGCTGTCTTTTGCAATGCATTTTGTTACGAATACTATGTTAATACATTTATGTCAATACATTCAAAGAATAAAATATTCTTAGCGTTTTGAATTCAAAAGCTTAAACCACTTGAAACATGTAGGATAAGTGAAATTATTTAGTCATTGCGCCATTTTAAAGTTGTCAAGTCGCGTACGAAAATTAATTTCTCTAAGGGAAATGTTCGTATAATAATTTTCTACAACTTTCGAAGAGGATTAACTTGACTTCAATGTTTCAAGATATGACTTGAGCTGAGCACTCGTATTGAGACTTTTAACTTAGCTTTATCAGTCTAATGACAAATCCGCCTGAAAGACGTTCAAAATCCGCCTTTACTTTAAATAACATCGACGCCCTGCGACAGTAAATTTTTAAAAAAAACATCGTGTAACATGTCGTTAAGTTGAAGCATTACTACGAATTTAGGGGTGTGTGAAAACTGCAGTCATAGCACGGCTGGGAATACTCGTATGTTTGCAGTATTTTCGGTGAAAGCAGTAGCAAAAATCTATTTTTATCACAAACTCGTTTAATTGGGCAATGAGATTCGAGTCAACATTGCCATGATACAGAAGTGTGTCGCCCTTTGTATTCGGTATTTACTTTCCAATATTCGCAAAGAGTGTCCGAAGATACAATAAAAATCTGTAAGGTTTTAATCAAAAAGAGTAAAATCACGTCGCAACATCACCTGTGATGATTAAATTTCAGATTTTGTACGTATAATTCCAATGTGTAAATGCTATCAACTTCAGTCTTCAGAGACAAACCAAAACCAACGATACTTGTATATTCCCAAAATTTCCCTGAAGTACTTCAAAGGAAATGGTGGCCACGTTCGTAACGAAAACATGTCACGTTGCAACGATTGAACTGAGGGATTGTAGAACGGATTGTGGAAAGTGATTTTTTTAATAGTCATGGAAAGCGGTGAGGTAAAATTATCAGTAACCAAGGCCTGATTGTTTAAGTAAGCGATAATATCTGACAATTAAATACTTTCAAATACATAACATCCTTTTCATCATCATGGGGGAGTGGCTCATCATGGGGGAGTGGCTCATCCTGGGGGAGTGGCTAGAGAGGCCACACGGTGGCCTCTCGTACCGTCAGACTCAGGTCATTACCGGACACGGTAACTTCGGGCGGTACCTGCATCTGATGGGCATAGAGCCAACGTCCGAGTGCCATCACTGCGACACGAGCGTGGACTCGGGGCTGCAGACGCTCACCGAGTGTCCGGCGTTTGAAACG
Source organism: Eilema caniola (assembly GCA_949126895.1). NCBI lineage: Eukaryota > Metazoa > Arthropoda > Insecta > Lepidoptera > Erebidae > Eilema > Eilema caniola. Next base: position 21,698,028 of record OX421475.1, read on the forward strand.
CCGAGGCGGGAGCTTGTGACGGCCCTGGGAGTGAGAGTGCTCACGCTCTCCACCCTGCTCGCGGCGATGGTCCGCTGCGCGGATGCGTAGGCGGCCAGCGCCTCCTTCTGCGAGCAGGTCATGCTCGTGAAGGAGACAGTAAAGCGGGCGCGGCGCAGCGAGCGAGAAACACTCGCGGACATCGCTGGCCGCGTTCGAAGGCGGCTCGGACGTCGGAGGGCGCAAATCGACCTCCGCCCCCCATGAGCGCGGGCCTTAGGGTGACGGGTGGAGCCACTCGTCACCTTAGCAGAAGCAGGCCACGGTGGCGGCGCGCATCGGGGACCGCGTGGTCCCCCCTCCCGAGGAGGGCCAGACCGAGAGGAATGACCCTGGGTCAGCCGGGGTGCGAGGGATAAGTCACGAGACAACCTCACCTTCGGCCTAGCACATCGACCCACAGACGGCGTGCGGTTTATTCGGTTCGAGTCCGACATAACCTCCCCCTTCGGCTCCGAAAGGGGGGAGGGGGGTAACCGTGGGGATTTTCTAGTGTAACTGTTTGTTTGACTCAACTTCTTTAGTTTTCCGTAAAGCGATTGTCATCTAACCCCCCTGAAACCAAATAGGATATCGAGGTACTGCAATTGGACCAGTTTAAGTGCTCGATGTACCTTCACTTGCAAGACATACCAAATAATAACAGAGTGTATTTAATTATAATTAATTGACACCTATATTACAGTTACCCGCTCATGAATATACCGTCTTTGAAGTTAGTCCTCAAGACGAGTATGCCTTGATTTTTAATTGCAGGTTTACATAACAAAGGTTCCGTCTATCAGATTACGTAACCCAAGATAACAGACTGCTGTCAAAGGTAAGCTCCTTCAAATGTACCGTAATTATTTTCAGAGATATTGCTAAGTAAGATATAACCCAAATTAAGGTACAATTTTTCCTTATAAGAAAGAAATGAAATGTTTTATGCTTGGTAGTTATTCAATATATAAAAAAGAACAGATAAATTTTATTCAATACATACGTCTTTGACAACAGTTTTCAAAAGCAATAAGAGCTGTTTCAGCTTTTATCATTACAGTACCGATTCTATGTGTACAGGATACGCCATTAGAATACTGTATCCAATTAGGACTCGTTTTCCTTGATATTGTCATTCTTAACAAGCTTTAAAATTCAAAATACATGGCTGCTACGATAAAAGTTTTTTCTTTGCTTTAAATTTGCATAAAAAATACTGAGCTTCCAACAATGCTACATCTACTATTTGTGGCGGGAAGTAAAAACTGAGATTAACTAATTTTTGACTCTGTAGTTAGTTAGTTATCCTTACTTGTTTTTTAATACTTATTTTGTCAATTGCCTGATCATCAATAGAATTCTTAAGTAGCATTATTGACATTTCCAAACATACAATCAATAATTATTTATATGACACATAAATATGTAATTATTATTTCTTTTTATATCAGTTTTTGCTCAATTTCAATACACAAACTGTACCTTTCTTTAATTTTAATTTTAAATTTCACCCTTAAATGAATTACGCGAGTTTAGAACACATTTTATCTACATACTGGACATTAAACAGAGAGCTTTTTACTTTCGTTTGGATGTAGATACTTTACTAAAGCTGATATTATGTCAAAGGACTCTAGAGCGATGGCAATTATCTGTCTAAAATCGTTGCTTTAACATCCTAAAGTGCTCAAATTGAGATGAAACTGGACAAAGGGGGTAGATGTTTTTAGTGTGCTTATACTAAACAGTTACGTATTCGACATTTGATTTCGAGTAAGTCTAAGCTATTTTTTCGTTCTTTAGATCATCACGATCTCCTCTAGCTGGTCTGCTAAGTGCAAAAAATAGGCGCTTTGGGTTGTTTTTTTTTGGGTGTACTGTAATCATGAAACATGAACTTGAAATAAGTAATCATCGATTACAGCAGGTATTACTTAGGTAAAGATTATGTTCTTGCTATTTGAAGTTTCTTGGAATATAATTCTTGTGTCTTAATCAGAAGAGGAGAATGTTTATATCTGCTATATAAAAATAAGTCGGGTTTTCCTTCCTGACGCTATAACTCCAGAACGCACGAACCGATTTCCACGGTTTTGCATTCGTTGGAAAGGTCTCGGGCTCCGTGAGGTTTATAGCAAAGAAAATTCACGAAAACCGACATCCACGCGGGCGGAGCCGCGGGCAACAGCTAGTTTCTAATAAAATCTACCATCTGCACCCAATCATTGTATCTAATTCTTGACATCTTAATATTCTTATGCCTATTGTGTCGATGAATTAATCCATTTTCTTTTTTTGGATTGTCTCAAGGGATTATGGCCTACTTTCCGAATCAACATTGATGACCAAGGTAATGATTGAGTGGACTATCAGTACCTACGGCAAATAATAATTATATTTAGAGACATTCGTTTTATACTTTGGCACAATTTAACAGTTTTCTAGGACCTGTTTCAAATTAAAATTCAGCCCTATGAGTGTTTTCATAACACGCTGTTGTCATCATCAAATACATTTAGACTTTATCCTAATTGCATCCGAGGCCAAGTTGCCTTCGGAGTTCAGGGTCCGCAACCCGGCTCTCTCTCCTCAACTTCGCACGATCTTGGGCGTCCATAGTAGTGAGATCATTGGCACGCATGTCACCCTCCACGACGTCAAGCCAGGAGTTCTTGGGCCTACCCCTTGTACTAGGACCCGGCGGGGGCGCCATTGCCAGGCATTTGTTTCCATACGTAGCCTGGCTGTTGCCGGAGGATGTGGCCGCACCAGCGAAGGCGACTCTCTTGCATTTAATGAACGGACATTAAGGCTGCCACGGATGCGAGTTTCTCACACTGGCATTTTAGGATCACATGTGACGCCAGTCATTTCCCGCCACTTTGTTACGTCGTAGTCGTCACCAGTTACATGAAGTGCAGATCCCAGGTACTTAACCTGGTCTGTGCGCTCGACTAAGTCATCGCCTATGCGGACGGGTGCGGGATCACCCGCCGTTCTCAAGCACCTCCTTCCACACTTCCATATGTCACACCAATCTGTTTCTGACCGCGTCCATCAACGAAATGGCATCAGCACACATGAGCAACAATGGTGGCTGCTCATTTGAGTTTCTGATGCTATCCGATAAAAAGTCCAATACCAAGCTGAACAGCTAAGGACTGTAGAAGTGAAGTGAAGTGTAGTGTGAAGTTTGGTGTACCCCGAGGGTGATGGGGAAGATTTTCGTGTCGCCAACAGCGGACTGAACCACGGAACCGGAATCGTGGTACATGTCTCGGATGGTGTCAATATAAACCTCTGGGATTCCCTTGGACCGCAGTGCCCACTTGATCACCGCACGAGGAACACGGTTGAAGGACTCAATGTCGAGGAATAGCCAATGCAGGGACGTGTTATTCGCTCTATATTTCCATACCCGGGACGAAACCCATACTGAAATTCCAAGATTGCACTCTCCTGTTGGATCCAGTTGTCGATTATCCGCTCATAAAGCTTCATAGTGTGGGACATTTTCTTTATACCACGTTAAATACCACACTCCTGCACCGATTGCTTTGCCTTTAAAGACTGGCGAAATTATAGTCAGCCCGCACTGTGAGGATTTGAGGATGCTTATATCATGGGCACCCATTGCCTTCCAAGCCTCGACGGGGACATCGTCGCGTCTAACAGCTTTCCGGTGTTGCCTGAGTCGAAGGGCAAGCGAGACTTCTGCAGGCGTTATCAGAGGCACTAGTCATTGGTTTGGAGGGAGGTCTGGTGGCTGCACCTCCTTGTGCTGCTTTATCAGCAGCTCGTAGAAGTATGAGCGCCATCTCTCCTTTACCGCGACTTCGTCGTATAACAAATTGCCACCAGGGTGCCGCTCTGGCCCTGGAACGCGACAACTTATAGCTAAGCTCTTGCTTCTCAGATGATTCCAACTTGTGGTAAAGTGGTTGCAAGTCATTTGGCCCTAGTTACGGCTCTCTTAGTGGCGCATTTAGCGTCTTTGTACGCGTACCGGACTTCGAGATATTTAGACGCTTGCCTCTTTTTAAAGATGGCATGGATTCTTCGCCCTGATTTCCCTCTGGACTATGTCGTTCCACCACCAAGTGTCCTTTTCACACTTGCGTCCACCCTTAGACATGCTGAGCTCGGCCTTCCCCGCTTCAACGATAGCTGCCTGAATCTTGTCCCTGCAATCTTGTACTGGTTCGTCTACAGCATCGGCGCACTTATTACCGATGGCTGAGACGCAACTTTGGGACGTGGCTTCATCAAGCAGTTACCACCTGATTCTGCGTTAACCGATTACCGATGTTCCACGTTACGAAGCGGAGTTTCCGGGGATCGCGATTTCGGCTTATCTTCTTTAACCGTGCCCGCCACTTGCCACAAGAGGCGGGCGACCCTCTTGCGCGCTGTTTTGCGGCGGCGCCCTATCCCTTGTGAAATCCTTTTCGTTTCTTTTCATCTGATTTGGCGTAGTTTTGGCCTTTCCGGAGGCGACTGCTGTACGACCCCCTAACCCCAAAAGGAAAACCATTACACGCTATTGTCTTTAATTGTATTTAAGGAATCAGTAGCGTTTGATAGTATATTAATTATGTAATCCTAAAATAGAACGGTTCAGGGATAGCTAAAAAAAATCTAGACAAGCAAGAATTAATAAACTCACGTGTTTAAATTTTAATGACTTAACAGCATACAGAAGCATTCAGGATCGTCATTCTGCGCACGTCCAAGCTGTGGAATGATCTCCCTGTTATGATGTTCCCAAAAGACTGTAGCAGGTTCTTCAAGAAGGACATTGGGAGATCGAGGGATCAGCAACACGAGTGTGATGCTCCTGATGTTGCACACATTCATAAGGCACAGTAACTACTTTCTAACTGATATAAAAATCTAAAACTCCATATTTTTTAGCACATAACTTAGATAATTCAGTTATTATCACAAGGATTGATTTAATGACCTAAGACGAAAAGTTGCACTACTTAACTCCAAATTAAAGGTATTAAGATAATAACGAGGTGGTCGCTATTGGCATCGCTTTGGTCCAGAGCCAAATAAGTTTTTGGACCGACACCTATTATTTAATCACGCTTCTGTGTAATTACTCACTCTAGTTGAACGGGTGGAATGATTTTACTTTGTTATCTGGGTCAATTTTGTTATTTCTCTAAGCGTTCTTAGAGACAAAAAGATTTTTACCGGGAGTTCTTTGAAAGGGTTTGTTATTTCTCTTTGTCAAGCATACTTGATTTGTTTCATTGTTGTTGTTATGTCGTTGTGTAGCCATATCATTGTAGTTTAAATCAAACGATTATGCGGAAGATAGCGGTATAAGTATATTATTTATAAAGGAATCATTCTCTGGAACTTCTGAATTTTGAAACACGCAGTTAGATCCACCATTATCTCATGGTTTTTTATTACAATCTTTTAAACCATCGCATAATTCCAGATCAATACATAATAAAAAAATTCTAAAGAAGAATCACACTCAAAACACAGTACTTACACTAAGAATTCGTAAAGATCTTAGTATGTTATGTTCAAAACTTCATTGAAAAACTTCCAAGAAATAGAAATCAATATTAACTTTAAAACTTTCACGTTGTATGAGAAAATATTTATGCCGTATGCACGTTCTTTTTTGGGTAGATGGTTTGCAATAGGTACCATTCCATAATGAATAGGTAGGTATTGTAACGGCCCGATGGGGCCATCGATGGCCTTGGGTCAGCCGGGGTGCGAGGAATATGCCAGAGGTAACCTCACCCTTGATAACTGATGACCCGAGACGGCCATGCGATTTTGGTTGGTTCCAGTCCGACATAACCACTCCTGCATTATCTACCACATTATTACTTGTTTACAGTGAAATTATAATAATAAATAAGTTTTGCAAATCCAGACTCACTTCATTATCTAAAATCAATAATATAATATAACTGTAACACACATTTAATAATTTCCAGCTGAAATTTAATATCAGAATGTAATCATATAATTCAAATGCACGGTATGGAAATTAATTAAGTGAACGTTAATTTTGTTTTATTTTATATGTTATTTAACAACACATTGCTCTCAGCTTTGGGCCGAGAGCAATGTGTTGTTAAATAACTATCAGTGCCAGTTGCGGTGGCAGGCGTTTATTATCAGTGTTTAGTTAGGTACTTACACAGCCGTGGCGTTAGTGAACGCGACGGCAAAGTTTCTTTTTAAATGTTTTTTGAGCCTTGCAGGGGCAAGGCAAAGATCGCGGATTCGATTCCCGCCTAGACCAATTAAACTTTTTGAAATTTAATCGATTTGAATATGCAACATGAAAAAATGTTAAAAAATTAATTCAAATTGTATGGGTGGAGTTGTCAAAAATCAATGTTTAAGAATGAATGTTTAAGACACATCATGTCGCCTCAAGACAGATATAGAAACATAAACTTGAATTGGTTAGGGCGAGGGTCTGGTAGCTTAGTGGCCAAAGCATTGCCCTTGTCGAGGAAATAGCGCGGGTTCGATTCCCGCCTAGACAAATTCAACTTTTTCAAATTTAATCGATTTGAGTATGATAAAAATCTCAAGAAATAACTTTCAAACATATTTTCTTGCATTTCGTTGTTGTATAGGTTGTAGACCAACTGATTTTCGAAAATAATTTTATTGAGCGGCTATTTGACGATCTTTAATGTTATGAACAACAAAATAGGAATTCGTTATTTCACATATTATTATATAATTTCGACCATTGCATATCTTAATAGAATCGATATGCAATATCATTGTCATCTACCTGCCCTTATTCCAATTTTAAGGGGGTGAAACCCGTGGACATTGGTACGTGTTTTGTTTGGTTGACCCTAACTAGCCTGGTATGTACATATGCGTCCCAGTGACCGTGGTAGCTGAAAATGTCGGGATCAGTTATATACTACTAATACTTACTGATCCTGATATTTTGGTTGTATTGTTTTGTTTTGAAAACACTTGAAATTTGCAACATAAAGTCCTGTTCCAAGCTATTTTTTTTAGTAGCACGAACAAAATAAGAAGGGTCTTGCGCGATACAAGCTTTGAAATCAGAACAATCCCTGCATAAAATTATGATGGTCGTTTTAGTACAACAGATTTTTAAAAGAAAAGCTTGTTTAAAAAAGTATTTTTTATTTGTTTTCCTCTTTAAATAAGTGTCTCGACTACCATAGCACCGGCATTATTATCTACCTTAACTCATCGATCAACATAGAAATATCACTTTCGTTGTCTAATATCCATTACCGTATTTCGGAACAGAGAATCGAATCACATAAACGTTTGTCAGGCAATTGATTCAGCATCGTCATCGCAGTTTCTGACTAGTGTTTGGCAAGCGACGTGAGCCGCGTTGCCAATAACGTGTTACCACGACCACTGTTGTCACGTGTGCGAAATATTATACCGATTCGATCGTTACTGATATAAATTTATTAGAGTACTATTAACTGTTTGTTTGCGAAGATATTTATTAGAGACAAATGAAGGCTTGTAACGATGTTGAATGTTTTGATGACTGTTTTATTAAAAATACGGATACTTATAGGCATGCAATTGATTTTCACTTAGGTACTAGTATTTTAAACACATAAAGATGGATAACAAATAACTAATTGCTGTTTAAATTGTGTGTGTTTTTTACAAAGTACAAAAATTAAACCTAATGAGGTTCACAATTCAGTTGATTATAATTTATTTTTGTGCATTTATATTAAAATTTCAAATTATATTTTTTCCAAAAAGGTTTATCAGGTATAAGTAAGGTAACAAACAAATATACAGGTCTTTGACGTGCGTAAACGGAAACAAAAAAGAATAGAAAAAAGGAAAGAAAGAGGAAAGTCCTTCAGTACTTCACAAATATACGAAACGGAAGGCAATATTGGTTCAATTAGCTAATTGCAGTCTACTGCTGGGCATAGGCCTTTCCCATAGTATGTCGTAGCACCCAATGATAAGACTTTCGTATCCAGTTTATCGTGACACATTCTCACTTTAATTCTCTATAAGTTAAGTGATGTGGATGATGCTTCCAAAAAATTACCTAATTGCAGCTAACTTCTTCATCCTAGCGTTAATTCTAATCACATCCGAAGCTTCAAACTTGGATTCTGGGGTCCTCTTTACCAGTCTAACAACTATGGATTAGGCTAAACTTAGAAATTTACTTAAATTGCACTTTTTTTTTTTTTTAACGTGCTGGAAATCCTCACGGATACCCACCCCTCCGGAGCCGGAGGGGGAGGTTATGTCGGACTCGAACCGACTAAACCGCACGCCGTCTCTGGGTCGAAGTGCTAGGCCGAAGGTGAGGTTGTCATGCGACATATCCCTCGCACCCCGGCTGACCCAGGGCCATCCCTCTCGGTCTGGCCCTCCTCGGGAAGGGGGGGACCACGCGGTCCCCGACTCAACCCCGGTGTGGGGAGGCGCGCATCGTCCTACGATGCGCGCCGCCGCCGTGGCCTGCTTCTGCTAGGATGACGAGCGGCTCCACCCGTCACCCTCAGGCCCGCGCTCATGGGGGGCGGAGGTCAGTTTGCGCCCTCCGACGCCCGAGCCGCCTTCGGGCGCGTGCAGCGATGTCAGCGAGCCTCTCTCGCTCATCGCGCCGCGCCCGCTCTGCTGTCTCTTTCGCGAGCATGACCTGCTCGCAGAAGGAGGCGCTGGCCGCCCACGCATCCGCGCAGCGGACCATCGCCGCGAGCAGGGTGGAGAGCGTGAGCACTCTCACCCCCAGGGCCGCCACAAGCTCCCGCCTCGGCGTCTCAAACTCGGTGAGCGTGTGCAGCCCCGAGTCCACGCTCGCGTCGCAGTGATGGCACTCGGGCGTTGGCTCTATACCCATCAGATGCAGATACCGCCCGAAGCTACCGTGCCCGGTGATAATCTGCGTCTGACGGTACGAGAGGCTACCGTGTTGCCTCTGTAGCCACTCCCCCATGATGGGCCTTACCGCCGCAATGACGGCGTGCCCTGCGCGTGGTTGCCCAAGTCGTCGCTCCCACTCGGCCACCATGACCTGGTGGAGCCGGGATTTCTCGGCCCGAATATCCTCGGGCTCGGGATCGAATCCCCGCTCCCGCGCCTCCTTTCGGAACTGATATAGTGCCGAAAGGGCCCTCGCTTTCAGGATCCACGGTGGCGATCCGGCCAGGAGACTCGCCGCTTCGAAGGATATCGTGCGGTATCCCCTGATGGCCCTGGAGGACATCGTGCTCTGCGCCGTACGGAGCAGAGGCAGGAATCTGGCCTCCAGGGTGTCCGCCCACACGGGGCACCCGTACAGGGCCATGGACCGCACGACACCCGCGTAGAGTCTCCTGCAGGAGGACTCTGGGCCCTTCAAGTTGGGCAACAACCGGCCCAAGGCATTCGCCGTGAGCACCAACTTGGGGCGCAGACTTCGGAAATGCTGTCCGAAGTCCCATCGACCATCAAGCACGAGCCCCAGGTATTTCAACCGGGGCTTGATGTCGATGGGAGTACCTCCCACTGTTAGGCTGGCTCCCGGGCCTGGCCTGCGCCGAGGACCATGAAAGAACATGGCCTCGGACTTGTGCAGAGCCACCTCGAGACCCAGCCGCCGGATCCTGTCGACGACCTGAGCAACCGCGGTCGTGGCCCTCAGGGTCGCTTCGCGGTGCGTAGCCCCGCCCACCGTCACTAGCGTGTCATCCGCGTAACACGTGACGGTGGCCCCGTACGCGAAGTCACCGCGAAGCACCCAGTCGTAACCGATGTTCCACAGGAGCGGCCCCAGTTCCGACCCCTGTGGAACACCGCACGACATCTCACGCCTACCGACTCCCGTCGAACTTGGGTAGATGACGGCTCTCTCCGTCAGGTACGCCCCGACTATGCGGCGGAGGTAGAGAGGCACGTCGTGGTACACGAGTGCCTCCCTGATGCAACTCCAGGGCAAGGTGTTGAAGGCGTTGGAGATGTCCAAGGACACCGCCAACATCACCTCGCCCCGGGCAACCGCATCCCCCGCCAGAGTCCTCACGCGCATGATGGCATCCACAGTGGAACGCCACCGGCGGAACCGAAACTGGGTGTTCGCCAGGTCCGGCCCCACTCTAGAGAGATGCTCGACGAGGCGCTTGGCAATAACTCTTTCAAAGAGTTTGCCCACCTCGTCGAGCAGCACTATGGGCCGGTAACCTAACTTATATGTTTTATATTTAAAAAAAAAACACAATATTGATATTGTAATTGAGACTGTAAAGACTTTTAAACATTTAGATGTTGTACCTAAAAACATATGATGTTTTTTTCTTAAACTTTCAAAATAATTGCAGCTACTTACACATTTAAGCAAATAAATCAATGTAGGACTTTTACACTAGAAACCTTTTTGGCATAGCATGTGCTGCATGCTGCCAAAGGGGACAGTTGGGCGGTAAATAATCACACTTGAATGTCCATCAAAAAGTTATTACCGAGTGTGGCACTTGGTTATTTAAGCAGTTTTAATCACAAAATAAGCGACTGGGTTTATGTACGTTTTACGATATAAAGTTTATAAAAATGGCAAGAAAACATGAAAATATTAGTTCCGTGGGAATGTTAATGCTAGCAGTTTTTTTTTAAATAAAATTAAACAAATGGTGCTTTTATAATTATTTTATTTAAAGGCAAAATTATATGAAAGATTTTTATACAAATGTATTACATAAAATTTAATATTAGTTTTAAACACTTAATATCCCTGAGACACCAACCAGACCTTATAGGCCCATGCAGAGCTCACCAGCTAGTAAACCTGCAAATTGAAGGACAAGGTCCTGATGCAAAGTTTCCTCCTCCTCAAGCGTGGAGTTCATACTCCTAAGTGCAATCTTTGAATGTATTTTTAAAATTTTATTTTAACTGGAATCGGCACTGGGATAAAAAGGACTACATTTCAATTTAATGCTTTTAGCATATAAAAGCGGATAGATCTAAACTACCAACCATCAGGGAAAAGAAATCCCTATAAAATAGATTCAGCGTATAATATACCAATATAGAGTAGATCAAATCATCATCATGTGTGCCAAACTCACTTTACTGCCAAAGTTAAATTAGCTAAAGATTTATTGCCAGCTGGTTTTATTATATTATTAAGTTTTCGTACCAGACGTCACTCGAGTATTGACATTTTTCCATAGATTTTTTTGAACTTTACTGTCACATTGGTTCGATTGCAGAATCGGAGGTAATTTTTTTTTTGATTAATCACTATACAGGTTTACTGGTTACTCGACGTACTCCTGTCAGGAGGTGTTAGAGAATCCAAAATGCTACAATTTTAACCCCCTATATATCCACCCGAAAATCAATAGTTTTCGAAATAATAGACGGTCAAAATTGTAGCATTTCGGGACCACTGACACCCCCTGAATATTACAAGCTTGTAAACAAACAAAAAACATAGCAAATGCGCACTATTTTAACTCATATTATGAGTTTATAGGGTGTATTTTTGAAATGGGGCAATAAGGGCAGGTGCCTTAACTATTGTAATTAATGCAAAATATTCCTAGGAGAACTTTTATAACTATTAGAAATACATTTAAAGATTTTGGAAAAATCGTACAGTCAGCAAGGAAAATGCTAAAAGTCCAAAATTTTTGTTTAGTGCCATTTGATCCTATTTCATATGAGGATCAAAAATCTCTAATGAACCATTTTAGCTTAGAGTACTTGGACAGACAGATATCGTCAAAAACGTTTCTCATACATATCAACACGAGAATTCAATTTCTAAACGGTCAAACTTTTTGTTTTGGGTAGGTATTTGATTAGTTGGGTAGGATTGACTGAAAAGTTAATACAAAATAATTTTTACTTACAAATTTCGAATTTAATGCAAATTACTTTTATGTAATTTTTAGAGCGTTTTTACATTCATCCGATATCCGCTATCGGTGTCGGACGCCGATAGCCGACATCCGATAGCCGACACCTTGTGCTGTTTCCACATTTATCTGGTAAAATGGGCCCGATACGGCCATTTGAAAGCACAGACTAGTTAGGGATGCTAGGAGTAAAAAAAAACTCAAATCAATCTCTGTGTTCCGATATCGGGCCAAAACAGTGGTGTTGGCTCCGGGCATATCGGGCCGGACAATGTGAAAGAGAGATACATATCTCATACATTTGACTTCCTCCGATATCGGATGTCGGATATCGGATACTCATCCGATAAACACTCTTATTGTGAACTGAGAAAATTCGTGTAAGTTATTATTTAGAATTTCTTGTAAAATCTCTTCTAATCGTGAAAAAAATGGAATTAACAGAATCATATTTTGTCAATAATAAAAACGTGGTAGTTTCAGTAGTGTAGTTGTTCAGTTCAGTAGTGTGGGTTGGGGTACCGCAATAAGTGTCCATTGCGGCATGTGACAACTATACTACGAATATTTAAATCATAGAATATAATATTATTAATATCATCAAAATTTAGTATCAAAACTATCAAATCGGTTGAACAGTTTACTTACCAACAAATTTATCAATTCAAGTTTATTTACATATTATTCTCATATCACTCATACGCACTCATACTCAAATTTCCAAACGAAAACTTATTCTGATTTCCATTACCATAAAATAAACGGGCACCTTAATATTTTCAGGAATTCAATAAACAAAAAACGTGCTCACGAAACCACATGATCAGGCCTCCGAAGCACCCCCGGAATCCTCTATTTATGTCCGATAAATCATGCGGAACAGAAATTCAATCAGGCACCCGTGGATCGTAGTCGGTTATTTAATATCCACTATATTATGGTATTATCAGCTCTTTCAATTTCGTTCTCATCATGTAGTTCTTATACCGGCTCTGTGTTCTGGTTGTTTGACTCTGATGAGTCCTAGTACTGATTACAATGTGTTGCATGAAATACTACTTCTACAGTCATCATCAGATTGATCTGGACTAGCAAAATATTCAAAATGATCTTTATATCTACTATTGGTGTTAATACCGAACTGCTTTATTGATTTAAATTGTATTATCGTCTGAATTAAAGTGTACCAAATATTAGAACAATCAGTCAACAGGAATGGGGGCATGCCTTGTTATTAAGATCAGTTTGATTACAGTATTTGTCAGCAGGTATTAGATAGTTGGTCCAGGAAAGAACCATAATGTTCCATAATTTCTTTGTTTTGCTACGGATAAGCTCAAAATTCCAGATCCTGTGTGCCGTTTCTGCGTCTATGCGAATAATGAAGCTAGCAAAATATAAATTGTGTATGTAATGTTAGTCATGTAAATTTGTAAAAAAAGACAGGTTGCACTCCGGGAGTGCCGGCAGAAGTGAAAACTTATTCTTTCTTTCTTTCTTCGTTATATACAGAGAAAAAGATAAAAAGAACATACCATACCATTATATACCAAACCTATAATATAGCGCCAATCATAGAACCTATCACTAATTTTATGCTAATTTTCTGTGAGAAGAAATTAATAAATTACAAAACGAAAAAATAATCACAAAAAGTGTCAGAAGCCCAGGTTCAAACCCGGTACTATCTGAAACCATAAGGACTTACAGTCGAAGCGCTTACCGCTAAGCTACGAAGCTTCTTAGCGTACCTAGCAAAATAAACACTCTATAGCTAGGAATGTTGTATGACGTCATGTCGTTTGGGGGATAAGTTTGCTCAACGTCCGTAGAATTTACCACCTATTCCTAGGCCCACCCTACACGTGTCCCCCGGGTGGTGCTAATTGAGCAACAACGCCGAACAACGGGCGGCGGTCAACTAACCCGACCGGGCCACCACAGGCCAAGGGGCGCTAAATACCCCCTAAAAGCGCGGCACTCTTTATTTATGTAATTGTCTATTTATTTATCTTAAACAACCTATATATGTATATATCCTATATTATATATCTATATATAATGTGCCGAACCGTGACGGCCTAAAACCACACCCCGGCAGACATTGCCATGGGGCACTAAATCCCCCCAGAAAGCTGTACCACACTCACCTAGGGCAGGAAGTGTGAGTAAACCTCTGCCCCAAACAAAAAATATGAATACACAGGGAAAAAATTCACTACCCCAGGAGGGTACCGCTTGCGGAGAATCCCTCACTGAGCCTTGCTCAGTCTGCCCCTCGTATTCTGGGGGGGGCAACCTGTGTTCAGGACCAGGCTCAAGCCTGGACCTGTCCAGCCTCTCGGAGGCCATACCAACTACGAACGCCACGAGCGTCGTACAATGGACCGTTGTCGGTCACAAGCGCCCTTGCAAAAGGGATGCTCAGCCGACAGCGGCAACCACCAAAAAAGGGCTCGGCCGAACGGAACGCAGTCGCCCCAACAGGCGCGCGAGAAGGGAGGCCCTGCAACCTACAAAAACGACAACAGGGTTGGGTGCCGCAGCAGCGGAGACGCAGCGCGAACCCACACCATCCACCTCAAGGGGGACGGCAGTAACCACAGCCCCTCCACCACCACGGAGCAAGCAGAATAAGAGGAAACACAGGGGTGCTCGGGGTCAACGAAACGCTGCGATGGCTCCCAATTTTCCTGAAAAGGAACAAAAGGGGGCGGGGCCCGTCCAGAACGAGCGTGTTTCATCGAAGCGCGCTCGTCTGGACGATACCCGGTCCCCCAGAGGGGAAGCCAAACGCGCGAAAACTGACTCGCGAACCAAGCGGACGGTGAGCTACGCAGATGCCAGTCAGTCGCATCTGCGAGTAGTGGTCACTACCGTTCCGCCGAGGAACCTTACCAAACTCCAGGCAGACCAGCTGAGGGAGGCCATTGACGACAGCATCCTACAGTCAGTGTTGTCGTCAACAATTTCGGGTGAGCAAGCTCCATCTTTCCGCGGAAGACCCTTCCTATTGGAAGGGGTGCTGGCGATGTGGTGTGAAGACGAAAATGCTCTTACCTGGCTTGAAAAAGCTGTAAGAAGCATTACGTCCCCGATACCAGAAACCACCTTGGCCGTAGTCAAGCAGTGTGACCTGAAGAAGCGACTGAAAGCCGGGCTTCTTCTCCACACTCGCATCACCGAAGCCGCAACACTGCGCAGAGTGCTTTGTGCCCAAAATCCGTGGTACAAAGTGGATACCTGGCAGTGTTACGACATGACAGTGGATGACCAAACCACCGACCCGAACTCCAACGAGAAGGTGGTACACCTTATTCTGGGAATTCCCGAAGACCAGAAAGAGGCCATAACCACCAGGGACCGCCGAGTTGCCCACATGTCGGGAAGTGGGTACATTCGCTTCTTCTCCCAAGAAGAAGCATCGGCCGGAGAAGGAACCGCGGCAAGGGCAGACACTCCAGCTCAAGAGCCAACACCAGAGGCTCCTCGAAAGAGTAAGAGCGAGATGGAGTGTAGCTCGCCGCTACAAGAGGGGGGACACGTCAGAGATGATGATGACGTCCACACCGACCCCTGATACCATAAATGTCATCCAAACAAACCTCCAGCACAAACAAGCAGCAACGGCCACTCTACGCAGAGTGCTGGAGGTAAGCAAAAAGACCGTAGCCCTGATCCAGGAGCCCTGGATCAATAAGAACGTAATCTGCGGTCTAAATAACATAGGCGGTAAGTTAATACGAGATGCGAGGGTTGAAAAACCGAGAACATGCATCTTTGTACCTAACGCTATAAACACCACTTTGCTTAACCAATTCTGTTCTAGAGATCTCACCGCTGTGAAAATCCATTCAGATAATGCAACCATCCTAGTACTAGCTTCAGTGTATATGCCGGGCGAAGGTGAACCACCTCCAAAGGAGCTAGCCGACCTGGTACAACACTGCGGGGCTCACACCTGGTACTTAATCATCGGCACAGACTGCAATGCTCACCATCCTCTGTGGGGAAGTAAGGACACGAACAAGAGAGGTGAGTTATTAACCGAATACTTATTCCAAACCAACCTAAACATCATGAATATAGGCACGGAACCTACTTTCGTAACCTCATGGTGTCAAACCATCATTGATATCACGCTGGCAACACACTCGGCAGCCAACCTCATTAAGGGTTGGCACGTGTCAATGGACCCGTCCTTTGCAGACCATCGCCGAATTTGCTTTCAAATACAATGTAAACTAGCAGACCCTGTCCCATATCGTAACCCCCGTAAAACAGATATAGCACGGTACACCAACGCACTAAACAAGGCACTAAGTGATTCACAACTACCTGACACAACACTTAGTACGGATAACATAGAACACAACGTACAGTCTATCACTGCAGCTCTGCTGGAAAGCTATGAGCCAGCATGTCCTGTCGTAACACCCAAAGGTTCAAAAAAGAGCACCTGGTGGGGGCCAGAACTCGAACGACTACGTGGAGGCCTGAGAAAGCTCTACAACAGAGCAAAAAACACCAGAACCCCTGAAGACTGGGACAAATACAAAAACGCACAAAAACACTACAAGAAACGCATCAGATATCGAAGAACTGAGGCGTGACAGAGTTTCTGTAGTAGCATAAATTCGACAAACCAAGCCGCAAGAGTAAGGAAAGTCCTGGCCAAGGGGGAACTCAACCTCATGGGCTCAATTAAGAGAGAGGATGGCACTTACACAAAAACGGAAAATGAAACCAGCGCAGTACTGCTAGAAACACACTTTCCTGGTTGTCAGGTCACACCATTCACCGACTCAATCGACTGGCCACCGGAACACTACAGTGTACCAACAACCCAAGAATGGGAGACCGCAAACAAGGTACTAACTGCAGACAAAATAGAGTGGGCCATAAAAAGCTTCAAACCCTTCAAGTCTGCAGGGCTAGATGGAATATTCCCAGCACTACTACAATGGCAACTGACAAAGATAGCAAAATATCTACTTCCAATCTACAGGGCCTGCATTGCTTTCAAATACATACCCAGAGTATGGAGAGAGGCAAAAATCATCTTCCTACCAAAACCAGGTAAGGAGGATTACACGTATCCCAAATCATTCAGGCCCATTAGTCTCACATCATTCCTCCTCAAAACGCTGGAGAGACTACTAGATCGATACCTAAGGGACGGAACACTAAAAGACAACCCACTACATCCTCAGCAACATGCATACAGGAAGGGTAGATCAACAGAGTCCGCACTACACATGGTAGTGCACAAGATAGAATCGGCTATCACAAATAAAGCCTCAACACTAGCTACTTTCATAGATATAGAAGGGGCTTTCGACAAAACGGTACATAGCAGCATTAACGAAGCCTTGCGAAGACGTAGGGTAAAACCAACCATAAGGGACTGGATCACTCAGCTAATAAGCAAAAGAGCGGTCCAGATAGTGATGAGTACTACCACAAGAGCAAAGGTAGTCAAAGGATGCCCCCAGGGAGGCGTCCTATCGCCACTTCAATGGAACATAGTAGTAGACAGCCTCTTAAAGAGACTAAACGAGAGAGGATACACCACCATTGGGTACGCGGATGATCTGGCAGTACTGATAAGCGGAACGGCTGAGAATGTGCTATGCAAAATCATGCGCTCAGCCCTTCAGATGGTGGAAGAATGGTGCGAAGAACACCGACTATCAGTTAACCCGAATAAAACAGAACTTATCCTTTTCACCAACAAAAGGAAGTTACCAGAACTACAACTACCAAAACTATTTAATACAGAACTAGCTCTAACAACTCAAGTTAAATATCTGGGCATCATACTTGACAATAAGTTGAATTGGGCTAGCCACATAAATGCTAAGATGAAAAAGGCCTGTATAAGTTTTTGGCAATGCAGAAGACTCGTTGGTAAGAACTGGGGTCTTAACACAAAGATAACACTTTGGCTGTATACGGCAATTATCAGACCTTCTCTAACCTATGGATCAGTTGTATGGTGGCCCAGAACAGAACTGATCACTGTGAAAGAAAAACTCCAGAGTTTACAACGCCTAGCGAGTACAGCGGCCACTGGATGCATGAGAACCACTCCATCAGTCGCACTAGAGCACCTCCTAAACCTGAGACCGCTGCATCTAATTATACAGGAGGAGGCCAAGGCAGCAGCTTTAAGACTGAAAAACAATGGGCTTTGGAAAGGGGATACTGGAACAAAGCATTCAAAGATTCTACAGGAAGAGATAAAGAAGATACCACTTCTCGAGGCTCCCATAGACAGAATACCATGTCACCACGTCTTCGAAAGGAAGTATCATATTCAACTTTCTGAAGAAAAAAGAGATAGCTCTGGCGTCAAAGAAGTTAGGATATACACAGATGGCTCCAAAACCACATATGGTACCGGAGCAGGCGTCTTCTCGAATGACTTAAATATCAAAATAACAACCACCTTGGACAAGCTAAGCACAATATTTCAAGCCGAAAGTATTGGCATAACGAGAGCGGCGGAGACGATTGCCGCCAGAGATGTCAGAGATTTAGATATAAAGATTATCTCAGACAGTGCATCCGTACTACAAGCTCTTCAAAGCAACACCATAACCTCTGTCCTCATATTGGAATGTCATAACACACTCCAATCCATTGCAAACACAAACAGGGTCACGCTGCAATGGATCAAGGGACACAGCAACTCCCTCGGCAACGACGCAGCCGATGAATTGGCCAAGAGAGGATCAGGGTCGATAGTATATGGACCGGAACCAATACTACCCATACCTCAAGTACAGGTCAAAACTTGGCTACGAAAAAGTACGGAAGAAATCCATCAAACAGAATGGACAAACACTGAAGGATGCAGGCAAACAAAGAATGCAGTTCCGGTAGCATCAAAAACGTTTAGCCGAAACCTCATTAGGCTAAAAAGGGACCAAATCCGCAAGGTCACAGGCATCTTGACCGGTCACTGTCCCCTAAACAAGCATCTATTTACAATAGGTGTGACGGACAGCCCCCTATGCAGAGGATGCATGGGGGCAGAAGAAACGCCACGGCATGTGCTCACAGAGTGCATGAGCGTGGCCGCACAACGGGCGAAATTCCTCCAGTCACCAGCGTCACTCCGGGAAGCATGTGGAAACCTGAAAAGGCTGCTGGCTTTTTGGGAGGATCTGGGTTGGTTGGAATGAGAGGTAAGATGGTACGCACAATGGCCCAATCAAGAGGCTAAGTGCGGAACAGCCCAGGTAAACTAAACTAAACTAAACTAAACGTCATGTCATTCTACAAAGTCGTCGGTTACGGGTCAAAGGTCACGTGATCCTCACGCGAGTTTAACACTTTTTACCCATCCAACGTCGCTAAAGAAGTTTTCAGTATTATAATAACTAATTAACATGTCTAACGCAAATATAATATAATCATGGGCAAAGCCTACTCTCAGTAAAGACAAATTGTCGGTACCGATATTATAAATTTCGGTTGCTATAATATTCTTTACCAAAAAAAAAGTGAAACAAAAAGAAAATAAATAGATCCCAGGTTTGAATCCTTGCCAATACCAACGTGAAACCCACTCCTAACACAAGTAATTTAGCTTAGCATAAGGGTTAGATGATTTTCTAATACCAGTTAGGTGGCAGACAATCACTCGGCACACCTGATGGAAAATGGTTACCGTGGTCTATGGACGTGTGCACCACCAGGGGCGTCACACTCGCGCTGTCGTCCCTGTTAGAATAGAGTTTCTGTGCAGTCAGTGTAGAAGACAAAGCAGATAAATATTGGTAATAATTTTGGTTACTAATCTATACTACGAAGCTGTAGAGTTTGTTTGGTTAGACGTGCTTATCTCAGGAAGCAATAATCATAGATGTGAAATGAAAAATCCGGTAGATACCCATACATTGTATCAGTTTTTTACGGGGATTCGGAGTATGCCACGGGCGTCGGCTTACATTCTTTATAAAAAAGATCAGAATATTATAATGTCTCTTCTAAATTACGAGTAGCATGTATACGCTACATTAATATCTAATATGTTTCCTTATGTGATTGAATACGTGCCAATAATGACAATGAAATTAGATAAAATCGATACATCGTGTCGTTAAGCTTTCTGGATCATTTATTCATTGAGGAGCCTTGGCCCTTTAATTGAATCTTATTAAGGCTGCGAATAAATTTATATTGTTTTTAGATACGTTAGAAGTTGCTAAGTGCGAAGTTGGTAGTAGTCTCGAACTTTCCAGCAGCCAGTTTGCAGATACGGATACATCAATCAAGTGCTCCCGTAAATCGACATTTCCTGTTTGCCATTTATTTCCTTTTTTCATGCCTCTCAGGTGGCAGGCAAGCACAGGGCCCACCTAATGGAAAACGTTACAGTGGCTTATGGACATTGGAGATGCGTAGCACCAGGGGAGTCACCTACCCGCGTGTTTCTGTGCCGTCAGGGCAGAAGACAAAGCAGGACAAGCATTTAGTCTTTCCACTGTGTGACGGTACGTCGTCTTATCAAAGCTGAGTGAACTTCGTTTTTACGTATTTGATTTGAATATTAAGTCAAAAGTGCCAGCCCCCGCCCTTTGGCGGGAGATATGAGTGCTCCGCCAACCGCACAGATATTGTGGAATTCATCCAGAGACAATAATTCCCCCACTGGTATCAGAAGAAAAATAGATAGAGAGAAATTAACCGCGAGTAAAAAGAAGTGGAAATGAAGTACAACAAACGATTAAATACGTTGATAGCAGTTACTTGACTCACATTCATTCGATCGTACTTCTGAGTTAGGCTTACATTATACCGCACTTCCAACACATAGACCCCCGAGAGGCTCACCGTCCCCAATCTCCAGTGTGCAATAACTGGTGTTCCGTCAATCTGAACTTTAAGCCAGCTCTTGCATGCTGTACTCATCTGGGACTTTAACCTCAGCCCCTCCAGGTATTACAGGACTGGTGTAATAGAATTTATACTACGGCTGAATACGGTCTCAATGCGATAAGTTGCTCCTAACTCATCCATACAATTTTCACCATACATTCGTCCTCGCGTAGCGCCGCCTCGCTAGCAGATTACAGGCTCAGGGGCGTCTTCGGCCTAGGCACACACAAGGATAGCTTCGGCCTCCGCCAAAGCATATGTTTGCCAAGTTCCTGGTCTGAAAGCCATGACTCGTTACGTGGGACATTCTAATACGCGTCGAGGGCAAAGGTACCGCGTAACATTTATCAACGAATCCCGCGATCATAAGAATATTGTAAAATGTACACAGTTAAATACTCTAAGCGTCACGTCACTCAGCTAAGAATAATATTACACATAAAACATATATTATTCAATAATAACTATAACTAATAATTGTAATGGTATGAAATGGTATAAAAACTCACCACGTCTGTAGATTATTAATAGTGTTTCACTTGACAGTGTAGCACCGTAACTTACTCAAGTGACGCCTATGTTCCTACTCCTCGACGAGCCCTGTTCGACCGCTCTCCTCCCTGGATACCAAACGAATGCCCCGAACCTACGCTCTCTCCAACCTCATAAAAAATCTCTCCAAAACGTGGGAGCGTTGTCTTTACAAAACCTGCACGTGTACTCCCAACTTCTCTCGTAAAACTAACGTCCTAATAGTTTCTTTAAAGTATCACAAAAACAATAACCATCGTTTCAGGAGCCAACACAAAAGGTCTTGCTTTACCTGATCTGTGGAGGGTCAAATAGCAACGATGCGAGCCAGATGCCTGCAAGTGGACGCCCGCTATTAAATATCAAAATACCAACGAATTGAAGATGTAAATTTTAAGGCTTATTAATTTCCCATTGTTGAGTAACTTGTGTACCATCACAACTGACAGTATAGAAACTCTCCAGTAAGCTCGGGCTACCCTACATACCGCCGGGAACACATCAGAGGTTATTACGGCCGCAGAATTCTGTAGGAATGATCAATTGGGACGGAGGGGTAGGCAGAGGTGTGTGACCCACATCACGCCAACTATTATTTTCGTTCCAACGTAATAAGGGGTGAGCCCATTGCCGTCAAGCCTCTCTATGACACGGGCTGTTAGCTTACTGTCAGGTGGAATATAACCCCAGCAACTAAGGGAGGCGAATTCTATGACATCCACGGAAAAAGATGTAGTAGCCCTACCACGAACCAAAACGATTTTTGTTTTCAAATGTTCATCATTGTAACATGGTACGTGTCTGTAATGGTGGCCCTCCATGCTGAGACTTTGCGTCAGTTTACGATCAGCTAAAGTGAAGTCAAATTGACGTGTTTCACATAGAAAACCAACTAATTGAATTAAATTTTAAATCATTGAGTATGCTAATTATGCAAATCGATAAGATAGGAAAAATTTAATCTATTCAGGTGGGATTTGAACCCGCGATCGTTCACTTAAAAAGGGACTGCTTTGACCATTAAGCCACCGAAGCACGCTTGAAGTCATCCAAATTTCCTATATATATATTCGTTTTAGGCGGTGGTGGCAGCCGTGTACTGACACTCGTGCGAACGAAAGAAACTAATGTTTGTATGCATGTGACTAAAAACTAGGTAACTGGATCTCACGAAATCCTAATGGAACGGATATTCCATTTTTTTTTTCATTTGTGTCCTTCTTCTTTGCTTTTCGTTATGTCTCTCTTTCCTTTCAATTAGAGATGTTTAAAAATGGGACAAAAGAAATAAAGTTTCATTTTGTACTTACTAATCGTTTCCAATTATTTCAAAAGCAAGTCATATGGCTAAAAGCTAAATATAAAAGTCCATTAGATATTAATATCACAAACTAGTGACCGTATACACGATATTAATATAATATTCTGTTTAATATTTTCCGGTCTCATAACTACATCTTGAACGAGCTTAATGTACACAAATCTAAGTGAAATCTCATATCAAATGCAAACACAATCTGGCCTTTTTCTCTTTGGACATTTGTTTAAAAGATACTAGATTTTACTATAAAACTAGTATTTTACTGCATAAATATTTATTGAAATCCTTGTGCATTTTTCACTTAGATTGGCTTTCAAGATTGTTTGTAATTTTAGGGGCCCAACTAAGATCTCCTAAGCTTACACAACATGCTAATTAACGGACTAGATTTATTTATGATTAGGCTTTCTTCTCGAGAATCGGAGGTCAAATGGTACTTACTCGTGAAAACAAAAAAAAATCTCAATAAGAGAAGAAGGAGTAAAGTCAAAGTCAAAAATCATTTATTCAGCATTGAACATTTAAAATGCATTTAGTAAACATCCACTTTTATAAAAAGAAACAAGACTAGTTTAGCAAATGAACCACCGTTTCGAAACGCGACCCCGACCTGAGTAGACTACAGCAAAAAACTTACCGGGCATTTTTTTTTTTGGTCTATTTACAAACATTTACATAGTCTACTTAATTACGATATTACTATAATTATAATATGACAACGAGCAAAGCCGCAGCATAAAGCAAAATCATGCGACCGATTGCATCGTCGCATCGTCAGCACTCCAAGCCTCGTGTCGCGTTCAGCCTCGTGCCTGCGCCGTCAGCTAAATGTACTACGCAACTTACTGTATACCTAGAATTCCGTAATAAATATATCTTTATTCACTCACTTTTGTACTAGCATCGTCCAAGTCTAGACTTAGTATTAATTTTCTTTTAACTCTTTCGGCTGTCACCTACGTAGTCTAAATACAATCGTTTGCTTGAGTAGCATAGTTGAGTAAACAGCACATTTCCAAGATTGTTTATCATCTAAATATTCTTGGATTGTATAATGGCCTTTTTACTCTCGGATCATTGCATTAGTCCTGGTCATTTTCGAAGCCTTCACCTCAGACTCCGGAGCCCGCTTTTTCCTGAACGCGGCCAACCTTCAATATTTTTCCTGAACTCCACAACCCATTGGTTATTCGGTTATCACTTAGCCATGAACCCTTGGAGTGAAACCCTCGGTTATAACCTACGGTTATAACTCTGTAAAGCTTTAAGATGATATTGATGTGACGTTTATAATTCAAATAATAACTTACTTTGATTGGTTTGACGCCGCAAATATACTATGTATATTTATTTTCAGTTATTACAATGATATCAAATATTTGAATATATTATATTGCTCACGAACAACGTAATAAAGAAAATATTACTTACAAACCAAAATGAGGTTTATTTATCATAAATAATGAAAATGAGACGAGTCCTCTTATTTTCATGTGCTATGCCAATGATTTGATACTTTATAGATCTTTCTAAGTAATCGTAGGTGGTAATGATACAGTGTGCCATAAAACACTAAAAGTTTCTTTCTCCTACAAAGGTGAAAAAAGGGAGTTAATGGAAATCCTTTGATTACAAAGCAACCGTGGTTTTTGTGAAAAAAATATTCTTATCTTGGACTTGACAAATCTGGATAGAATTTTTTACCCAATCGTTACCTATTTTGTAAAAATATAAGGCGTACCAGATTCTTAAGATTCACCAGAATTGCTCATTTATTGATTTTAGTTATCTTTATAATATTTTATTTCAATAATTATTTTAATTCGATAACTTTACTATGGCTGTACTCACGTCACTTGTCAGGATGCGCCCGACTAGTTTCGAGTAAAGCACCAGACGTCGCCGCGCCTGGATACTCTGCTCATGAATAAGGACTCCGGTCGGGTCCGAAACTAGTCGGGCGCATCCTGACAAGTGACGCGAGTATAGCCGTAGTAAAGTTATCGAATTGAAAAATGACTCACGATAGTTTCTATACAAAAATAATTATTTTAAACCAAAACCTCATTCCTCCACCCAATTCTATATGCATATCTCTATTTTTCACCTTATATTCACGCAAAAGGTGTTTCAAAATTTGAGGGGACTCACAGTCCGACCCTTGGGAACCATCTTGGGACTTTACGAGGGCTTTTAAGTAACGCGTGGAAATAGTTTCATTTCACCCCGGTCATTGGTTACGGAACTTTCTTTGGGACACATCACTATTCTTGGTAGTTTTATGTTATGGGTTCTTGAAATACTATAAGCGAAATAGTGTTATTTTAAGGTCAGAGTAGTAACATATATACAAACAATCGGTAGCTTAGTAGTTAAGGAGTCGGCCTTACGATCGAGAGGTCCCGAGTTCGAATCCTGGCCATTACACTACGCACGTGAACCCATTCCTAGCACAAGCAGTTTAACTTATTTGGAGGGGTTAGAGGGAATAATAGTAATTTCGATAATTTCGGTTGCCAATATTCTTTAAAAACAAAACATATAATCACGCCTTTATGCCCGGTATAATGTTAAACACTATGGATATGGATATGCCCAATGGATAGGGCCCATTAGTCACCTTGTGCGAAATCACTTGGAAAGAGACAGGATGGCCAAAATTCTACTCTGCCGGAAACCACACGGCTTTAGAAGTAACGGGCAAATAAATGTTTAAATATGATACACAAGAAATTCGGATGTATGCTAGAACGATTGAATGGCTGATTTGATCTGGATGAACTATAAACCGGGAAAAGATTGTAATATAGTTGGAAATAGCCTATATTATGAGTACCAGAAAGCCATGAGCCACTTATACCTAAATATTAAGTATCATTATCATCATCATCATATTAGCTGCACACAGTCCACTGTCGAACATAGGCTTCTCCTATGGAATTCCAGAACGACCAATCTAAAGCATTAAGTAAAATAATATATGTTCTAATTACTAAACTGCTTATACCTACTGTTGATTGATGGCACTTGGTGGAACTTGCTACTCATCTTCAATGAAAACATTTGTACTGTTTTTGATACATGTTTTTTGGGTATCAGACATCTGATCTGACATCTGATACCCAAAAAACATGTAACCTTTGATAATGCCGTAAGGCGAAACCGGTCAGGAATTTAATAAATAATGTGGAATAGTACAAGTGTTTTCATTGAAGATTTCTAATTACTAGTTTATGATACATTTAAGGTACTTACGCCACCAAACCCATCTTATAAATTTACAAGACACTTTTTGAATGCCAATATTATTATCTAAAACCATTCATTTTGTAAAGAGAGAAGATTGCTCATTCCATTATCTCTAATCCGGTTACCAAAAACGAAACAAAACTTTCCTCTACTCAGGCTCTTGTTACTTCGTGCTAATGTAGGCTGCAGGCACCGAAGACCCATTCTATTAAAACATAATATGGAACGCTCGACTGAAATGTCGTTTAGTTGTTCAAAGTTTCATCCATAAATGATATTTTTCCATTCTATTAACTTAGAATTAATGCAAAATTTTAACTATGATGAAAATATTTCTATGTCTGTTTTCATCTGGCAGGAAAGTAAAAGTGTTAAGGCGCCCACTCACTAACAGTCCGCCTGCAGTCCGCCTGCAGTTCCTGATCTGTCCGGCGGCCTGCAGTCCTTAGCCGTTAGCGCCCACACTGTAAAGCGATTTTGGCCCGACGGCAATTCCCTGTTGTCAGTTTTGCGACCACACACTAGCAGTTGTGAGTTGTCAGTTTTAGGTCGTACGATCGCCTGCCGGTAATGGTCTAATATCAGTTACATAGAGAGAACGAAACAGTGCAATCGATTTTCGACCTTATTGACATTTTCTTAATTACATGTTTTTTCGCATAAATAAATGCTGCTGATCACGAATATAAGAAAAAAAACTAGATTTCTTGTGATGTCCATAAGGTTGAAAATAGCTTGCACTACGTTATTCTTATATAAGTACGTGCTAATCATTGTGGGAAATAGGTGTTCGCTATTTTGAACCTTATCGACTATGTGCATAAGAAATATAGACGAGTATGTACAAAAAATGAATAAAATCTTAGTAAAAACTGACACGAAACGTCGATCGACAGGCCCGTTGTGCTCGTTCGCCCTGACGGCCTAGGACTGTCCGGTTTAGAACTGTCCGGAATCGTTCGGCGGCCACACACTATCGCATCGTATTAGTCGTCAGTTCAAAATCGTTAACGAAACTGTGAGTGTGTGGGTTATTGCGATTAACTGACAGATTTATCTCGTCCGGCCGTCGTACGGTAAACTGTTAGTGAGTGGGCGCCTTTAAGACCGGATGTCTAAACACTTTAATGACCAGCCTCTGTGGCGTAACGGTAGATCGTTCGACTGCTACGCAGGCGTAGGTTCGATTCCCGCTCATTGTTATAAAGTGTAGCAAATTTTCGCAAATAAAATATAAAGACTGAGGTGAGTTAATTAGGATTTTTAATGGGGCAAATCTACGTTGAATCGTTTTTACTATAACCCTACAAAACATAATATTTATGGCATGTTTTGAGATTCTTTTATTGTAGTCTCCAATGTAAGAATAAGTTATTTATCAATCAAGACTAATTCCTTCGAAAAAGCTGCTATTACTAAAGTAATACTAATACTGACGTTGTATTTTCTATATTATATTTTGAAGAAATAAAACAAATATTTTATTCAAACAATTTCAAATATTTACATAACAATGGTTTTGAGATTGAAACTACATTTATAAATAATTACCACAATACTAAAAAAGAATATGAAAGTTAAAATGCGTCGTGGAATTCATCGCATGTCAATAATATGTAGATTATTATTGTTCCTGTTGTTTATGATGTAACACTTCTAAGCTGTACAATAAGGAATATCTTATCATATCTCTACACTTTTTCAATTTAAGAATGTACACATAACACCATAAACTCCGTAAAGACGGTAAGATTAAACTTTGAAGTAACGCTGCCACCTAGGGAATTATTAATTAAGTTTTTAAAGTAGGTACTTAAGCTTTTACATACTATTATTATTTCTGAGAAGTGAGTATTACATTTAGCGTAATTGTTAAGTAGATTAATTAACGTTTGCAAAACTAATTTAAACTTTAGCCTGTATCTAAAACTTAATAATAATAAAATGTTTGTTGGCAAAAAACACTGTAATATAACTTAACTTGTCAAAATATACGATTGTGATAGTACGACTTTGTGTTTGACTGTACGAGTTTTTTCAATTTCGGGGGAACCGTGAAACAAAAATGTCTGTACAGTCAACATCAAATCTATTTTGACTAGCATCATGAGTAGGTATTAGGGTAATTTTGAGTTAATTATATGTCATTTTGAGAACCTACTTGGGTTCTCAAAATGACATATAATTAACTCAAAATTACCCTAATACCTACTCATGATGCAAATGTCGCCGCCAACTAGCTTAATCAGCCGTTCAATGAACAGCCTAGGCTATTAGATAAACGGCGCCATTCAATACACGGCGCTACTCCGCACCGTTTAATCGGGTTCAAAATATAACGACAACAATCAATTTATGTTATAAAAATTATAAACATACCTATTATTAATTGAGACGCTGACTGTACCTTTTTTTTTTTTAACCTGTGGAAACCCCCACGGGCTTCACCTCATCGGTGCCGACGATGGGGTGGGCGTGTCGGAATCGGACCAACTAAAACCACACGGTGTCGTTCCCCTGTGTCCATTGCCGGGCACCCCGGGTAAGCCCTCGAAAGGATAACCCCAGGGTTGCCGGCGGACATTGGCCGCCACCGCGGCCTCACCTGGTGGGGTCGGGTTATATCCCGCGTCGGTGAGTTGTCAAGCGTGTGTAGGACACACACGACACGCCTCCGCCACGGCCTGCTTCTGTAAGGACGGCGAGTCGGCCATCTGCCGTCCTCAGGCCCCGATCATGGAGGTCGGTAGTCCCGGGCGTAAACGAGTCTGCGGCGTCCACGCCGCAGACTGCGGAACTCAGGGGGCAGGGTTCTGTCCCGCTCCCTCTCCGCCGCCTCTTTCGCGCGCATTACCTGCTCGCAGAAAGTGGCGGTGGCGTGCCATTTGCTCCCGTCGGAAACCACGGGCCTCACCATGGTCTCCAAAGAAAGAACGTCCACGCCCAGGACCGCAACGAGATCCCGGCGTTGACTCGCCCACGCAGGGCACCCCACCAACGTGTGGAGCGCCGTGTCTTCGCCAGGATCCTCGCAGTGCTGGCACTGCGGTGTTGTCTCCCGGTGGATGCGCCATAGATACTTACCGAAGCACCCGTGCCCGGTAAGTATCTGGCACATCCGGTAGGAGAGGTCACCGTGGTGCCTCTCCAACCACTCCTTCATGATCGGTCTCACCGCCGCAATGGTGGATTCCCCCCACCTTGGATGCTCAAGTCGCACCCACCATGTCTCCATGAGTTCCCGGCGGAGCTGGGACCGCTGAGCCCTGATTTCTCGGGGCTCCGGCCTATGTCCCCGCTCCAGTGCCTCCGCTGACTGTACCTAGGGTGAAAAATTACAATAAGAATCCAAACTTCATTCCATTTTTTTAACCTAGCATAGGGTAAATTTTAGGATATATGTTTCCCAGAATTTACCCTAGGGTGAATTCTTCAAGGTTACAGATCGGAATAATCGCATTTTACCACTTTGGAAGTGTCACCCGTGCAAACTACGCAGTTAAGAAAAAAAAATACTAGAAACCTCAGTATAATTTTAAAGGCCCATCCATCAAAACAACACGTATAGGTTTGATGATTTTTTTTTTTAAATTCAGGTATTGGTCAAAATGTATGTTGTTTTTTTTTTTAATTTTGTATGAAAATCATAATGTCGTTGACAAAATACAATATGTTTCAACAACATGGTTCTTATAATTTCGTAAAAAAGTTGCTGTATCACACGGATGGACAAACGGACAGACAGACATGACTAATCCATAAGGGTATTATAATAATTTTGAGTACCTACTTTTATTAATAATTGTCGTTTTAATAATTTTGGGGGGAATTGCGATTCACCCAAAAAACCTCAACGTTCACGGTGTAGTCAAAACTAATGATATCAAATAAGACATTTAGGTTGTACACACGGTTAAGAAGATAAGTGTACACCTTTATGTATATTTGTTCCCGGTATAGTAGAATAAAACCACCTATCTCTTCCCATGGGCGTTGTAAAAGGTGACTAAGGAATATACGACTGTTATCCATCCCATTATGTTTAGTGTAAATTAAATTTTACATAGAAGATCCCTTACATTTCATATTATTATCTTGTTACTATGTAGGAACTGATATTTTATTAAAGTACTACCATATTTTTATCATCATCATGTATTTAAGCAGTAATGAATTTCCAAAGCTATTTTGGCACACGTGAAATGGCCTAGTAAAATTTACCTGTATAATATTTTGCTTCCAGACAGAATTCCTTTCTTTATTCAAAAAGACAGCAAGTACCTATTACAAGTAAAAATCTTTTTTATGAAATATCTCGGCAAAACAAGAACATTTTTACTTTTATTCTCTGACCACTATTGAACACAATTTTCTTATACGCTCTGAGTAAGCGTCTTACAATTTTTAATCTAAAAATAGCAATTTTTCTTCGAAAATACTTTTGTACTATATGCTATTCACGTTGGTCTTTATGTAGTTTCTATTGTTTCATCTAGTTACACAGCATCTATTGAAAGTTGCAAAACAGCTTCGTTATAGAATGTTTTGTTTTGTGAGTTTATGACACGTAATAAGCTATCAATGCGGTAAATCTATGTTGCCATAGTGACCTGCAACTATATTGTAGGGGATCCCAAGAAGGGATTTCGGATACTACTTAAACCTGTTAGCGTTATATAAGGGATCTTCCCTTAGTTTAAATATTGCCAAGTACCTCCAGCGAGTATGAACATTAAGGCGTGCTTAAGGACCTAATCAGAGCCTAATTACTTAAATGAGAGGGGTAGCAAATTTGCAAAAAAATTGATTGTTTTTATTTCGAATGAAAAAAGTTGTTTTAATTTATGTACCTACTTGCAAAATGCATAATTGTTTTAGGTACATACAAAGATAAGTAAAAAGATAAAACAAATATTAATGTTTTTCTATTTGAGCCACTGCTCATGCGTGAGAGAAATAAATTATATTTTATTCACGGTTCACTACATAAATAAAGTAGAAATCACGAGACTTGAACGAATATGATTTCAGCTTAATAAATATCTGGGAAACCTTCAGTGTAAGATTATAATATTATTTTCACTTCTCATGCTCTTAAAATGTTACTTTAGTCCCTGCATATCGGGACTAAAGTTCCTTATTAATCTCTAGGGACTAAAGTATTTTTTTTTAATTTACTTTGATAACTCCTAAACAGCCAATCACGGTGTTTGTGAATGGGAGGATTATCACCTTTTTAGTGATTGTGTACAGAAATAACCTCAAAATGACATTTGAAAAAATCAAAAAATCCCATTTAATTTCGTGAACCACGATGAATGATATTAATTTAATTAATTATTATGTAAGTATTAAGGATAAGTTCATTCTATTATCCATTTCCAATTAGTTTTAAATTATTTTTCAAGTTTGAATCTGTTGGCTAAATATATATGCACGCATATAAACCGTACGTCACTTAACAACAAAAAAAACCGCGGGACAAATTTCTTTGCAATTTGAATTTTGAATAGATTATTCGTAATAAGCTTGCGTTTTAATCACCAATTACTTACACCAATTAATTGTGCAACTTAGAAACTTTGTTATTATAAATAAATAAAAATAAATAAATATTCCACAACATTTCACACAACGCTATCTAGATCCATGGTAAGCATAGCTTTACTACCTTGTATTATGGAATCTAGAATACGGATAAACATACTTAGATTATTTTTTTGTAAATGCATACATATTACATATTATACATAGAAACACCCAGACCAATGCAAATACCCATATCCATGCATACACATATTTGCACTGAGCGGGGATCGAACCCGCGTCTGCTGCGTAGCGACCGCGTTCACTACCGCCACGCCACGGAGGCTTTACCCCGTTATCGATATGATAAATTAATATATTAAGGCTGAAAAAGATATTTGCCTGTATCTTTTTTTTTATATTATAATGTTGTATAAAACGTCACTTTTTTTCCTCGCATTCAAAGTGAACAGTAGAGTGTTTAACGTGGGACTAAACAACCATAATGACACTCGAACTATTAGCCACCCTCGCTTCGCTCGGGTGGCTAAAACATCTCGTGTCATTATGACTTGTTTTAGTCCCTTGTTGAACAATCTACTATTACAAACCAATTATTATGAAAACGTTTAGATATCATAACTAATAATATTGTATTATAATATAATAATTAACCACACTTTTGCAAATAAAATGAATTTGAATTTGAATTTATTATCGCAGTTCTAGCACAGGATGTCTTGCCAGTGTTGGAGGGAGACGGAGGGGGATTGGTAGTAGAAGTTTAATTAAACTGCGCTAGGCTTGGCATTAGATACATGTAACATCACAACAATGGCAATGATCGAATTGTGAATTTTGTTATTTCATCAAGACTATCTTCTTCACAATAGTGATAATATCCCTTTAATTTACCTATAATAATTTAATTTCTCAAATTTGCCTATGTTTTTGTGCGATAAATACAAACTACTGCAACAAGTCACGAAAACATGTCGTCCTCCACTAGCTTATCAAAGAAAATTAAGTTTTAAAAGTGCAATTATGCAAGCAAAATAATGTCAAACGCATAAAAGAAGTAATACTTAAAGGAATACTTAAAAGTCTTTGTTGAAAGCACCTTCTACATGCAAAAACCTTATTAAATTCTCCATGGTGTTATTTTCAAGTGAATTTAATATTTTTTTATGCTGTAAAACTGGCAATTTTGTTCTGGAAATCACTAGTAAAGAGGCAATTAAGCAAAGCCTGTGGCAATAATTTTCATGCCGGAAAAATGTGACGCTTGCTTTACTTTTAAAAGCGCTTTTATAGCTAGTAAGTGTAAGCTTAATATTTATGTAAATGATTATGTAAACCGCAGTTAAAAAGGAATTATTAACATTATGCTTGAATTTAAAAATCTGAAGATTATTATTGCCAGGTTCTGGCATAATAATTGTGCGTGGTAAAGATACGCATCGTCATTGGTTTTAACACAAATCATAGGGTATGATAATCAAACTGGGTGGTTGTGGTCTTATAGTCAAAGACATAAGTTGATTAACACCAAAATAATATGACTTTGTTTAACTGTGACGGTTCTCTGCTTTTTTGTAGCTACCCGAGTACGCATGCGTTGACTGACAAATTTGAACTTTACTAAATTGAACTGGTAGACGTAAATGTATCCGATATGGTTGTCTTAAGACAACAAGCTGGTACGTGTATGAAATGGTGACCCTCATTCCTGAGGCTTTGCCTTCAGCTTGCCATCAGGCGAGGTGTAGTCAAATTGAAATGTCCTATAAAGAACCTAATGTTGTATCTTTGCTAAAGAGAGCTCACTTAATGTGATTGGGAAAAGTATAATAAATTTTCGTACCCCATAATTAACGTAGAAAAACCTATTACTATTGTCGTGTAGCATACTGGACTCATCAGAAGAACAACTTTTCAGATGTTATATTGCTAATTACAGTATACCTAGTTAAAATAAAAATGAGATAATAGTATAAAAATAGGGCATTTTAAAAATTAAAAAAGGTTTAACCAACGTTCTCTAAATACACTTCACAAAATTTCCTATCAGGAATTCATTTTCATGTTATCGACAGTACAACACGAAAACTTTATAGTTTGCAAAAATTGACTGGCCCGAGTCTGTACTAAAATTTTCTGAGGACCATTTGTATTCATTGAGTTGAGTATTTTTCCACTTTACACATGGAATACAATGAAAACTTTCATCCGATATTAGTTTTCAATTTTCCGAACCATCTCATTTGAACCTAAATATGAAACATTGTATTCAGAAAAAAATCGGAAGCAATATTTATAAAGCAACGAATTTTATAAAGTGGAGCACAGTTGTACTGTTTATTTGCGCCGTAAAAAAATTGAAATGTTGATGAATTCTGTGTAAATAAATATTCGTTCGGTCGTTCAATTGATAGTCACTGCGATGTTAGTTAACCCGCGGATAGTCGAGCCGGATCGAAAAGACCCAGAGCTCTAGTTTTTGAGCCATAACTGCTTTAGTATTAGTTCATTCGTGTTGTCGCGCTAAGTACCTTCAATGGGCAGTATGGTAGTAATTTTTTTTAAATACCTACCTACAAAATGCACAATTAAGATAAGATAATAAGATAATAATTTATTTGTCTTAGGTATAAGGATAATTAAAAAGACAAAAAAAGTTATTGTTTTTCTATTTGAGCCACTGCCCATGCATGAAAGAAATGCACGGTTATTATTCACGGTTCATTACATAAATAAAGTGGAAATCACGAGACTTGAAAGAATATAATTTCAGCCTTGTAAATATCTGCGATGTAAGATTATAATACTTACTATTATAAGTGTAAAAAAGTGCATTGGGTATGGGTCGTTTCGACCCGGACGCGATATGATGACTGTGTAAGTGAATTTTACCATTTCAAAAATAGTCACCAAATTATTTGAATGACAAACATTTTAAGAAAGGAATACATTGAAAGTGAAATATCATCAGAAATTGAAGATCATTGAATTATGTTATGATTAATGCCTCGGTCATAGCGGGTTTTGATATTAAAAAAATGTTATAATATTCTTAGATTTATAAGAAAAAGTTAATGTAACTTTCTAGATCTAACATATCAGAAAGTAAAAATTAGCCGTTATCTCTGGAATTCTGTTTATGTTACCTTTTTGTCTACATAATGAACATAATGTTATAAATTCTTTGCCCTGCCTTCTTTCTATTTTATTTACAAATAATGCCTAGATTTCATTAAGTTATTGAAAATAATACATGCAAAATTTAAGTCTTTTTGTAGGAGAGTAGGAAGAATGTTGTAACTATAATTTGATACAAGCTTTTACCCGCGGCTCCGCCCGCGTGGATGTCGGTTATCGCGACCAAACATAGCCTATGTCCTTTCTCAATGTCTAATCTACACCTATACCAAATTTCATCAAGATCGGTTCAGTGGTTTAGGCGTGAAAGCGCAACATACTGACAGACAGAGTTACTTTCGCATTTATAATATTAGCATGGATTTATATTATTTGCTAATACGTTGTTATAATGAAATATAAACCAAAAATGAATTAAATAATAAGGTTTACATATTAAGTTTACGTAATATTAGGTAAACCTTTGATAATGCAGTGAGGTGAAACCTGTCAGGTTAAATATAAAAATAAAGTGAGGAAAAGTACAAGTGATGTTATTATTCAATATGCGTAGTAGATTCCACCAAGTGCCATCAATCTCCAGTATAAAGAGTCATAATATATGTGACTTTGTATAATGCTTTTTTTTTTTTTTTTTTTTTTACGTGCGGGAATTTAAAACCACCACCCCCATTTTGGGGTTCTTAACATCTGGAATGCTGATCTTTATTATTAAGACTTCAGCCTAACTTCGTACCACCAAGCAGGGTGTAGTCAATTAACAGGCTGTACCAAGGTATGTTAAACATCATAGCTTTTCATTCATAATAATCATAAATTATGAATGAAAAGTAATATTCAACATTATCATCGTAGCATGTTTCTCGATTACATCCGAGGGTTATACTTCAGAGCCCGGTATCCGCCCACTTTTTTGCTTACTCTTAGTTATATAATGGAACCTCAAAAATACCAAATAATACCGGAATGACAATCAAAAATCAATTTAAAGGAGTTATACCATAGAATAATAATCCACTGCAGTGAATCATAGTGAACATTTGGTTAAGGTCCTCGCAGATTTTTATCATCTGTATACTTTGATCAATAATACAACAAGATACAGGCTTGCATATAAAAACCGTGGTAAATAATGGCACTTGCCCATATTTCACTAACAAATCATCAACAATCTGTAAAATAAACTAGACTATACATTGAAAACATACGTAGAAACATGTTGCGTTAGCTTGATTATAAAGCAGCGCTATTAGCGTGTTGGTTCGGTTAGACCTTTCAGTTGTTACGACTCTAATGACTTCGGACTATAGAAGGCATGGAATTAATTTATACTATGTAAATATTTTTATTTTGTTGGGCATCAATGAAATGTTTGTTAAATTATAAGTAGTATACGTAATATACAAGATAGATAATTGTATATATATATATATATATAAATAAATATATATATATATATATATATATATATATAGTGCTACGCCCGGCGCTTGGCCACTTCAATATATGGCCAAATTTCCATAGGAGTGAGCGAGACGGCACTATAGAAAGAGACAGCATGCCTTGACGTCACTGTTCTAGAAGGAATGGAATGAATAGAACGAGACGTCAGGCTAGAAAGAGACAGCATGCCTTGACGTCACTGTTCTAGAAGGAATGGAACGAATAGAAAGAGACACAAGACCTAATAGAACCTCCCAGAAAGTTCCTGTCTTTTTCAGAACGTACCTGTCTTTTCTCGATCTTTCGCTACTCGGCCGCGCCTTATATAAAAGGCGAGCTAACAGCCGCTGCTCAAGTTAGTCTACGATTAGTATTCGAAGCGATCAAAGCGATAAAGTGTGCGAAGCTATACAGTGCGATTTATACAAGTGACTGTGTATTGTGAAAGGAAGAGTTTTGAATTTCTACGTGTTTGCTGTAATTGAAGTGTAGCTGAATAAAATCTGTCTTCAACGGTTGTCCTCGCATTTTCTATTTAAACCGATCCCCACGCTCGTAACAACTGGTGTCAGAAGTGGGATAGAAAATGCCGATAACGCCGAGAGACGACAGGGAGGGAGTGAAAACCCGAAGCCAGGCCGCGGAAGAGGCTGCGGGTATTCCGAGTACGTCGACGGGTGCTTCAAGATCATCATCGGAAATTAACCTGAACGCGTTGATGACCTTATTGAAGGAGAGGGCCGTCGCCAGGAAGAGCAGGCCCGTCGCCAGGAAGAGCAGAATCTGCAATTGAAGGCACAGCTCCAGAGTCAACAGGAGGAGCAGGCCCGTCGCCAGGAAGAGCAGACTCTGCAATTGAAGGCACAGCTCCAGCAACAACAGGAGGAGCTGATCCGTCGCCAGGAAGAGCAGGCCCGTCACCAGGCAGAGCAGGCCCGTCATCAGGCAGAGCAGGCCCGTCAACAGGAGGAGCAGGCCTTACAACTAAAGGTTCAGCTCCGGGAACAACAAGAAGATCTATTTGCCTTCTTGAAAGAGTCTCAAGCAGAATGGCAAAGAGAAATTCATTCAGTGCAAGACAAAATAGAAAGCCACGAGGAGAAATTAGGAAGCATCGACGAGAAATTTGAGAGTTATGAGGAACGGCTGCAGTCTGTGGCTCAAAACGTAAAAAAATTGGAGACAAAAATATCTTGCGGAACAGCTGGCTCTGTAACCATTCCATCTGCACAGGCTGTCGGAAAGTTCAAAGTACCGCCATTTGATGGGACCTCCTCGTGGACTGCATACAAACTGCAGTTCGAGTCTGTGGCAAAGGCGAACGGTTGGGATAAGGAGCAAGCCAAAACAGCATTAACATTGGGGTTACGGGACCAAGCACTCAGTGTTTTAGAGGCGCTTGGAGGTGAAGTGACTTACGACCGCCTTCTTGAAGCGTTGGAATCACGTTACGGTGATAGTCACTTGGAACATGTCTACCGTGCCCAATTGAAGGACAGAAACCAGCGTCTAAATGAGTCTCTGCAGCAGTGGGCTTTGGAAATAGAAAAGCTCGTAAGAAAAGCATACCAAGGAGCTTCTTCGTCATTTCTTGACAGCATTTTGGTGCAAGCTTTTATTGACGGGATCAGAGACTTGGAGGTGAGAGCTGCCGTCCGTCTGGGTCACCATGCAACCCTTAAAGATGCTGTTGCTCACGCCCTTGAAGTGGAAGCTGTACGACATGACCCTCGACCACATAGACTGCGTGAGATCTCAACAAATGAGCAACGTGTGTACC
The DNA here is from genome assembly GCA_949126895.1 of Eilema caniola. NCBI lineage: Eukaryota > Metazoa > Arthropoda > Insecta > Lepidoptera > Erebidae > Eilema > Eilema caniola. Next base: position 21,735,823 of record OX421475.1, read on the forward strand.
GTCGGGAATTCACACCCAGGTGTTATTTCTGCAAAGAGCAAGGACATATTCGGTCTAGCTGCCCGAAACGGACTCAACAAGGCAATGGCCAAGAACAAACGGCGCGACATCTAGATGCGCCGGAGCAACAGGGAGACGAGTAAACGCCAGGACTGCGGGACGGGTGCTGGCTGGTAGTGTAAAAGTCCCAATTCTGATCTCTCAAGCTAATGATGGAAATAGTTTGGTCATCAAGGGAGGTATTGATGGATCACCGTGCCACCTCACCATTGATACTGGAGCAAGTCGGACCGTGATTAACTCTCGGCTGGTGAAAAATGTACCTAGAGATCGTCTACATCAACTTAAGCATCTCCATCTGCAGACAGCTACCGGCCAGCGCATTCCCGTCCGAGGAGAGCAAGAAGTGGCGTTGGAAGTCGGTGATAAGATCTATTGGCATAAAGTCATCGTTGCTGATATCCTAGATGACTGCATCATTGGATTGGATTTTATGAGAAAATATCGCTGTAAAATCGACGTGGATTGTGGCGTTCTGAAACTTGGGTTCGACGAAATTCCCATGAAAGGTGGCGCATGTGGAAAAGTGTTCTGTGCAAAACGAACTGTACTCCAGCCTAAATCACAGACCCTAGTGCCAATAAGACTACCTCAATATGGCATCAATTCTCATCGCTGTGCATTGGTGGAAAAAGTAGACGGCAGTAGTCCCTGGATACCAGCTCGTACTGTGGTAACAACACCAACCACAGCCGTTATAAGAATTTTAAATATGAGCAACAACGAGTGCGTCTTAAACAAAGGGACACTGCTTGGCACTTGTGAGGAGATCTCGTGGATACGTAGTTGCCAGGGTTCGACCAAAAGCGATGCCACAAGTGACAGAGAATCAACAGTGCTGAAACTACTAGAAGATTGTCGCAATGACCTCAGTAAGGTAGAGATGCTGAAGGCGCGGAACATGCTACTACGTTATAAAAACGTCTTTTCTATGCATGGTGGTGACATTGGCAGAACTGGAGTAGTACAGCATAAAATCGATACTGGTGAGGTAACGCCAATCCGTCAACGACCACGACGTGTACCGATTGCTCGAGAAAAGGAGGTGGAGGAAATGATTGAAGAGATGAAGAAGGACCGTATCATTGAACCCTCGGTCAGTCCATGGTGTTCTCCGGTAGTCCTTGTAAAGAAAAAGGATGGAACCACCAGATTCTGCGTCGATTATCGCCGACTGAATGATGTTACGAAAAAAGATAGTTATCCGTTGCCAAGGATAGATGACACTTTGGACACCTTAAGTGGCATGCAGTGGTTCTCAACATTGGACCTCAAGACTGGGTATTGGCAAGTTCAAATCAGTCAACTAGATAAGGAGAAAACTGCGTTTTCTACTGGAAAAGGTCTCTGGCAGTTCGACGTCATGCCATTTGGATTATGTAATGCTCCGGCCACATTTGAGAGATTGATGGAACAAATACTTGCTGGACTGCTGGGAGAAGCCTGTCTGGTATATTTGGATGACATAATCATCATTGGAAAAGACTTCGACGATCACCTCAGCAAACTAGAGCAAGTTTTGACTAAACTACAGGGTGCCAACTTAAAACTCAGTCCAAAGAAGTGTTCACTTTTTAAACGACAAGTGAATTATTTGGGGCATGTTATTTCGAAGGATGGGATACAAACAGACCCTGAGAAGATAAGTGCCGTGAAAGATTGGCCGACACCAAAAGATAAGACCGACGTTCGTGCCTTTTTAGGTCTGTGTTCATACTACCGGCGGTTCGTGAAAAGCTTCTCCGATATTGCGAAGCCTTTGCATCGGTTAACGGAAGAAAAACGGAAATTTAGCTGGGATGAACAATGTGAAGACGCTTTCAAAGACCTTAAGCAAAGACTCTGTGAAACACCAATCTTGGGTTTTCCAGATGCAGAAAATGAGTTCATCGTCGACACAGATGCCAGCAATACTGGGATAGGAGGAGTCCTGTCCCAGAGAAAAGGAGACAAGGAGGCCGTGATTGCTTACTTTAGTAAGTCTTTGTCTAAACCAGAGAGAAATTACTGTGTTACACGAAGAGAATTACTGGCCGTGGTTAAGACATTGCAGCATTTCAGTAAGTTTCTGCTGGGCCGCAAGTTTCATCTGAGGACTGATCATGCTGCTTTAAAATAGTTGCTACAATTTAAAAATCCAGAAGGACAGCCACTTGTCCTTCTGGATTTTTAAATTGAACAGCTCCAGGAATACGACTTCGTCTTCGAACATCGGAGTGGGAAAGCGCATGGAAATGCAGATGCGCTCTCTCGAAGACCTTGTCCGGTGGAATGTAACCATTGTGTCAGGCAAGAAGCTAAAGACAGTGTAGCGATTAGAATAATAAGGACTGATACTGTCAGCGATGAGTGGAGTAGCGAAGCCATGCAGCAAGCACAGCAAGAGGATCGAGACATCAAGCCTATTCTCGAATGGATAAAGGCAGGAACACCTAAGCCGAAATGGAGTGATGTCTCCCAAATGAGTGCAGCTACGAAGAGCTACTGGGCACAATGGGAAAGCCTCGTGATACACAATGGAGTCCTGTGTAGAAAATGGGAGTCTGCAAACGGGAAAGACTCACATCTGCAGTTGGTTGTCCCAAAGATTAAAATTAATGAGGTTTTGAGATCATTTCATGACGGAACTTCAGGCGGCCATCTTGGTGTGAAGAAGACGTTGATGAAGATTCGTCAACGATTCTATTGGATCCATTGCCGTGAGGATGTTGAAGATTGGTGTAGGAAATGTACATGCTGCGCATCGGTAAAAGGGCCGCATACAAGGAGCAGGGGAGCATTGAAGCTATACAATATTGGAGCGCCTTGGGAAAGGATTGCATTAGATGTTGCAGGGCCATTTCCTGCATCGGAGTCTGGAAACAAATACATCCTAGTAGTAATGGACTACTTTACTAAATGGCCGGAGGCTTTTGCCATACCTAACCAGGAAGCAACTACAGTCGCGGAAAGACTAGTCACGGAAGTGTTTTGCCGATATGGAGTTCCTTTGGAAATACACAGTGACCAGGGAAGGAATTTTGAATCACAGGTATTTCAAGAAACCTGTAGGATAATGGGTATTCATAAAACCAGGACCACCCCATATCATCCGCAGTCTGACGGAATGGTTGAAAGATTTAACCAAACCTTGGAAAGGCATTTGGCTAAGGTTGTTGAGAGCCACCAGAAGGACTGGGATAGTCATATTCCTTTGTTCTTGCTGTCTTATAGAACAGCGATACATGAAAACACAACGGTGACGCCTGCGTGTGCAAACTTTGGCAGAGAACTGAGACTACCGGCTGATCTACTGACTGGACGTCCTCCAGATTCACCGCAAGAAATCACGGAATATGCTAGTGCATTGCGCGATAGACTAAATGACGTTCACACCCACGTCCGTGAATCTGAGCTCCAGGCAAGCGACAGAATGAAAACCCGATACGACCGCAACTCTCATCAAGCCGGGTTCGACGAAGGCTCGTTGGTATGGCTACACAATCCGATGCGTCGCAAAGGCAAATCTCCGAAGTTGTCTCCAACCTGGGAAGGGCCGTATAAAGTTGTCACCAGGATCAATGACGTTACATACCGGATACAACGCAACCAGCGAAGCCCCTTGAAGGTTGTACATGTTGACCGACTGGCGAGATACTACGGATCTAATAATGCTCGGGACGAGCATGTCTAAGAAGGGGGTAGTGCTACGCCCGGCGCTTGGCCATATTTCCATAGGAGTGAGCGAGACGGCACTATAGAAAGAGACAGGATGCCTTGACGTCACTGTTCTAGAAGGAATGGAATGAATAGAACGAGACGTCAGGCTAGAAAGAGACAGCATGCCTTGACGTCACTGTTCTAGAAGGAATGGAACGAATAGAAAGAGACACAAGACCTAATAGAACCTCCCAGAAAGTTCCTGTCTTTTTCAGAACGTACCTGTCTTTTCTCGATCTTTCGCTACTCGGCCGCGCCTTATATAAAAGGCGAGCTAACAGCCGCTGCTCAAGTTAGTCTACGATTAGTATTCGAAGCGATCAAAGCGATAAAGTGTGCGAAGCTATACAGTGCGATTTATACAAGTGACTGTGTATTGTGAAAGGAAGAGTTTTGAATTTCTACGTGTTTGCTGTAATTGAAGTGTAGCTGAATAAAATCTGTCTTCAACGGTTGTCCTCGCATTTTCTATTTAAACCGATCCCCACGCTCGTAACAATATATATATACGATTTGAATACATAATAGTAGATTGTTAAACAAGGCGTTAATAAACCCTTATTATTATTATTATATAGGAGGGGGTTTTATTTTAGGATTAAAAAGAAACCGAGGTATAATGGTTTTTAGCGCCGTGTGTTAAACTCTGCTTTTCACTGCGTTTACGAGTAAAAAAATAGACCAAAATAATATAAAATAGTTTATTTTATCAAACATAAAACTAACTATAACTCCTCATGTCTTTCTTCTGCGACTATGGATATCGATTTTGCACAAATAAATGGATCAGTAGGAAAGAAAAACATACAATATAATTTAAAATATCGAACTACTCCTAAACATGCTGTTGTTCTACTACAGAAATTATTTGACCAGCGTCGGCCAATATTATAATTCGTGTTGGTATGTTAGTGCGTAAGTTGGCTTGAAACGAAAAAATGTTGTAATAATCAAATAACTTTGAGTTTAAATGGTTTATTGCTACAAAATGGCATTTACTTACCGAAAGTATGATATCCCGTTGGATACATGTTTGTCTCGATAGTTGTTGTTACAGTTGTTAATAACACACAGGCATAATTACGTTGTGATGTTGGCGTTAGCTCAAGCACACTAAATAGAAATAGTGCCCCAGTTTTCAAGTGAGGCGCTATTCGCTCGGCCGTTTTTTGTGTCCTGATCGGTTATCTAGTTGTTTTATTGATCGAAGTCTGTACAGTAAATTATGTTTCTATGCCTATTCTGTCAAAATAGTGTGAAATGTGTCTTTATTCTGTATATTTTGTTTGTGTTCTGAATTAATATTTTTCTTTCATTCACACTCGGAGATGTATGTGATCGAAGAAAATATACCAATATTAAATTCGTCTATTCAAAGCCAAGAATAACAATTTTGTGGGCAACACAAGTATTACGAATATTGTAAATATATTGTGTCAAATAGGAGACAGTATTGTGGGATACTACTTCACGTAATGGTATCTCGGTTTTGAACATCACTTGCGAAGAAAATAAGCAACTGACGCATTTTATATCGGCTGGTTTAGGATTTACCCTTATGATCACGAGGTCCCGGGTTCGAATCCTCACCATTACACAACTGACGTAAACTCACCCCTAACACAAGTAATTTACCTAACCTAGCCTTACAAAAGTAATCTACCTAAACATGAAGAGTTGACTGAAATACTGGTAATTTCAGTTACTAAAACAAAGTAATATTCTTTCATTTTCGGGTCATCAATTTCATTTCCACCTCATCAAAAACTTAGAAAGTACTTTGATATCACATGCACAGCTAGAAGATCAAAGACGATAAAGACAGTGTTTGCCGCGGGAAATGATATCCATTGAAACTCACAAAGGAAATCTGTTTGCATAGTGCTTCGAGACATTAAAGTGTACTCACCGCTTCACGCGCTGAATACTGTAGAACTCTTTTATTTCGTAAGTTATTGTACTGTTCACCTTGTAGTGCAATGAGTAGAAATGGGGCTAAAAATATATCACCACTAACTATAATCAATTTAATGAGCCTATAAAATATAATTAAGTCCGATATGTACTTGTGCATGAAGTTATATATATAAATATTCCAGTCAAAATAGACAAAATAAAATAGTAAGCTTATGCAAGCTTACTATTTTATTTTGCATAGACCTGAAAATTGGTAGTGGTCTATGATAAAAGAAATATCAAAAGTCTTCATCGATTAGACTTCTGCTTATTTCTTTATATATTCTCTTAAATATTTATGGGATTCTCGCATTTTTCTCGTAAACGGCACATGTTATCGCAAATGTATGTGAGACAAAGTTGTAGATCATAACCTTCAAAATTTGTCCCATATTTTTTTTGTGCGAATCACCATGTCGGAAATATCTCGAGACAAAGTTGTAGATCATAACCTTCAAAATTTGTCCCATATTTTTTTTGTGCGAATCGCCATTTCGGAAATATCTCGATTTCAAAATTGGAAGGAGTCAAATCTATTATGTACGAAATTTCCTTAATATTATAAATACCCCTACTAATTTTCAGCTCTATGTGTATTTATGAACGCTCAAATAAGTTTATTTTGACCGGATTAATTTGTACGGAATATATCAATAGAACTACGGATAATTTGATTTGTCGATGGACCGATACGATGGAACGACGGGTAAAAAAATTGCCCTCAGATCGATCAGTTGAACTTCAAATCAAATCAAATCAAATCAAATAGTTTATTTGCTAGAATATGGTACAAGAGATTTTACAAAATGCTTTGTTTCCTCACATTCTGCCACATACGGCGTGCAAATTTTTTCATGTCATACCTATTAATAACTATATGCTAAAATAAATTACATTATAAGGTATTGTTAAATGTTATTGTATCGTCCAGGAAATCATTAATATTGTAATACATTTTGTTTAATAACATGTCAAATAATTGTTTCTTAAATAGTGTCATACGTAGGTTAGTCAGGCTTGATGGAAGATTATTAAATATTCTGATACACATGCAGTAAACATTCCTTCTAAATAGTTCTAAATTAATTAGAGGTAAATGTAACCTGTTTTTATGTCTCGTCCGGCTATTCGCATAGTCACCAAGTTTGTCGAATAGATGGGGGTATTTTTTAACAAAAATACATATTTCGAAAATATAAAGGCAGGGTAATGGTAGCACTTTGAGTGTTTTAAATAATGGCTTACAGCTGTCTAAAAAATTGATCAGACCACGGATAACAAATAATTCAACAGTCAGTGAATAAAATTATTTTCAAAATTCTGTCGAAAGTTAACGCCAATATAATTACTGTGCCCTGAGCACGAGAAACATTCAAATTTGTAACGTAAACGTATCGAGAGCACGCAGCATTGTGATTGGTTCACAGTAGGCAGGCGGCTAATAGCAATGCTCCGTTCCCTGCTTACGTTACGGATTCCAATGTTTTTCGTGCTCCAGGCACTGATCACTAACAAAATAACAAACTATCTTCAAATTGAAATGAGTAATTTCCGTTTTTCAATACCCTGTTGATGATTTTATCAAAGAATATGATAAATAAGATTTTGTAGTACCCTTAGACGACAGCAAATTGTTTCATAAGTGGATACAACAATGAAGGATAATGTTTGCTGGTGTACTCTGCAAACATAATACTTTTGTTGCGTGTACATTGAACGAAATAACTTCCACTGGTTTCATAATAAAAGGAAAATGTCGTGAGAAAACAAACGAACATGGGTTTTATCTGTTTCATTCTCGCTGCGTAGTATCTCTATGTATAGTAATTTAAATTATTTTATAAATAATAATTTAGCGTTAATCCCAGCCGCATCCGAAGCTTCCAACTTGGAGTCCGGGGTCCGCTTTACCAGCCATATTGCGGATTTCGCTGAACTTCGATATTTTCCGTGAAGCGACTGACATCTGACCTCCTCGACCCAAAGGCGTTTTCAAAGGATTGCAGTTAGACCAGTTGTTGGATTTTTGGAGGCGAGTAGTTACTTACTTCCAGCGGGGGACGCCGCAGACCGGACGGGTGATCTGCCCTTTTATGGGGGGCCATTTCACCCAATTCCAAAGCTGTCTAATTTTATATATTAATTTATTCAAAGATTTGGTAGTCTTCTGTTTTATTCAATTTCTAAATTCAAAATATTCTTATCTAGACTTTGAAATTGATTTTGTTATGAAACTAAAAAGCGTTTGTTTTAAGCCTATAAAAAGACACAAGTTATGCTTTTTTTCAATGTATTTCGATTGAACAGTAAATGTTTGAACTCTGAAGAACTATTGTATGTCGTAATATTATAAATTAAATATTAGTATTATATAGTGATAAAACTAAAACTAAATATAATGTGTGGAACTTGTAAAGTGAGTTTTTAATATAAAAAGATAGTAAAATGAAGTTCCATCAAGAAGTTTCAACAAATTCAATCAACTACATATTGTGCAATAATAAGGGTTTAAAATAATTTTTAATTATCTAAACCTCACTCTGTCTCGTGAACTAATAGAGTCGGTATTATAAAGCTGTAATTACATTTATGTCAAGGCCGTGCATTCTGGTGAAAAGTCTACCATACATTTACTTATATACAACTTTTCTTCACCCAAACTTGTTTACCATTTCTAAAACTAACTACACGAATGGAACTCATAAAAATGAAATTGGATTTCAATAACAGGCGACTGTAAAATATATACCAAAACAAACCATAAAGAAAATTTATGTCAGCGTATCAGGGTGAACTGTAGTAGTAGATAGTTGGGCCTAAACCCTAATAAATAAACATGAAGATTTGACCGTAATATTGCTACGTATTTCAGGACCTATAATATATGAAGAAGAAGATAGCAGTTCGTGCTATCCTCGGTTTAAGTTTAATAATTTATGACTTATATAGGAGCGCTAGTTATACAAATGCAGTAAGTGACTGCCTCTGTGGCGTAGCGATAGTTAACGCGGCCGCTACGCATACGGTACGGTACATACGGTATATAAAGATACCCTCTTGCGTTATTGGTTATACTCGTGGATTTCACTAAATGGGCCGACATTGTACAAAATAGATTATTGCTACAAGAGTTATATGAACAAACTAGCTGACCCTGCGAACTTCGTACCGCCAATATTTTTCCGCCTGCGTGGCGCCAGATCCCGTTCCCGCGGCACCCTCTGCTATATTAAACATGTTTTATACATATAAACGTTCCTCCTGAATCACTCTATTTACTAAAATAAATCGCATCAAAATCCGTTGCGTAGTTTTAAAGATTTAAGCATACAAAGGGATATAGGGACAGAGAAAGCAACTTTGTTTTATACTATGCAGTAATCAAAAACATGGTATGGCAGGATCCTATCATATGAAGACTGAGTCAGGACTGTTTGAATGTATGTAAATTTAAGGGAATAAAATGTCTAACAAGATTATTATAATCATTACTTTTCTATAGCTCATCAAACAATCAAGGCAAATTAAACAAGGATAATCACCACACTGTTTATCTTGAGCCTACAATAAAGCAAATTTATTCAATTTATTCTAAGAGTTCGTCCTCTATCAGAAATCGTCATAAAAATGTATGTCACGAAGGAAAAAGTCGACGCCTGCAGTATTGAGGTTGGATGCTATCCAAATTCAATGGTTTGCTGCCCGCTCAGCCGAAATCAATTTAATATTAGTAACTACTATTGCTATTGCCGTGGAAGATAATATAGTGTACGTGACGGTAATTTATATTCTGTACCTAGTTTCTTTATATCGGTATAATTGTAGAAGCCTCGTAGTTTCTACGATTGGCTGGAGTTGTATAGAGGACTAATTTATTGTAAGCTTCAATGTCGTCACATTTTCGGTATGGCAATTATTGTATTACGTACTGAGATTTTAGTATTTTTAACAGAATGTATCACAATTTATTTGGTGTTATTTTGTTATTTACACTGATCCTAAAACATTGATTGCTTTTTACCCGTCAAAGTTAATGGTCACAAAGTCGAAAAGCAATTAAAAGTCAGTGTAAATATTAAAAATAACATCAAATAAATCGAGCGCATGGTACAATTTTTTTCAGATGTAGAAGCATCAGAAAAGATTTGAACCATTTACATAACCTGCAACAGTACCGTTTTAATTCTTGCCAAGATTATTATTTCAAGATAAGCACTGACCATTCTAACGTTTATGTGATGGGTAGTTCAAGAAATATGAAAAGCAATAACCATTGTTGATTTATGAGGAAAACATAATTCAATGTTAATTTTATTTTGTGTTTCTAATCTTCTATTGAGAGAGACCAGTTAAGATAAAGTTTTCTTAAAGTTTGTTGTCCACGTATAAGTGATATTAGCTGGTGTTAGTACTGATTTAGATTCTGGTCCGGTGGTGGTTTTTGTAAAAATAATCTAAAAATTAGTAGTTTGGACACTGCAAACGCATCTAGTGTAATTGGTAATAGACAAAATATATTTAGACTACTATTAAGGTTTTACAGGTATACCTAGGATTTATAAATATTATTACATAAAAATATAATCTTTACCTATTTATTGTTTCTGCGTCTCAGAAGATTCAACCTGAAAAGAATAAAAGAACTTTTAGTGCACGAAGAAAAATGAAGAAACCATATTTATAGCTTTAATTTTAAGCAGAGTGTGGTATTATGTAAACAAATTTAATAAACGTCGTTATATATTATGTACGTTATAAAAGAAGCATATTTTTGAATGCAAGAGTGGGGAAGGAATGAAAATTGTGGTACATAAATATGAAGGTTTCTTTTTTCTACACTTTTTTTATCTAACGCATATTATGAGCTAATAAACAAACTGATAGTACAGTGGCCTTACTCTTGACTTACTAATTATAATGCTACAGGTATTAAAAACCTACAGCCTTATTACTAATTATCGCCGTCCAAAAAGTTCATAGCATCTTAAGCATAACCTCTTCTGTAGATCGAAATGTTGTCATTGTAAAAAATTGCAAAGTGTTCAATATTTTTATTTTATTTTCAAAGGGGGATTCATTGTTTAGTTAGCACAGTTGTGCTACAAAGGATTATTTTTCTTAATTTGTGTCATTGTCTTGGTGGTCGAGGTAAAACTAGGTCAACGTTGATTGCCTTCTCAATGTTATCGCCTTATTATGAAAATAACTTGGTACTGATTAACTTTATTAAATAATTATTTTATTTTAATAGTTAATCAACACTACACTAACACAACACTTCTTTGTTTTAAAATAGAATATAATATAATTCAAGGAAATGTATATAGCTAAACATTTACTTCTTGATAGGGTTTTACATAGTTTGGCTTGCTGATACTGCAATGGTGTTGTAGTTTCTTCTTTTTATACCACTTAGGTAGAAGACAAGCACACAGTTCTCTGATGGAACGTAGACGTATGTAAAGACACCAGGGGCGCTACACTCAAGTTGTCGACCCAGAAGAAACCTTCTAATGCCCTTCTTGAAGAACCCCATACTATAGTGACTTGGGAAAACTACAGCAGGGAGTTTATTCCACAGCTTGAACGTACTTGGGATGAAGTTCCTTTCATACCGCACAATGCGCATGGTCTCCGGTTGCAATGTTTCTTTTCTTATTTGAATTTCTTATTTCAATAACATAACAGTACAACAACTATCAACTCCCTCTTACCACGTATAGTGTAGTTACAAAATATATAAATGCATATATTTATGAGAAACATTTTTTATTTTCCTATGTGCGGTTCTATCATTTGTATATAATGGTTTGTGTTCAGAGGAGTTGTTTGTAAGTTGCCCACGGCAATTTCCTATTATCGCACTGATCGCCAAAGGCAAGGGCCTCACTCCATACTTTACCGTCAGAAGTGGTCGGAACTTTAACAGAAATTCTTTTCACGGACGCACAATTTGAAGAATTATATTGCTGTCATGGTTTTACTTGATACAGCCATTTAGATTGTAAGAAACATATTTAATCACGTTATTACGAAGTTGAAACCATCTTTAATTAACGTATACACCTAAATAGCAAGAAAATACAAAATATTACACCTGTGAACCAATGGTAATCGTCAAATTCTGGTAATCGATACGGTCGCAGATATCAAACACTCAAAAGTTACGTGTACAACAAAATATGTATTAAATTATGTATGTCCGTATTTGAAGCTTCTTGCGTAAGTAATTAACAATTAACAACATCATAATCATACAGTCAATGTACTTTACGTTCATGATACTTTTCTAGCGAGCTTAAAAAAACAACGCGTATTCGAATATAAAAAAAATGTTCACAAAAAACTCTACAGCATTTTTCATTCTGCCACGTATCTCACTGTGACTAACAATAACCCGTAACCCCTATAACAAGTGGAACATCTAAAACATCACTGGTACCTATGTAAGGAACATGTTATAGGTAAGATAAAATTGTTCCGGATGCATTACTTAAACCGCTGGATGAGGCAGCAGTTTATGCCAAATGAAAATGAGTTTTAGCTACCTCAATAAGTCAACTTATGCAGTTGTTGAACGTTGCTGAATTACATCATCTTTTTTATACTACTGAGGTGTCAGACAAGCACACGGTCCACCTGATGGAAAGTGGTTACCATTGCCTATGGACGTGTGCAACACCAGGGGGCCACCTGGCATAGAGAATTTCTGTGCCGTTAGTGCAGAAGAAAAAGCAGGAATAGCCTTTGGTCTTCCCACTGACAGCACAAAAAGTCTACAGTGAGCTCTGGCTACTCTACTCACCGCCGGGAGCACAACACGAGGTTAATATGGCCGCGATATTCTGTAGGGTACTTCCCCAGTCGGACTGCTCAATGGGACGGAGATACCGTCGTGTCATACCGCCTATGTGTTATTTGATGCAAGTATCAATGTTTCGCTTGATTTACTGCTTTGCGATAACTTTCACTACAAATTATGAGACAACTACCATCTACTCGTCGTGACCATGGCTGCTAAGAAATAAGAGAAATGACGAATTCAATCTGAAAATTATAGGGAAGGAGGATATAATTCCATAAAAACAAGATTACAAAATACTTAAAACATTCTGATACAACTGCCGTAGAAGAAACGAAAGAAACCTAATAAAATGTTTCCACCTGCCACAATTTGGTAAAATATACTCCTAAACTTAAGATTACATAAGTTTATTGGGTATGTTATGTAGTTGATAATCTGGACACTTAAATTATTATAATCATAATCATAATCATAATCATAATCATAATCATAATCATAATCATAATCATAATCATAATCATAATCATAATCATAATCATAATCATTTATTCGTGGAACATAGGTTAGTTATAGATCTTATAAAAATGTTAGAATGTCCTCTATATTCTACCACATTGTGTGATGTACAAATATTTTAATTTAATACAATGCCAATTTATGGAATGTCAACGAAATAGTAGTTTCAAAGATATCAAACAATTAAATAACTTATGTCCATAAAAGAATAAAATAAAACGAAAATTAAGTCAGAATTTAAACATTCTAAAAAAATATATTAAATAAGGTTAAATGTCCTTGTCACTAAGATAGTCAACAGTTGAGTAGTATGCTTTATCGCGCAAGAACGTTTGTACTTCTTTCTTAAACATTTGCAAGTTTTCGCAGGATTTTATGGCTTCAAGTAGTTTGTTGTAGATCTTGGGTGCCTAAATTATCACACCGATGCTGTTAAAATAGTGCTTTGAACATAATAATGACAAAATGTTTGTTTTCCGTCTCTCAAGTTTTAAATTCATGCGAAACTCAGTATCTTCAGTAAGCCGATCTACAATTCACATCACAGCTGGTTTAAACACATGCATTACAGTCTACTTTAGAATGTGAGCTTGGCAAGCGGAATTGTAATAGTAGCAAGATGTCAGCCCGCGAACATGCGAATTGCTGTCTGCAGTGTCTGCTGTCCAACTGTGTGTTACTGACTTATAAAATGGTAATACAGAAGCTGATTCGAATTATGGCGTATTATCATAGAACAACTATGTAAGAGTTTTGAAAAGCTGTCTTCTTGGTCCCTGTACAATTTGGTCTTAAGACAAAAAAAACTGCTATTCAGTTTTGAAATTAGTTTTTTCGTTGTGACCAATTTAAGACCAATTTCAAATTCTTAAATCGTTTGCTCGCTGCCTAAGTACTTACTTATGCAAAGTCAATATTTGCCGGCCCCTGATTGACAACCTGTATTCACTTCTCAACATGATACCTTCTATCATCTGGTTGCTGACATTTATTACAGTCATCATCATCCTCATAACGATATTCTAGTTGCTACCAATGTTTGAAATTTAGAGCCTGAGGTTCGTTAGTTGTTTTTGATTGGTATGTCGGCTTTCCCGGGAGTATACCTTCTGACTTTCCAACCCTGAGCAAGGAGCCTACGTCTTAGCTTTGTCTTTGCTTTGCTTTGTTTAGGTGCACTAACTTGTTGATGATGTTAAATTCTTTGAATCTTTGAGCCCGTGAGTGTATACACGTAATCGACTATGTTAACTGGTGTATCGCTGAGAAAGACATAAAATAATATACTCAGATTCGAAGTTTCGCTGCCACCTTTTATTTAAAATATGACGTTCTACCGCTTCCATTATACCCTATTCTTTGCCCCTCGGGTTACCTACAGACCAATAATAAAGATTATGTTTTACACCCCTGTAAGATTTCGAACAAGGGATGATGAGGGGCGCTATCTGGATGTGCTGGCCTCGTAAATGTAGCGCACCCATATTGAAAATGACTGGGGTAATAAAAAAAAATTGTTGATTATTATTTGATGGCTTCTGTTAGTAATTTTTGTTAGTAAAATGAACGTTGTAGGGGTACCCAAATTTTCAATCAAGAAATGTATGATTCATCCATACTTCCATACTAATATTATAAATGCGAAAGTAACTCTGTCTGTCTGTCTGTCTGTCTGTCTGTCTGTCTGTCTGTCTGTCTGTCTGTATGTTACGCTTTCACGCCTAAACCACTGAACCGATCTTAATGAAATTTGGTACAGAGGTATATTAGAGCTCGAGAACGGACATAGGCTACCTTTTATCACGAGAAAGGGGGTTTAAGGGGAGGAAATAGGGGATGAAAGTTTTTATGAAAGTTTGTCATTATTGAAGATTTCCTGATGAAATTTGGTACAGAGATAGTTTAGAGCTTGGAAAGGACATAGGCTACCTTTTATCGCAAAAAGGGGTAGAAGGGGGGGGGGGGGGGCATGTGGCTATGGGATGAAAGTTTGCCTTTTTTGAAGATATCCTGATGAATTAAAGCTTGGGAACGAACATAGGTTACCTTTTGTCGCGAAAGACGAGGATAAAGGGGGGGGGGGGGGGAAGTTATAGTGCTTGAAAATTTGCCAGTTGTGAAAACATCCTGATGATATATTTGGTACAGAGATGGATTGAAGCTTGGAAACGAACATAGGCTATTAGAGCTTGGTAACGGACATATGCTACCCTTTAGCGCGAATAATGTGGTAAAAGGGAGGGGGAAGGATAAGGACTGGATAGTAAGTGTGTAATGTGTACTGTAGTGGTAAATTTGGTACTGAGATGGATTAGAGCTCGAAAATGGACATAGGTTACCTTTTATTGCGAAAAATAGAGTTGAAGGGGTGGAATAGGGCAAGGGTATGTAAGTTTGACAATTTTGAAGATATCTTGATAAAATTGGTATAGAGATGGATTAAAGGTTGGAAATGGACATTGGCTACCCCTTATCGCGAAAAAAGGGATAGAAGGGGGAGGGGAGAAGGGGAATAGGGCTATGGGATTAAAGTTTCTAATTTTTCATTGGCACAAAAAGGGGGGTGAATATGGCATAAAAAGTAAGAATTTCTTTTAATGAAATTTGAAAATGAAATTTTTCTCCTCATGAAATTTAGTACAAAGGTGAATAAGAGCTTCGGAACGGACATAGTCGAGTAACGAACCAAATATAGAAGCGAGTGGAGAGGCGAGTAGAGATTGTTATAGGGACGAGTGGACAGGCGTGTAAAGATCGAAAGTCGAGTAGAGTCGACTACAGGGGCGAGTAGATATGCGACTAGAGAGCCAAAAAGAATGCAGTAAAGGGTTGAGTAGAGGGGCGAGTAAATAGGCGAGTGGGGAGAGTCAAGTAGAGAGAGGCTAAAAGAGAATCGAATGGATGGGCAAGTAGAGAGGCCAATGGAAAGGCGAGTTTAGAGAAGAGTACAAAGTCGAGTAGAGAGGGGAACAGAGAAGTCAATAGAGAGTCGAGTAAAATTCAAGTATAGAGGCGAGTAGAAAGTCGAGTAGAGAGTCGAATATAGAGGCGAGTAGAAAGTCGAGAACAGAGGTGAGTACATAGTCGAGGACAAAGTTGAGTAGAGAGGCGAATTTAATGCTCAATAGCGTCGGATCAACACTAAGCGATAACCGACATGCACGCGGGCGGAGCCGCGGGCAACAGCTAGTAATATTATAAATGCGAAAGTAAGTCAGTCTGTCTGTGTATAATGCTTTCTCGCCTAAACTACTGAATCGATTTTAATGAAATTTGTTATGAAGATAGATTAGACCTTGAAAAGGGACAAATGATATTTTGGTTGCGATAACCGACATCCAGCTAGTAACAAATATTTTTCAGGAGGTTTTTACTGACAAATATTTTTCGGTTACTTTTGCGATGCTAACTAAGCAATAACATAAAATTTAATATTAATTGTTTTAATATTACCTTGCTAACTATTATGTATTTGCACCACTTGCAGCTGTTCGTTCAGGTAACCCTGACTGATATATTGTAGTATATATTCAATCAAATTAAGCCTTAGCTAGCCCTCGACACTTTATATACCTAATTTTAGGTATTTTAAAACATGCATTAACTAATATTTACCAAAAAGATGAGGAAAGTTATCTGTAAATACAAGTTAAATCCATTCAATATAATATTTTAGCAGTTCCGATTTCCTACGTAAACAAAGTCCCAATACCTATCCTTCGAAATTCCCAATTCCAACTCCACAAACTCAACCGAATGAATAAACTTAGTTCCATATCAACTCACACAACCGTGAAATCTAATCTCAAGCTTATATAACTTAACCGCCTAATTATAAGTTCGCACATTTACTCATTTTATACCCCAAAACTCACAATTTTAACGTAAATATGATTTATTAGCCACGTATTTAAACTAAACGCGTTGGTCGATCCAAAACCTTTTCACCTATTACAAATATTTACTCAATAAACTGCTACAACTATTTTAGCCCCTAATCCTATGGTAATAAATCAGAATTTACTTTAGTTAATGTTGATGCATAGAATTGAAGCTTAGTGAGCGCGACCACAATATTATGTAGCTGAAATTGGACAACCGATATTATGAAGCCTCATAATGGTAAGGTTTAACTATAAATTTGAATAATATTTAGCGCTAATGACGTATGGTTATCACGAGGGTCTTGTAATTTAAATTTGGACTAAATAAAAGGACAGTTTTAAGTGCTTCGTGAGGTCAAAACGCGGCACTTGTGAATGAATTGTAAAATAGAATCGTTGGAGGGTCAAAAATTAACATAATACCTAACCCAAAGTAAGATTCAAGAGTTTGCTTTTATTAATTTTATTTGACACTATTTTATACTATCTGCCTACTAGGGAAGAATCCGACTTTTCTGATGGTAAATGGTTGCTCTGGCCGATGAATGCTTACAACTCCTAAGATGTCACTTGTGTGATGATACTTGACAGTGAAGGGGGTAAAAAGAATACAAAAATACGAAAAACGTGATAAAAAAAATTACAAAAAATATACCATGAAAATTTTTAAAACTGTTATTGACATAGATTTAATTATGTGAAATTTGGCGTATAAAGTTTTGACATAACAAACAGAATCACAAATAACAGTGATGAATTAATTCTGGAAAATATAAGAGCAAAGATGCAATTTACTCAATCGTGACAGTCATGCTGATACTAAACTATAAATCTGTCATATTTCAAACAATCAAGTAGGCTTCATGTAGATATAAGATTTATACCAGCTACTGCCAGTAGCTCTGCCTGCACTGATGTTACTTATCACGACCAAACATAGCCTGTGTCCCTATCCAAGCTCTAGTA
Source organism: Eilema caniola (assembly GCA_949126895.1). Classification (NCBI taxonomy): domain Eukaryota; kingdom Metazoa; phylum Arthropoda; class Insecta; order Lepidoptera; family Erebidae; genus Eilema; species Eilema caniola. The sequence continues at coordinate 21,753,709 of OX421475.1, forward strand.
CATATCTATACCAAATTTCATTAAAATTGGTTATGAAGGTTAGAAGTGAAATCGTAATAGACAAACATACATACAGAGTTACTTCAGCATTTATCAATATTAGTATGGATGGTACGAAAATAAAGCATCCTCTAATGATTTATTGAAACGAACTCACCATCTAACGGACGAAATTCAATCGGTTAAATGCTTAGTTAGCGAAATAACCTCGCAGCCGGAGTAAGCTGATTATTATTTATTGAAGGGAACATGTTAAGCCGCTTCATGGATTGGAGTATCGAGCCTTCATCTATTATATACCGACAGTACATGTTATTGAGCGTTGTTAACAATAAAATATTGATACCCTTATGATGTTCAGTTTGGGTGGTTTTATGTTATTTATCGTAATGCAGAAGCATTTGAAATTTGACAGCCTCTGTGGCGTAGCGATAGTGAGCGCGGTCGCTACGCAGGAGACGCAAGTTCAATCCCCGCTCAATGCAAATATTTGTATGTATGTATATGAGTATTTGCATTGGTCTGGTCGTGCCTCGAAGAACACGTTAAGCCGTCGGTCCTGGGTGCCATACGAACATCTATGACATATATATGAATAAAACGTTTTTTTCTATTTGTGACATACGTGTACATTTGGATAAGAGCCAAATTAATCCTAAATAATCTATAATTCAAAAGATGTAACTTGAATTCAAATAGAAAGAAAAAAGGAAAAAAATCTTCGGTATTCTGTAAGACATTTCAAAATAAAATCTGCTTATCTTTGCGTAAGGTTGTTAACCTTCACACATAATTTGATGACCTTTTGTACTTTTTAAAATAACATGTTTTAATAACTTAATTCTACTGAATGCAGGTCTGTTATAGTTACTTTAACATACATAATTTTTCGATACAAAGTCAGCAAACAGCTGTTTTATAAGTAAAGGGATAGAGGTTAAAAGCGCGTTACTGCCTTAATATCCCTCTCCAAGGAGCTCTAGTGACCGTACTTATTGGCAGAAGCACTACAGTAAGCCTGTACAGTAGTACTATTTAACTGCGATTATCTGCATTGCGAAGATTCTTACATCTTATGGGCTCGATATTTGAATGTAAAAATTCACTATACCTCACTTGAAACTACAACACCAACACGTTTTGGACAAAACTTTTTACACTACATTTTAAGTACACTTCCTCGTGATTTTTAATTGCGTGAATCCCCACAAAGTTCACAGTGATTGAATAAAATATTAAGTTTTGTCCCCTGAAGGTTATATTTATTTTATTTATTTCAATGTAAACATAACTTGCAAATATGTTTTTATTCAGCAACTTCTGAGGGCGACTGTACAATACAATTTTTTTTCATCTGTAATTTAGAAAACTTGAGTAATAATCTTAACTAAAATTATATTTGTTTCCAAAACTAGGAACTGTTAAGTATCCTTATGGCTTTATACCTACTAACATAAATCTTGTCTGAGTTCCACAAGAAACTTGTTGCGGTAGAATTCACTTACCTACCGTACGTACTAAACTTAGGATAATATTTTTTTTTTGCAATAAAGAGAATTTATTATCAAAGGCAGTTTTTGTAATCCAATTTGGTTTCCATATTTATGAACCTTTTAGGCACTTAGATAGAAGCTAAGGGCTAAACCTGCTGGACCAGGTTTAGCAGTCAATTTAGTCTCTCGGGCATTTGGAGTCTATTATTTTACATATAAATAGGTCTTAATCGTACCTTCTTTTTCTTTCAATAAATACGATAATTCTAATTCTTCTGCAGTTACAATTTAAAAAATATGCAAAATAAGTAATCATTAGAAACTTTTTTCTGGATCATTGGATTAGTAATGAGTAGATTTGTATTAGTAAAATTGGCTAGGAAGCAAGTAAGATGTATTTATATAAAGAATGGAACAGTTCATTTGGTGGGCCATATTTTTCATAACAACGCTGAGATGATGGTTATTTTCTTAACAAAAACGGACTGAATCAAAAGAAATGCATCACTTTAATAATTTAATGGGATTTGCCAAAAAATATTTAATAAGTATTCGCCACGAAATATTTGTAAAACAAAGGTTTATAGAATGCCAATTTATATATTTTATGAGGCTTACGAAAGGAAATGTTTTCCAATCGGTATATATCCATACGTTGGTTGGCTTGTAACAAATATATATGAAATTATCATTTTTGAAATTCTAAATAATTAATTCTTGAAACGAAATAGGTACTTCGAAAACGTTTCCTTGCGAATTCAAAAATACGTTCATAGTAATGAAAACGTCCACTTCATTTCAAGTTTTGATAGTCTAACCGAAGTTAAGAAATCCCAAAAACAACAATTACCATCAAAAATATGTGGTTTCAAACGCTCTACTAACAAGAACCAGTAATATTTGACCTGCCTATTCTTTTATTGTAATACTGATGTTTTCTTTTCTTCCGGTATCAACACTTACTGGTTTCAATATATAGGTACAACCGCCTTCGCTTGCTTTATGATAGCTGAATATCTTTTTTAGTATTACTCTTGAGTTTTATTCATGTTTTATTATGGCGAGAAATATTTCTGCTTTGTGTATGAGGAAGAAAATGCAGTCAAAACGTAAGCAATGAAATTTTATTAGAATACAATATTTTGCGTTACAGATGTAGATATGCATTAATGGACAATGTACCTACACTAAAGTATATTAAGATTAAAACAATAGTATAAATTTCTAGATCTACTTTCGTAGACACAGCCTCGGAGGCGTGGCGTTGATGAACGCAACTGTTATGGAGGAGGCGTAGGTTCGATCCCCACTTAGTGCAAATATCTGTATGCATGAAAGTGGTTATTTAAATTGGTCTGATCAAGCCTCGGGGAGAACATTTAGCCGTCGTCGGTCCTGGTTGCCGTGACAGTCATTATTTCTATTTGAAGCCCTTCAAGGTACAAGAACCAATATAACTGTAATGTTTCGATATCGCCGATGGATTGTGGAGTTCAGATGGTAGTTGCAGTCACGGAAAATATAGAAGTACAACCACACCCGCAGTTAGACTAGAAAAAACGGACACCGAACTCCGCGGTGAATGCTTCAGATACGACTAACGCAATAATGAAGAAACTGCCGTATTAATATTCGTAGACAACAATGTTATCATACCTACATTATATATGGAATTTCGAATCTTCCCTGACTTATGTCATGCCGTTAATTGCCTTGCAACAGATAAGCTTAGCCATTAACAATTAGATACAACTAATGGACTCTTAGTTGCAAATGTGTTTAAAAAACAGTTGTAATTGTATTTCTGCTTATACCTCGTTTGTGTAGTTTTATTATTTAAATAATCATTCAATATAAGTGTGTATGTAGTGCATTTAGGAAATAATAAGAAATGTATTACGTTTTTAACCCACATGAAAGTGTCATTGAATAAGATTCAATAAATTAAGTTCAATCTGGAACATTAAACTATTTATGTTCCCTATCTATTTATTTAGCTCAATATAACACTTTATTTTCACAGGAAAAACAATACTGGTAATGGTCGTATGTTGAAAAGCTAGTTACCATTCATATAATTTTAGAAATATTTAATAACTATTTTTCAATATACATCGAAGTCAGGGCTAATAATAGGGTTAACCAGGCAATTGTACCCCACCATTCGAAGAATTAAAATCAAAAAGGTTTTATTTAAAACAAGTTGATTAAAGTAATTAGTCGCAAACTCTGACTCAATTTGCATAACAAAAGCTAAACATAATCTTCTTAATAGTAATTATAACAGCTGAAATCAACGATTTCTTGAAGTCTAGGGTGGGGCACATTACACGGATACATAAGTCATATGTGCCGCAGTAAAGATTTTTGTCTTGTCGTCTGTTTTTCTTTTCCTTCCCCTTTAATATTGACTTTACACTTGTTGCAGTTCTCAAAAAACTTGAACTGTCTTCATGTAACCAGCCAGAACATTGAAAACACTGAATATTATTATTTCATATATCCAGGTAGCCTCATTCACTACCAGTTTCTTGTTTGTGATATTTTCTATCACATTTATGTTTTCTCTCTGTCCATTTACTGGCATTAGCATCTATTTCTTTTCCCATTCTCTGAAATATAATAACTGATCGCAAATACTTTAAAATAATGACACAACAGAATACAGATATAGGGCACCGGGGATAAATACTATTACTGTACATAGGCCAGTTTTCGAGGTAATGTGCCCCACTAGGTTTCTATAGATGAGTTTTCCTTAAACTAAATTTAATTATAGGCTCACAAGAGTTCCAATAGGTTAGTTTCAGAATAAAACTTCATAAACTTAAAAAAAGAAGAATATACTTTGACTTAATGTAATAATAAATACAAAACAAATTCAGACTCTCATAAAAACCTTTTTGTCACTTATTCTTACTTCTACTCTACTTACTTCGTTGTTTACATCGTTGCTATACTTGTGTCACTGGCCCATTCAGATCAAATTGACGCTAAATTCAAATGCATCTATCAGTTTCGCTAGTGGGGCTCGTTACCGTCTGTGTCACCTATACCTGGTTTACTCTATCTAGTGCCTAAAGTACAAGTCTAGTAAATGAAAAAAAAATTAAGGTAACAAGCTGCAAAATCTAATAAACCTACTACTCTGGTCATTTGATGTCTTTTAACTTGCATTAAACTGCTAAATGAGGGTCAAAAGTTCTGTCATCAAATATAACGTTTTACCCCCAGGGCGAACATTGTATTAGACCACGTAATTTTTGTAATTTAAAAATGAACTTTTTAAAAGGTTTTACTTGATCTGACAGGCAGATGTTAAAGCTTTAGCACCAGCATAATTAGCACTCTTTGGGAGATGCCTATGTCCAATAGTGGACACCGGTGGGCTAATTGATTGACGATTGAATTGGCACTTACTGACTGTCGGTGCTACTGTGATAATTATATTTTATCTAATATTTGGTACCATAAGCTAAGCTCCCTTTAGGCGAGCAAAATAACTTCGACCAAGTTGGACGAAAAATAGGGCTGTAGTAAGCAAATTTAAACCTTCATATTTTTTTCGTCCAGCCCTAGCACCTGAACTACTCTACTACTAAAATTTAACCTGGTACCTACCCTATCATTCTCACTAGCATTTGTTATGAATTAAGGTACACAAGTTTCACTAAAATCAATCATATCAACTTATATTTATTAAGAAAAACAAACTCACGATGCTGATATTATTTCATATCACTTTTAGGTCCATATTCCAGAACGATACTCATTCCTGGATCTCAATATTCATTGACAGATTTGCCAGATTAGCGACGTTTACACGTACAGTTTTGAACCGCGCATCGAGACTGCGTTCCAAACCGCCGGCGCCGGTTCGATCTGTCGGTTTAGACTGCGGATCGAACTGTGGTGATATATTGCGACTAAATTATGTCCTCAGTTTTGTAACGGTAGACCTTTTACATTCCTGTGTTGTTTAAAAATGGAATCCCGTGTGATAGTAGCATTAGCTGGGTTCGTAGTCAGTTTGGACAGCAACAGAAGACATCAAATATGGAAAAAGAAATATAGGCGAAGATATGGACACATACCAATTACAAACATTATGAACTGTATAATGGCCTGCCGCCCTAAGTCGATATTTCGTGAAAATATCTTTTATACCTACTTGAGCGCGGACAAAACTGTGATACGAATCGTCAGATCGAACTGTCGTTCCCGGCGCGTCGCTAACAATATAAGTTCGTGTCGAACTTACGAATTTGGACTAGCGCGTAGTGAATCCTTCGTTCCAATCCTCTACGTGTAAACGCAGCTTTTGCATTTACACATAGTACCTATATTGGTACAATCATTGTGACAGCCGGGCTTGTTACCAAAGGCAATACAGACTTGTTACGTGTTTCTGGAATATAGTCTGTTTGAAATACAATTTCATTTGTAACAAGCCACGATAGGAAGCAGACTAACTATATTACGATTGATAGAGATACAAAGATAATAAGCGTAAAATTTTGTACTCAGCATAATTTATCTTCTATACCATGTTCGTATTTGGACGCACAAAATTTTGCTCTTGGCATGTTTGTCTTCTAAATATGCTAATTACGTTACTTTATCTCTTGTACCTAATTTTAGTGATTGAAAATTGTATAAAGAAAATTCTAATTTAAAGATCAAATACGGGATTTATCAGCTCTTTATCTAGTTAACACTTCCTTTGATAGCTAAATAACTGAAGCTAGTATATCTTAATTAGGAATAACATAACATAACATAAACTCACGCCTTTTATCCCCGGAGGGGTAGGTAGAGGTGCTAGCACCCACATTTCGCCGGTTTATGTTTAGGTCCCAATGTAATAGGTGGCGAGCCTATTGCCATTAACTGGGCACTTATAAACCTGCGATAAATACACACATAGCTTCGAAAAGCATCGAAAAGTCATTGGTGTGTGCCATGGAAAACCTGGGATCGAACCCGAGACCTCGTCCCAGCAGTCCATAACCCATACCACTAGGCTACCGCGGTTGGGAATAAGCTCGCAATAAAAAAAAGACTATTACTCGCAAAACCTACTATTTGTTCAATAAACAGTTGTTTATAACAATTTAGAGTGATTAAAAATTAATTGCTACCCTGCTTTTCGTGATACTAACATTTGGATACTATTAGGTAGATTTTATATGTTTTGAAAAAGCACTCACAACAGGTCCAAAGTCATTATTCTATTCATAATAGTTCAACAAGAAATAGTTAAAAAAAATATATCCGGTAAATTGCTTTAAGCCTTATGGAAAAGGAGTGGCTTATAATGTCCGCTTTACACGTTGGTGAGCAAAGTGGCAAACGCGCTGGCCAACACATCCTCATGATGCCTCTCCACACATCAAGAATGGCACCAACTCTCGTTCTACACATTCGGTATTGGTCAACGCGTTTGCCACTGTGTTGGCCAACGTGAAGAGCGGACATAAAATGTATAAGGGTAAAGAATATGATTATTGCATATAAAAAATCATAACGCTGTTATGCAGTGGTAGCATTAGTAAATATCTTTATTGTATGTACACAAGAAACTACAGTCGTTACAATTAAAGGTGGTATACAATTGGCGGCATTATCGCACAAGACATAATCTTCCAGGCAACCATTAGATAGAAATGCAAGAAACGATGAAAATGCTCATTTGTGAATGCAATCCCAGCTGAATATGTACACTAATTGTTCATTTTAGGTAATTAAAGCTGAATGTGAATGTAGATACATTTACTCTAGTGCACGAACACTATGAGTATAATTTCTTAGGGTACAGTATCTACCCAAGTACCTTATTAGAGCCCACAAGTATACTGAGGTACTGTCCCAATTTCGCTATCGTTGCAGAATGTTAAAAGGCTTTTAGTTAAAGAAATTGCAGTAGAACCCGTGACCTAGAAGTATGCCCCAGGGTACTAGTGTAGCCAGCAAGCAATATACAAATTGCTTGTTGGCCGCACAAGTTGTCTTTAAACAGAACATATCGCCTGTCTCGTGGTAAGTGGTTGCATATTTGTAATACCAGGTAATGGCACACAAAACGGAGAAAAAATAAAAAGATGAACTACGAATCTACCTGAACTTAATGTTAAAAATATCCCCAGGTAAAAATACTTCTTTAAAAAGGTGGTGTCTAAAGCCACTTATTGAAATGAAACCAATTTCATTACATTATCAATATTATATTAGCATCGGTATTAAATTGTAATATGATATAGTTCAGACATTTTTAAAACAACTTACATTTTAAAACATGAGATGATTACTTAGTCTTCCCGTGACCAAGGGTGCTGAAAAGCGACTGAATCGTTGGGAATGGTGTTCATATGCCATTGAAACGTTAAAAAATGTTTTTTTGCTAGTTAGATTCAAATTCAAAATTAATTAATGTTACCGAAAGTTAATGACATGCAAAAAGAAATTATTAAGATGACTAAACCGGCTAGGTAAGAACAGAGATAAATGAAATATTAATTAGCAATTGATAACAATTATAATTTATATTAATTGTTACATAGAATTTATGAATTTTTGTAAAATGAAAACCTCATGGCGTGTAGTTATTTGTCCAGCCAATAAGAAAGAGAAAATTCTCTTCTTCAGTTTCTGTTCCAATTTTGAACAGGAACTGGAATCTTTGGGAATGGTGTTGATTTACAAAAAAATACGATATTATTTCAATTGATTAATCAGTAGTAATAAATGATATTTGGTAAAAAAAACAAGCAAGCTCACAGTGCCATAAATCTTGAGATTTTCCAGCTTACGTTTAACTTCGGCATTTTCTATATTTTAAGTTTTATTTACATTTCTGTTATAATCTAGGTAGTCAACCAATTTTAACTCGCACTACACGTACCAACTCACACTGTAGTCGGAATTTACATTTCAAATGTATTTTATCTGGAAACAGGTTTCACCATATTTTCAGTGAAAATATCCTGAAAGAAAATTAGCATATATTTTTCACGTGTTTCAACTGTTATAGAAAGTGCTTTGCGATAACAACGAGAGATATGTACTATCTATTTTTGCAAGTTGAAATATACTGGTAAACCTTTTGGTGTAAAATTGGAACGTACCATACCATACCAGAATGCGTCATATTTTGAAGTTTATTTTCTCCTTTCAATGTGATATCTCTAACTGAAAGTTTATATTTTAATATATAAATTCAAGTCTGTCTTTTTAGGTCAGAGATTAAGCATTACCATACAACGTGGCAATGCTGACAGTCTTCTGGGAACGCTACCACAAAAGGCATGCGATGCTGAGGAATTCCACGATGCATTTTAACTTTTAACTATAGTTCTAGTTTTATTTTATTTATTTTTTCTCTTTATTATTTAACTCATAATAAATCGAGACAAAATTTGTTAGAAATAGTTTTATTTTAACCTCGAACTATTTTAAATTTTATTATCGCTTTTGCGATCATTCCTACATGCCTTGGCTTCGCCACAGTGAAATTTAGTATTACATCTATATTTTGTTTCATATATGTTGTCCTGATAATAATTTGACTAACATAAAAAAGTATCCCATTATTACTACCAAATACCACTACTAAGTACCTTTAATACTAGTCAATACGCGTCATTATCATTATTATTATTACATCAACGTACAATAAATAAACTTTCTAGGACACTCAACAATGCAAAGAGTCATATTTATGCAAAGAAATATTAGCACTGAGCGGGTATCGATCCCGCGCATCCTGCATGGCAGTGGCGTTCACTACCGCCGTTCACTACAACAGAGTCTGTCAAATGTTTATTATACGATTATATTTTCATACCACAAAATAAAAGACCTAGATCTATGGATACATTAATGTGACCTAACTTTACTATTCTTGGTTTACCCTTGTTTTCTTTGCTGTAAGGGATAATCTCCTTTAGAGAGAAAAACAAGTATAATAAAGACAGTAACGTACAATCAACCCCTATTACGTGAGACGGAAAACAAAAATGGTAAAATGTGGGTGTATGAGGAGGTTTACACTTGAGTTGTAGATCTAAGAATAGTACAAGGCGACACATAGACAAACATTTCCTTAAAATTAGACTCTATATGGACATACAGGTAAGGCAAAAAACTAAGTTCAGTTACTATTAGTACATAACACGTAGTAATAATGTTTCGTTTTTGTAAGGAGGGTTACATACATTCTAAGACAAGGAACGTTTAGGCAATAACTCACCCGGTCCAAATCACCCAACCTCGTCTCCATCGCACGAGTTATGGATATTTTTGTACCCTTATGTTTCACGTTGAAGCCATATGTTATATATGCGTATTAGTAAACAAAAACATATGGGATATGACAACATGTTGTCACACTTGACCCAAATGCATGTTAATACGCAATTTTTAAGTGCTCTGCAACATTCTGAAATAAATGTGGAACAATTCAATTTTACTATGCTAAAACCAAAGTTAACCTTTTTCATTTTAACTTATTTTTATTTAGACTTATATCAACATAATTTTAAGTAACAGCTGTATATCATAAAAGGGTGGGTAATGGAATATTATGCATACATTTTGCCACTGAGAGACCCACATAAAAGAACGCGCTTATTACTATCTACTTGACACTTCTCTATACTATGTTACAGAGTAATTTCTAACATACAAACCTTTTATACTTAAGTATGCACTTAGCCCTACAACAAAATCCAGGACCTAACAATTACACGCCAGTGTGAGCGCAGACTTATGTCACAAAATGTGGTACCTAATGTACTTGTGAGTTCAAAACTCTTCTCCACCGCCTTAGCGCTGACATAAAATTAATATTTCCACGCAAAAAGTAGTTCTACTCCAGCTGAACGTTTAGAGGAGCCGTGTAAAAACACAATATATGTTCGCCAGCATCTGGTCCGAGCCCAAACTATCTCGTATCTTGCTAGCGATATTTTTTGCTAAAGGAACGGGCTTACGAGAAAAATTGTGCGATTCAGATAGTTAGAGATACTTCATGTTGAGGGAGTGTAATGTAGATCTTATTTTATGGCTTTGAATATCTTATAATATGCTGTGTGATTTGATTTTCCTTGTACTTTTTGTTCAAATCGCCTGTATGTTTATTACACTTCGATTAAACAGTAGATAAATACTAAATCACTCGGTTTAAAGGAATTTTAAATCAACTCATTATCACTGTCAACATAGGTAACTTACTGTCATGAATTGTAACATCCGGTTCAGACATACGTAAGAAGGTGGTACGGCCTAATCAAGCCAGTCCATTTGTGAGATGGTACAGAAACATCTAAATTACTTAATACGAGACAAAGAACTGTCTATAGATGATTTTGAGAGAATTAGTCACTGATTCATCAAATAACAATAACCTTTATTATGGAACTCTCGAAAGATACGCAAATAACAATCAATCGCTCCGTACAAAATAAATCTCCAAAAGTATCAATATATTAAAAAAACGATTCTAAAGAGACATCGAATTTTCTATTCAAAAGCTTTGCGTCACGTTCCTTTAACGCCATGACAGGGGCTCATATGCGGGTTATACAGAAATCATCGGTGCGAGAATGATACAAGGCAGTTTATCATCCCCTCGTGTCATATTTACCCGTGTTTTTTTGGGTTGGCTAAACGAAATGCGTGTTGAATACAATATACTCTGACCCAGTGCCTCGTAATCAAAAGGGAATTGTGTGGTTAGGTAAACACAGATATTTTAGCGTTAGAAGCTAGTTAATTATGCTTTAAGTTCGGCCTGAGTGTAAAGGTTTATAAGCTTTCTGTTTGGTTACGTATATTAGCTGGAATTAGTACGTAGAACTATGTTTTTGCAGGATTATTAAGGGCAGAGATAGGGGAACCTCGATGTTTTTATATTTGTATTACTATGTATGTTCTAAAAACAAATGTAGTGATGTAAGTTACTAGGAGCCTATTTACGTATGCACGTTATGTGTAGTCAATGAGGTAAAAATTTCGATATGTTGAAAATCGATCTTTGAATGACTTATTAGTGATGCTGATCTTTTTATTGTATGTTTTTATTTTCTAAACGTTGGGTGTAAATATAACCACTTAGATCTTCGGAGTCCAGATAACTTGAGCTAGTTCAGTTGTTGCTTAATGGACGAGACTCTGGTTTAGGATAAGGGGGACCAGACGGTTATCACTCTTATGAAAGCCAAGACAGTCTAATTAAGGACAAAATTAGGAACTAGTCTCTCATGGCGCCAAAGTGCAAGTTATGAATGCAAACAGTTATTATCCTGAGATAATCGTGGTTCTGCCACCTGTATATTTCTTAAGATTTGTACACCTGATTTTTATCCAAAATCAAAATATTTGGGAAGAAGGCATAATAATACTATAACTTAAGATCACAGAAGCACAAGCTTATATGCACTTTACTTCAATGACAACCTTTTGCTTTTTTAAACAACCCTATTATTGAGCTCGAGCTTTTATGCGGATAGGTTGAAGCCATAGTCCACTTCATTGGTCTAATGCGGTTTTGCATACTTCATAAGCTTCGATAATTTCATGCAAATTTTCTCACGATGGGTTCCATTACCGTTAAAGCATGATACTTGATATGTGCCTATTAATTTAGTATGCTTCATTAGTATAAAACCATTAAACTCGATTTTTTTTATGTTCATGAAAAGGAAGTGACCGAGGATCGCCTTTAGGTTGTGGAGGTCACGTGGCAGTCGCTTCAAGGAAAATATCCAAGTCATGCCAAATCTGCAATTAGATTGGTAAAGCAGGCCCCTGGGTCATAGTTGAAAGCTTTGGATGGAACTGGGATTAACGCCAAGATGAAAATGACCGAGGATCTAAAGCTAGAATCAAAAGCGTGATATACCAGTGGCTAGCTCGCTAAACCACTAACTCTAGCTGTTCTCATATTTTAGTATTTACTTTAGATCTACTACTTTAAAAATCTTAATGAAATTTCTTACCAGCCCCTTGAAAGAAATCATCAAAATCACTGCGTTACATAACCTATACTGTTACATAAATGGCTGCGTTGAAATTCCGTTATAAGATTTGACCCCTTACATGTTCGTTTTTATTGAATGTATCTGCATTCAATAAAAACGATCATATTAACAAGATGGCCACCTTAGAAATGCTACCACATGTTAAGCAAAGAAAATCAGTAAAAGAAACTTTTAGTAATGCTATTGTAAGGGAAAAGGGAGGATGTTTACCAGCAGTAAAAGTTATGCACATAAAATGTATGAGTTTATTGATATATTAGCTTTGTGTTGTAAACAGTTCTCTAGAGAAGGTAATATGAGATTCCGATAATATTTACGATGTCATACTTATGGCCATATTCATAAAATCTATTAGCAGTTCATCTCGTTATAAGTGTCTCTTAGAGATGGAACTATAATTGTTATTTTTTCTTGTTGATTGCTTATGATGTGATAGATAATGTTTATTATTATTGATTGTAACCAAGTATTGTATAGTATTGTTATGGTGATAATCATCAACGTCATGGCGACTTCCCAGCTACGTCGTGAGATTGCGCTTCGGAGCACGAGACCCACTTATTATTTGAATGGATGTGGAGGATTTACCAGGATCGCATGTTGAAATTAACAAAAAAGGCTTCTGACGCAATGATTCTGTCTATCGCCAATTTTTGAAAAACTAGTAAGTTGTCCAGCTTTATTTATACTACTTGTCTAGCTTTCAAAATACAATCGACTATAAACAAAAAAATAAAATCACAAAATTTGCTGAAATTTCTCAACTTTGCTTACTAAACCAGTATATAATATTATCAACAAAAAGAAAAAAGGTAATGAAAAAGAAATATGAAGCTTTACGTACCCTTGTTACGCCAATCTTTTAATCTTGTACCCAAAATCTTTGACATATATTATCTGGCCAGCGGTAATGTAAACAGAATGTACTTAGCCCAGGAGAGGTATACACGGCACCAAATTCTACAAGGTACAGCAGGTATAAGTAAAACAAGTCGGCAGGTACTAAGCAAATATTTGAAGTAAAGGCTTGACGCAGGTACAGTAAACATATGGTGCCAGCGAATAACGTAGAATCGTTTGTCCAGAATATGGTCGGAAGTCTTTGATAATTATAGAGGAGCTTATAAGGTAAATTGAGTTTACTGCTGGTTTTCAGATTAAAATTACCATGGAAATGAAAATTATTAGACGACAAAAGTTAGAGGGTGTTGTTATAATCTTACGTGATATTGTATCACTTGTACGACATCAAAAATAAATTATTTTTGATGTCGTACAAGTGATACAATATCACGTAAGATTATAACATTCAGTTCGATTCTGATTTCTATTCGCAGGATAAAAAGGGTAGCCTATGTTTTAGCCTATGTTGTATATATTATTGTCGATTGTAGACTACCTTACATCGAACACTACATGAATTGTGCACAATTTAGACAATTCCATTTCAGAGCAACAGTCAAACAAACTCACATCTATAAATATAATGGTAAAGTTGCAAAAAAATTGCCTCTTTTAGCCAAGCTAACAACAATTTTATGAAAATCATTCTTTATTATCAGAACACCCCATAAATAAGCAAGGTATAATATACAAAAAAAAATTAACAAGTAACATTGTAGATGAGAAGCGAGACAAGGTGGTCTAGCCAAGTTACCCTTTGTGAGGCTCAGCCTGACAGTGACATCTCGAGTTGATATACAGCGTGTGTCATGTAGTCTTCCCCTGAAATGACTTTTGCTACAGTTTCGTGAGATTACTCAGAGGACTGTTAATTGCTTTTGGAATAAAGATGAAATTTCATATTTGTAATTAAAATTATTGTATAAATACTAAATACAGATAAGTATACGGCTCATGGATGGTTTCAACATGCGCTTACATATGATTGCATTTTCGTAGCATAATAATAGGGGTTAAAGTATGAAATTGCCGTTTCATTGTAATTGACATAGAACCTTCATGGTTTGAGATTTTTGAGTGAAACTTTTTCCACATGGTACCTATGTAGTTCTTCATTTAAAAATGTGCAACATTCGATTATCGACTTTCAGTTGTTTTTTTTATTCAGCTTAGACAAGAAAGATGGATACTTCGAAAATTCGAGTGATTTTTGAATACGAGTTCCGACGCGGAACTAACGCGGCAGAAACAGCTCGCAATATCAATGTTGCGTTTGGAGAGGGGACTGCTAATGAACGCACCGTGCGATTTTGGTTTAAACGCTTTCGTGATGGAAACTTTGATTTGAAGAACGAACCACGAGGAAGGCCGTCCACACAGGTGAATAACAATGAATTGAAAGACATGGTGGAAGCCGATCCGAGCCAAACTACCCAGGAATTAGCTGCATGGTTTAACGTTACCTTACCAACAATATTGACTCATTTGCGTCAAATCAATAAAATAAAAAAATGTGAAAAATGGGTACCTCATGATTTGACTGATCTGCAGAAAGAAATGCGTGTTGAAACTTGTGTTGCCTTGTTGAATCGATACAGAAATGAAGGAACATTGGATCGAATTGTGAGATGTGATGAAAAGTGGATTCTTTACGATAACCGTAAGCGAAAAATGCAATGGCTGACCCCAGGTGAAACGCCACAACAGTGTCCTAAAGCAAAGCTTACCAATAAAAAGGTAATGGTAACTGTTTGGTGGTCTCAGCATGGTGTTATTCACTATAGCTTTCTACGATCTGGTCAAGCAATAACGGCAGATGTCTACTGTGCCGAACTCCGAACAATGATAGCAAAACTAGCAGTGAAACAGCCCCGACTCATGAATCGATCTTCACCATTATTGCTCCATGATAACGCGAGACCTCATACAGCACGAGAAACCGTTTTAACTCTACAGGAACTGCAATTAGAAACTATCCGTCACCCTCCGTATTCGCCAGACCTTGCTCCAACAGACTACCATTTTTTTCGTGATTTGGACAATTTTGTATGTGATAAAAAGTTTTCTTCTCAGGAGGCAGTACAAAATGCTTTCACACAGTTTGTCGAATCTAGATCACCAGAGTTCTATCGCAAAGGCATAAATGACCTTCCTACTAGATGGCAGCAATGTATAGATAATAATGGTAATTATTTTGATTAAATAAATACGTTAAATTAAAAAAAAAACGAATTTCAATTTGTCAGTACAAATCGGCAATTTCATACTTTAACCCCTAATATTTGCTGTCGTAGATAGGAAAGTAGAAAGTAAAAGATGGGAGCGGGAAAAGTTAAGTCCATAGGCCAACGTAACCACTTCCCATCAGGTGGGCCATGTGCTTTTCTGCCACCTAAGTGTTTTAAAAAAGTATCAGAATAAGGTTCCCAGTGCTGAAAAAAGTTCAACAAACTGCTTCTTAAAACGGTTAGGTAACTCCTACGATTAAGCTGGGTGGTACTATTAGTTACGTGAGTGATGAAGTATCCATTAGCACCCTTAACTAAACTAAAATACTATTGTTAATAGTGAATTAACATTAGTAATATTATATTGAAGTCAAATTGAGAAAATTAAGCCGTGTGCACCTAACTTTGACCTAACTACCCCTTATTTGTATGTTCACCGCCTTAGCCATTACACCACTATTCAATTAACTGTTCATGAGCGTAACTACTATGTTGATATTAACTTTATTAAGTGAATAGCGCCTATTACCTTCCAGCTTTGATTTCCTTTTACCAATATGACTGTTAACCTCTAATTAAGCGTAGAGCGTTTTTACATTCATCCGTCGTCGGTGTCGGACGCTGATAGCCGACATCCGATAGCCTGTGCTGTTTTCATATTTATCCGATAAAATCGGCGGATACGGCCATTTGCTCGCTAGTTAAGGATGCAAAAAAGAAAAAAATGCAAGCGATTTTTGACCTCATTGACATTTTTTGGTATTGAGTTTTTCTTATATTCGTGATCAGTGTCATCAATTAATAATAAGACACGTAACTAAGAAAATGTCATTAAGGTCGAAAATTGTTGCTGTTTTAGTCTCTATGTGATCCGATATCGGGCTAAAACAGAGATGGTGGCTCAGATAATCGATATCGGGCCGGACAATGTGAAAGAGAAATACATATGTCATACATTTGACTTCCTCCGATATCGGATATCGGATATCGGACAATGTGAAAACGCTCTAACAGTATCACACTACAGTATTGTTGAGTCAACATTGATACACATTTAATTAAAGAACAAAACGCGGTCAAACAATAGTATCGTAGTAGGTAACGGATTACTCGTACTTGTGTCTGTGTCGATAAAGTTGGACAGGTTTAGTGCGCTATGTCCATTCGAAAATTATATTTTGATGAACTAGGTTTTAAAACGATTTAGTTTTGCAATATTATACAAAAGGCTATGGTGCATGAATATATTACTTACCAAAAAAGTAGGACAAGTACAATCTTATCAATCATTATCTATCGTTTCGCTTTACATAATCTTATCATTATCTAACGACGTTTTCAACGAAATTCTGACTTCTTGCTGTTTACGTATGCCTACATAAATACGTCATCATAAAATATTTACTTAAAAAGCGCCCCCTTCAAAGCCTCTTGACTACACCAATACTAAGCCCTTACTATCCCCACATACACAACTAAAAGAATAAATTAAGCCTTACGAAAATCACACATTGAAGATTCTATAATACTCTTAGCCTCCCCACGCTGACTCTTGGAGAACGAAATCGTCTTAGAGCCCTACTCTTAAAATGCGAAGGATTTCAGAGATTTGAGATTTAAATCTTTTTGCAACTAATGCTTTTGGATGATTAAAGGATGGCAAGGGATGTAGATTGACAATTTCATTCAGGTTTTATTAACAGAACATAAAAGCCAAAATGTATCTGAATACACATCTTGGGTTAATGAGTGACCGCAGTTAATGTACAGAATATTTTAATTCAGAAATATTTTCTGCTTCGTGTATATTTTCTGAGGATAAATATACTATTCTGCTATTTGATGAGCTTGACGTAACGCGTCACAACTAGGAAAGACGCATTTCATAACTATAAACCACATGTACTAATGAATGCTCTACATACTTATAATATTAGTTATTCTCTTTGATATTTTAAATTATTACAATTTTTTTTGAACAAGTGAAAACTTTTAACTGGCCATCTCCTATTTTAACTATCTTTGTAGTACTATTTTTTACCTGTTAAATGTATATTGTTGTGTTATAATAAAAAATGAATTAAATAAATAAATAAATAAAATAGAATCCATTGAAAAGTGGTTTTATTTCAATGAGTTATTCTCTTCATTGTTAACATTATATCATTTTATTATAGACTCGTTTGAAGATGTACTACTGAACTATCAGATTATATTATATGTAACTTCTACTTCACCCATTAATCATTTAAAAGGACTTTTACTTACAGCTTTCCATTACTTGAGGTAAGGTAAATAAAACAAAATTTGAGGTGGCAGATGGTGATTTGTATAATCAGTAAATCTGCCGGAGGCTTTGCTTCGTTTTGTTTTTCTTATTCTACTCTTCTTCCCCTCTCTTCCTCCTCCCCTCTCAGGGTAGCACTGCGTAAGTGTCACCTCAGGCGTTAAAAGTTTTCATAGGGCGTGTCAATTCTGCAGTAGAGAAAATATATAACATACAGTCGATAGTACCCACAGTCGAAAAGAAAGTGAGGCGGTTGAACCACCGCCCAGCATCGTGCAGCTTAGCGCTGGGCTGCGTGTTTTTACTTCAGATAAAAAGTTGCAGGAATGCCTCTTCTGTATGTTTCACACCTGTTTTCAATACAAAGAGAACTTCTTAGAAACAACATAAGACTTTGCATTCCTGAATTGCACAGCGTAATTCAGGGCAGTGTGCCAATCGCCTTAATGTGATAAAACTTCGTCATGATCCACCGACCTTTTGATAAGTTAACTACAATAGTTTGTAGTAGGCATTGAATACTGCAGTGTGTTTGTGGTGTGGTAACACACAAATTACTGCTGTCAGTCAACAACTCGCAATAACATTATACTCGTGGGAATATAGTGGTTTTAATAATATTGAGCTCTGAAATTTTGTTTCATTTATTATAATATAAAGTAAAATAATAAAACTACCCATTAACAGATTTATCAATAGCCTAGAAATGCTTAGTTATACGTCTCCAGAGTAGCCATGGCTCAACCAGTGACAAATCGTATGTGCTATTTCGCCCTGTTCTGTCGACTGAGCTAAAAAAACTAAGACATATTTGACACCATTCATAATGGTGACACAGAAATCCCGCCGTCACGTTTCTGGGGTGTTGCGTAATGTAAATCTCGGCTATACTGGTTGTATTCTTTTTATTGCTGAAATTCTTTATTTTGGATTGTTATCTACTTTAAACAGCGTTATAACCAAGCTTTACTTTTTACTTTTGTTTCTGTTTGTACTTATTTTTTTAGGTACTAAACTTTAATGTACACTCGACAAAATCTATCGATTTACTATCGTATTCCACCTTTACATACAGCTTGATATTTAAAGATAGGATACTTTTATTTTTTTTACGTGCGGGAAATCTTTTTTATACTACTTAGGTGGCAGACTTGCACATGGCCTACCTGATGGAAAGTCGTTACCATGGCCTATGGACGTGTGCAACACTAGGGTCGTCACACTCGCGCTTCCGACCCTAATAGAATAGAGAGTTTCTGTGCCGTCAGTGTAGAAGGTAAAGCAGGACAAGCCTTTGGCCTTCCCACTGACAGCAAATAAACTCTCCAGTGAGCTCTTATCTTAATACCTTGGTTTTCCCCTCTTCCTGTTGACTGATTGCTCTGAGATTTGGTATACACCTTTAGTTCGGACGATAATACAAATTGAATCAATAAAACAGATGGTACTAACTTACTTGGTACTTACTAACGTAGTCAAAACCGTTCTGAAACTGACTGTATCACATTTTTTTAATCTTAATTTACTGCCATCTAGATAGTTAGCAAAAGTTGTTATGTGAATTCAATTACTTAAGGACTTTAATAAGGAACCACCAATACTCATGTTTTCTATTTGTTGCATTTATGTTTAATATAGAAGGAATTCACTAGATGTCCACGCTTCAATACCAGATACAGTCAGATAAAGTAAGCAGCTTCACATAAATCTAGCAACTCTTTCATTCTTGGTCAAAGTATATACATAGAGCTTTAAAAATAAAATATAAAGTAGAACTTCAGATCAGGAAAGCCGACATGATAGATAAAAGTCACAAAATAAAGAAGCCGCTCCAACCACACAGGTTCAAATATAAAACCACACCACTAGACCATAAACTACAATATATCTTCAGGCGACAAATATTAAAGTTTGTGGTACTAACTTAAACGTAGGTATACCACTTGGAAAGCCGCCAGCAGTAGAAATTAGAACTGCTATATATCAGATGGGAGTTCTAAAGGCACGAAATTAGAAGAATGATTGTGAAGAACTTATAATGAAGAGGTTTTTGTGTGTTGTTTGTGAGAATAGATTTGTGGTTATTTATTGTTAAAGATCGGGGAAAAGCGAACTGTTACTTAGTTATACAAAAGCAAAAGATGTGATTTGATAATGTATACAATAAATCCGAGGATAATTGTAAAATATAACATTAAATTTGTAAACTTCACTTCTGACATTTCAAGAGCCTCACTTTGGAGGTTCTTTCTAAATAACAATTTGATAGTAAATAGGAAGATATATGTTTGTGTATGCTCTTCAAGCTTATTGATAGTTATTTTCTTTTTCAAAATAATTGATGATGTTATTTGAAAAAAATTTGGAAACTGCAAGTCTATGTTCTAATGTATTAAAAAATACAAAAATAATTAATTCCTTATAAAGACACTTTATTAAATGAAAATTTGAGACGTCATGATTATTATAGATGTACCTACCAACTTTTTGAAAACTAAAACTATTTTACCCTTAAATTTTAACTCGAAATCATAAAAATTAATAATGCTATGGCAGAAGTCACGTAACGTTATTTATAAGCCAATTATGGATGCAAAGGGAAGAAGAAACATCGTATAACAACACAAAGTCACTGAATTGAATACTTTTGCCCCAGTTTAACAGAAGTTTATAAATTCTGTTACGATTTATATTACTAAGCTGTTTTGTTCATATTGACTAAGCTAAACTAATAAGATATTGCCCTCTCTTGAAGATTTCACGAACGAATAATCTAAAACTTTTTCAATATTTTACTGAACCTAAGTTTGAGATGGGCTCATAACGTACTTTGGAGTGGCCCATTTATGATTCCCATACTTATGACGTTTAAAAAGAGCGCAATTGGGGCTTCAGTATTAAAGCAGTTTAAGAAAGACCTGAGAGGAAGCGCAGAAATAGCCAGAATCAAAAGAAATTGCATATTTAAGAACATTATTGTAATCCGGTTCATAGAGATGGTTTGATGTTATAACATAAATTACTGCATTTAATTTCACTATACGGTTTCACGCATCAGTGAAACTGATCTAAATCTCACTGATATGTTGTAATGAAATGACAAAACATTAATAAGATTTCCTATTACAGAAATAAGTAAATATTCTTTTGAGAAAAACGACGAGACTCCTCGGTGAACTCACATAACGTTTCTAAATCTAGAAACTTGCCGTATTACTGGAATACTTCGTTACGTAGAATGTCTGTCAGAAAAAGACAGATATCTTCTGGAGAATATGAGATATTAGAAAGTTGGAAACTTATTAAATAACAATGAATATATGAGTCATACGTTTCGGTCTCTTAATAAGGTACGACGGCAAAGTTCTCACAACTTTGGTAACTCAATTCCAACCAAAATAAGGTTTTTTGTCAACTTTCCGTGGTCATCTTCAGGTGGGGGGGGGGGGGGGGGGTGATAAAACTGACATATATCTCTCGTGCTTCGGTGCTCTCTACAAAAACATAGGCAAAAAGTTTTATCATAACGCGATATAAGGAAAATGGTGTTGTGAGTAGTTTATGGCTTGTTTTCGACTATGAAAACCAGTATTCTTGTAAACATGAAACAAAAACGAACAGACAGATAAAAAAAAATTGCAGTTTTTTTGTATACTAAAGATGATTTGAGGATAACTTTCATAATATGCCATAAAAACGATAGGTCCTAATGTTTAATTAAGCAACGTAAAATGTAATTCGTCAAGCCAACCTCACCTCCAAACTGATGTTTGACAGATGAGGTACTGGTAT
This sequence comes from Eilema caniola, assembly GCA_949126895.1. Lineage (NCBI taxonomy): Eukaryota > Metazoa > Arthropoda > Insecta > Lepidoptera > Erebidae > Eilema > Eilema caniola. The sequence continues at coordinate 21,775,451 of OX421475.1, forward strand.
AAGTATTTTATTTAAATCGGGTGGATCGATCATGAGTGTATATCACACTTCTTCATTTACTAATCAAGTAGAAATTGCATTTCGAACAGTTTGTGTGGGACTTCATTTAGGATCTCCTTCTTTCTTTAATTCTATCGTGCTCCTACTTTTTTGAAACTTGAATGGTTTCAGGCGTTCGAATAGGTTACGGTACTTTGTATACCTACCATACACAAACTTCATATTTCAAGTCAGCCGGGTGTAACTGTAAGTAAGAACCCATAATACAGCATTTGTATATGACAAGTACTACATAAATATAATACCATTGCCGCTAGAAACAATAAAAAGCTGCTGGAAGTGCTACTAAAACGCATTCAACAGTCATACACAAGAGAAGTGGCTAAGAAAAATGGAATAGCTTGGTGCAAAGCAATAACCACCTGGAACACTGTTCAGCCCTGAAACGATTCATCGTAAATATAGGTAAGTGTTCGGAGCAGGAAAAGAGTTCCTTAAATTTTTTGTTCACTTACTGCGAGCGTGAATTGGGTTAAATAGATATACAGACATATTTAGCAAACATATACGTATTACTTAAGTGGTCAACAGTTATTTATTGTATTGATATATGTATTGAAAATTGATTGCAAGTTAGCAAAAATTACAATATACCTATTCTACTGATGAAATTAAATAAGAAATCCTAGTAAAACTAGTTCCAATTTCCGACGCTAAATCGATCACCCAGCTGTGACCCATCAATCATGCAAGCCCAGAAAAAAAACTCACCAAATGACCAGCATAGATTAATTTTGGGATTTTTTTTACATAAATTGAAAATGTAGTGAAGAAGATTGACACAACCATTTTGGCATAATTTTAATCAGGCGAAAAACTTAAATTTAAAAGTTTGAATGTATGGATGGATATTTTTAGCTGGACAGTTCTGGATGGCATTTGGCACCAGAATAGATTTATAGTATAGAATAGCACATGGGCTACTATTTTTTTACACCACTACCTATGTGGCACACAAGAACACTGCCCACCAGAGGAAAGTGGCTACCGTGGCCTATGGACGTGGCGCCATAGGTCTTCCCACTAACAGAACAAAACTCTCCAGTGAGCTCTGGCTGCTGTACTCACCGCTGGGGACACAACACGAGGATATTATGATTCTGTATTCAATTCGGAAAGATATTATTTAAACAATGAAAAGATTTCTATAATTTATTGTTTTATTTTTAAACTTAACTTCTACTTAATCCATACTAATATTATAAATGCGAAAGTAAGTCTGTATGTCTGTCTGTCTGTATGTTACGCTTTCACGCCTAAACCATTAAACCGATTTTGATGAAATTTGGCATAGGGGTAGATTAGACCTCGAGAAAGGACATAGGCTTTGTTTGGTCGTGATAACCGACATCCACGCGGGCGGAGCCGCGGGCAAAATCTAGTTATTTATAAATCGCAATCAGTCAATCTTATAAACTTCTTTAGCACTGTGCAAAGTCAGTTGATTCAAAGTTGCTGATCATATCTACAGCAGAATACACTTCGTTACTAATTTCAAAAGAACAACTTGCAAATCTTTATGACCTTTTAGTTAACATTTTATGTTTGTGAAATAGTACGTAGATGCGAGAAAACTTGTCGATTAGTGCCATTCATTCGTTAACAGCCATCGCGTCAAAAAGGAGAAAATGTAGTAAATTCTGATAAACGACCGTAACGACTTATTCTCAACCAGTCTTTTGAAAAGAATTTCAGTAACTAGTGTGAAGCTTGTATATAGGGTAATGTTTGTTGGAAAAGTTTTTACTACCAATTTGTCTATTTAGGGACCAAATAGCTTCGCAAATGGACCCAATATTTGAAATATCTCGTTGCATGAAATTGGCTTTAGCAGAAAAGTTTTTCGGTATAATCTATTTAGTGATATTAGTCACGAACTCATAGATGTTACATTTCCAAGAATTGGACTCCGATAGAATATTTATTTTTCTATTGAAATCAATTCAAATAATTACATAATATTGATCTGTTATAAGAAGGAACTATATAAACTCTTCTCGTTAGCTGAAACTGCTGCTACGCACGAACTCATAGAAGCTATTTATTATTTCCTAGAATTCAAATCAAATAGAATATTTATTTCTCTATTGAAATTATATCAAATTTAAACGTACTGACCTGTTATATGATAGAACTCCAGAAACTCTGCTCATTAGCAGAAACTTTTTTGTTAATAAAATTTAATCTTCAAAGATCTTCAAGTAACGGTCACACATTACCAGTTCAGCTCGTTACTTCTCAAAAGTTAATTGTACTAGGAATAGGTTCATCTTGATCTCTCTCTAACTCTGTTTGTTAAGTACTTAATCAAACTAAACCATTTTGATGTGTCTTTTTACATAAACACAACAAAGAAACTCGAACTTCGGTTTTTACAGACATTTTATTTTTAACTGAGTGAGACTGAACATTTAAAAATGAAAAATATAAAATAAGCATCTAGATTGTTTACTTTTAAGTGCCTAACCAAACAGAATTCAAATCCTGTTTAAAGTTAAATGTTTTACTTGAAATTTTTCTAGTATGTAGTTGCCACTCCATGATTTTTTTACACTGAGATATTTTTTCTGAATTAAATTATTTTACTAAATTGATACATATCCGTCAGTTATCTATCATGATAATTATTATTTCGTTTTCCTGACATCTATTAAAACATGTTTACTACTACCAACCGCACGGTAATTAAATTGCGTTACGCCTACGTTATTTCATATTGTTAATAATATATCTTTTGGTGTTAAGTAATATGTTGATGAAATTCCCTTAAATCCATTTCCACTTAAGTATGTAATTTATTAAAATATATGTGATATGGGCCGCACTGCTACACAAAACACGGGTTGAATTTTCATATATTTCGCGAGAAGTTAGTAATGTGATTTAGATTTAATACCGGTAGTAATCCATCAAGTATAAAAGGGCAAGACCGGTTATTGTAAGGTCTAAGCTCAGCAATGAATGTACAATGGCTGATAATAAGTTCAGAACAGATTGTTTTGAAAGATTCAATTTGCAAATAATTCGAGTTATGACCAAAATCATTTGAAAACAAGATTCGTTGAATCTTGTTTGTAACGTCATGTAGACTTAGATACTTTTATCATACTTTGAAGAAATAGCGTCGATATAAATGATCTGTTCATAATCTAAAAAAACGGCCAAGTGCGAGTTGGACTCGCCTATGAATTATTCCGTAGCAGCAAGTAACATGTTGCAAACGTCCATAGGCCACGGTCACCACTTCCCATCAGGTGGGCCGTGTGCTTGTCTGCCACCGAAGTGGCATAAAAAAAAGTTCTTATATGAGTTGATTGAATGAAAGTAAACTGCGGTTTACGATTAGTGACGTATTAAAAAAAACTACTTACTATATCTCGTTCAAAGCAATTTTCGGTGGGAGTTTAATGGTAATGTGCATCATTTTTTTTTTTAGTTTTATCATTCTCTTGTTTTAGAAGTTACAGGGGTGTAGGGAAGTGGCTGTGACATTCGGACGGAGGACAGACAGACAGACATGACAATCATATTCTGTCCTCCGTGACATGACATGACGAATCCATAGGGGTTCGTTTTTTGCCATTTGGCTGCGGAATCCTAAAAATGATTAGAATAATAGCACAAAAATAAAGAACACAGTAAGGTGTAGGCCCCATTTCACCGAAAAAAAAATTAGCGTCTTATCATTAGTTAAGTACTGAAAGCTTTTTTCTGCTGTGATAAAAATTCTGTCAACATTCCTGTTACTTTATCTATTTTTTAAATTGACTTCATTCATCTATCTGCACCTCCAAAGTTAATAATTGAAGATAATTAACTCTTCATCTACCAAGTTAAATGGCCATAATAACAGTAGAGAGAGAGTAACAGCTTGATGAGTTCTCCGATATGAGATAGTATAATTATCTCAAAGTAAGGACCACACAAGTCTCTCGATTTATACAAGCACCACTAATCACACTCAGTATTTTAGGCAAGTATACATGGTATATGACTTTCCTAAATTTGAACCAAAATACATATCTTGATCTGGACAGAAAATTTAGTTAAAATTTTAAAGGACACCGATTGCTTTTGCTAGTTAATCATTAGCATATTATAATATATAGCAACCGAAATTATCGAAATTACTAACATTCCTTCCCGCTAACTCCTCCAACTAAGCTGAATTGCTTGTGCTAGGAGTGGGTTCACGTCGGTAGTGTAATGGCCAAGATTCGAACCCGGGACCTCTCTATCGTAAGGCTGACTCCTTAACCACTGAACTACCGACGCTATACTTAAGCTTGCTTGCTAGTAGGCAATCGCTCTCCATCTCCACAACATCATCTACCAACAGGTGAGATGGTTAAAGGTAGTTTTTTTTTTAACATAATTACGAATACCAGGATGAAGCCTAATATTAGTATATAGCATAACAAACGTGATGTTTTGTTTCTATATCGCTACCTTTGATCCTGTCAAATCTGAACTAAGATAGAGCTCGTATATAACACAGACCCTTCAGCCTGATCCCTAATAAACCTTGCGGTGCGAAATCCACTTTTTCTTTTTTTATGTCATTATAGTCTGGGAGTAAGATGCGTATTATGGCCTAACTAAGTCAAGAAAAGTAACTTTTCTTTTAGCTTCATGATTTTTCTTTCTGATAGGTTTCTAGTTTAGTAGCCTTTATAATCAAAAATGTTATTTAATCAGTTATCCCTTTTTACGCGAAATCTGAAGGAGAGTAATAGTTTTCAATGTTTTTCCTGTTGAAAGTTGCAAAATTTTTGTAGTGGCATTAGATGAATCTAGCTCAAAATTCTGTGACTTTAATAGTTTATGTAGCGTACTTATATAAAAAAAAGAATAAAAAAAAGTGTTGGTTAGGGTCGACCGTTCAGATGACAGTCTCACCCATAAAACGGTGTTATGGGTTTTAGAAGATCGCTGAGGATATACAATAGGTAGTATGCATTAAACCATTTTGTTTAAGCACCTCTTATTTATAGCCATCCATAAACTCCATGGATCTTCAATGTAGTTCTCAGGGGTTTAGTAAGAAATTATACAGCATCAACTTAACATACATATATTGAGGTAATACCACCAATTAGTTATAGTTGCACAATCTAGAAACGGCATTACTAAATTTAAGTTACCAAATATTTTACAGTTGAAAAAAATGTATTGTTAGCGCATTTCGTAAACCTCTTACAATTAACACGCGCGATATAAATTTTGCGAGCACACACGATACTTTGGCCAAAGATTTACTGTTCAATATTATTCTATATTAAGATGCAGGCAGTGTGCCGCACAGCACGCCGTCATACGTCGAGATGCCCTTGACATCGCAGGAATCTTGGCGAGATATCCCTGCATGGTCACGCCTGATAGGCCAGCCTACCGGCAGAGCCCGCAGTCTCCCAACACGGAGTAAAATATAGTCGCCATTAGGCGGCGCGACGCCTTCGGTCTCACTTTATCCCATTTACACATGTTACCGTCTGACCGATGAGCCAATGTCAGCAGATGCCTTGCCCAGGACTTTCGTCATCCTAGTTATCTTCTATCTCAAAAATCTACATCTTTGTCATTTTCTAACCCTCGTGTTGTCCATCTCAACTTCAACTTCTACAAAATGGCACCTGCAGTAAATCGCCACAATTTTGACAATGTCAAGTAAAATGTATTATATTTTTTTAATGGCGAGACACCAATGTCAAGTATACCAGGGCCACGTTAGCCACGCCAGTAAATCTGTTGCCGTGTTCCAAGTTGTCCATCTTAACAGGTAATGTGTAATGAAGTCATTAAAAGACATCTGTCATTTGTTGTCAATTGCTTCTTCTTTCCGCCCTATTGCATTAAACCTAATTTTAAACCTATCGTTTACAACGAGCATATAACTGTTACACGTTCAAATATTAATACTAACTTGAAGAGGAGTTTTTTGCAATGATTGATTACCAAATAATCGATATTCGATTAAGGTTCACATCAAGCCGACTTGCAATTATGTAAACAGAACGCACTCGATAAATACCAAACGCCTATGTCAAATAGGGTGCGTTTGCAATATATAGAACAAAATTATGAAATACTAGTAGTGATATTTAGTAGTATTTGTATATTTTTATTTCATATCATTACACTTTATTATATACTTTAATGTATTTCAGTAGTATGCATGTAAGTAAATAAAACATGCTTACGATTGTCTACACTACAAGGCCATTAGCTGTATGCAGGTGTAGATAATAATGCAAAAATGTCAACCCCTAGATGTACAAAAATTTTATCCGCAAAAGAAACCAGTACAGATAAGGTTTATAAACTTCCCAGTTTCTTAAAGTTTACTACGCGTAATAAAAAGTTACGAACTCTAGTTAGATAGCACGAGACTGAGTCAACACCCGTGCGCGTAATGAGATGACTTTTTAGTACTTAGAATAAGTTAAAGTCAAGTGTCACAGTAATACCAATAAGGATATTATTCTTAAATCGCTTGTGAAGGCAAAGGGTTTCCATTCACTTGGATCTCCTGCTTAAATTCCCTGGTGGTTTTTTGAAGTGAAAACTTCTTTAGTGGCGTTGGATGGGTGTAAAATGTTAAGGAAGCGTCAGGATTAGTTGACCTTTGAACCGTAACCGACGACTGACGTCATTCAAGATTAGTTAAATACTATCTATTTTGCAATTTAACATAGATAGCGTCGTAGCTTAAACGGTAAGCACTGCGACTGTAAGTCCTTATAGTTTCAGATAGTATCGGGTTTAAACCACCTGGCCTTCTGAAACTTTTTGTGATTATTTTTTCTTTTTGTAATTTATTACTTTTTATGATTATTTTTTCTTTCTGTAATTTATTACTTTTTGTGTTTATTTTTTCTTTTCATAATTTATTCATTTCTTCTGACAGAAAATTAGCAGAAAATAAGTGATAGGTTCTATGATTAGCGCTATATTATAGCTATGGTATGGTATGTTCTTTTTATCTTTTTATGTATATAACGAAGAAAGAAAAAAGAAAATGTTTTCACTTCTGCCGGCACTCCCAGAGTGCAACCCGTCTCTTTTTTTGATTTTACGTCCGCTAGACTCCCCTGATCAAATGTGATGCTCTGGTGGTCGTAAATTAACCCCTTCATCTAAAAGGTTTCTGGGGAGATTTGTTTGCTTTAACGTCCAGTACGAAACCCGCTACGAAATGCATTTAAAGGTGTTGCAACGTCAAACATGCAACGTATCATAGGTTGGCTATTGCCTAAAGAATATTTTTATATGGGAAACGGATCATGTACCCGTATACATTATGAGCGTTGAATGTGTTTGTGTGATAAAACAAATTCTAGTGAAAAGTTTTGTTTAATCATTTCCAAAGTATTGTCTATAAAAGTGCTATTATTTATTCCGGGCCGGTATTTTTACTGTCTTACTTGCAATGAATAGTGTCTCCAGCACTATTCACATTGTAACGAGTTCCTGCCAGCGGGGTTCTATGTTGCACTGTGCTAGTCAGTGCTTCAGAAAACGTATTTTAGATTCTTGCAGAGTTGAGACGCTCCCTTGGTACAAAGTTATCTCAAATATGCTACGCTGTCGTCATGGTAGGTAGGTATTACTCGTATGATAGGGAAAATATAGCTATTTAGTATCTTTTTTATTATTTTGGTGGATCGTATACTATGGGGAAAATTAGGATGTCCAGCAGTAGTCAGCAATACAACAACAACAACAATCAGCCTACTGAGGTCCTCTGCTGGACAAAAGCCTCTCCCAAAGCGCACCATATCGTCTGATCCTCCGTCCCTTCAGCAATAGGCTATACAATATTGTTAGCCGGAATTAACACGATCATGATCAGCCCGTGACTACTGTCAGTGTAGCTTGGTCAGAACGGCAGGTAATTATTACGTACTTTCACGTATTATAACTATACTACAATTGCGTTAATTCCCTTTCAAATTATAGTATGTCATGTATTTCGAAAGTTTATTATAATCGATATTGATTATATCGATATAAATCGCATGCTCTCTCGGGACTTCAGATGCTGGGGTGATGCGTTCCATAATGCATTTCCCTCGAATGTACCCCTTGAGTATGGGAACTACAGTGTTGGGAGCACCGTGGTGCTCACATCCAAAGGGCCATCTCTGCGTGCGGTTGATGCCTCTGGAAAGGGGGACGTGCATCGCACTACCCGGCCCGGCCTGCTTTTACTAGGGCGACAGCTGCCACCACCCTTTGCGTACCTGGCGGTGTTTTATACCACTGAGGTGGCAGACAAGCACACGGAACACCTGATTGAAAGGTTACCGTGGCCTATGGACGTGTGCAACACCAGGGGAGTCACACTCGTGCTGCCGACCATTGATTTCATAGAAACTTTACAACACAGAGAGTTTCTATGAAATCAACGTAGAAGACAAAGCAGGAATAGCCTTTGGTCTGCCCACCAACAGGATAAGAACTCTCCAGTGAGCTCTGGGTACCCTGCCAGTAGCACAACACGAGGTTATTATGGCCACGGTATTCTGTAGGGCGGAGGTACTTCCCCAGTGGGACTGCTCAATAGGACGAAAATCGGTTAAGGATATCATAATTTTCTCTACTGAATAAAATCATTTCTCTAAAATAAAGTAGAAATGATGAACATGCAAAAACAACTTACTTACTTCATTGTTATTAAAAGATCGCAGTTAGTTCGATTGAAACCACAAGCCGTCAAATCCAGCAAAGAAGCTCAATGGCTAGTGGATGTCATTCTACCATCGGGTAAAACGCAACAAGCTAAATACATCTATCTCTCTTGCGCGCTGGAATTGTTAATAAAGCTGTATCCCTCACTTCCAACCCGGTTGCTAGGGTAGGCCGTTATACGTTTGGACCTAGATTTTGTCACATGGAACTGACGGTACGGAAATTACGGCACTTTGAATTATTGTGGCCATATTCATTGTTGTATGGACGCTGTTGGTTCGTGTTTTTTTCTTGCACTGTGTCAGTTTTCTAGCCAAGCAGATTACAGTATTGTTGTTTAAATTACGGTTTGTTTGGTTAGGTTCAACCTTCAATAGGTTTAATCTATACCACCTAAAACTTACATTTTTAGCAATTCTAACATCTTTGTATTTCTTTAATTATCACAGACAAACGAACTTTCCACTTTCAGAAGGTAACTGAAGTTAAGATTCCTCTAGCTTATGGAAACAGCTCCAGTTTTCCACATAAGCTTGGCCGCAGGCAGGCTAATCCTTACAAATATATCATGCGGAAAAGAGTTTCTAATGTACAGATAACCTTTCGATGGACATATTTAATTATTTTAACGATCTCTACTCATTTCCATTCAATAGAATAAAAAGAGGTAATATTCAATTGGTAAATTTAAAAGCACAGAACGCTCGGAAATATAGTGTCCAGTTACTTTGTCACTGACTATACCATGACATAACAATATCCACCATATTAGGTAGTTTCCCCAAGATTACTTTAAAGTTTCCTTCCTCCATCCCATCAAATTAAATTGCGTTATAACTAAAATTTACAACTTGACCTCACCCAAGTATTGGACTCAGTGGCCGCATTATCTGCGCAACAAAGAACGCAATATCGACGTTGTTATTAATATGACTCTGCAGTCATGGTAATAACAGTCAAGTACATTTTCATGGACATATTTGTATGTGCACTGTGCATGCGTTATATTATATAACAATCGACTGCTTTTTTCATTATAATTATACATGATATTGTTATGCATAAGTTATTGTTAATTCATTTTAAAATCTTATAGAATACTATCTTATCTATATCTTATTTATTATCTTTTGATCTATCTGAATGTTAATGAAAATGATGTCCAGAAAAACTCGAATGAGTTTATGTGGCATCATAAGCAAATTAATATTGTTTATAATAAATAAATAAATAAATATAATTAAATTAATTCAGTCACATTACATCAAATTACATGTAAAATTTATGATCCGGAGGATGACGTCATACGATCCGGAGGATCACGTCATACGATCCGGAGGATCACGTCATACAAGTTATAACAATGATAAAATGTACAAAGATCTAGAAGAGACTAATTCCCGCATGTGCATGAAATAATAGCAGCCATCAGCTGGCATACTCTGATGCCAACTTCGAACCCCAGGCTTCGAGATGAAAGCCTCAGTAAGTTATTTAAAACCACGTTAATATGATGACGATGCAGATTTACCAGGGACGTTACACTCGTGCTGCCGTGACATGACCCCGGCGGCCTATCTTAAATTAAATATGTACGTAGTTTTTATGTCCTCTACGCTTCTTCCACAATAATTTCTACATAATTATAAATGAAACTTCTCCAACTACTTCTGATTAAATACTGAGTGAACTTCAAGGTTGTTTAATTTACCCGGAGACTATCGAGTCTCATGCTTGGTGTTTTTGCGGGTCACTTCTACTACTTCTGTTAACTTTTAACTTGGTCTATTACTTTGTATTAATACATCCAATATGAAAGTTTACTAACAGTTCTTATACCCATATATACGGTACCCATCGAGATAGCTAATGCATTTTCATACTCTTCTGAACTTTCTAATACTTCTAGGGTAGTAATTAGCCCATTTTGATTTGACTGTCTCGCACGTTATTAGGTAAAAAGGAGGAAGGCGAAACTATAGTGAAGATGAATAGCAAATAGCTACACTTCAGCTTCCTATCGAAGAAGCCGCAGTCAATGGACAAACTGGATAAACTCAAAGATCGTAGCAAATGAAAAGATCCATTCCATCTTTCCATTGTCCAAGACAGTAGGCTAGATGCTACTGCGAAGGCAAAGAGGCGTGACTTATAAATAATTGAATTCATTTGTATTGTATGCGCATAAATAACTGTTTCGACGATATGTGTATAAAACGAAAGAGTTTAAAACCTTGACATATTACATCTTATTCATAACTTTGTGTTTATCAGACACGTCAGCTTAACTTTCTAACTTTATATCAAGCACACACGGTTCGCTTATAAAAGTTTATTTATGTTGTTTAAATAATGAGTGTCGTAACAGATGTTATTTGCTAGAAGAAACGAATAAAAGTAAGTGCTAAAGTAAATTAAAAAATTTGGAATCTCCCCGATTTTCAAGAAGATTACCCAGAGACACAGTGTTATCGAAAAACATTATGAAAAGACGTAAAAAAGACGGACTACCCATAAGTGATGTTTCTATTGTTGTAGATGGTCGAATTCTTGTAGGAGTATTTACAATGGCACCAAACAAGTGGTCTATGTAGGTATTTGTTTTTTATCCTCCCAATACAAGGCTAAATAAAGTAAACGTAATTGATATATAGCTATTTTCGCATGGCGAAAGATATCGACCACAACAAAAACTGCACCCAAATTGTGACACGTGGCAAAAAGACTTCTTTTTGTTTTGTTAGGGGATTGAATCTGATGGTATTAAGCTAATACTACTCACACTCGCTTTGTGAATTTCGTTAGTGGTACTTTACCATTTTATAACTGAAAGTGGGATTTGGGTTTCCTTCATAAGTTAGTAGCTATGAACTGCATAATACAATTAATTGTACACTAATCAGTGTTCATTGTAAAAATAAAATAACAAAATAAATATATCAATGTGTAAAATTATACTTAAAATTATCGATGACAAGAAGAGTGGTCTTACTTAAAATTAGTCCGAACAATTGCATTCCAATTCCATATCCTATTGTTGTGTATATAGTAAGTATTTTACTTGATGAGGCATTCGTGGTGAAATGGGAACCATAAGCATTATAACCATAGCTTTATTATTTTCGCTTCAATTAAGATGCGAAAAGTCAAGTTATTTTCAGGTATTGTCGTAAACATTATTTTATGAAAATAGTCAAACGTCAAGCTAACGTCGTAATTCGGATCCGGCGCGGATATATTTATATTAGCAATAAGATAGAAGATTCCACCTTAGTGAATATGCTTAGGGAATATGATGTGAATGAAGTGAACGTAAAATTTCTTCTTTGATGGCCATGACCTGATAGAAATCAAAACAGTATTTAAATTTCGGTTCTAGAGCAGACCAATATCATTACTAGATATTCAAGCTAACGAGGAATATCTAGTAATATCTGATAACATCCAACCCAAGCTTGCATGTCGGGATTAGCTAGCTGACAACAAAGCGAGTAATATCGGTCGAACGCTCTCTGCAGACATTGCCATACGTACGTTTCAAGTCTATATATAGAGTGAAATTTTAGTTGCAAAATCGAGGCGTTTCGTAAATTTTGTGTTCACGAGGTGATATTTGTGATGATGCTGATTGCTGATTTTCCTGTAGTGGTGGACTTAATTGTGTCATTGTTGGATTTTGACGATCATTAGAGCATATGAGGTTCAGTATCACGCTCATGGCTTTATGATATCTTTCACGAAACGCCATTTATAAAAACGATTGGTTATCATTCTAGTATCATAATAAGCTTCATAAAGTAACATAAAACAGTTAGTACTTGAAACAAAACAACATGATAAGAATACTATAGTCATGACTCTGATCATTATACTCGTAAGTGATGTAATTCATAGCATCTGAGACCCGATTTTTGTGCGGTCTAAGTCGGTTCGAGTTCGACATAACTACACTAAAGGTCGATTGTACTCATGATTCATCATTATGCTCATACAGACGTGTCTTACTGATTGCATCCGAAGCCAAGATAAACTCAGAGCTCAGGGTTCGCCTTCCAGCTCTTCCTCATCCACTTCACACGATCTTGGGCGTCGATGGTAGTGAGGCCGTTGGCACGCATATCACCCTCCACGACGTCAAACCAGGACTTATTGGGCGGCTCTCTTGCATTTTATCGGTAATGTCACGGACATGAAACCTGCTATCCATCACAGCATTTTCATATCCGTGACACGTAACTTCTGCTTGTGTCACTCCAGCAGCGGCCACGCCTCACAACCATGTAAAATGAAAGGCCTAATGATCGTTTTATTGACTTACCTCTTCCACCTGACTAGCATTTTGGTTGCATGTGACACCAATCATTCTCCGCCACTTGGCCCACGTGGTGGCAATGCGTGCCTAAACATCGTAGTCGATGTCACCAGTCAAGTGAAGTACAGATCCTGGGACTTAACCTGGTGGTTACTTCTATTTGGACTATTCGTGTAAAATATTTCGTGTTATTGTGTAAAAAGAAAAAAAAGGGAAAGGAAACTTCCAGCAATATCATATGCTCTGTGCTTCACAAAGAAACACTATGTACTTTGGATACACTTTCTGAAATTATATTGTAACAACATGGCAAACACCCCTGCCTCTAGCAGTTTTACTCGCTACACCGTCTGTAACAAGTTAATTTTCATTCTTAGCAGTACATAGATTTTTTTGTGTTTCAGCGACATCTAGAGTATCTCATAGGAACTATGTATAAATTGCTTGGCAAATCTTTTCTTATACATCGATACTGATGTATTAGTTCTCACCATCGACTGGTAGATGGCGCAGAGTGTCCCACAGTGTGTTTATATAATTTGTGGTCCTACTTATTTAATTCTTATTTACAATTTAACAATAATAAATAAATGGGACTTATTTTCTCAGAAGTTGTGACATATTCGTGAACAGGTCATAATTATAATAAATATTTGTCGTACCGGTTCTGTTATAGCTATGGTCCCCGTCAGCTGACGTGGGCTTGTCTATGACCGGACTAATGAGCTTTTTTCGTGACCAGCAGAATTTTGAGGTTTGTTCACGAATATTCGATGGATTCGGGTATAAATAGGCCTGCGCCGATCCTCACAAGAACTTCTACTTTTATCTTCGTAACAGCTGGACTCTTCACTATAAGTTGTGATCAGCTGTCTTTATCTAAATAAAATTTCTGTGTAAATTTTCTCTGATCGATTTTGTTTGGTGAAAACCGTGGTCCCAGATATTCTGGTAAGTTTTTTTTGTAATTCTATTTGATGGGACTGATGGGCCTGTATGTGTACTCACGGCTTAAGAGTGGTCTGTTTTATACAGGGTCGCTGGTCTGAGCTCGTGTGCCCCTCTGAATTCGCCCTTGTCTGACATATATCTACGGCGGGCTTCGTGGTACAACGGCTGCTGTGAGCTGCATACATCGGCGAGAGGTCTACTCCGAACATCCCTGAGGCCATCCAGCTATCACCCAAGGCCAGTACACTGCCGCCGTGTGCCTATTATCTGTGTAGCCATAGCCGTGTAGTAACATCTGTAAAACCTGTAAATGTTTAGTAGTGTATCCTAGAATTCACGTGCCTACTGTGTGTGCTCATCTGGCCATACTTCTGCATACTGTGTGTGTTCGTCTGCCCATACTTCTGCCTACTGTGTGTGTTCGTCTGCCTATACTTCTGTCTACTGTGCTTTCCTGTCTACATTCTGATCTCTGTAAACTTTAACACTCTACTCAAGTCTGTCTACCTACTTTCATACTTATATTTCTCTGTGTGTGTTATTTTTGTGTATGTTAATCAAATATATATGTGTACAACCCGACAACCAGCTGTTTTCATTGGAGCCCTAGCTACCCTGTGCACGCACCTCTCTAGCTCTGTGAAAAAGGCGCCCTGGGAAAGAGTTCTGCATCAGCCCCTGAGCGAGCCGGTGAGTACCTACCTGAGCAAATCAGAGGTTACACGTCTTTGGATTTTGCTGACAGGATATGTTTCGTGTTATATGAATCTATATTTCTGTTTTTATGATGCAGTTACAAAATCTTAGACACTAGTTAGTAATCAAAATTGTCTGCAAATATAAAATTTAATACCTGTTTGATGTTATCTGTGAGACATGTTATAGGTTTTTTTGCGATCTTATATCAATATTATAACTACATTTTATTTATCGAAGAAGCAAGTTAATTTTAGCCAACATAACTTTTAAATACCTGTGTTTCTTGGGGCTCCACAAGAAATCGAATTGAATCTCAAATCAACCTCACATTCAAGCCCCTACGTCTGTTGATTAACGGATTATTTATTATGAAACAGGACTTCCTTTAGAGATTGGGAGGTTACAATATTAATATCATATTATGAAAGAAATGTCGAAGTACGATTTAAACTCTATGTCAGACATAACAGATGACAACAGACATGACACAGCAAAAACCCACATGCTTGAGTTAGAGAGAGCCCAACGTGCAACCCTAAAAATAATGTTAAGGAAGCCGCGTCTACATCCTACTGAATCCTTATACAAAGATAGAAAATTATTAACAGTCCGCCAACTGTATAGAAGAGACGTAGTCCTGAAATTCCATTCCACAATACTTCCACCATCTCTTGGCAATAGGCGTAGGAGACCAGACATCCCTAATAAAACTACACGGTCAACATTTGCACAACGCCAATATCCCTTTCTTAGTCAATTCTTATACAAAAAATTCAGTAAATCGGAAGACATAAAAAGAAAAACTAGGTTCTCCCTGGAAAGAATAAATCCCCGAACTCACCAAACTGAACTACTCAACAACAGAAAATTTCATCAAACCCATACTGTAATTTAAGGAGGTGACACTTATTAACGTAGGTACACACACACACACACGAGCTAATTCACCACACAGACACACGCACATACACACACACACGCGCACTCACTCACTCACGCGCACACACAGACACACACACACACATACAAAATTAATTACATACTGTAAGATATAATAAGTTAAATATTGTTCATTGTTAAACAACAACGCAGGTTTTGGGAGCCTGACTGCCACAGCACAGATCTGCATAGATCTAGTTTGGTAGTCAGCGTATGTATATGTAACTAGATTTAAGTACTTTTGGTCAATAAATGTCTTATTTATTATTATATTACTACTATCAGACACTGCAAACCCATTGTTTGAATTTTAATTAGTTTTAATATAATGGATTCACATCCATATTATTTAACCTATCGCAGACCACTGCTGGACATATATCTCTCCATCATTAGTGACTTTACACATAAAACCATTTAACCATATTACTAGCAAATTCCTAATGTTAATTTCATTGAGCACCGAATTTCCAAAACCCAATAATGCGTTAGCTGTGTGTGTAACACAGGGATCCAACAATCAGAAGCCAATACGCACTGACATCCATTAAACCAATAACACGGCTATATACCTGATATTCGAAAATCGAACGAGGGATTAACACGTTGAGGTCCAATCGGAACATTACTGGGATGTAGTTTGTTGGCCACATTATTGCTTCGACATACCAATCTTATGGACTTTCTCTGTATAAGGCATTGTAGTGTCAATCAAATGTATTTTGAACACGATTTTGTAGTTCATATTTATTTTGAAAATGGTTGATATACCTACAATTACTTTTTTTTACTAATCAGAAGCTGACACCTCTACGAAAGAAATTTCATGCTTCTTACTTTGAAAATGACGAACTTCCATAAAACTATTTAACCTTTATTTTATTAATAGATTATTAAAATCACTGCATAATGGCTGGCTTACAAAAAAAAGGTGTTAACTGCCAAAAAAAGTCTGTAGCCACAGTGGTTTTGGCTCTGCTTTGATAAATCAGACATTGAGGGCAATAGAATTATGCGTATAATGACAAACACTACAGTGGCAGTGTATTGATTTTATGTTTTGAAAACATTAAAATAAATAACGATACCCAATGCATTCAAATCTATTGATGTACTTAAAAGTTATGGCCGAATGAAGGAACCATGGAAGGAATGTATACCAGAATTATATGAACATAATACTCCTTTTCAGGTAGATATTTCTGTAAAAATATACTACGAAAGTACATTAATTCGTTGAATTTTCAACGGAATCGATAGTTTATACTTCAAGGTATAAAACCCGATGACTTAACGATCAAACTTTTTCTTTACTGTCTGGTTGTCGTTGAAAACTTGTAGCCGCATTAAATCTTATGCTCGAGCTGAAGATTGCAATACTTTATAGCCAATATTATAGTTAGTAAGTTCTGATGAAAGTTTTGGTATAAGGTAAACGTAATTTTGCTCAAATGACTGCAGGAAACGTGACCGTGATGACTCAGACATAAGCTTGAAATTTGAAAACAACGACAAGTATTTTAACATACTGAATATCGTGACTTTTTTATTGCTCTTCTTTGAATAGACATTGTTGCATTTCATGTTTATGAAATTGAGTTTGAACATTGCCCAATTTTAATATAAAATTTAACTTGTGTATTGAACTTGTGTATATATTGGATTGGCAGATATATAGCCTATGTCCAGCAGTGGACTTCAGTGAAATTGATTGATTGATATTTGGATACGCTGTAAGATATACACATAAGTACAGTAACACATAAGGACATACATAAGATCTTCAGAGTCCGAGTGTACCTCACCTACTTCTTGATAGAAGGAGTTCCGACGTAGACTTTCCCCCTGGGGTTAGAGATCATAATATGCTGTGTAGCTGTCAAATGATAATTATCAGCTAACAACCGCTCCATAAGCCAGTAATAAGTAGGAGAACGAACTTCTAGCTCCAAGATGCACGCTTTGAAGGCAGCTGGTACTTGCACTCGGATGCAGATCAAGAGTGAAAATCAAAATTTTTGCTAATCAAGGATTTTAATTTTCAAATTTGAATGATAACAGTGATATTTCCAATGAATTCGATTACATGGAGCATCCCCCTTGTCTCGTGAGTGTCATAAACGACAATTAAGGGGCGGGGCTGTTGTCACTTTGGCAGTAAATATAACATCCCATGAAAAGGTACTCGGATGACGGAAATTGGCTCGTCACCTATTACAGAGGACCGTAAAACATAAACAAAATGTAGGTCTGTAAACACACCTCTACCTACCCCTTATAGAATATACTGTCGTGTTTATATGGATACTAGGAGAAGTACTTAACAGTATAGTAAGACGGAGGTTTATTGGTATGTGATTATTAACACATTTCATTATCTGGTTTTGAAGACTTTTGGGTAACTTTGTGGGAAGAAAATGAGCCCACCAAATCTTCAGACCCCGAGTCAACCTCACCAGTGACTCGAGATACTTCCTGGCCGTAAAGAAAATAACCGATAATGTATGCCTCAAACAAACGCTGCGTAAAGAATGTCCCTTTTTGATAACAATAATAGAAATTCATTATCTCGAGCAATTAGGTAATTTAATCAACACATATACACGGATATAAGAACTTATGTACTTGAAATAAACCATGCGTATTTTAACTACCAAAAGCTACAAAAAAATATTGTGATCGGTAGCCTACTATAGGCTGCATTGTAATTCTTTGTGCGGAAAAGCTCTAAAAAACAATATTTAGATCTAAAAGGCATAGAATATGTGGAGCAATTGAAAGCATGTCCGCGTACGGTAACGGTTCTTCCATAAATACGACGCAGTACGAATAGGTTGAGAGCAACAAAGGCTCAAAGGTTTTCGCAAGGGATCTGTCTGTTGGTCAAAGCCAACTGAATAAGCTGAAGGCGGAGGATGGCAGAATTATTTCGTCAAAGCCGGAGCTGTTGGAAGAGGTCGAGAAGTTCTACGGACAATTATACACGAGTGTACGGCAATCTGTTAATAATCTGGCCAAAGGCCCAAGAGCCAGATTGACCCGACACTATACCGAGGATATCCCGGACGTCAGCCTGTACGAGATTAGAATGGCTCTCAAACAGCTAAAGAACAATAAGGCACCGGGTGATGATGGGATCACGGCTGAGCTTCTAAAAGCTGGTGGAACACCGATACTTAAAGCTCTTCAGAAGCTATTTGATTCCGTCATACTCGAGGGACGAACGCCTAAGGCATGGCACAGAGGTGTGGTGGTACTCTTCTTCAAAAAAGGTGATAAAACCTTGTTGAAGAATTATAGACCCATCTCGCTTCTGAGCCATGTCTACAAGTTGTTTTCGAGAGTCATTACGAATCGTCTCGCTCGCAGGTTCGACGACTTCCAGCCTCCCGAACAAGCCGGTTTCCGAAAAGGCTTTAGCACCATAGACCACATACATACGCTGCGACAGATTATACAGAAGACTGAGGAGTATAATCAGCCACTCTGCTTGGCGTTTGTGGACTATGAGAAAGCCTTCGATTCGATCGAGACCTGGGCTGTGCTACAGTCTCTCCAACGGTGCCAAATTGACTATCGATATATCGAAGCGCTGAAGTGTTTGTACGAAAACGCCACCATGTCAGTCCGCCTCCAGGATCAAAGCTCAAAACCTATCCAGTTGCAGCGAGGGGTGAGACAGGGAGACGTTATATCTCCGAAACTGTTCACCGCCGGCTTGGAAGATGTTTTCAAGCTCCTGGACTGGAGAAGACTCGGCATCAATATCAACGGCGAGTACATCACTCACCTTCGATTCGCTGACGATATCGTAGTCATGGCTGAGACCTTGGAAGACCTAGGTACAATGCTCGAAGACCTCAGTAGAGCCTCCCAACAAGTGGGCCTCAAAATGAACATGGACAAGACGAAAATTATGTCAAATGTCCATGTCGCACCCACTTCTTCTTTAAAGGTTGGAGACTCTACACTCGAAGTTGTCGACGAATATGTTTACCTGGGACAGACAGTCCAGTTAGGCAGGTCCAACTTTGAGAAAGAGGTCAATCGTCGAATCCAACTCGGCTGGGCAGCGTTCGGGAAGCTTCGTAATATCTTCTCGTCCAAAATACCGCAGTGTCTCAAGACTAAAGTCTACGATCAGTGTGTGTTGCCAGCGATGACCTACGGAACTGAGACTTGGTCCCTTACTATGGGCCTCATAAGAAGGCTCAAGGTCACCCAAAGGGCGATGGAGCGTGCTATGCTCGGAGTTTCCCTGCGTGATCGAATCAGAAATGAGGAGATCCGCAGGAGAACTAAAGTAACCGACATAGCACACAGAATCGCCAAACTTAAGTGGCAGTGGGCGGGGCACATAGCTCGTAGAACAGATGGCCGTTGGGGCAAGAGAGTTCTCGAGTGGCGACCACGCGCCGGAAGACGCAGTGTAGGCAGGCCTCCCACACGGTGGACCGACGACCTGGTGAAGGTCGCGGGAAGAGCATGGATGCGGAAGGCGCAGGACCGGTCACTGTGGAAATCCTTGGGGGAGGCCTTTGTCCAGCAGTGGACGTCTTTCGGCTGAAATGATGATGATGATGATGATGACGAATAGGGTTGCTTTCAGTGGTGAAAAGTAAACAATTGGACAAGCAAAGCCGTCAGGTTTATGCACAGCTTTTTCGTGTATAGTCTCGAATATTGAACTGTTCAATAAATCACCTATGTATATTTTTTATGGTGAAAGATAGAGGTGCATTTATTAGCAATAAATGGTAATCCTACTTATCTTATAAATGACAAAGTTTATCTGGATGTTTGATTGAACAGCCGAACGAATTTGGCTGAAATTTGGTACAGTGATAGAATAGGGCTGAAATAACATACAGTAATAATGTGAAAAAAAAAGTTAAATTTTGATTCCTAGAATAGGTTTTCATCGATTGCGTAGCAACAGACAACAGCATAGTGTAATGCATATTAATATGTAATGTCAATCCAGACGCACAACGTATGCACAGTGACGTGTCTATCTCTATATGAAAGCTAGTCTCTTAACCACATATTTCTCCATCAAATATTGGTATTCATATATAACTAAGTCACGAAGTTGTAAGCAAAAAATGCTAGTTACACATACTACATCTACCGCTAAATTCTTAATCATTAAAACACCTTAAGTAACTAATTGTATTAGCCACTGATTTATTTGAGAAACATTGGCAACTCAACTACAACGAAATTTTGCATAACATTTGGTATCAGAATGGTGTCAGGAAATCAAATTCCACTCACGAAGTTCCGACAACCGCTATCATCGTTAGGTACTCTACTCGACACAAAGGCAGGCAATAGCCCTGATTGGAGAGCCAAGTGACTATCACGTAATTTGTGTCTAGTAACGCTTGGTCGGATCAGTCTGGCTTCCGACTATGTTACCTTTGAATAGAAGCCAAGCCAATGAATTTAATACACTAATTTATGTCGTAACTATATTAACTGTTACTTTATACACAATAGATGATTAACATTTAAACATTGAATTTTTAAAATTTAAGGTTTGTATTTAGTTAATTTTTAACTAATAAATGCGGAATAATATCAGCCCATTAAATTACTGTATTATCATTTTTGAACAGTGGCTGACCAGTACACGGCCCACTGAAAGCGCCAGTGGCATCACGCTCATGCTGTTAAAATCTTCTAATACCTTTCTTGGAAGAAAACCTAATTTATTTTAGTCATAAAATTTGTAGTCGCGTGGTAAAACCACAGTAAGAAGATCATTCCACAGTTCTTCACATTAATATAATGGGTAATTATTAATTTTCCATATGAAATATAATATTATATATCTTTGTTTATTTCTATAATATGATCTCATCATGATCATCATCATATTAACTACACAATAATCCATTGCTGAACATAGGCCTCTCTTATAGACTTCCAGAACGACCGATCTAAAGCCGCCCGCATCCGATATTATCTATTTGTATAATATTATACACAAAAAGGATTTATGTATACATTACAAAAGCATAAAACATAGGCACAAAACGTTAACAGGAAGTGTTAGCAAAAAGATTATGAGCACTTTGAGTTCGGCATTTCTTGCAAATTGACCAATAAAACATCAGGGGGATCCTCGTTGAAGAATGTAATACCATGTCTGTGCCCGTGTGTCATGTGAACGTTGGAAATAAAATGACGGCAACAAGGAAATCTCGTTACCATGTATTGTATAAAAATTGTAAAAAATATTTTAGAATGCTATATATTCTTTAATTGGTAAATTACGGTCGAATTATCCAGATGTTATATATATATGTGTATATTTATATTAATAGGTTTAGTATGGCGTCATACTTTAGTAGAAATTAACAAATATTTGTCCATAATTGCATGATTTTAACTGCTACGATAAAACAAGACATTTTTAACAGAGCACACTGCAATAACGAGACTATTTTGTAAAATTGTGTAACATCTTAAAAGGTACATTTGCACAAAAACCCAACTTTCCCTAATTTTTTCTGACATTTGGCTTATTTTATTTTTATTCCACAAATACAAGTCTTATTGATACTCCAACATGACTTAGCACAAAATTATTCCTTGACCATTGAAATAAGTGGTCGTGAATTTTTATTATCATGTTCTTTTCTGCAAACATGGCACTAAATATAAATCTGTTTCAGAAATTTTTGCTACCAACTTAATATTTTTACTTTTTTTCTTCTTTGACATATAAAAAGTATTATTAGCCACTTAAAATATCAATGTAAATACTGAAACGCTATAAAACGGTAACAATTGTTGGTTGTTTGAATCTCCTTCAAGATCTCTGGGGTGGTGCCCAAGTTAGAATCACATGACGCTAGCAAACGACGTTAGCTTTCCCCACAGTTGGAGATTAGCTGGTGCTTGCTTCCGTAAAAGCTACACAAACCAAATAACAGAAAAGAAGAGATGGAGAGCGGTTCCTGGACTCCGAAATACGAGCTTTGATTGTGCGTACGACTGGTCTTCGGATTCAGAAGCTATGTAAGAATGAAAATATCGGCGTTCACAAATAAGTATATTACTCAAGGATATTGAAAGAATATTGATATTCATATTCCCAATATGAAAGCCGTGGTACGGACCACATTAATAGCTATTCCGTTCCGTCCCGTGTAAACTCATATCCGTAGTAAAAAGGCCGCCTTTGATAACATAATAGTAACGAAGTACGTGTTAAGGTTTCAGTCATTTTGCGACTGGATGTGGGCGTCTTCTTAATATAAGCGAGAGGAGAGTGGATAAAAGAGTTAGCTTTTCATCCCAAGTTAAAATGCGGGATTCGGTTTTCAAGTGACAATGCAATGAGGACGGAATTATGCTTACTTCATTCCTTAATGGTTTTAGGTATCTGTAAGCAATCCATACTAAATATTGCAACACTAGTTATTTCTCGCGGCTCCGCCCATGTGAATTTCGGTTATCGCGACTAAACATAGTCTATGTCCTTTCTTAAGGTCTATCTACCCCTATTATTATTATTTCATCAAATTCGGTTCAGTGGTTTAGGTGTGAAAGAGATTCAAACAGACACATACATACACTTTCCTATTTATAGTGTGGATATAATAACCTGTAGAACGCTTATAATGACAAATTTAAAAATGACAAATAATCGTGTCAGCGTGGTTACAGCAAAAAAAAACAAGTGCTAAAAACAGTAACTTATTGAAAGTCTTCCGAAGTATAAAGCCGTCAAAGACAAGCCTACTTTTCACACAAAGTACTGAATTTCGACCATAAGCTTTTATGTTTTTGTTTTGACATTCTTCGTGTTAAGGTCACATTCACTTAATTCTTGTGCTGATCTAAGAATGAAACAAAAACAGAGGCCTTTTTGCTTATCTGTGTGCGTAATAAAACTAAATGGATTACATTATCGATAAGCAGTCTGTGGGTTGCTTGTAATTTTTCTTATATTTTTGTGTAGTAAGTATTGTATTCATAACTTTGTAATATCTAACCAGCAGCAAACTTGAAAACACTGTTTCGTAACCATTGGAATTTCCTTTTGGGAAAGATCTATATTAAAAGTCAATAAAGAAGTTAGTCCTTCTATGTCTAAATAATGTAAATTATAGGTACTTATGATAAAATTGATGTGTATTATACTTGGTGAAATATATTTCACGTTACTGAAACTGGATGGCACTGAAAAATCTCTTCAAACCGTTATTCATCTATATTACATCATATGAAAACGTGTTCACAGATGTATGTGTAGTTTATATAGTATTGTCGTCACCTCAAATAATTCCGCAGTCTCTGCAAGCAAGTGGCCACTCAAGCACTGAATCATTCAATTCCTATTTGCATCGATATCAAGTTGCACTACTCAATTCTATTTCAATGTAGAACTTGTTAGAACTAAGCGACGAGCACACTGGGTGACTTTTGTTAGCATACACATATATTCACGCACATATATTCACGCCTGCAAATCCCCAGAGGAGTGGGCAGAGGTATATTATTACTTACATTTCGCTTACTACATGTATGGTTTCGGTCCCACGTAAGGCTGTTTTAGTGTCACCTTCCAAGATTCTACTCTACCGGGAACAAGCAGGGCATCTTTTCATTGAATGTAAGCATTAATTTTCTCCAGATGCCATACTGCTCCTCTTTATCAAATATCCTTGCGATCAGTTTAAAGATTTTATTACGAAAAGGTAACAGAACATACTGAGAATTAACTTTCGCATTTATAACAGTCTTCATAAAAAGAGGGGAATCAATTCCAATTTTATGAGGAATATTAGGATTGTCGTATGCTCAAGTGCCATAAAGCCGCGCCAGCATAATGGCAAAAGTATTTTACTAGTCATCGAATGTTTACGGTTTCTTTTTAAAATTTTACTTTAGCTGGTAGAAAAAAATACGTTCTACATTTTTTTATGAGAATCATTAAGCCAGACATATCGAATAGATCGAAATAAATTAATATCCAAAAATCCTACTCATACCTCTGTACTTTTAAGGTCACCAGATTAAACTAAGAGACTAACATTTTGCTTCCTTTACAAACACAAGATTACGTCACAAAACCATTTCCGATTGTACACCGAGCTTTAACCCAACGCGTTTCAGTTACAGAGGTGACGTCACGGAAATTGGGAGAGAATAAATTTACGTTCAAACGTCATCCTCTGAATGGCCATGTTGTGATAATCGTGGTTACTGAGTATCGATTCTAGTTACGTAATTTTGTTTATGGGAGATAAACAATGTTTGGTTTGTGGGATATATTTTTAGTAACATAAGGATATATTATGATGACATAAGAATATATTTTAGTTTGAATAATGTAATCACTTGTACTGTTTCCACACTTTAGGTTTAAAGTGTGGAAACAGTACAAGTGATTACATTATTCAATATGTGTAGTAGATTCCACCAAGTGCCATCAATCTCCAGTATAAACATATATTTTAGTATTATTAGGATTTATACACTTTTGACTTTGAAAAAAAATAGTGTGTTTTACTTACCACAGAGGTAAGATTTATTTTTGGATACAGTATTGCAGCTTAGAAATTGGTGTATATTATTATCGGAATAACAATAAATCACTTTTGCTGTGGTATAATTTACTGAAATAATAAGTTCTTGTGAATGTCAACTAACATGGGTAATAGATTTTTACAGATTATTTTAAATGCTACTAATATTATAAAATATCGTCGCTTAAATTTTAATACAATTTAAGTAAAAAGAGTTCAATTCAAAAGCGACGTTATTCGCGACTTTACGCTGCACCTTTTTTGACGATATGTGAAAGTTTGTTAAGATTCTTGGATATTTTCATATTTGTTCGTTTGTGCTCTATAACCTACTTAAAGATCTAGGCCTATCGAGAGCTACAATAAGCTCATTACTAGGACGAATGTCTAAAGCGGCACTAGTAGGTTCGTATCAAATTTGGTTAGGCAGGGAGGGGAACTTGGGTAGTGAAGGTGAGTGTTGATGTACATCAACAAAAGGGGCCCCTTCTAAACCTACACTTGGGTCGCAAGTCCCAGGCACTGTCCCGAGTTCCCAACTCAGCAACGCGATGGACCCGGCACCCGCACGGAGAATCCATGGATTGCTAAGAATATCGTCTCTACCTCAATTTTGGTAACGGAATATATTATAAATCGATTAAGATAGGAAAAAGTGAATGCTCAGGTGGGACTCGAACCCACGATCTTTCTCTTACAAAAATGATTGCAACATCATTCATTGTTTCCGATATTTCGTATGAATGTCGGGCTCCCACCGTCGCCCTAAGACGGTAGTATAGGAGAATTTGGATAGCTTCAGGTGTGGCTCGGTGGCTCAGTGGTCAGAGCATTCCCCTTGTAAGGGAAAGATCGTGGGTTCGAGTCCCACCTGAGCATTTACTTTTTCCTATCTTAATCGATTTGAAAAGTTAGCATAGCAAATGCTTCATAATTTCATTCAGGAATATATTATAGTCTAGAATGACACTTAGGCTTCTCCCGGGATAAAGTTACCATGAGTTGCAGGAACGAGATCAAAATTCCACGCAGGCGGAGTTGCGGTCAACAGCAATGAATTTAATAATATTGTCTTAATACAATTGTGTTAAAACAAAATAGAAATATAATTCCTACTCACTAACTCATGAGAACTTATACCGGTATAAATCCAATATCAAAAGCATCGTGATCATAGTCTACTTTGTACCAAATATCAGCTAAATTCCTTCGGCCAGTGTTACGTGATTGAGTTACAAACAAACAAATAAACTTGGGAACTTTCACATTTGTGATAACTAATGTTTGCTCATTGATAAAAATCAAACAATAATAGGCTCGTCTTGAGTTCAAAAATATTATATATCATCACCATTCTTAGCCAATAATCGCGGTGGTATTTAAGGTTTTTACCCTTGAGTCTGGGATATGCTTACTTCATAAGATAAGATAAATCTTTATTGTACACCAAAAAAATACTAGCTGAATGGACATAACATAACATAACATAAACTCACGCCTTTATCCCCGAAGGGGTAGGCAGAGGTGCTAACACCCACATTTCGCCGGTTTATGTTTAGGTCCCAATGTAATAGGTGGCGAGCCTATTGCCATTATCTGGGCACTTATAAACCTGTGATAAATACACACATAACTTCGAAAAGCATCGAAAAGTCATTGGTGTGTGCCATGGAAAACCTGGGATCGAACCCGAGACCTTGTCTCAGCAGTCCATTACCCATACCACTAGGCCACTAGGCTGAATGGACAACATATGAAAAATGTACAAATGGCGACCTTATCAATACAAGCGATCTCTTCCAGGCAACCTTTGGATGGACATATTCAATTATTTTAACGATAATAACCTATGGGTTAGTCATAAGCTTAAAATATATACAAGTATCCTATACTTAAGTTAAGTTAACTTAAGTTAAGTTCAGTTAAGCTATGCTTACCATGGATCTAGATAGCGTTGTGTGAAATGTTGTGGAATATTTATTTATTTATTTATTTACATAGGTATTCGATTTACATATTATGTTTCTGTTTCTCGTCTCTTACGACTGAACCACTGACCTCATTTTAATGAAATTGTATAAAAGCAGGCGGAGCCACGGGCCAAAGTTAGTATTTCATCAATACAAGATGTACACACAGCGAGCCTATACCCATTCAAAACCACATGACAAAGTAACTACCAAGAACCCCGTCTGATGAATACAGGCAGAGCATTCCATAACCGTATAGACTGGACAGTGAACATTTTGTCATAAAATATCATCTCTTTATGGTTTGGCTTGTACGGTTTTTATGGGAGCGATTGGCGTTTAACCTACAAACCTACAGGAACATCTGCACCAGAGCCTTGCCTGACAATCTGCAGGTGTACCGGTATACGAAAGAGGTGACTTGGACCCCAAAACACACTAAAATATCGTTATTTATATACACTTGTGGACACATCTATTAGCCCACCTTAGAGTTTAGGTTTCGATGGCCCCTAGCTAAATATGATTGCTAGATTGAACAAAAACTATTGATGCAGTTTTAAACCTGATACATTTTACCATCTTTTTCGATCGTATCGTTTTAAATTTGAATTCAGAATACCACAGGACATGGAGCTATGCCTAACAAGTCGCGTATGCGCCTTGATGAGTGCAGTTGATTTTTGAATAAAAAGCATGTTTTATCAAAATAAAGGTTTCATTATCAAATAAAGGTTTAATTTAATAACGCGTGTTGCCTCCATGGGCATCTACGACAGCTATCATATGATTAGGCATAGAGTTTATCAACCGTTCTTTGAAATTTTGAGGGATCATCTCCCATTCCTCTTCTATGGCAGTTTTCAACTCCGGCATCGTCTGAGCAACTGGCTGACGAGCCCTAACACGTCTTTTTAGCTCGTCCCACATGTGCTCAATCGGGTTCATGTCTGGGCTTTCGGCTGGCCAGTCCATAACTGTGATGTTCCTATCCCGAAGATATTCGCTGACGATGCCGGCCGTATGGGCTCTTGCATTATCATGCATAAAAAGGAAATTTGGGCCCACATAGTCCACGTATGGCATCACGTGAGGTTCTAAGCACTCACGAATGTACCTTTCAGCATTTAATGTTGGCAACCGTGGTCCCGTAACAACCTCAAGTTGAGTTTTGCCGCTCGCGGATACACCGCCCCAGATAATCCTTGAGCCACCGCCATAAGCAACCCTCTCTTGAAAGGAGCATTGTGCAAAACGCTCTCCCTTACGTCGGTAGACCATCTTCCTTCCGTCATTGCCATGTAACGCAATTTTAGACTCATCAGAAAAGAGTACACGGCTCCAATGCTGCTGAGTCCTATTTAAATGAGTGCGCGCGAAAAGAAGACGCGCTATTCGGTGGGTTCGCGTTAGTTTGGGGCCATTAGCTGGTTTGTGTGGTACCATATCGCGTTCTTCTAACCTTCTCCGAACAGTTCGAGCGCTCACAGATAATCCGTGGAAGTCGCGAAGTTGGTTTTGTATCTCAATGGAGGTAAGGTGACGAGTTCGACAGCTGGTCGTCACGATGAATCGATCCTGCCTTTCAGTTGTGACCCGAGATCGTGGCCTTCGTTGGCGACGAACAAAGTCGTCAGTCTTTAGGTACCTCCGATAAACATTTCGGACCGCAGATCGACTTAAATTAAGTTGAGCACTCACATTTCTTTGGCTGTATCCGGCCCTGGATAAGTGCCACAGCTTGGGCGGCGACTTCAGGAGAAGTATCCATAGATTATTGATAGAACCTCACCTTAATGCTAAGTATAAGTAATGTTTGTTGCAAAACCAAAGAGAAAAATCATACTTTCGAGAATGAAATCCAAGTAAACGAATAAACTCAAGTTTTCTTAGTATTCGATTGTTTAATATCAACGAACAGGCTCCAAATTGTATTTTGTTTCTTTAAATTCTGTGTTCGAAATTCAAAATAAAACTATTGAATAAAATTATGAATGTGCCTGGTTCAAAACTGCTTAAAAACTTTTTGCTCGACCTAATATTAATTTTTAGCTAGGACTAAACGAAACTTAAAATGCAATGTGGGCCAATAAATGTGTCCACAAGTGTATTATGGATACTGAAACATCTCTGCTACCCCTTCAGGGACGTTGAAATGTAAGTAGTGTACGTGTAAAAACATTTTAATGTCCACAAATATAACTCGCTCGTAAAATAAGAAAAAATTTTGCCCTCTGTTTTTCCTGTTTTTATGTCGCAAGAATAGGATTAATATCGTGTAGGTAGTATTCGCATAGCGAGGTTTGTTCGAACATATTATTAGAAGGAATTACGGTCAGTGTCGTTTGTTGTACTGAAACATGGCAAACGGAAGCAAGGGACAGAAATGGTAGGCGTAATTACTGGTTCATTTTTTTTTAATTTGTGGGCGATCTCTCTTGCAAAGGTAGGTATAGTTTTCGTTTTTTTTAATTCGAAAATCTATCAAAGGGAGGCTTATACTATTGAAGGAGGGTTTTAATTTAATCTTACCTACTTCTGCATCCCCGCGTTAATCCCAGTCCCATCCGAAGCTATCAACTTGGAGTCTGGGATCCGCTTTTACCAGCCCAACTGTGGATTTGGCTAAACTTCGACATTTTCTGTGAAGCAACTGCCATCTGACCTCCAGAACCCAAAGGCGACATCGAAGCATTACAGTTACACAAGTTGTTGGAGTTTTGATGACTAACGACTGTCATAGATGTTTGTATGGCAACCGAGACCGAGGGCTTAACGTGCTCTGCGAGGCATGACCAGACCAATGCGAATACCCATATTCGTGCATACAAATATTTGCACAGAGCGGGGATCGAACCCGCGCCTCCTGCGCAGCGGCCGCGGTCACTACCGCTACGCCACGGAGGCTGTCACGGATTTCATCTTACCTACTATTCTACTAATATTATAATGTCAAAGTTTGTAAAGTTGCTTCCACATTTGTTACTCAATCACGCTCAAACGACAGAACGGATCTGGCTGAAATTTGGCACAAGGATAATGCATAGTCTGGAATAATACATAAGCTTATTAGCTACTTTTTATCTCTGGAATAAGATCCTATGGATTGTGGGCAACGGGATCAGATGCCACACATGTGGAGCCACGGGCAACAACTAGTTCTATTATAACTGTTTGGTTATTTATTTCATTCTCAAATGTACTAATAGTTAAGCAATTCATGTAAAACGATTCCCAATGTTGTGTCCTTTCATATTCAGGAATCAATATTCATGAGGCGTAGAGTAGCTTTTGCTTCTTGACAAACATTAGTCAGAAAAGTAATTACTTACCTGCTGTAAGTCCTCAAGTAATATACTTGATTGTCAGCTGAACGCATGATACAGCACACATTGCTGAATCAGTAGGAACATATAGGTAAGACTCATGCCTACATTTTGGCATTATCATAACGAGTCACACATGAAAATGTTTAGTATTATAATTCAAACAAATAGGCGTTGAAGCATCGATCCCTTAGTAGTTAAGGAATCCACGTTCCGGTCAGAAGGTATAAAGTTCGAATCCTGGCCAATACACTACCTAAATAGTGTACTCGTAACATAAGGATTTTGCTTAACTTGAGGGGTTAGGAGTATTACTAGTAGGTAATTCCAGTTACTAATATACATTTGTAAAAAGAGGCGCTCGTGGCACATTACTACATTAAGCGACTCTAACCAGATCTGTCTTATGATGAGTAATCTTTCTTGACACATTGAGATCACTCACTTAACTGTGTCGAAATCAACTAGTATAATCTGATAATACACTTCTGCCTACCTTCAAGGATAAATGAGTGATAGATATATCACCTGAGAAATTTTCCAGAACTGGTTCATTTTCATATCTGCGTATATTTTTCATTCTTCTAAAGGTACTCCTACCTGCCGATATCGAAAAAGATAACGAAGATAAATTAGATGTATTTAATCAAGATTTTGTCGCCTTTTGGTTAATGGCATGTTTGACCTTCCTCCTTCCGTAATAAGCAGTGATCCGTAACCACCTTTCCACCCAGACCTTGAGAACCTTTTTAGTTCCCGTAAAGTTCTGGCATTACGTGTGAAAATGTGTTTTCTTAGTGAAGGTTCTCCGGGCACTTTGAACAGTGAGTTTGTGTGTTTAAGTTTGACTTAGTTTGTAGTCTGCTGAAATTTGAATAATAATGTTCTATGAGTACATGAGTAGTATGGAAACTGTGAAATACGCTTTCTACAATAGTTTATCTTGGCTCTAAACACCGTTTATTTTTTTCAATGAATTTTTTTCTTTATTTTTAAAAAGAAACAAACCTCCATTCAATCATTTTTAGGACCGGTTTGTAACCGAAAATATAAATAACAAACTTTGTGTATTGTAAGAACATAACACACTGTTCTTTTATGAATATATCAACTGATAAGGTCAATCATACGGATCAAATGTCGGTAAACAGGTTCAGAAAAAGTCCATGTCAAATCATTCCTAGTACTCCAAGATAAACAAGAAGCTACCTCAAATTCTCTGTCTGAAAATAATGTCTCAAAAAAAAGATGTATAGGCTAGTTCTCTAATACCACATCCCACGTAGGTAGTAACTCCTACCAAAAATATTAAGCCAAAAGTGACTGTTAACATGTTAATTTCTTCTCGTACCAAGTTAAGTAATTACTCTGATTAAGTGAACTATATAAGAAGAAGACGACAAAATGTCTGCGTCACTATCTCAGTATTCAGTTAAAGTTAAGAACACACCGAGTGGGGAAAATAGCTTATTAGTTGTGTATGCCGTAGGTAGGATGCTGGCTTAGATAAGCTTCTCATGGTGCACGCTTTTTTATCTTCCTTTGCGGGATGTGTTGCTTTCTCTTCTTTTGTTGAATCGACGACACTACCACTCTCAAATTCTGTTTTCCCAGAGTGTTGCTACCTGGATTGTATTCTCGGAGAAGCTCATAAAGTCTTCTGGTGTACAAGTATTTGCAGCATACTATAGCAGGTGGGCCATGGTCTGTAAGGTGAATTCGCTATCACATCGCAGTATTGCCTAATCCGAGAATGCTAATGACATGTTGCTACTTTTGGCAATTGGTATGGCCGATAGGATAAGATAAGATAAATTTTAATTGTACGACAAAGAAATACATCTACATGTACGGACAAGATATAAGAAATGTATAAATGTATATAATCCGGGGGCGACTGTCATGTGATCACCAAACCCTTTAACCCGTCTGTAAATCAGTAGGTGTACCTTTCAGATGAAGTTAAGTTGAGCCACGAAGGATTTAGTGGAGCCCCAAAAATGTTCTTAATACATCAGTCCATAGCCTCACTCAATAAAGACATAATGTTTACTTCGTTTGGTAACTACGTAATATGGGAAGGAAAAAGGAGACAAATAAATACATTACGGAGCTTGTACTGGGGCTAATCCCGCACACATCCCACAGGAATACACCGTAAATTAACAGCGGTGACCCATGAAAACTCGTTCAGTGTTTCACGATAACTTTTACTAATTACAACCAAATTAAACTGTTTTGGACATTGGCAACGAATTTAACAAGAAGTAAATTTAAATAGTTGAAAACGTAACAAATTTGATGCCTATTTCCAAAAGCGATAGTTATTACATAAACAAAAATCGAACAACAGTTTCAGACCCCAATTTTTGTTTAATCACCTTCAATCACTATCAAAATCAATTAAAAAATATTACGAAATGTCATAATTTCATTAGAATGGGAAAGCAAACCTCGGACTCCGAAGAGTGAGCTTGAAATACTACCGATATAACATCTACTGATATGGTTTTTTTTTAAATTCACTATCTACAGTCCTGATTCAAGCCATGGGTTAGTTTGAATTTAGATGCTTTTATGTAGAATATACTGCTTCCGGGCTATTTCGCCGTGGTCTATGTGAAATTTGCGTTCCAGACGTTTCGTCGATCACTGCGGTCGACATCTTCAGTGACATTATTTTAACTTAGTGCTCAATTATTTATTAATAGCAGACACTTATTTGATATTTAAAAAAAATGTTATGGTATACTATAAAAGATGAATTAAGGTTATTTTAATTAACCTTAACAGTTCTGGTAATCTTTCACCATCAGAGAGAGTCCATTAATTATTGGCTAAAGACAAGTTGAAGAAAAAGAAGTCGCAGTCTTCAGTAGTCGGAATTTCAATCGTTTTGTTTCAAAGGAAAATAATAATATTGGTCCCAATAAATAAAACAATAACAACTGTACACTTACCGACTTTTTCAATATTTAATCACAACAATATACATAAGTAATGTAATTTGCAAAGCAAATGTTGTATAAAAGCCAATGCCTTCGGCAACTTTTGTGACGGTAACTCGTATTACGCAAAAACGGCTATAGCCGTAGGCATCTTACTCTTGACATTTACGCACAAATAAAACAAATAATATTACAGTAGCAAAGTAATTTTATTCCAGAGCTGGCCCTTTATTCTGAGTGACAGACCGTTTCGTAACTAGCCGCGTTTGTAAAAACGACACATCTATATTGGTCGCGTTTAACGCTATCGTTCACTTCTATGTTACCCAATTATAATCCATGGTCTTCTCGAAATCCGATGTCAATGTCAAGAATAGTTCCCTAGCTTAGTAATTACTTCGGCTTCACCTAAATATAATAATAAATGTACGTTACATAAATACAGAATGTATTTAAGTAAAGTGCTGGACATAGCGGGAGCAAATGAACGATCTCATGTTAACTGCTTAAACATATTATAAAATGGCTCGTGTTAGTTAAATGGCCCATCATAAATTTTACTGCAACATTTTTTATTACTTTTGTTGTGACAGAAATACTATATGTCTTTCATAATAAAAGTCTTTAAATTAAATGTTAGTACCATTTTAACATCGAGCTGTCTATGTATGTCATTCATTCAGAAAATAATGCGTGGTTTTATGATACCTGTAGCTGATTATAATATTCTAAACTACTAGTAGTCAAGACAATAAAAATAAAATAGATACTCACCCTGACAGTATTCAGGTAGTAAACTTTTCATAACGGTAACACACACCATAACAGTTAGCTTCACATCAATCACATCATATATCGGTCATTGTACAATGTTAATAATTTTGTTCATAACTAGTACTTGTAGACATTTTAATTAAGAAATAACTATAAATTCAAAAGTGAAAACGTGTTCTGAATTTTTCTTCGCAATAGTGGGAAAAATTAATTTATTTTCCTATGCGAGCGCATTTCGATCGACCATAGACTAAACAAGGTTACTTTTTATTTGTTTATCGCGGACTAAATGGAGATTTTATATTTTTGCAAAGAAAACAAAAGTTATTAGTTAATTGAGTGAAAGTTTTGTTTATTGAACACGTACAACTAGAAATTATCTATTGAATTACGAAGTTGCATGAAATGAGCAAGTAATAGGTAAGTATATTAATCTATTTGTACTATCAATTGAATACGACCCTTTTGTATCATAGTTTTTTTTTAATAAAGAATAAAATTCTTGAACAAAATAACTCGCTTGTATTTTATAGCCTTGAAAAAGTCGGAGTTCGATAACAGGTGTCATAATGTGCCTAACTGCGGTGAAATTACAGCCAGTTTATAGTATTTTAGAAAAATATGCATTCAAAAATTTAACACATTTAGCCCATTGAACTTTTGAAATAAAGACAATTAAGAAGTAACTATCAATTTTACTAGCAAACTGCAGTCCAGTGTTGGAAGGCCTCTCCCAATTTGCGCAAGCTGAAGTGGCAGTGGGGTGGCCGCATCTGTCCAAGGACCGATGGCTGTTGGAGTAAACAAGTCCTAGAGTTGAGAACGTCAGGAAGTAAACGGAAGGTAGGTCGCCTCCTAGCCAGATGGACTGACGACGAAAAAGTGGCTGGGATAGACTGGATGCGGAAGACAGAGGATCGAAAAAGATGTAACTAGGGGTTTAATAATTAATACAATTATATTGTACAGGTTCTTTTTGTCTTATCTCATTTGATGTAGGTATGTTAACTTTCAATAATAGAAGAGATAATTACACGTCATCGTCTCTACTAACGTCAAATGGCGTGAATGCGCGAAATTGCCTTCAAATCAGTTTAATAGTGGGTATCATGTTGCTAATGCACCCATGTAATAGAATCTATGTTCGAACTCTAATTATAACAGTAAGGGATATCAAATCTTGGAGCTGAATAGCTTCATCAGGATTCACTTGTATCGCATTCAATCTGTTTTATATCTACATTATAATATTAGACTGGGTAATGAAGAGTTATTGGCTGTTACTTTCGGTGATTGTTTTTTTTTATGTTTCAGAAAATCTGCCAAAACATTCACATTTCACGGCTTTGGAAAGATGAAGGAAGCCGTTTTAAGACAAACTCGGATTTTTCCTCCTGGCTTGTAAAATGACAAGCAGCTCCGATCACGTAAACAATCTTTTGCCGCAAAAATCCAAAGTAAAACGTAACAGAGAGGAAAAAGATAACAGAAACACAGATAGAGTTACGTTCGCCTAAATAATAATAGTATTGATCTAACCCGTGTACGGAAATGTGAGCTATGAATGTCTATCTAGGTGTATTCTCCCTACAAATATTCTTGTTACAGAGCGTTTCCACGCCATTGATCCTATGACATATCGGTAAACGGTTTAAGTATCTATGTGTCGGATTTCGGAGATATTGATTTTGTATACTGCGGATAACCTGTTTGTGAATATAATTTTACTTAACTGCATTTTAGAATAAACTCTTGGTGTTTTTATCAAATTTGTTGGTGAATATGCATATTAGGAATAAATCATTGATACCTTATTTTTTTATATACTCACGCTAGTATTGTACATTTAATAGAAAACGAGTTCATTGGGGAAATAGTTCTTCACACAACTTTTATATAGTTAACTTAACAGAGCAACACATCACAGCCCCAGTGACAGTCTATTTATATGTGAAAACGACAATATGAGAGTCCATTCATCCTCTTAGATTCTCTTTTTGTTCATCGCTTTCAAGTAACAAATTCCATCCTTTTACCGTAACCAGGCAATTGGTAATAACGAAGATTGATTAAAAAAACAAAGCTTTCAAAACTTCCCTATCCGATTGTCTGCAATTCTTTTGTATCGAAAAATAATTTAAAGAGTCATCCTTCAAATTACTAAGTTTGTGAAGTTTGGTTTATCGGAAAAAGTTACTGAGTTTAAATAAAAACGAATGATAAATCTTGTCTAGTATGTATGGCTATTGCGATTCAGGAGTTTGTAAGAAAAGCAAAACTTGGATACTAGTATATTAAGGTCGTTGACGATTTTTGTCTTCAGTCTAAGGAAGGAAGCTTCTTGTATTCGAAAGAAAATAACGAGTACAGAGTAGATTCAGAGCAGTTGTTCAAGTTTTTCTTATAATATTTTAAGTACACTACATTTATTCTGAGATTATTGTGCTGAGATTATTGTATAGGGAAAAATAAGACACTTCATGTTTATTTTCTACATGGTACGAGAAAGAAAGCCTTTCCCTAGAACTAAACAAGCTCACGGTTATATATCATAGTTTTCGCATGTAGTTTGAATTAGAGCAGGGTATTCTTCAAGGCCACTTACACCATCCATAGTACGAGTGTGACACTTTAAGCTATGCACAATGCACACGTCCATAGGCCACAGTATCCACTTTCCATCAAGTGGTGTGAAAAACAAAACCGTTTTTTCGATTTTTCAGATATATCTCCAAAATATAGCGCAAAGAAGCGTAAACAACAAATAACCGTATTCTTGAAGAAAATATACATGCAAAATATTCTCACACTAGTGCCCACTCACAAATGTAAATCGTCAACTAAATAGTAACGAATTCTCTTAGTGCACTGCTGCCCGAATCTGTGTTTCAGCAAACTCATCGCGGCAACAGAATGGGACCTTTAGACGCCACGAAGTGAGACACTCGTTGCAAATGAGACTTCTTTCATACCTTTGTTAAAGGCTTATTTACTTAACATGCCTTCTGTTGTGGATTCATTTCGTGGATTACTGGTAAGAACGGAAGCGTATTTAAGATTCCGGCTCTAGCTTGCTTGTTAAGGCTTTAAATGTTTTGTAAATATGAATAGTTATATTATAGAAATGCTCGGTTTTAAAGAACCAACCCTTAGTAAAACACCAGTGATTGAACTGAGTACAGATACTTGCTGAACTGTGAGGTACAACATCCGAATCCTAGTAGTCAAAAATGCGAGTCCTAGTGGCGCAGTATTTCTCCGAAAAGTTAACATCAATGATGGTTTTTCAAACCCAGTCCAGGTTGTCATCTATGCAAATTTATATTAACTCCAAACTTCTTCTTAATCAAGAATATACATACATACATATAATCACGCCTTTATCCCCTGAATGTTAGGCAGAGGTGAATTAACACCCACATTTCACCAATCTGTATTCTGTCCCATGTAATAGGGGGTGAGCCTATTGCCGTATTCCGGGAACTATTGTTGTCTGATGAGCTATGCATCTGAGGCTGAGTCTGGGCTGTACATATCTGTCTGATGGTAAAGTTAATCCCTTAGTCACCTTGTAAGACACCACATGGGCAGAGAAGGTGGCCCAAATTCTACTCTGCCAGCAACCACGCGGCAAGCAGAATATATCACTAAGGTATAATAGTAACAATGTAAATCAATGGGTATAATATATTATGCACCCATAATACTGAGGTTACACATATAAAGTGATTGATTAAGAAGATGAATTGGATATCCATGAGTTATACGATACGAAAAGTGTCATAATTTGACAAGAAAATCTTAGCAGGGCCTTGTTCTCAATTGTGATTATTTTACATCTTCTCATCAGTATAGCATCTGATGAGGCCGTCAAGCTGAGTGCCACCATTGTTAACATGGCACGTGTATATAATGGTGGCTCTCTTTCCTGAGACTTCAGCTTACCATCAGGCGAGGTAAATTAAAATTGACGTGTCCTATATAAAAAAAACGATACAGAAAAAAGTACTATTATGTGTTATCAGGAAGATTAAGTTGCGAACTAAAGTTTTGTTACCTTACGTGAGTGATTTGCAAATTGAAGTATGTTTTGTCGTACATTAGCTACAAGCAGCTAGCTAGGAACGGATTAGCAAATGCGCTCCTTTATGAGACTAAGAGATTATATGGAACGTGAAAAACATTTTCAATGTTTGGTGACGTAAGTGTATGAAGCTTTGAGCTAAGTTATAAAACGGTACGTTTTGAATTAAATTTCTTGATGCTTTTTCATGCTAATTATTGAAATCAATTTTTTCTATTTATATCGAAGCGGTACGTTGATTTAACTACGAGTATAACTATGTGATCTGTAGTAAAAGGCAGGGATGTACCTACTGTTGAGGCCCTCAAGCTGTGTTAACATAGTACGTGTTTCTAATGGTGACCCTCTTGCCTAAGACTTTGTCTTCAGCTTAACATCAGGCGAGGTGAAGTCAAATTGAAGTGCCCTATATAAAAAAGTACTGTTATTGCCGTCGTGCAAACAAGAAACCCAATGCCAGTTTTATCGATTTTAAACCGGAAACTTATTAACAACACAGTACCTACCTAAGAATACTCTCAGCAAATTACAGAAATGTTAAATCACCATTGATTAAAAAACCTTTGTGAGCTTGTGAATTCTATCTTGGCAATACTTTTACTTTAATATAAAAAAAATTCAAGAGCATTATTATTGTAAAACACAGAACTAATAAAAGTAAATGGACAGACTCATGGACGTTCGGTAATTATGAACTCGCTTCAAACTCTTTCTAGAAAACGTTTAGAGCTTCAGTACAAGCGAAGATGAGGCACAATTTTAAAATATTGTATTTATTTTTTCTGTACGACATTCGACAATACCGTAGGTTACAGTTCTTTCAAGATAAATAAGTATTACCTAGTTCATGTGGCCGCTAATCTCGCGATTTTAGTACGTTCTTTTGTGACATAGATAGATAGGTAGGTATATATAGAATTTATGAGTATACACCGTTAGATTTACACTCGGGCAATTAGGTAGCATACATACAGTTTAATGTACAATGAGCGAACTTATCGCTGTAATCATTAATCTTAAAGGTAAAGATGAATACGTACATATTTTTGATCCATTAGTGATCACAATTTGCTGTTTTAATTACAGATATTAATTAGATACATGAAATAACTATGCACTTACCATGTAACTGCGGACAATAATGCAGTAATTCAGAGGCACTGTCTGAATCTGTGAACAAAAAAAGTAAAGATTATCAACTTGAACATAGCTCAATTCGTTCAGTTATGGCATTGTAAAAGTTTTATTTTTATTTTGCAGAGTGCTAATTATTTTTCCACATGAAATAATTGTCGTGAGATCTCATAATATTCACTATCTTGAAAAGAAATTAACGTTAAGATCGGTAACGCCTTTTCGGAGTTTTTTTTTTCAACGAGTTCAAACAGAATAACTCTTTTTTTTTAATGAATATTAGCAACCGAAATTATCGAAATTACTAATATTCCCTCTAACCCCTCCAACTAAGCTAAATTGCTTGTGCTAGGAGTGGGTTCACGTCGGTAGTGTAATGGCCAGGATTCGAACCCGGGACCTCTCGATCGTAAGGCCGACTCCTTAATTACTAAGCTACCGACCGATCATACAAAAATAGAAAAATGTTATATTCATTAATATTATATTAAGTAAAAAGCTGTTATTTTAATATTACATACAGACACTTGAATTATTTTTAAGCATAGATAGCCTAAATTAATTTCGCTTCGATGATAAAATCTCTAAAATTAATGCCCCACCTTTACTGTCTGTCTAAGACGCTGCACAACGACGTGCAGCAATTGATTTACATTCGTAATGAATTGAAGATAAGTCGAAAAGATTTCATAATATACAAAAAAGAAATGTTTGCCTGAGGTCAACTCATTTATTTATTATTAATTCATTCGTCAGAATCTGGTGTGCCGGTGTGGCCATGCCTTGCGGCAACAGCCAGGCTACGTGGGCTACAGATGTCTGGCAATGGCGCCGCCGCCGGGTCCAGGTGGAAGGGATAGGCCCAAGAAGTCCTGGCTTGACGACGTGGAGCGAGCCATCCGTGTTTATGGTCTCACTACCATGGACACCAAAGGTCTTGCGTAGTGAAGGAGAAAGAGCCGGAAGGTGAACCCACAGCTCCGAGGGCATCTTGGCCTCGGATGCAATTAGGTTAACGTCTTAATGTAGATAATGTAGATAAGGAATCTGTGTCAAAATGCTTATATTGGATTTTTCTATTTTACTACATGTATTTATGTGTATGATAGTATTACAGCTTTGAAAACACCGGTATATACTAATCGAAATTGTATATGCTTCGGTAAAATTATACCAAATTGCTTCATTCATTCAGTAGCTACGTTACTTCAGTCACATTTTAGACTACTGTAAAAGTAAAAAAAAACCTAAAAGAAAAGTTGCTTTGAGCTTCAATTTTCGTAGGATTCCATACGTCTGTATTTTAACAACACTAATTGCGTAGCAACAAGCATTCCGAATCTTGAAATTACATTTCCATTTCGTTTAACAGTAGTAGCAATTAACTCGGAGATAAAATCGCCATGTACAGTGTAATAAATCTTGGAAATAGCTCTAGAGTGGTAGTGCTATTAATAATTTTAGATTAGATTCAAAGATTGTTATAGTGTGACAAGGACCTACTAACCCAGAACAGGGCCCTTATTAGGCTTGACCAACCGTACCGTAACCACACACGTTCGTATTAACTGACACATTTAAGTTGATTTAGTTTTACACCAGTTCTGACTTCTCTGTTAACCTGAAATCTGCCCCTATTCATGTTGCGACTGAGTTTGAAACGGATTGTCAAGTAGAGTAATGCGCACTAGCAATATTACTTCCGTATTTCATTACTTAGTTCACTTCGAGTATAGAGTTATATAACGCTATTGCATATAAAAATGTCATCAATGGATAGTCACCTTGACGACCTGAGTGTGTGATCGATACTTATAGAAGACAAAATTTGTGATTTTACTTTAGGTATAGGTACATTGTGCCCAGGTATTTTCCCCCATTCTATCAAGATTCCGAGATGAAAACCTGCGTCAGGGTCTTACCTGTTGACGGGCAGGTCCACCAGCTGGCAAAGGGAACCAGGGAAGATCTTGGCAGGCCTTCAAATACCCAGAATACATATAAATGCCCAATACGTTAACGAAACCGGTGTACTGTGACATTCATGCTTCGTTGTATTACTGATCGTAAATTCACTTCTAATTGCTGTACCCCAAAATACAGCCTTTAGCTAAGTTTGGAATACAGTTGAAATGCGATTATTGCGCAGTATTGTGGAACAAGACTGGCTGATAGAATGAAGAATATGTAAAGAGTTACAAAAGTCGTGTGAAAGAGTGTTATGTTGAGGACCGCACCGTAATTAAGGTGGAGGTCCGCGCGCGGTTCGGGGGGTTGTTCTGGTGGAGGCTTGAGACCCGCTCCTCGGTAGTCCTGTTTGTAGCCTGAACCGAGCAAGGTTGCTCGATCGCCACGCATAAGCACTCTCGACAGCGCGTACGTGGTTATAATGTAACTATTGCACTGTGTAATTGTGCAATTGTGTCCAGCTTAGATGTTGAGCTCAAATATATTTTGAAGAGTATATTACTTAGTCTGTTGTTTCGCTGCTTACTTCATAAGAACCCCGCACCTCTCGTTTACAAGTATATATATACTAGCTGTTGCCCGCGGCTCCGCCCGCGTGGATGTCGGTTATCGCTTAGTGTTGAGCCGACGCTATTGAGCATTAAATTCGCCTCTCTACTCAACTTTGTCCTCGACTATGTACTCACCTCTGTTCTCGACTTTCTACTCGCCTCTATATTCGACTCTCTACTCGACTTTCTACTCGCCTCTATACTTGAATTTATACTCGACTCTCTATTGACTTCTCTGTTCCCCTCTCTTCGACTTTGTACTCTTCTCTAAACTCGCCTTTCCATTGGCCTCTCTACTTGCCCATCCATTCGATTCTATTTTCGCCTCTCTACTTGACTCTCCCCACTCGCCTATCTAATCGCACCTCTACTCAACTCTCTATTCGATCTCTACTCGCCACTACATTCATCTTTCCACTCGCCTCCCTATTCGCCTCTCTACTCAACCCTTTACTGCATTCTTTTTGGCTCTCTAGTCGCATATCTACTCGCCCCTGTAGTCGACTCTACTCGACTTTCGATCTTTACACGCCTGTCCACTCGTCCCTATAACAATCTCTACTCGCCTCTCCACTCGCTTCTATATTTGGTTCGTTACTCGACTATGTCCGTTCCGAAGCTCTAATTCACCTTTGTACCAAATTTCATGAGGACATTTTAAAAGAAATTCTTACTATTTATGTCATATTCACCCCCTTTTTTGTGCCAATGAAAAATTAGAAACTTTAATCCCATAGCCCTATTCTCCTTATCCCCTCCCCCTTCTATCCCTTTTTTCGCGATGAGATACCCCTTACCCAACCGCCTATGTCCATTTCCAACCTCTAATCCATGTCATACCAATTTCATCAAGATATCTTCAAAATTGTCAAACTTACATAACCTTGCCCTATTCCACCCCTTCAACTCCCTTTTTCGCAATAAATGGTAACCTATGTCCATTTTCAAGCTCTAATCCATCTCAGTACCAAATTTCACCATTTCATACTAACTATCCAGTCCTTATCCCCCCCCCCCACCCTTTTAAAACATTATTCGCGATAAAAGGCAGCATATGTCCGTTACCAAGCTCTAATTAATCCCTGTACCAAATTTCAACAGGACATCTTCAAAACTGTCAAACTTTCAAACCTTATAACCCCCCCCCCCCGCCCTGCCTCCATTCGCGTCAATAAATAGCCTATGTTCGTTTCCAAGCTTCAATCCATCTCTGTACCAAATATATCATCCGGATGTCTTCAAAACTGGCAAACTTTCAACCCCTATAACTCCCCCCCTTTAACCTCGTCTTTCGCGACAAAAGGTAGCCTATGTTCGTTTCCAAGCTTTAATCAATATCTGTACTAAATTTCATCAGGATATCTTCAAAAAAGACAAACTTTCATCCAATAGCCATATCCCCCCTTCTACCCCTTTTCGCGATAAAAGGTAGCCTATGTCCGTTTCCAAGCTCTAAACTATCTCTGTACCAAATTTCATCAGGAAATCTTCAAAAATGACAAACTTTCATCCCAAGGCCCTAGTCCCCCCTTTTACCCCCCTTTTCGCGATAAAAGGTAGCCTATGTCCGTTCCCAAGCTCTGAACTATCTCTGTACCAAAATTCATCAGGAAATCTTCAAAAATGAACTTTCATCCCAAGGCCCTAGTCCCCCCCCCCCCTTCTACCCCCCTTTTCGCGATAAAAGGTAGCCTATGTCCGTTCCCAAGCTCTAATCTACCTCTGTACCAAATTTCATTAAGATATCTTCAGAAATGACAAACTTTCATAAAAACTTTCATCCCCTATTTCCCCCCCTTAAACCCCCTTTCTCGTGATAAAAGGTAGCCTATGTCCGTTCTCAAGCTCTAATATACCTCTGTACCAAATTTCATCAAGATCGGTTCAGTGGTTTAGGCGTGAAAGCGTAACATACAGACAGACAGACAGACAGACAGACAGACAGACAGACAGACAGACAGAGTTACTTTCGCATTTATAATATTAGTATTGATATGTGCGTGTGCGCACGCACGTATGTGTGTTTGTGTGTTTATGAGTGTGTGCGCGCGTGATTGTGTGCGTCTACCCCATTAAG
The DNA here is from genome assembly GCA_949126895.1 of Eilema caniola. NCBI lineage: Eukaryota > Metazoa > Arthropoda > Insecta > Lepidoptera > Erebidae > Eilema > Eilema caniola. The sequence continues at coordinate 21,819,480 of OX421475.1, forward strand.
ATTATCTGTTTATTAAGCGACTTTTAAAATAGCAATCGATGCCGATTGTGGTGAAGATTCCTGTGCTGTCACAATAAACTGAATGAAGAATTGCCATGACAATATTTTGCGAGTTTTAGCATTATATTTTTATTTTATTGCATTTATACATGGTCAGTATATATTCATTATAACGGCTTACTGTGATGTAAAGATTCAGTACCTTTGTATACAATTTACTAATATGTATTAAGGCAGCAGGAAGTAGCTTAAACGTGAACCTTATATACCTACCTTCAATATTTTAGATAATATGTGTATAGAGTAATAATAGATGGCCATAAATAAGTATATAATAAGATTAACGACCACAAGGTAAAAGTAGAAACAAATAGACAAATAATAAATTAGTTCCGTCTTTTATCACCTGTGACACCATTTAAGAACGGGTATGTCAATTTAATAAAAAGTTTCATTAGCAAAATGAATTCATTTTCTTGAGTTACATTAATTACAAATTATTTGAAACGCCATCTTGTCAGATAGGAAAATTCATTTCTATTATATTAAAGCTACGATATGCTTGAAAGCGAGGTATTCTAATACTGGTAACCAAACTTAATAGAACCATAGAGTTGAACTTGTTATATTGAATAATACGCTGTTATGAAAATACTAGACATAATTAAATTAACAGTTACATTTCACTCTATTTCAGTGCTCTGGGTAACCCTTTTTTTTGGAGGACGTGGGTATGTCGTACTCGAACCTACTGAACCGCACGCCGTCTGTGGGTCATAGTGCAAAACCGACGATGAGGTAGCTATAGTGCACCACCCAGGGCCATCAATCTCGATCTGGCCCTAATCCTCTCAGAGGGTCCCCATCTCGTCCTCGGTAATCCCCGGCCCGCTCTCATGGAGTATGGTGGTCATTCATCGACCTCCGACGTTCCAGTTGCCTCAGTTGGCGGACAATTACACACTAGGGCCGCGAGGTTTATAAAAGACTCCCTCTCCTTCACGAGCATAACGTGCTTGCAGAAGGAAGCGCCGGCCGCCCACGCATGTTCTGGGTTACTCTAGTGCAATCAAACTACGACTTTAAGACTCCAAGTTTTTTGGCACCACAGAACCAGTTTTAAGACTGTATTCCAAAACCACTCCCAGAATCTTACCTAGAATACCTGGTTTTTTATACCACGTAGGTAACAGACAAGCACATGTCCCACCTGATGGAAAGTCGTTAACACAGTCGTTAACACCAGAGGCATTACACTCGCACTGCCGACCATGAAGAAACCATCTAATGCCCTTTTTGAAGAACGCCATTATGTAGTTGCTGAGGAAAATCTCAGCAGGAAGTTCATTCCACAACCTGAGCGTACGTGGGATGAAGTTACTTTCAAACCGTACGGTGCGCACCGTTTCCGGTCACAATGTGTGAAGATGAATTCCCTGCCTATGGCGAGTGGAGAATGTAGCTGTGGGCATCATGTCAAACAGTTCATCTGAGTATAGACCATTGTATAGGCGGTAGAACACACCCAGAGAGGCAAAGTCCCTTCTGAGGCTGAGAGGTTCCACATCGCCTGTCCTCAGATCTAGATAAAAATCGAGATTCAGGACTTAAGATAAGATAAGATAACTTTTAAGATAAGATAACTTTATTTCAGTAAAAAGTGACAAAAATTACTACAACTGACAAAATAGTGTAATAAATATTACTGCCTGCACAACAGAGACAAGATCTCCACTCCCGTGCTAGGCGTGAACCTGTTTTACGGGTAGTGGAGAAACCGTCCCTGTCGCACATAACCAGCAGCAGTTGCAACCACTGCGTGAAAATGCAAGTAGTAGTACAATACAAAATACTGGAGCCCCAAAAGTAGGCAAGCCTGTAATAGGGGACCAGCTGAGTTTACTTATAAACTAAGGGTACAGACTACCATCGTCTGGTATATGATGACGCCTAAATACCTCACTTGTGCATATAGATACATCAAAGTAATCTAGGTAAGAAGAAAGCTCCGTGAAGTCATAGCCATCTTTGTTTGAAGCCATTCAAACCAAAACAGCCCCATTTGTGTATTCGCCTCAAGTAACATGCTCAAAACTAGGTCAAAATTTCACTAAAACCACTACGTTCCTGTCTTTGCCTTCTTGTAACTTCAAAGTTGTTGAAGCCACTTAATGTGGCAACAAAAATAAACGGTAAACCCCTTTAAGAATAGTGTCACGTCATCGCCTCCTGCTCATACCTACATCACACTATCTAGGGGGGGGGGGGGGGTTACCACGTGATCGGAAATAGTAACTACTGCGGTAAACTATCTTACTGCGATAGCTAGAAGACAATTATGTTATTCGTTCATATTGCACGTGACCAATATTGAGTACTTATGAAGACATTGGCTATATAAATTAACAATATAGTTAATAACTAATTCTTAAAAAATTGGGGAATATCTCCCCAATTTATATTAAGTATATTTAAGTCTTCAGGCTTTCACGGCCGGCGTTGCATGTGGAATATACTGTTTCCGGGCTGTTTGGCCGTGGTCTATGTGAAACTTGCGTTCCAGACGTTTCATCGATCACTGTGGTCGACATCTTCAGTGGCGCAGGTCTGGCTGAAGATGTCGACCGCAGTGATCGATGAAACAGTATATTCTACATATAAGTATATTTATATAATTAGTGTATAGTAAGTCGAGCTACCGACAAAGAACCAAAGTTACTGACATAGCTCACAGAATAAACAAGCTGAAGTGGATATGGGCTGGCCACGTCTGTCGTAGGTCTGATGGCCGTTGGAGCAGGCGAACCCTAGAGCGGAGACCGCGAGAAGGTAAACGGAAGGTGGGTATTCTACTTTCCGTTTGCTGCATGGACTGACGACCTGAAAAAGGTGGCTGGAACACACTGAATGCGGAAGGCGGAGGATCAGACGAAACGGCGCACATTGGTAGAGGACTATACCATATTATAAATATTCAGTCAATTAGGACTTCAGTTTTAATTGTTAAAGATTTTTGATCCGAGTCAAATTATATAAATTTCGGACTATCTCCCGTGTCCCTGTTTATGTAAATTTCAGAAAAGAACATCTTCTAACAGATGAATTATATCATAATATACACCTACTGTTAGTTATGTGTTTATATTAATTTGTTGTAATTATAATGTTATTGTTACATAAGGTTATTGATAATTATAATTCAAATACAAATTAACATAATATACACATATTTATTTTTTCAAAAATAAAGTAATATTGACATTTTGTCTGAGTTTTTCGCTTCTTTTAAGTTTTTTTTTATTTAACTTTATCTAAAAGTTTATTATCAGATTGGATAGGCTATTAAACAAGGTTTATTTTAACTTGTGGTGTGGGTGTCTTAACAAAAAGTTATTAGACCTTAATTTATTTAGGTTTCATTGAAATATTCCTAGACCACGTTGATATGTGTATAAGCAGGCTAAGGTCAATGTAATGGTGAGACTTAGTCCTCTCAAATGGCCAGTCACGGTGTCTGAGTGTATTGACTCCTTAGCGCGTATTGACCCGTATTATCCGACATTATTAAGCACCCTTGATGTCTGTATTATGCCCGGCTTGGATGGTGTGCCAAGAGTATGATAGTCATATTTCGGGAAAGTGCTTTTATGACATTGAATATTAATATTTTGTTGATTTAGAGCGTGTCTTTTGCGTGAACTGTAACCACTTATTGTTGACATATATTAAAAAATCTTTATACGTCGTTGATACCTTAACATGATTTAATAATAATTATTAGTCTGATGTAGAAAGTGATTATAAAAGGGAAGGTAGGAGGAAATACAGGAAGAAGTATGCCATAAAGAAAGAAATTCACGACGGTTTAGGTCAAAGAATTGGCAGAGACGAGAGAAGAGTGGCTGGCGATTACACCACCGACAATAGCGCAGCTCTTATATTTAGTAAGTGAGAATCTGATGCAAATGGTTGTAGCTATTGTATTTACTAGTAACTTTAATATTATCAATTCTAAGTAACAAATTCTTGTTCTTCTTCCGTTGAATTATCCCAAAAAGTTTATCATATATATCGTAAAGTGGCTGCCACATTAATATGATAGGTCGATACACTATGCTGATTTGCGATTTTACTTATAGTATTAATCAAAATTATTTGTTTACTGACAAATCCAAGAAGAGAAGTCGAATTAACTTCACTATATTTTAATTTAAAATAATAATTTCAAAGGCCCTCGCTAATTTCTTATATAATCGTTTGTATTGTTTCTGTTTACAAAAAAATATCGTACATTTATCATCAATAAATTTCCCCTTCCTACGTTTATTTTAACCTAAGGGAAAATCCTTCATGGATGCTATGCCGGACTCCTACCGACTAAAAACCCTCACGTACCGCCTAATAGCCTGCGGTTGGTAGCCCCGGGTAAGCCCTCGGAAGGATGTCCCAGGACTACCAACAGACCTACGGCTGCGGCCCCACCTAGGAGGTTCGGGTGTCACCCCGCTTCTTGGGAGGGGGGGAGCGTACGTGATCTCTCACGTCACGCTACCGTCATGGGCCTGCTTCTGTAAGGACGGTGAGCAGCCCACTTACCGTCCTCAGGACTTCGGTCATGGAGGCCGATGGTCTTTGGCGAAGACACGTCGGCGGCGCCCAAGCCACCGACTGCCGATCTCGGGTGGGAGAGTTTTCTCCCGCTCCCGCCCCGCCGCCTCTTTCGCGAGCATGACCTGTTCGCTGAAAGAGACGGCGCAGTCCCACTGACTCCCGCTGGAGACCATGGCTCCAGACTGGCGTCCAGACCAACCACGAGCACCTGGTGCTGTTCTGCCCACGCTGTGCACTCCACCAGTGGAGCGATGTGTCGTCGCTGCGGTCCTCGCAGTGCTTACATTCGGCCGTGGTTTCCCGGTGTCTTCGCCACAGATATCTAACGAAGCTACCATGCCCGGTAAGTATCTGTGACAACCGGTAGGAGAGAGCATCATGTCCAGCCACTCGTCCATGACCGGTCTGACGGCCGCGATTGTGGCGAATCCCCCCTTTGGTTGCTCAAGTCGCACCTTCCATGTCTTCACGGTATCCTGGTGGAGTTGGGACCGCTGGGCCTCGATTTCTTGAGACGCAGGCCTTTGGCCCCGCTCCAGCGCCTCATTGCGCCATTTAAATAGAGACGCAAGGGCTCTCGCTTCCAGGTCCCATGGAAGGGTCCTGGCTAGGAGACATGCCGCTTCACCTGAGATCGTGCTGTATCCCCTTATCACCTTGACGGCCATCGCCCTCTGCGGGCTCAGCAATCTAGCCACATTGGTGGCCGTCAGGGTTTCCGCCCAAACGGGGGCCCCGTATAGGGCCATACTTCGCACGATCCCCAGGTACAGTCTCCTGTAGGGAGCGTTGGGTGGTACAGCCCCTGATGTTGGGCATCAACCGTGCGAGTGCGGCTGATGCTCCCCTCAGTTTTGGGACCAAACTTCGGAAGTGATGTCCGAAGTTTCACCGGTCATCGAGTACGAGTCCCAGATACTTCATCGAGGGCTCGATGCCGTTGCTGACGCCCCCTACCTGTAGCCTGGATCCCGCAGGTGGCCCCATCCGAGGTCCGTGGAAGCACAGAGCCTCGGATTTGTGAAGGGCGACCTCGAGACCCAGCCGCCGTATCCGACCCACGACTTCAGCAACCCCTGCCGTGGCCTTTAGTGCTGCGTCTCGGTGCGTTGCTCCCCGCGCCGTAACGAGGGTGTCGTCGACGTAACACGTTACGCCGACCCCTCTGAGCAACGGAGCGCGCAGAACCCAATCGTAACCGATGTTCCACAGGAGCGGTCCTAATACCGATCCCTGTGGAACACCGCACGACACATCTCGCCGACCCGGCCCTAGCCAGCTCGGGTAAATAATGGCCCTCTCGGAGAGATAGGCCCCGACAATTCGACGGAGGTAGGGAGGCACTCCATGGTAGATAAGCGCCTCCCTAACGCAGCTCCAAGCCAAGGTGTTGAAGGCGTTGGCAATGTCAAGAGACAGCGCCACCACCACCTCACCCTGTGAGATTGCTTCCTCCGTCAGGTCTCTAATGCGCATGATCGCTTTCACGGTGGAGCGCCCTTGCCGGAAGCCAAACTGGCTATCCGGCAGATCAGGCCCCACGCGTGTGAGGTGCTTGCCGAGGCGTTGTGCAATAATACGCTCGAAGAGCTTGCACACCTCGTCAAGTAACACGATCGGCCGGTATCCTGATGGAGAATTTGCCGGCCGCCCCGCCTTTCGGATCAAGACCAGTTTCCCTATCTTCCAGACCTTGGGAAACTGGCATTTTTCGAGGCATGCGCTAAAAAGCCCTATAACTCGAGGCCCAAGCTCCTCGAGAGCCAGGACCCACGCTCGGCCTGGAATGCCGTCGGGTCCAGGGGCGGTGTTTCTGCGGGATTTAAGCCGCAGTACAGCCGTCCCTAACTCATCCTCCGTGACTACGGGCACTTCGTTCTCGCTGCCTTCCGCGTTGGGCACCTGAGACGGAGCCATGCGCGGAGGAATGTATTCCTCCGCTCTTGATGGGAACAAGGAGTCCAGGATCTCCTCCAGCCGCTCCGGCTGGAGGCTCTGGGTCAGTGGGGGCGCCTTAGGGCGTAATTTACCCCATACCATAAGGTACGGGCGCCCCCACGGGTTCCGCTCCAGGGCCTTCATCAACTCCTCGCGGCCCAACTTTTTGGATCGCTTGATCGCCACCTGAATGGCCCTCTTGGCCTCTCTGTACCCATCATAGAGCTCCGTCTCTTGGGCTGCCGCATCGTTTGGGCGGCGACGCCTCCGGCGGAACCTGGTGTACCGACGGCGCGCGGTAACGCACTCCACGCGCAACTGCGCGATTTCCGGCGTCCACCAGTATACCTATCTTTTTTTTATGACACTTAGGTGGCAGGCAAGCACACGGCCCACCTGATGGGAAGTGGTTACCGTGGCCTATGGACGTTTGCAACACCAGGAGCATCACAATCGTGCTATCTCCTCGCCGGTCTGGGCCTAGCCCTGGGCATCGCTGCATCGCAGATATGCGACATGGCCCTCCCGAACTCCACCTCGGCATCAACATCGGTAGGTCTGTCCGCTATCGGGATCCAGCCTCCGGATCCAGGCGATGGAGCTGGCGCAGATTAGGTGGGGGGAAACGTCGAACCGAATATATCGGTGACCTGACGACGTCTCCTCCTCCTCCACGACACGCCATCCCTGGACTCGGCGGGCGAGCTCAGGGGTCGCAAACGAGACTTCTATGACCGAGCTGAGTCCCCGCCGCGTCCAGGTTGCGACATTTCCCCTGTTCAGAATGACTAGGCCACGTGTAGTGACCCAGTGCTGAAGTATCCTCCCCCTGTCTCTGGTCTCCCGGGAGCCCCAAGCCTGTGACCAGGCATTGAAGTCTCCCAGGACCAGGACGGGCGAGGCCGGCATGCAGCGAGAACGACGTCCAGCTCAGGGAGCCACAGCTCAAACTGATGCTGGTCGAGGCTCGGCGAGACGTAAGCGGCCACGACAGCCACACCCTCATATTCCGCCGCGACGCAACCCGGGCTCCTAGCAATAAGCGCTAGGCGCGAGTCGTCCGCGCCGGTCCCCCCAAAGACACCTCCTTCCTTCGCTCTCAATTAACATTCCCCTATGCACCTTTTGATTCTCGAAGTAGGTACTAGGCAAAGGTATGTTTTACACTCACATTTATTACCCATACACTTAAAGTTGACCCGTTGACTGTATCATATAAATGGACTTATATTACAATCCATTCTTGAAATTAATTCCGCACTTTGAAGCCCAGGATCCGGCTTCTAACTCCATACTACCACCAACACACACTTCATATACTAGGAATATTACTTGCCTGCATATAATAGCATGATCTTCCATGAGGATGATTATTGAAATTCTTAGATCTGAATATAAAAATATCGTATGGACTCTTGACCTCGATAAATGTGCAGAGACATCGAACGTTTATATGAACATAACTAAACTACCGAGAAACGACGTTATGATATATATTTTGTATTGTGTGTTGAGTTCCGACTTTTTTCTCAATACAATAGTATTGCACTTTCGTACTACACTACCAACATCGATTTTGTCCGTAGATTGCACCATTAGTACTGTACTACCAAAATTTAGATATCGCGGTACGCTCTATTAATATGTTTATTTCTTTTTAACGCGCGATATTTTATAACTTTTTCTCTTTCTATTCGAATATCTATGATATATTTCATGCTACAAATACGATAGCAAGGCAAAATTTGGATAATTTCGATTTAAAAAAAATTATAGAAGTCGATGGTTTGTCGTCGCCGCGGGAGGCGCGCCGCGGGTTGTGCGCTTTACTGGTTTTGATCACAATTGTTAGTGCATTATCGTTATTTTGGATTAAAAAGTTATTAAATAGTGAATAATATTATACTTTAAGTGTTTATCATCAAGTTTTAACCTTAGGGTACGTATATTTCTATTTTTGATCGAATTTAAGTGCAAATCTGGTTGTAGTAAAAGTTCGCCAAAAATGTACAGCCACTTATTAAATTGTGGCACTAATTCTGTGTAAAAAGCAATTACTTTTGGGGTAGAATGGTTCCCCAGAATAGTATTCCAACAAAGAATCTAGAAAAACAACTATATTTCGTGAAGATTACAATTTCAAATCATTTTGGCTCAAGTAGGTGTCCAAAATTTTTTGCCGTCGGCAAATTTTTCGTCCTATTCATAGGCCCGTAATTAATTATTTTTTCACTATTGCATATATTTATTTATTTTATCGTATGTAGTTAGACCCTCTAGACTATTTAAAATTATAAAATAAATAGGTTATCGATTTACTTTTTACAATAAACGTACTTAAAGTTAAACATACTAACATTCTCAACTACCATCAATGTTCGCCGCCGCTAATAAATAAATCACACGATAAGTTAAACAAACGTCGGGCACTACTTGAAAGAATGACTCATAAGCTTTAACAAAAACATCACTTGAGCGTCGTATAGCACTTACAAAGTCGACAGTTTTTTGTTTATACAAGCTCGGTCGTCACTCAGCGGGCGGCGTCATTAAGTGACGTCACCTCAGTGCAATGTAGTGCGATTTACGATTTCCAAAAAAATGCAGTTAAGCGGTTACATGTAAATAATAATAGCTTGCCACAGTGTGTTCTACACGCCTATGTTTGATTGTATATATGTAGTAGAAGGAGATAGAAGAAATACACATTCTAACTGAGCTATCTGGAACTGTTCTGGATACCCGGAATCACTGTACGACGTAATATTGTTTCTAAAATCTCAACACAATTTTAGTTATAAAAGATAATCTGTTCCTAAAACTAATTTTGAGTCGAGATTCAATTGCATTAAATGTCGTCAAATTGACAGCAACCCACTTGATGGACAAACATGCATTCATGATTACTTTATTTCATTTCATAACTATCAAGTATCAAGATTGTTCTGAGTAAAATATCGAAAGCTGATATGATTTTCAAAGATTGATTGACAATGGATATTCGCACCTTAATCCGGCCCTGGCCTCTCAACCCTCGTCATCTGTCCTAATGGCGGATTAAGTGGTCTCTTCCCGTGATAAACATGTTCTCAGTAAAAAATACATTAAGTTTCTTCTTAGTAATTGCGAATGACTGTGTGTGTTTTACTTTTTGCTTCGTTTTATTTTTCTCTTTGTGAATTTATTTTGTTCTCTTCAGGTTTAATAAGGCGTTATGTAATCGGCCTTCTTGTTTCATGGTGGAATAGAATAGGGGCACCCAAAAGGCGATTAAGGGTTAGGGATTTTGACCATCCAACAGCATAAAGTGCCCATTTGACTTCAAGAGCTTCACCCCCTATTACGTAGGACCAAAAATCATAGAAGGCGAAATGTGAAATTTATATACTTCTGCCCATGCCTTTAGGGATTTACAGAATATATGCACACATATGCTACGAATAGCGAGAATATATTCATATATGTAAAATAAGTTTAAAAAAAATGGTAAGCCACGTTACAATTAACAAACAAACAACGCTATTATTAATAGTGTAAATCATGCTACAGTTTAGTGTATAATTTTGGTGAAACTGTCATTTGCCTTGGCGTAACACTTTGTAGCTACACGACTACTTACACATCGCTACGACGATGAAATACGATTGTATGGTGGCAAAATTACTTTTTGCGGCTACATCTGCTACGCCGTAGCACTCAGATACGCCATTGCGAGAATGACATCTCACAGATATCACCAACTCGTTTAAATTCATATCTCAGTTAATATCAATTGACGATTAGTCAATAGAGATTTACGCCTGATAACTTTTGATTTTCTCCAACTTAAAGCTATGTCTAAAATGAATATTTATATTCGTAATTATATTTATTCAAGATTTGAGAAAACCAGTGTCAATTTGTTCAATATCTTATCAATACTTTAATGGCGTAGTTCTAGCTATGCACAAAGATGGATATTTATCAGATTGTATCTTTCTAATATAAATTAATATGTCTACTGTATGTAATGTATATGTATGGTATGTATGTTCTTAGTATTATTGTATTCTGTGTATGTTTTCTATAATTATACACTTGTTTTCCCTTTTGTTGATCTTTTCCTTTTTTTTTCCAAGGTTTGCTGGGAGAAAACTCAATACTGAGTTAAGCTTGCCTTTGTATATCAAAATGTACTTATGTTTGTTATTGTATTATTTTCTGTGAACAAAAAAGAATTAAGAATTAATATGTATACAATTAATATGTAAAAAAATTCCTAAAAATTTTAAATAGATTTAATATCTAGGATACTTGATTATTCAGTTAATTTCGTGTTGCATATTAACCTAGATTCTAGTGAAAATCTAAATAACACGCATTGGCAGTAAAGTGTGTTCTTTTTCTTCTTCTTCCCAGGGTTAATCCCAGACGCATCCCGAGTCTGGGGGCCGCTTTACTAGTCTTATTGCGGATTGGGCTGAACTTCGATATTATCCGTGAAGGGACTGCCATCTGATGACCCACAACCCAAAGGCAATATGCAACATTGCAGTTAGACCAGTTGTTGGATTTTTGAGGGCTACAACTTCCCGTAACCACTGCCATAGATGTTCGTATGGCAACCACGACCGATGGCTGAACGTGCTCTCCGAGGCACGAACATACCAATGCAAATACTCATATTCATGTTTACAAATATTTACATTGAGAGGGGTTCAGCACCGCCAAGCCACAGAGGCCGTATAACTGCTGCTGTTTTTAACCAGTAAACTACATCCTGTTTACTAAATAAAATTTAGAAGCATTTACTACGCTAACTTTTCAAATCGATTAAGATAGGAAAAAGTGAATCGCTCAGGTGGGACTCGAACCAAATGTCGGTAGATGCCTCCCACCGTCGCCCTAAGACGGTAGTATAGGAGAATTTGGATAGCTTCAGGTGTGGCCCGGTGGCTTAGTGGTCAGAGCATTCCCCCTGTAAGGGAAAGATCGTGGGTTCGAGTCCCACCTGAGCGATTCACTTTTTCCTATCTTAATCGATTTGAAAAGTTAGCACAGTAAATGCTTCAAAATTTCATTTAATTATTTGGGCGGAGTCATCAAAAAACAATGTTTAAAAATGATTGCAACATCATTCATTGTTTCCGATATTTCGTATGAATGTCGGTAGATGCCTCCCACCGTCGCCCTAAGACGGTAGTATATGAGAATTTGGATAGCTTCAGGTGTGGCCCGGTGGCTCAGTGGTCAGAGCATTCCCCCTGTAAGGGAAAGATCGTGGGTTCGAGTCCCATCTGGGCATTCACTTTTTCCTATCTTAATCGATTTGAAAAGTTAGCATAGTAAATGCTTCAAAATTTCATTCAAATACTATTATGTATTTACAAATTATTAAACTTAAATTATAATAGTTTTATTTTTTGTTCCAATCGCGCCTTACTATCTTCTATGACTTGGGGCTTGTGCCATAATGCACGTATTAAATTATTTCAACTTTAAGCATTATACACCAGTTAAGCGGTGCGGGCGTCGCGAAGCGCTATCCATCAACGAAGGATTAAATCTCATTATATAGGCCCTTATGATACCCTATACCATCTACTATGCACAAACATAAATAACAGTTGTAAAAGAATAACAGATTACTAGTTTTAAACAAGATTTCACAAAATAATACGACTAGTATTAACATCTATCAATAAATACTAATAACCGATTAAGCTTATAATAACAAGATCAAACATGTACGCGGCCATTCACGTGAATTGACGTCCAATGAGCCGTCAGCGCGTGGAATATTTAAACCGCGGGATATGACGGCGGTATGTGTAAACCGCGATATGGCGTGAACTACGATAGCTGACATTTGGTAGTGCGTGAAGGGTGCGTTCGGAATATCAATGTAGCCAAATTTGGAGATATGGTTATCAGTTGACTTGTAATCTTTTTCTTTGAAATTTATTTGTTACACATGGATATTTGTGTTTAAGCATCCGGCTCGAAGGACCTTTTTTGTGGCGGAGTGTTATCGTAAGATGTCGTCAACATTCCACCACAAAAATGTCGAGGTCGTGGGTTTGATTCCGGCTCATAATATTAGTATGAAATAATAACGTAAATATTTACCAAAAAAAGGTCGAGTATTCTACTTTTAGAATTTAAATACATAAATATACGTACAAATATACTCACGCCTGTAAATCCCCGAAGGGGTAGACAGAGGTGTATTAACCGGATGGATAGCAGAACAGGGATAGGCCCTTAGTCGCCTTCTACGATATCTACAGGAAGAGATGGGGTAGCCTTATTCTACTACACCGGGAACCAACAAGCCACGATTATTTAAATAACCTAAATACATCTATACTAGCTATTGCCCGCGGCTCCGCCCGCGTGAATGTTGGTTATCGCGGATCGGAGTATGGAAAATAGATAGTAGCTGATTCGCATACCTACCCGATATTCACACAAAATTTCATGAATATAGCTCCAGTGGTTTCGGAGGAGTATGGGAACGAACATTGTGATACGGGAATTTGATTTATATTTAGATATAGATTATAATTTATTTGCATTCCATATAATTTCAAAGCATTTACATTGTAATATGTCCCACGTGTAATAATAAACGAAGTTTTGTAAAAGCAATGTATTCTAAATAAATATTATTGATATTAAAGATTAATTTTCGAAACATCATTTTCAATTCATTCATTTTTAATAAATATTATTATAATTATATTAGTCGCTGAATTGAAACATGACGTGGCATATTTTAATAGGCTTATAAATTGATTTATTCAGAAGGTAAATCCATTGGTTATATTATTTTGTTGCTCTGAAGAATAGTTAAAATCAAATATTTTTAACAGATTTTATGGTTCATTGAAATAATGCCACTTTTAACGAATTTGATCGTGATTTATAGTGTAATTTTTTACATTTTAGCTCTATGTCAAAAGTGGTTTTATTTTGATGAGTGAAGTTTCAGATAATATCAGATTTTATGGTGATTTATTAGTTGTTATTTTATAAGTCTTCAGGCTTTCACGGCCGGCGTTGCATGTAGAATATACTGCTTCCGGGCTGATTGGCCGTGGTCCATGTGAAACTTTCACACTTCACATGGACCACGGCCAATCAGCCCGGAAGCAGTATATTCTACAGTTGTTATTTTATTATTTATACTTATACCAACGTTTTGGTTGCTATTTAGCAGCCGTGGTCACAGGGTGCTGAGCCTCCGTGGCGTAGCGGTCGTGAACGCGGCCGTTACGCAGTAGGTGCGGGTTTGATCCCCGCTATATGCAAATATTTGTATGCATGAATATGGGTATTTGCATTAGTCTGGTCGTGCCTCAGAGAGCATGTTAAGCCGTTGGTCCCGGTTACCATACTGACATATATGGCAGTCGTTACGGGTAGTTGGAGCTATCAAAAATCTAACAATTGGTCGAACTGCAATGCTTCGATAACACTTTTGGGTTGAGGAGGTCAGATGGCAATCGCTTCACGGAAAATGTCAAAGTTTAGCCAATTCTGCAGTTGGACTGGTAAAAGCGGGCCCCAGACTCCAAGTTGATAGCTTCGGATGCGACTGGGATTAACGCTAGAAGGAAGAAGAGGCTAGAGGAGAATATGTTTTTAAGACATATATTCTGCTTTCTGGTGTCCATGCAATAAATAGATGCAGCATGTCAAGGTCGTTGAGTACTTATACCTTAATATGGTATGCGTCACCCACCGGCGATAATCCACGGACCATAGTCCTTCGTGAAGTGAAGTTAATAGTCCTAAGATGTATCTGCTATTGGAAAATACTTTTTAAAATTTGTATCAAAGATATATAGGGTTAGAGCGTTTTCACACTCATCCGATATCCGATATCCGATATCCGATATCCGATATCCGATATCCGATATCCGATATCCGATATCCGATATCCGATATCCGATATCCGATATCTGACATCGGATGTCGGATGTCGGATATCGGATGTCGGATATCGGATGTCGGATATCGGATGTCGGATATCGGATGTCGGATATCGGATATCGGATGAGTGTGAAAACGCTCTTAGGAGTGACACGCACTACTTTAGCAAAGGCAACTGAACTAATTTAGTGAATGATATTCATACATTTTATATTTATATATAAAATGTAAGGACTACTAATGTAGTCGTATTAAATTTCCTTTCACTACTAATGTCAAAAAAAAAACGTGTGCAATCGCGAAATAGTACCCAACTAGAGATACGCCTAATCTGAAAAATATTAAAATCTAAATACGTCAAACTGTAAAAACTACCAAATATAAAAACGTTCAACTAGAAATATGGCAAAAAAACCAGCCTATGAACAATACAACTACTAAAGGGTGTCTCATTAAGAACTTGAATTTTAAAAATTAAAAAATATTTATTTATTTAATATTTTATTAACATTTTTTTCTACATAATATGTATGGAGGTAGTGATGACATTTACAAATGAAACAAAATATCGGTTAAATGGCCACCGTTGGTCTGTTGGCAGGTATGCACTCTTTTGACGAAATTTTGCAGTACATTTTGCAGTAAATAAATATTTTTTAATTTTTAAAATTCAAGTTCTTAATGAGACACCCTTTATAATATTTATATACACAAATGAAGTATGAACCAAAATTTCAGGTGTTAAAATCTATATGCGCAACTAACATCAGCAGTAGGTAATACGCTAAACCACATGCAAGCGGAACTGCAGTAGAATGATAGTATTATGACTATGTTTTCGTAAAATTTTCAATGCAGGAATACACTGTACGGGTTGATTTATGCTTGCACAACAGCTGGCCAAAGAAAATATGTTAATTTCACTTGTAGATAAACTTATATTTTAATATTTTCGTAAAATACGTTTTCATGAGCCATAAATTTTAGTAAATTTAGTTATTGTTACGGACGGTTGACCGATGAAATGAAATAGAGTATTTGTTACTGATGTGTAATCAGTGTTATAAGATAAGATAGATTTGGTAAATCTTATAACACTGATTACACTTTAAGAAATGTAAGTAAAAAGACACTTCAAAAAATAATCCTCGGACATAATTACATAGTCTGTCTAGAATCAAACTAAGCACAGCTTGTAATATGAATCCTAGAATGTGGTGGGAACACTTATATACATTTTTGGAGACACATACATAATATAATCAATACACGAACCACAAATGCATATAAATAAAAACACCTAGTGTGAATCGGACTCATGAACTATGACGTATCAATTGAGCGACTTACCACTATGTCACAAACATCATTTAGTATTTTTACACTCGCTCAACTTGAGTGATTACCTGAAAACGCCTTATAATAATAAAGAGAAAGCATTAAAGCTTAATAGTATTACAATTAACTTTCATATCGGGCACGAGCATCAAAGTTTGCCAATTAACCCCGTGCGTTTGCAATTTCTGCTAGTTGAACACGTTTTTATGAGAGCTGTTTCGTGATTTAATGTTAATTGAAGCGATTATTTAGCATGCTATTACATTATTATAAAACTACACCTTTGGAGAAACAAATCAATTTAATAGTAATTCCGCTATTTTTTTATACAACTGATAAGCACACGGCCCACCTGACAGTGGTTATCGTGGCCTATGGACGTCTGCAACAGCAGGGAAGTCACACTCGCGATGCCTACCCTGTAAACACAGAGAGTTTCTGTGCCGTCAATATAGTAGACAAAGCAGGAATAGCCTTTGGACTGACAGAATAAAAACTCTCCAGTGAGCTTTGGCTACCCTACTCACCGCCGGGAACACGACACGAGACTATTATGGCCGCGGTATTCTGTAGGGCGGAGGTACTTCCCCAGTCGGACTGCTCAATTGGACGGGGATACCGTCATGTCCTACCTCCTATATAATTGTGACCTCACTGATATGTCCTGAAGCAAAATGTCTAGAATGTATTTGAATATTCTTGGTAAATTTAGCAACATTATAATCCTTAGTAGGGGATAAGACATTGGCGTTAACTTTATTCTAAAATTCCAATAATAGTTTAAACGGAAACGAATATTCTTATTTTTCAGAATCGATATAAATCAAAACACGCATACACTCAGTAGTTGCACATCCTAACATTTATTTTGAGGGCAATGTACCAATAAGACTTTCAAAATGAAGAGTCAAAATGGGAGAGGGAATTCCGTAACATTTGGTTAAACAAAAATCAACCAACAAATACTGTCGGGTCTCACACATATTTTTGTTAGAGAGGGTCTAAAGAATCCCTTAAAAGGTATAATGGAACACAGCTTTTACACTTTCAAAGTATTTCCCATTCAAAATTTACCACTTACTTACAAACAGCCGTTTCCAGTAAAAGCCCAATATTATTTTAAATCCTTGTAGCGTTGCAAAATCGGTTACCGAAACACACGGGCACAAAAGCGAAAATGTCCAATTTCACTTCGGAATTGTTTTGCTAAAAATATTTTTTATTCCGTTTTTTTTTCGACCAACAACATGTCCACATTTTCACGCCGTGTGAATACGCTCTGGTGTTGTAAAAGGGAATATTTTAAGTTGTTATATCACTTTTATTTGTTAGTTAGTGTGTTTTTATTGCGTGATGCAAATAAAAATAAGTGAGGTAGATACGTTCAAAGTTCATGCATTTATTGTACGAAGATGGAATTAAATTTTGAAGTTCATTTTATAACTAACATACATTTGCTCTTTTCATAAATAACATCAATTAATATTTATTCAGTTTTTTGTACTTTTATTAATCTCTTTTATAAACATAGGATACGTAAATTTGACTTCACCTCACCTGATGGTAAGCTGAAGACAAAGTCTCAGGAAAGAGAGTCATCACTACATTCACGTACCATTTTAACAATGGTGGCACTCAGCTTGACGGCCTCATCAAAAGAGGATTGAGGTATCAAATACCGAAATTTCACTTGTTGCCTGTTGATCATTGAGTCTGTACGTATGAGAGTGAGTGTATAATATGTAGATATAATGAACCGAGGGTAAGTGTACCAGTTCTTTAGTATTGATAACAGCTTATCCACGTTAAAATAGCGTGTCCCACCATATTCTTCCTTTATGTAAAAACGTAGATTGCGTCGTGATCTATTCCATGTATGCGGATCTTGTGATCGGTACTCGCGAGACTTTAGTAACAATTTTTTTTATACCACTAAGGTGGCAGACAAGCACACGGCCCACCTGATGGAAAGTGGTTACCGTGGCATATGTACGTGTGCAACACCAGGGGTGTCACACTCGCGTTGCCGACCCTGCTAGAACAGACAGTTTCTGTGCTGTCAAGATAAAGCAGGACAAGCCTTCGGTCTTCCCACTAACAGCACAAAAACTCTCCAGTGAGCTCTGACTACCCTACTCACCGCCGGGAACACCGCACGAGGATATTATGACCGCGTTATTCTGTAGGACGGAGGTACTTCCCCAGTCGGACTGCTCAATTGGACGGGAATACCGTCGTGTCCTACCTCCTCTATAAATAGATATGAATCAATGGTTCCGATATGAATACACGCTGTCATATTATATAGAACACATCCGCTGGTTCGCGCGGTCCATCAAATTATTAGTACTTGACCACTTAATTTAAATTTGGTTGTGTGCGCACAAGACAGAGCAAAATACGCACATATTTGAATTAGCTTGCTCCCACATCACGACAGCTATTTGTTATCATTTCTTTTCGTAATAAACACAAAACCTACTTCACTGTCTGTGTTTGTAGATTAACAAAAGAAACGAATCAGTTTCTTGAAGTAAATTAGAAATTATATTATTTATCATGGGAGTACTTAAAAATAAAATGTATAACAGTGTATAATTTAGTATCGTATGAGGGTTGTACAACAGTGTATAATTTAGGTATAATTATTAATTAATTATAATATTAATTAATATTGGGTATAATTTTGGTCTGGCCCCACTTAGATCTTCGGTTCGGTTCTTCCCATGCCAAGACCAGGTATAAGCCGATTGGAGCTCTAAGATCGTGCATCTGCAAGCTAAAGGGTATGAAAGTTCTCGGCCGTCTGGCCGCCTCTGAAAATCAGCGCTGTCTGTCTTCTCCACCACAATGACAGCATTACCCTGAGAGGCAGCCAGTGTTTTTCACTGTTGAATATGAAATCCAATAATGTATGTTTTATTATTTGACCTTTATAAATAGCTACTAATGCTTATCAGTTTTCTTTTCTTTTTATTATATAAAGTGGAATAAAATATATTACTTCCTTTTTCTTTCTTTTTATCTAAAATGCCATACAAGGGCCTAGAGTAAATTACAAAATATACAGACATAATTTTATTTACATTAACATACTTACTTAAAAAAATTCTAAGCATAAATGCGGTAATAGCATTTCTTCTTAAATAATATTTTGATATTACTAACAATTATATTTAAAAGAAACCCAATACAATCTTCTACATTTTACAATAAAACAAACATTAGTAGAGCCATGCCATTGCCCTTATAATGAGAATACGTTTCGAAGTCTTTTACCACGCTCACAAGGAGATACCACTCGTAGCGTATAATTAAACTCATTGGAGGAAATAGCAAGAATACTAATATCACATTCATTTCTGAATAAGAAATAACACAATGTTTTAATTGCATACTCATTTTTGTTGGTCGGTGTTTTACATTATATCTAAGTGAATCTATTTCTTTTAAATTTCCTTGATTAATACCTTGACATTGAGAGGTCCCGGGTACCAATCCTCTTGTTTCAAAGGAGACACACCCTAGAAACGGTCTGGTCAAAAATTCAAGTCGCTGAAGTGCTCAAAATTATTTAAATTCCTTTGTTTCTTCCCTTCGTGTTTGCGGATTGTTCGGATATTTAGTACACACTTTTAGTTCGGACAATAATAAAATTTCAATCAATAAAACAGTTTGATTTGTTCTCAATACCTTGGTTTTATGACCATTTCGAGACTTTGTAGTCAAGATTTTTTTGAGACCGACTGTACCTACTACCTTCTGTGTACTAAAGGTCACGTTTCAGCCTAAGTCAACGATATTTTATTTGAAACTCCATTTACACGCTTCAAATATATTTCATTTCTATAACTTAGTATTTTTTTGCTTTATATTTTTTCCAGCTTAGTAGAACTGCCGATGAACTTTTAAAGGCGGCGCACGGCGGCTGAACAAAATTACTTCTGGCATGAAAAATAATTGTATTATTATTTAATTAATTTTATGTTGATCTCTGCAAATCTTTTGCTGTGTTATTGAATTAAATATAGTTTGTATATTTAATTCAATAACGCAGCAAAAGATTGTCTGTAAATGTCGGTAAACGTTTCTGGAAGTGTGAAGCAACTAGCTAAGTGCACTAACAAACCTAGGGTTAAATTTGGTAAGACCACGATTTCAAGACGTATGATTTCAACTTGAATATATAAAACGTAAAAAAAAATCATTAGTATTTCGTATGGTCTGTCAAAACAAAACCTAGCTGGGTGTTTGTGGATGTTCAAAATCACTAATAGTTTATTCGTTTCTTATCAAATTTTTGCTCTCGTGTTCATGGTAGGTATCGCTGGCCATATGTATCTCCGTGTTTACTTTACCGATGGCTTTCAAACACATTTTAGATCTGACGAAGACCCACGAAAAATCGCAGGCATACAGACAAGAATTCCAATCCAAAAATTATTTGCGTTCAGAATCGTTCAATAACATAACGAAAGTTTTTTTTTAAATTCTCAATGTACATACACGACCCGCACAATGTGTATGTATATAAATAAATGATAGCAATTTAAGTTTTATAAGTGCATGTTTCATAAAAGAAATTTAAAAAATCAGGCTCCTATCAAAGAGATATGAATAATTTTAATGAATAAAAATCACGTACCTAATTCCAACTTAGCATTTCTCATACGTGTTGAGTTAAATAATGTTCTAGTTTTAACTAAAGCCCGCAACACCTTTCATGGAGCACGTAAAACTAATGGCGGCCATTTAGATGACCATGTCTCGCGTTCAATGTGCTGATTATACACGTACAGCTAAATGTGTTACTGTGAAAAGTTTGGAGTTGTGTTAAAATTTATGTATAACGAGTGGAAAAAAGAACGTGGTTGATAGAAGTCTTCTACATATTTGTAAATATTATTTTAATTTATTATTTTAGTAATTTGAGGCATACAAAATTCATTTATAAAGTAATAATTTAAATCAACCTATTTTCGTATAGCTAAATTTCGAAAGTTATAAATTTAACAACGTGAATTTTGTTATAGCATGAATAGCTTATGAAATACGGTGTCATTCATTTCGTACCTTTGGGTTCGACTCTAGAGTGGGGCGAAAAAATGTGTTGGATTTTTCGTTTAAAAATTCTAGGGAGCAGCAATCTAAAAACGTGCCCGGCTAAAGGTTAACCCATAGGCTTATATTACCATTTACGTATGCCCAGACAAACCTAGTTGTTGAAATGTGAATATTTTGCATCTCTTTTGGCCTCTTCATGATTCATACGTGAAAAGTTAATCCAATCATGTTGAAAACTATTTTCCGTATGCCCATGGACTGAGTAATTTAAATAAAGAAATTCAAACATTCACGATTTTTTTCAAGTTTATGATTATAAGTCTTTAGGACATTTGTATTTTAGCAAATTAGTGGAAGTTTCAGAATTGTGTAAGAACTTGGCTAGCTGCTGCAACTTCTTTACCTGAAACGAAAAGGGCGAGAGTAGAATAGTAATTACAATTGACCTCATAATTTTTTGTATCCAATTTTTAACTCGTTACATTTAAGATTTTGAAAAAGAAATTAAATGCTTTTCTACTTCGCATAATTTGTAATTATAAATACTTAATTTATGTTATCCTTAAATCCTAACCTATATTTTTCGTACTCCACTTGGTTATATTACCTAACCGTTTGTCTATTGAAAAGGCCTTTCAACACGAACCTGCACCTTCAGGTGGAAATAGCTTGCATTTGTTTTACAATCAATCTCTCGTTGCGTTATCAGTGTCGCAGCTGACTTACTATGTTCACAAACAAATTGCCCAATAAATTGTTTACGCGATACGCGGAAAATCGATGCACGCGTTCAAATTATTTTAGGTATAAAAATATGTATTCAAATAATAATTTATTGCATATTGAAATAAGAACCACTGTTAACGGATTACATTGCAATTATACACGATGAATCGCGGCGTTTCTAATCTCAGATTATAATTTTTATTTACATTATTGGCATTATTTTATAATTTACACTAATTTCACATATCTTCACATTTGGATGTTAAGATTGATTTGTATTTTTAAAATTAAATATTAACTTCAAACTAGGACGGTATTGAGGAATTGCTTTTTATGGTTTTCGATAATCGCAACGGTATAATATCTAGACATAACATTATAGGTATTATAATAACCGAGCGAGCGTAGCGAGCAAGAGTCGTTTCGACGAGGTGACCTATTTTGTTTTTCCACATATGTCTGTTTGTCAGTTCCGGTCCAGAGAGCGCATTTCTTAATCTATTCACCAAACTTGACAAACATGTTCTTTAGTGTTTGCTGTAGTGTTTTTTTTTAAGAACGAATCGTCATTATTTTTAGTGAAACATCCAGGGCTATTTAAAATCCTAGTTATAACTTGTGTTAATTTGTGGCCCTAGTCGGTAGGAATATTTTTCTATCCCTTACAGCAAGGCAAAGCAATTGTAACATCTTTAATTAAATTTACACACAATATTTGTTTTCAGTGGATCAAACACCTTACATCAAGAACGCAATATTTTTAAATTACTACCTCAAAAATTAATGAACGCAATAGTAATCACAGCTTATTAACGAACTTGTTGAAAAGCCAACAAAAAGAATGACAAGCTAACGAAGCGAGAGTACAAGTTATTCATTTTTGACAAGTGACCTCATTTGCCTTAACATTGTATTTATTTATTTTTATTTTATTAATTTAGGTTCACCAACAATTGTATACATAAAAAACTTACGCTAAATTCATGCAACGATTACAGATCATAATGCAACAATCACTTAAAGGTAAACTCCGCTTATGAATATACACAAAATAAATTAAAAGTAAGTTATTCGTTTACAAACACACTAAATTAACACAAGTATTATACAAAAAAGTGTTTAGAGCCAATGCAGTCTTTTAAACCTAAACCAAAAGCAAACTAAGCCATCAGTCAAAATCAGCCAAACCCATGAGAATCGACCTAATTCTAACCAAAGACTCAAAGTGAAGATCAATTTGATCACTGCATCTGTTGATCGTCTTGCACACTCTTGCACATGGAGAATTAGTACCAAGTACAGTCCTTCGAAGTGGCGAATGGAGTGGTGTAATGGCAAAGCGAGGCAATCTGGAAGGTACGCGTAACCAGAATAGAGCAAGCAGGTGGGGACAGTCAATTTTCGACCGGAAGACTTTACAAGCAAACATTGCCTCTTTAAGAAGTCTGCGGCCAGCCAAGGTTTTCAATTGGAAATAATTCAGACGGTTTTTATATGAAGGTATTTTTTTGACCAAACCATTGGCAAATGCAAGATGCCATACGAAGCGTTTCTGGACACGTTCAATACGCAGTGAGTGCGTAGCATAGTGTGGCCGCCATACTACACAGCTATACTCAAGAATACTACGAATAAGGCTGTTGAAAACTACTATTTTCGTTTTGTTATTTCGGAATACTTTACAATTCCTTAAAACAAATCCCAACATTTTTGAAGCTTTTTTGACAATGTTTTCATAATGAGGTATAAAAGTTAATTTTCTGTCGTATAACACACCCAAGTCACGAATATGATCCACTTCATCAATTTTGTCATTATTAATAAAATAATCATATGTTGTCAAATTAATCTTTCGCGAGAATTTCACATGGAAGCACTTTTTAGAATTAAGATGCATTCTATTATTTTCACACCAAATAATGAGTCTATCAATGTCCTCCTGCAGAAATACGGAATCCTCTTTAGATTCTATTACTCTAGCAAACTTTAAATCATCAGCAAACATGAATACATCGCCTCTTTGCTTCGATAATGTGTTATCTTGAAAACTGCAATTTTACAGGAGACTGATTTTTAACTTACAAAAAACAATTGTGACGAAACAAAGAACTTTTTTACTGTAGATCATTAATTTATTATTTAATACAACAAATATAGTATTTGAAAAGTTGTTAAAATCTTGGCTATTTGAAAGCTTAGCAAGAAATTGACTTCAATTTCAAAAAGGGGGAAAATATATCACGTTATTCTTGCAAAAAATTAATAACATAAGTGTTACAACCTAAGTAGTCACGGTGTTGATGATATTACTTTTGTTATGACACTGAGTTATGTCATAAATAAACATTGAAGAAATAAAAACTATTGGATTTGAGAATCAATTTTTATTGAAAAAAAAGAGGAACCGATACCTCACTTATTGTAATTAAAATTATGACAAAACCAACTTAATACCTGCTACAAAAATAATCACAATTTGTATCGCTTACTTACTGAGATTACAGAGTCCACGTCATAATTTCGAAATAATCTGGCCGACCGTCAAAATTCTGAACGCTCATTTCGCCGATGATGAATTCAACGAATGGTTGTATGGTCGACTGTTAAAACTCCGAATGGTCATTCCGCCGATAATCAGTTCTACTAATTATTGTATGGTCGACTGTTAAAACTTCGAATGCACATTACGCATTTTTTTTATAACTATGCAGAAATAAATATTTTTTCTAACTGTTGCTCGGGTCGGGTAGTAGATGCAGCGTACTATTGGTTTACTGACGACGATTTAGTTTACTGACGATGTAGCATACCATCGTTTTAGTGTACTAACGATGTAGTGTACCAACGATTTGGCGTACTGTCGATGTAGCGTACCATCGATTTGGGGTACTGTCGATACATTAGCCTGTCGATGGAATTTTCGATACAGCGATCATCGATATAGTGACTGTTGATATTATGAACTAGACCCATTGAACTGTGCCACATCAGCGTAACGCTGCACTGTGTCTCTACACTGTGATTAAACGGATTTCTTCATCACAACATAATACCACCAATAATGATAAAGTTCATCATCGGCGTAATAAGCTTTCAAAGTTTTAACAGTCGACCATACAATCATTCGTAAAACTGATCATCGGCGAAATGACCATTCGAAGTTTTAACAGTCGACCATACAACCATTCGTTGAATTAATTATCGGCGAAATGAGCGTTCGGAATTTTGACAGTCGGCCAGATTATTTCGAAATTATGACGTGGAGCCGAGATCACATTTTACTAGACAAGTTAAAGCATCTTTAGTCAGTCGACGAACTACTGCTACTACTAGTTGAATCACAACGATGGCAATTAGATTTTTTTTTAACAAATAGGACACGTCAATTTGACTTTACCTCGCCTGATGGTAAGCTGAAGGTAAAGTCTCAAGAACAGTTGTCTCAGTTTTTTTTTCTGCTACAGTATCTACAACTTCATTTACGTCCATTACATCCTCTATATTTGCATCCTCCACGCTTAGCATTATGTAATTTTCTAAAACAAAAGACGTTCTGTTGCTTTAAATCTTTAAAATATTTTAGTACCTTCTTTGATTTATAATGTACCTTTAACTTTAACCTACTATGCACGCCTGTTAACGTGTTCGAGAATAATAGCGTGTAATAATCACTTGAATAACTACTATAGTAGGCGTGACAGCGTAACAAACTAACTAACGAACTCGCAGACGTAATTAATTAGTTTTATTATGAGGCATAGATTAGGATTTGTACGAATCAAACATTATTACTAAAATATTATTATCACTTAGTACCCATATTTCTGTGCATTATTTAAATAGTAGATGACGCGCGTTGGTATCTCGCACAGCGAAGTAGGTATACTACGATTTATGGTTATGCCTACACACAAATACGTAGTTACCTACACTTGTGTTGATTTCAGGAGTATATGCATGTTCCATTGTCATTGCCAGTTTAACTAATTTTTTACTTCTAGGTTCCATCTGAAAAATTAAGTACTATTTGGAAATAATTCCAAGAAAACAAATTTATTTTTGTTCTAAAACGAGACATAAACAATTATCTATAGCTTAAATTTTATATTAGAAAAAGTTTTATTACCTACAATGTTACATCGTAAGTTAAGACAAAGCAAAACTAACAGCCTTTCGGCAGCAGTGTGACATAAACATAATATAACAATCGACCTTCCGTATTATTTTTCAATATCAATGTGTCAAAGTTACATATCACATTATAAAATTAAAAATCGTATTTAAAATAAACCTTAACTTTGCAATTAAAACGCGATATGGTCGATAAGTCACGTTTTTGCAGAAATTCTTTAACACCTTCCGCTGCAAGCGCGCGGTGGCTACTATTATGTTGCGTTGTCGCATCAAACCTCTCCGCAGTAAGAGACAACGTGATATTGTGATCTATCACAGTGGCGCTGTCTTTTTCACCCACAGATTAGCTATTTCGCGCGTAAAAAATACCACGTTTTGTGAGAAAATAAAATCGGATACGGCGGTTTTAATTATCAAACAATAAAAAAAACGATTTTTCGGATATGTCACGTTATTGAAGCAAAGAGGCGACATCAGAGTAATAAAAACAGCTTGGGATATCATTGATGAAGTAGTTAAATAAAACTGGGCCCAAATGTGATCCTTGGGGAACACCGGAAGTTATTTTTTGCAGACCAGATTCGTAACCGTTAACTACAACATAAAAGTGCCTATCCTGAAGGTATGAGTTCAGCCATTCCAGCAAAGAACCAGTGATGCCGTACGCACGCATTTTGAAAATTAAAATACTATGAGAGACTCGATCGAATGCTTTGCTAAAGTCTGTGTAAATCACATCAGCCTGATGGCCAGAATCTATAGTTTTTGCCAATAGTTCCGTGAAGGGCACTAAATTCGATTCTGCAGATCTACGTGCCACTAATCCATGCTGATGATCGCTTAAATACAGTTTTAGATGGTTTTGAATAGATGGACATATTAATGATTCAAAAACTTTAGCGAAGACTGACAAAATTGATATAGGTCTATAGTTGAATACGATTGCCTTGTTCTTGTTTTTATGAACAGGGACCAACTTTGCTACTTTCCATTTCGTAGGGAATTCTCCAGAAGCTAGGGATTTATTAAAAATTAATGAAAGTGGATGTGCTAGCTCAAAAGAACATTTAACAATAAATATCGGAGGTATGCCATCTGGGCCTGCGCCCTTTTTGATATCAATACTTTGTATTTTTTTCAGTACAGTGTCCTCGTCCAAGACTGGTGCACTTAGGCATATGCTGTGATTCACCAATAAATTCCAGTAGTCAGAATTATGTGTATGATTTGAGCAATGTTGAGGACTATAGACAGAAGAAAAGTGATTAGCAAAGAGCTCACAAATTTGTGACCCATCAGAAGAGGTTTTTGAACCATCAGTCATGGTGATTGGGTATGCACTAGACCCTCCCCTTTTAGACTTTATATAAGCCCAAAATAGCTTGGGATTATTCCTTAGATCATCCTCCATCAATCTTATATAATTTTTATAACATTCAGTAGACAACCTATCACAGCATCTTCCAAAATCCTTTAGATCCATTAAATCTAGGGGGTTTTTATATATTTTGTAACGAAGCCTAATCTTGTTTTTTAATTTTAACATTTTAATTAATTTATTATTATACCATGCGGGATATTTATTACTCTTATGATTGCGGAATGGAACAAATTGTTTAATAACTGCACTAATAGTCTCGTAGAATAAGCCTAACATTTCATTAATATTATTTTTCCCACTGAATAATTCATCCCACTTAATATTTCTCAGCGAGTTACAAATAGATTCATAATCTCCTTTCTGAAAATTAGGTCTCATATTATTATTATTATAGGGAAGTCGCGCTTCAATGTTCAACGGAATAACAATATCTAGAGGGGGGTGTAGTTCGCTAACTTTGCTTATTGGGTTCATTGATTGGCTTACACTAGTAGATGCATTAGTCGAAAGCACAAGATCTAGTATTCGACCAATACAATTTGTAACATCATTACACTGTATGAACCCGTTGACATTTACGAAATCAACCAAAATTGCACTTACACCGGACAGTACAAGATTACTGCTTGGATTTGTTACTACTTTCCAGTCAATACAACTCAAATTAAAGTCACCCACAACACACACAAGAGAGTCAGGAATTTTTTCAAAAGCAGCATTACAACAGTCTAGGTAATATTCCAACATAGGACGTCGTATCGGTGGAGGTAAATATACAGCACAGAGAACCACTCGACGGACAGAACGTAACCCCGGAATATCTAGGACAACCCAGAGGTCCTCACAATTACTCTCACAATCCTTCAGTCGTCTAGACTTTATTTTATTTTTAATAGCAATTAACACTCCTCCACCTTCTTCTTTCTTGTTCTGTGTACTACAGGTTTCTCTGTCCCTTCTATAGACAACGTATCTGCCATCAAATAGCTCCCCACTCAGCACAGATTCGTTAAGCCAGGTTTCTGAGATGATAATCACATCATAGTCATTGCAACAAATATTGCGATAAAATGTATGGGTTTTGGTTTTAAGACCACCGCTGTTCTGGTAATAAATCTGTAACTGATCGAATTTGAAGTTTGAAATATATAAAAGCTCATATATGACTCTGATAAGTCAGAGTGACACAGATATCCGGTTTAGACTATCCTATTCAAAGAGTCCATAGTCTTAATCAGAATGATTTCGGCATCATCGCTCTTCTTGACGAAGATCCTCCCACTCCTCACCCATACATACTTATATCCCCTCTCCCTAGCCCTTAGCCTTGTAGCAGCGTGAATGGCCTTATTGTTAGGCGAAAGATGCTCAGCAACATAAACAGGAGTCTTGCAAGATAAACCAAAATCCGCGCTGCTGAGTTTATTTAAGGGGTTCTTCTTATTATATGCTATAACAGCAGCTAGCAGCTGATCACGAATTTTCGGTGATGCTAGTTGGACCACAATAGACCGAGGACGATTATTTGTTCCCTTGAGTTTAGCTATCCGGGTACAGTGTAGAATATCTCCATCACTTAATACATTGCCAACCACAGAACCCAATTGCTTGACCACGGTATACAAGTTTTCCGTTTTATTTTCGGGGAGACATTGAAGCTCAATGTTGTTTGACCGAGCCTGCTGTTCAAGATAATTGAGTCTTTGATTCAGATCTGAAACAGTATTTTTCAATTGATGATTCTCATCCCTGA
The DNA here is from genome assembly GCA_949126895.1 of Eilema caniola. Lineage (NCBI taxonomy): Eukaryota > Metazoa > Arthropoda > Insecta > Lepidoptera > Erebidae > Eilema > Eilema caniola. The sequence goes on from OX421475.1 coordinate 21,848,342, forward strand.
GGTCTTTCACGCTTTTCATTGCTGATAAATGCTCAGATTGAAAATGTTCAAATTCATTTGTATGAAAGTTCAGCGAATCCTTAAGCTCTCGGACATCGTTTTTAATGGATTGTAATTCTTTATTTATAATATTGACGATCGTATCATTTATGTTCTGCAGCATTGCAGCAAATTCCGCCTTAATAACTTCCTATACAATTGATCTCACATCATCCGCTGTAAATGCATTTATTTTGGGTGGAGAGTTTAAGGCTGGTCTTTTGTTGCCTCTCATAGTGGAGACTTTACCTATGGGGGTGGAGTCTTTTCTCACCGACTTCGGGTTTAGGCTCATACACCCCGGACACTTCCAATTAACATATGCATCAGAGTCACTCGGAATCTCCGGTAGCGACAGACACAGAAAATGATACGATTTTTTGCATGTATTACAGTTAATAAATTGTTCGTGGTCATCAAGTCTCTCATTTGCACAACATCCCCAGGATACAGTGGGAGCCATGTTCTTTAAAATTAGGTGAGCGCTAGGAATAACAGACACAAACAATGGCCTGTATGAACACAAGTGTTCAAGTTACACCGGGCCTTGCTTAACAAAGTCGTGACTAGTGCTTGGGCAAGTTCGCGAGAACAACGTCGTAAGCGCCAGGTAAAACGCGTCACTTACGCGTTCCAATAATACTCGTTGCATCGACACTTGGTGACGGTATTTAATTAATTTTATTTATAAGCATTGATTGAAAACTTTGGATATTGTTCAATTTACACTGTATTTTTATTCACTTTGTCCACAGCTACTTAACCAATAATATTTTATATTAAAGTTGCACAAAAACACTGCATTTACTTCTTTAAAACGCAAAAAACAAAACTTTTACGAAAATATTTTTTTATAGACGTTATCGCGCGGCAGCTTACTTTTAATGTATTTATTGTATTGTAGGTACTAAATGTACTCAAGCTGGTGTCGTTTTAAGAGACCCAATGGTTCATATATGAAGACATCTGTCACCGGGCTCCAGGATGCAGGTTCCGGCCCGGAAATTTGACTCTGGAGTTGTCAAATAAATTATAAAAAATATCATGTTGAAGGTTGAAAGTATGGCTTGGTGTCGTGTTTGGGTAGGTTATTTACGGTGTTGGGGTAAAATTTGCTCAAACTGTTAATAATGAATTTATTTTCAGAAGCTGAATAATCTTACATTCAAACATATGCCAATTTTATTGTCCCTCCGGGGTTGGCAGAGATAACAGTCTGCCACTTGCTTCTATTCTTAAATACTAACTTGAAATGCTTCATCTACTATCATTAATTTCTATTTATTAAAATAGGAAAAGTTTGAATCGGTCTAGGCGGGGTCTGAACCACTTTTCCTATTTAAATCGATTTGAATATTTAGCATGCAAAATGCTTTAAATATTTTATTAAAATTGTCTTGGGCAACCACGTGCAGGGCACGCCGTGATTGCGGCGGTAAGACCCATCATGGGGGAGTGGCTAGAGAGGCCACACGGTAGCCTCTCGTACCGTCAGACGCAGATTATCACCGGACACGGTAGCTTCGGGCGGTATCTGCATCTGATGGATATAGAGCCAACGCCTGAGTGCCAGCGTGGACTCGGGGCTGCACACGCTCACCGAGTGTCCGGCGTTTGAGACCGCTTTTTCTTTTTTTTTTTTTTGTTTCGGGGCCGCCACAAGCTCCCGCCTCGGCGGCGGGAGCTTGTGGCAGCCCTGAGGGTGAGAGTGCTCACGCTCTCCACCCTGCTCGCGGCGATGGTCCGCTGCGCGGATGCGTGGGCGGCCAGCGCCTCCTTCTGCGAGCAGGTCATGCTCGCGAAGGAGACAGCAGAGCGGGCGCGGCGCGATGAACGAGAAAGACTCGCTGACATCGCTGCACGCGCTCGAAGGCGGCTCGGGCGTCGGAGGGCGCAGACCTACCTCGGCCCCCATGAGCGCGGGCCTGAGGGTGACGGGTGGAGCCGTCCGTCACCCTAGCAGAAGCAGGCCACGGCGGCGGCGCGGATCGTAGGACGATGCGCGCCTTCTCACACCGGGGTTGAGTCGGGGACCGCGTGGTCCCCCCCTCCCGAGGAGGGCTAGAAATAGCGATGGATATGTCGCATGACAACCTCACCTTCGGTCCAGCACTACGACCCAGAGACGGCGTGCGGTTTAGTCGGTTCGAGTCCGACATAACCTCCCCCTCCGGCTCCGGAGGGGTGGGTATCCGTGGGGATTTCCCGCACGTAAAAAAAAGTGGTGTATCGACCAAACGACAGTTAGATTTGATCGGTCCGTCGCTAAGAGCGTTTTCACATTGTTCGGCCCGATATCGGATATCGGAGCTGAACAATGTTTTGGCCCGATATCGGATCATAAATCAAGATCATTTTGACGTTCATATGTGCTCTTTATGTGCCTAAACTGAATAAACGAAATTGATTCTTTGATTCTATAAAGATTAAAACAGCGACTGCAAGCAATTTTCGACGTTAATGACATTTACTTAGTTACGTGTCTTTTCGCCTTAATTGATGACGCTGATCACGAGTCTAAGAAAAAAACTCAATACCATGTCATGTCAATAAGGTCGTTCTCTTTTTTTCATCCCCAGCATCCCTATAAGGCTCACAGTGGTATCTCGTGCGCTCTCAGCTCATACGCGTGCTTTCTCATTATTTACCGCGCATACCTAGAGTACAGCAAACGCGGTCGATCTATATTACTTAATATGATTGCTCCACTGCTTACACTATGATGTTGAATAGTGTCTGACTATCAAGACATCAAGCCTCTCCTTTGGACTTCCAGAACGACCGTTCTAAAGAAGCCCGCATCCAGCACTTCCCGGCGACCTTGATGAGGTCTTCCTTCCACCTGGCCGTTGGGCGTCCTTCACCACGTTTGCCCGTACGCGGACGTCATTACTGAACTTTTTTAACTATCCGGACATCTAAATAAACGGTACTTTAACAGTTACTAATGAAACCCAGCGTATTATGGTTTCACTACATAACATTTTATAAGAAAAATAATATCATTACGAACCATCGTATCATCAATATATATTGCATTGTAGGCATTGTTCAGCCAGTCACAAGTTTTTCCCTAGCTATAAATAAAATGTGTTCGATTCTGCATATATTCCGAATTTATCATCTAGCAAATGTTGTTCGTCATATTTTCATTTGGTTTTTACGACTTATTATACTCAAACATAGTAAAACGCGCTCAGTGATCTAAAAAAACGCGAATACGTTTTGGGATTATGATCCGCCATACGTTCTGTGGTATAAAATTCTTATATTTCCAATGAAATGCATAGTTAAGACTGGATTTGTTTTATGACAATACTTTAGGAAGTGAGAAATTATGTTTTTCTATTCATTTATTTTTGATAATGGTGAATCTGAATCCAATTTCTTATTGTTTATATAGTAATAATAGTTTATGATACTGTTGCATAATAAGGGTTCTTATAACACGAGTTTTTTTTATATTATCACACGAGTGGAATAAGACCAAGTTATGTACAGTGTCATACACTACTTTATCTACTCTCATACTATAATACATAAACTAATTTATTTTACAAACAAAACCAAACTTTGTTTAATTTCATCAACATCGATTGCGCATGCATGTTTCTTTTTTTATTTCCGAATCGGCGGATTCTTTTTTTAAAGCAGAGGTTCAGTCCAGATGGAGGTTGTATAAGTGTATCGTTATGATTAAAAAGTTATTTAATGATATAGGTGTCCATACAAGACCTGTATCGTAATAAAACTTTTTTTTGGCCTGTGCGTAATGTTTGTCATAAGAGTTTTGATTTCAATTTTATAATCTTTGTATTATAGTATCAGAGTAGATAAAATAAGAAATTGCATAAGCTATAGTCTGTAATAACAGGCTTTTTACCCTAGAGTAGAGTAGCGGCAACAGGTCCATAATGACACAGGCTACAGCAAGTATTATAATAAGAATTAGCAAAAAGCTATTAGAACAAACGTACTTTTTTTTTACATAATATCGCGGTTTTATGCTGCCTGCCTGAGGGATGACAAAAATGCACCATTGTCAAATCCTATAAGCAGATGCTCGTACATATATCCTTCAAAATGTAAACCGCAGTAAGTTGGCAACAGTCTGGCACTTATGACTTAGAGGCTTGTGACAATGTTTGGCGAGAAATTTACGGCCGGCCATTACTGTGACGTCACCGTAGGCGGTATTTCGAACAAACGACTTTTGTTACGGACTGTAGAATAGTAGAATTATTATCGTCTATGGGTCGTTTAATTTTTCTTACGAAGTGATTACGCTAAAATTATTGAGATCATTATTAGTTTCCTGTTATGATAAAATAAGGTGGGGTGCCTCAAACTTGATGATAATTACATTTAGTAATTTTTACATTGTCTGATGTTTCTTTCTTTACAACGTTAAAAACTGGAATACTATATCATTTTGTATATAAGGTGAACGTATATAAGGTGATAGGAGTTCAGAATACATTAATGTATGTTTCCTCCTGCAGTTTTGAACCTAACTTGGAGTTACTTCATCGTTATATTATTCATATTATAAAGGAAGAATTCAAGACAGAGGTAGAATTACCGATGCTAGACATACGGATTTAGGGCTAGTCTAGATCTTTCTGTCTTCATCTTTTCATTTTCTTCAAATAATTTATGGAAAGAGACTTGTTAATTTATGCGATTAACAAAAAAATACAGTCACCTTGTGATCATCACAAGGTAACTGTATTTTAGATTAGAATATAATGTATTTTCCACAGTCCATCTAAATAGAATAATAATACGATTATATCTTCATGTCCATTACGTTAATTACTACGATAAATTCAAAATCGTATTCTCAATTCTCATCATTTTCCACTAATTAGAAATTACTTCGTGAACAACTTAATACAATGACAACAAACAATTGTTATTAATTTTAGAATTGTATTTTCAAAATCTGCTCGAGTTTTCAGTTTGTTTAAACACCAATAAGGCATTTGTTGTTTCATATAAAGTTTGTTTTGAAAATTCCAAAGCAATTGATTTTGTTTAACATGGCGTAAATAAAGATCAACTTTTATTTTCGTTATGGTAATCTTTCTTAGCATTAGATTGTATTAATGATGTAAGTATTTATAGACTGATTGAACTTAGGTTTTATTGTGTTCGCGGCGGTGAGTAAGGCAGCCAGAGCTCACTGGATAGTTTTTGTGCTATCAGTGGAAAGACCAAAGACTTGTCCTGCTATTCATAAAGACACGAGACAAATGTAGATTTGTCCATTTTTACTCTCAAGGAAATAACTATTGTAAATTGAAGTCTTAAAAATGCCACAGTGGAGTTTGTTGCACCGTTTCTTCTCCACTAGCACCTTGAAAGCGGTGGTAAACTTAGCTTAAGTAGAATTATTATTAACGGCAATAAGAAACAACCATGTTGTTTAAGATTGGACGAAAATCTTTGACTTTGACTGTTTTGGTTTCTATCTGTCGTTACAGAAACTTTTTGTTCTTACGGGGTCGGCAACACGAGTTTGCCCTAGGTCCCTGCTGTCACACACGCTCATAGGCCACATTAACCACTTTTTATCAGCTTCTGCTTCCTAAGTGGACAACTTTAGGTAAATATACATAATTTGAGGAAGTGTAGAAATGTATTATAACTTTAGAATTATAACCAGTTATTTAGACAGTCATAAATTAGATCAAACATAAATCTTTTTAGATTTTGCAATTAAATTGTGTTTGTCCATTCCAAATTACTCTAGGACTAAAAGGATTGATTTTACGTGTAACTTTACGTAGGCACCCCTCTTAAGAAATAAACCTCAATTGTTGTGCTAATAAACATGTGCAACTCATAAAATGACTGATCATCAAATAGATTTTACTTTGATGATTTATTTTATAGATTAAGACACAGGATGACTATACATCCAAAGAATCTTCATCCTCTGCATTTCTGCGAGGAGCACAATAATCTAATAGTATCATGAAATTCAACAATCGATATATCAAAATCTTTCTATTAAGGATAACGAAAAAAGGTCACCAGGTTTTGACTTCACAAATAGAGGAGCATGAATGAGAAATTGAATGTAGTATCTCAAATAATGAAAGAAAAATTGCATATATATTCATAATCTGTTACGCAATATTGCATAAGCCCCACTTGTCTTTCACTAATACCACTCATAATCACCCACCCCTTAACTCGCTCGCTCTACTGGAAGTGGATGAGGCTGAGGTAAAGACACTGATACTCTTATTACGTAACAACTGTGCTGTGGGCTGGGATGGGATCCCGCCAATAGTTCTTAAGCAAAATTGTGAGATACTGACACCTCCATTAACCCATATTATTAACACCTGCCTGAGGAAAGGTATTTTTCCTGATTCTCTGAAAAGGGCAATAGTTCACCCAATTCATAAGGGCGGTGACAGAAGCTGTGTCAACAATTATAGACCCATCTCGGTTTTAACAGCGCTCTCGAAAGTACTTGAAAGGGTTCTCTGTAACCGTCTTCAAAAATTTCTGGAGGCACATCAATTAATTTCCAAAAATCAATTTGGCTTCCGCACAGGAATATCGAGTGAAGATGCAGTAATGGAGCTGACACAGCTGGTTGCAGCGAACCTGGACAGGAGAACTAAATCCTTGGGTATTTTTTTTGACCTCACTAAAGCGTTTGACACAGTTTCTGTCACCCGACTTATCTCGAAACTAGAACTAGTCGGCGTAAGAGGACTTGCCCTCGATATCTTCAGAAGCTATCTACAACATCGTACCCAAAGAATCAAAATTGACGAGTACCTTAGCGAAGAGGCGACAGTATCGTTCGGCGTACCCCAGGGAAGTATTTTAGCACCAATTTTGTTCCAGATCTATGTTAACGAACTCTGTAACATGAAACTTCTGAATGCTAAGTTATTTTCATATGCCGATGACACTGCCATTATAATCTCAGGCACTAATTGGGCTAGCGTAAAAAGTAGCGCAGAACTGACTTTGACTAGAGTAACAGAATGGTTGAATACTAACCCTAAATCTTAAGAAAACATGCTTTATTCCCTTCGCACTGCGCTCCATAACATCACCAAATAGCTCGTTCGCAATAGTTGCTCATACTTGCCCACTACAGGCGGGTCCTTGCCTTTGTCCAAAGGTCACAAGATCGGAAGTGGTCAAGTATCTGGGGGTTCAAATCGATGCGGGACTGCGATGGGATAAGCATATCGAAACACTCACCTCAAGAACCATGAGACTCATTCACATCTTTAAGTCTCTCAGAAGTTCAGCAAATCCTGAAACCCTCAAGATGGTGTATTATGCCAGTCTGTCATTGGCTATTGTATACCTGTCTGGGGAGGTGCACACAAAACCCATCTGCTAAAAGTAGAAATAGCACAGAAGGCAATTCTCAAAGTCATGACTCGCAAGCCTTTCCGATACCCGACTGAACAATTATACCAGGATTGTAAAGTTCTCACTGTACGGCAGCTCTTTGTGCTGCGGTCTCTACTTAGGAAACACAAAAGTGTTACTCCCTCTAACCCCAATAAACGAAGCAACTATCCCCCAGGTACTCAGCACAAAACCACCTTCGCCAAACATCAGTATTATATACTTAGTACACATATTTATAAGCAAATTTACAGAAAACTAAATATTATGGACATGAATAAAAAAGAATTAGAATCCTATGTCACAATCTGGCTTCTCAAACAAGACTACTTACTAACTGAAAATCTTATAACATACATAACCTAACTATACTGGAACTTGAAATTAACTTAACTTGACATACATACTCTCACACACACACACACACACACACACACACACACACACACACACACACACACACACACACACACACATACACACACACCCTTACACATTAATTATTTATTTATTTATTTATTTTTTATTTTTTGTTTTTGATGCGTACACTGTCTCTTATGATACAGGATCCCCTAGTTTAAGAGACAGGGTTACATATTGTTATTGAGTAATTTATTTTCAACATTTAATTCCTTTTTCAATTTATACCAAATGTGTTAAACCGCCAATTTGTAAATGTTAAGCGTCATTATCTGTACTTAGCATGTATACTTTAGAACCAATCATTTTTTTTTTTTACTAAGTGGAGGAACTAAATTTATTCTTGTAGCCAATAAAGCGAATAGCTTGAATCCGCTGTTATTGGTTGTAAAAACAGAAACTACTTTCCGTACGACACCTATTTGGAGAGCTTAATGTAAGATTTTGAGTTTAACTGTGCTTGAGATTGTTGGAAATGATAGTCTAAATGAAATTAGTATTTTTCTGTTAGATGATAGTTATTGACGTATACGAGTATGATGAGCCCTGTGATATTACAACATTTACAGCAACGCGTTTTCTGAGTCTCTTTTGAGCAAAGCGTGCTGTGCGATGGTGGAAGAGGCACCCCGATCCACAAATAAGATTATGTATATCCAAATAATCTGCGCGCGCCAAGGTCTCGTTTCTTTCGGAACTTGGGTTCAACATATGTGCCGATAACTATACAACAGTATATCTAAGTGAAAAGGACTAATGTCAATTACTTTTTTAACCCTAGAATCATAAAAATCATTAGTTAGGGTTAATTATGATTTGTGCAGGATTGCACATTTACAAACTTGACTCATGAGTAAAAATAATTCTATTATTCGTAAAGATAAGGTTGTAAAACTGTAACAAGGAAATTTCTTTCCTGTTAACGTAAATAAAAGTCAAAATTATCAAAGTTACGACATCATTCATTCAACTTGAACTCAATTTATTCCGTTCTAGACAATACAGGGTTGAATATCCTAGTAAGGGACAGCATGATTGTCATTTTTTTTTGGACCAGCTTCGTCTCCGAGATATTTAAAAGAATCTACTACATTGCTTCTATCTTGATGAGAGGCAGTTTTTGATTAATAATCCTTATATAGAAAGAAAGAAAGAAAAAACCTTTTATTTAAGTGCAGCACCGATTATACAATTGATCATGTCCTATATATACTACGTTGCGTCTGATTTTGATATACATATTAACACTGACACAACAATGGACGCCTATGACCATATCATAAAGCATACGAAATCATCGATGCCTGCAATTTGGATTCGGCCTTAAATGTACCCTTAGTGGTATCCGTTCACGAATTGCTTGCTAAGAGCCTTAATCAACACGTCAAGAGGCTTGCTTTAGTCGACCGGGTCAAGAGCTTGGTGAAGAAAGTGGTACTTCTTGACTCTGGACGCTTTAGGACATTACTCTATCTGTAATTATTTGCATCATTGACACTCGGTACCGTGTTTATTAAATTTTGTTAGAATTTCTTTACCATTATTAATATAACTTGGAAGATGTGAAAGGTGTATACCAGCCAGAATTGAAGCAAATGAAAACATGTGATATGTATGTACTACAGTGGAAAAGAGTCTTTAATGTATGTGTAAAAATATCCTGTTATTATAAGTAATAGCGGAAGTATACCCTTAAAAAAGCCCCCCTTTAGAAGTTTACATAAAATCCTGCAAAATTTTATTGCAGGAAAAATTACGCTCAGTAATTATAATGGCCTGGCCCCACTTGCAGTGAGGACTCTGAATAACGTTGCTGAAAACCGTTTAATTCTGAAAGTTTCAGCGAGCAAGGCGCACAGGATGAGAGTGCCGTGGAAAAGTGGAAATATGAGTGTCTCTAATTTGAGCAACACTCCTAAGAAAGCTACTATAGAACTGGATTACGAAAGTTTCTCACGCGGAGGTGAGACAAGTTAATTGTAAAATTCTAAAAGTGACAAGGATTTATTTTGTAACTTCAACTTCAACAGGAGTATAATCTAAAATTCAAAGTTATTATAATTCCTCGGTTTTTAAGTTTACAAGTTTGAGTATAATTGTATTGTTTTCTGTCAGAAACGTTAGGTTCAAGTTAGATTTGTTTGCTTATAAGCTAATCCATAGGAAAGTAAATGGATTTCCTTTCAATTCCATTATAAACTTTGCGTTGATGCTTGTACTTCGGAGCCCGGGGTTTGTTTCCCATCTTTTTCTCCTACACTTCGCCCGGTCTTTGATAGTCCTGACAGGAAACCGGTGGCACGCAGGACACCTTTAACGATACCAAACCAGAATAGCAGAAACTCTTATCCATAGACGTTAATCGTTGCTTTTCTAAATTGAAAATTTACCGACTGTTTATGCTGGAGATTGATGGCATTTGGTGGAATCTACTGCACATATTGAATAATAATGAAACTTGTGCTTTTCCACACTTTATTTTGACCTGATCACCTGACCGGTTTCATTATTGGATGAGTAAAAGTGTCATTATTATTCAATATGAAATTTTACCATTCCTAACCAATATTTTGTGTTGTTTGTATCGAACAAGTTGCACTTCAAAGGGAAATCATGTAACCTAGTGGTTACATGATTTCCCTTTGAAGTGCAGTTATAGTTAACTTAAGAGGTCCTGGTAAGGTCGTACGCCTACGAGTATGTATAGTCGTGAATAGCTGGCGTGTGTATGACAGGATATCAGACCTCTTAGATTCCCTTGGAGAAACGAGAAGCGTGGCTAAAGTAAATTCTTATCTCCTACAAAATACATTGAAATAGTTTAGTTTGTACTATTTTTGCTGGCATACGACAAAATTAAATGCGCTTAATATACTATGCTGTAACAATTTAAAAAATCTGTATTATGGGTTCTCCAAAGGTATGTTACTTAAGTACATTAGAAAGTAAGCAAGTTAAAGTTCAAATTTCTTCTTCTAGTGTCAATGACTTACTGTTTACACTAAATGGTTTTGAATAAAATTGTGCTCATGTCAACCGTACTGGCAGTGGCTTTATTCAAATCGAAGACGATTCCCTGTCCCTTACGTCCATCCTCATGCACTGAAGACAGTGCATGAGGATGGACGTAAGGGACATGAAATCAAGTGCCTCATGAACTGCATGAGGGACACCAGACACATGCGCTTAAGCACGTGTCTCGCAGTTTAGCCTAAAAACCATTCTTAATACCTCAATGATTGATGATCAAGGTTTAGGTTTAGAAGAATCATTAAAAACTAATGAAACTTCAAGAGTCTGTAGCTCTTATCAGAACTTTAGTAGCATGAAATCAAACTGCCAATCGCTTGAGAAAAATAAAACTATTGGTCTTTCAGAACAATGGGGACGAACACAATGGTATCACCACTGAATAGCAGACATAACCATGCGTCACGTGTTTTACGCCCCGCTGTCGTTTGCATTGCATATTGCAGGCATCTACCTCCACTGCCATGAACGAAGTTTGCATTAACTTGGAACTATCATCATGTTAGAAACGTGTAAGTAACTTAAGCAGCAGCAATTTAGGAATTAGTATATTTTATGTCGAGTATTTTTTAATTATATTAAGTTAGTTATAGTTAGTATATCTAAAATCATTATATTTTTCTGATATTGCGTAAGAAGCATAATATTTTATTGTAGTTATATTTTATTTATTATATTTTCTTTTAAGATTTCAAGCCTCATAATTATTTTGCTGTGTATGCCTAGTGGTATGGGTAATGGACTGCTGAGACGAGGTCTCGGGTTCGATCCCAGGTTTTCCATGGCACACACCAATGACTTTTCGATGCTTTTCGAAGTTATGTGTGTATTTATCGCAGGTTTATAAGTGTCCAGTTAATGGCAATAGGCTCGCCACCTATTACATTGGGACCTAAACATAAACCGGCGAAATGTGGGTGCTAGCACCTCTGCCTACCCCTTCGGGGATAAAGGCGTGAGTTTATGTTATGTTATGTTATGTTTAGCTTAAGCACAGCTAAATAATGTATTTAAATATTTTAACTATGTTGATTTTTTTAAAGACGTCAATTTAATTTCACTTTGATTCGATCCTTTTTTCATTTTGTGTTTTATGACATATAGCAGAATTATTTATGACCTAATTAATCATTTTCTGTCCTCCGTGTTTATGACTAATATAAGTACAACCTAGTTTTACAAAGCTTTCTTACATAAAGCAACATCCAAATGTTCTTCACCATTGTCAATAACAAGCAAGAATTCCAAAAACCTAAAATACACACCGCAAAATTCTTGCAATCTCTGTTAAAATAAATGAAGCATATAACAAATCTAGTTCAGCTCACTACAACTGTACCACAACTCATAACTACAGAACACACCCATAAATCCGCCAAGCATTCTTAAATTATCACCCCACTTGTCACTCTCAGGAACAGTAGTAAAGGAAGTGGCAACACTCAAACGGAAAACATCACGTAGTGCCTTGCGACATTCAGATTCAGCACTTTCGTTGCAGCGTCCAACGGTGGCTGCTCATGAATAAATTTTACATGTTGTTTCCAAACTAGCTATTTGACGCGAATTTTGTTCACTTCGATGTTTTTACTCCAAGCGTGGGAAGTACAAAGATATGTTGTGTATGTTAAAATATGTACTTTATTTTAAGTTTTTAAACCACCTTGATCCTATAAATACTACACTTGTGGACACATCTATTGGCCCACCTTAGAGTTTAGGTTTCGATGGCCCCTACCTAAATATGATTGCTAGATTGAACAAAAACTATTGATGCAGTTTTAAACCTGATACATTTTACCATCTTTTTCGACCGTATCGTTTTAAATTTGAATTCAGAATACCACAGGACATGGAGCTACGCCTAACAAGTCGCGTATGCGCCTTGATGAGTGCAGTTGATTTTTGAATAAAAAACATGTTTTATCAAAATAAAGGTTTAATTATCGAATAAAGGTTTAATTTAATAACGCATGTTGCCTCCATGGGCATCTACGACAGCTTTTATACGATTAGGCATAGAGTTTATCAACCGTTCTATGAAATTTTAAGGGATCATCTCCCATTCCTCTTCTATGGCAGTTTTCAACTCCGGTATCGTCTGGGCAACTGGCTGACGAGCCCTAACACGTCTTTTTAGCTCGTCCCACATGTGCCCAATCGTCATGTCTGGGCTTCTGGCTGGCCAGTCCATAACTGTGATGTTCCTATCCCGAAGATATTCCCTGACGATGCCGGCCGTATGGGCTCTTGCATTATCATGCATAAAAAGGAAATTTAGGCCCACATAGTCCACATATGGCATCACGTGAGGTTCTAAGCACTCACGAATGTACCTTTCAGCATTTAATGTTGGCAACCGTGATCCCGTAACAACCTCAAGTTGAGTTTTGCCGCTCGCGGAAATACCGCCCCAGATAGTCAATGAGCCACCGCCATAAGCAACCCTCTCTTGAAAGCAGCATTGTGCAAAACGCTCTCCCTTACGACGGTAGACCATCTTCCTTCCATCATTGCCATGTAACGCAATTTTAGACTCATCAGAAAAAAGTACACGGCTCCAATGCTGCTGAGTCCAATTTAAATGAGTGCGCGCGAAAAGAAGACGCGCTGTTCGGTGCGTTCGCGTTAGTTTGGGGCCATTAGCTGGTTTGTGTGGTACCATATCGCGTTCTTCTAACCTTCTCCGAACAGTTCGAGCGCTCACAGATACTCCGTGGAAGTCGCGAAGTTGGTTTTGTATCTGAATGGAGGTAAGGTGACGATTTCTCAAGCTGATCGTCACGATGAATCGATTTATTTATTTATTTATTTATTTATTTAATAATTCATTGCATATATGGGTTACAGAGTAGTTGTTATAGGCAGTGGATACAGTTTCACCATATATCACCAATAGGCATGCAATTTTGGTGGCTAAATTACAAATTAGAACATTGTCACATCATTACAAATAGTCATTTCAAAATTCCTTAAATTTCAATTAACAATGTCAATAATATTAATAAGAAACAATTTTGGTGGCTAAATTACAAATTAGAACATTGTCACATCATTACAAATAGTCATTTCAAAATTCCTTCAATTTCAATTAACAATGTCAATAATATTAATAAGAACAATATAAAATAGAATAGAAATAATGTAGGTTGTCAGTTTAATTTTAGATTTTAATGTCTATGCATATTATGATGTCAAGATATAATTAATTTACTTTGTCAAAATAAAATTTACCTACATCGAATACTGTATGAACCGACCACACCACAACTAGGGCACCTTGTACTGCTGTAATGTCTTATCTGTTAGGAATTCTTTCACGGAGTAATAGCATTTTTCTGTTAACAAGTCACGGAGTTGTTTTTTAAACAGTTGTAGCTTAGATGCGGTTCTGATATACTCTGGTATACAATTGAAAATCCGCGGGGCCAGGCAAAAGACGCTCTCATGCATCAATTGCGTTTTACTAGCAACTATATGTAGTTTAGTTTGATGCCGTGCACGCGTACGATATTCAAATAATTCTGGATTATTTTTCACGAATATTGCAACCTCGAGTATATATATACATGGAAATGTTAATAATTTCATCGATTTGAAATATGGTAGACAGGAGTCAGGTGCATAAAAATTAAACATTGCTCTTATGCAGCATTTTTGGGCTTTGAACGCACGTTCGTGGTCAGTGCTGTTACCCCAGAAGATTACCCCATACCTAAGCGTTGAGCTAACATAGCCATGGTAGGCTGTTATTAAGGTAGGTGTATTTGCAACCTTCCTTAATTTCTGAAGAGCATACGAGAATTGGGCCAGTTTTTTACACACATATTCTACATGAAGTTTCCAATTTATTTTATTATCTATATGCAACCCTAGAAATTTTGTGGTTTCTACTTCTTCAACGTCATTGTTCAGGTAATGGATTTTTAAAGATTCTGTTCTATTAATTCTTATTTTGAAGTTCATTATTTTGGTTTTGTCAATGTTGATTGTTAGATTATTTGTCTTAAGCCAGTCCATAATTTGTACCAATGATTGATTAATGTCAGTTTCTAAATTTATTGTATTGTCATTATTAAAAAGTACTGTACTGTCATCAGCGAATAGCGTAATGTCATGTTGTGTTATTAAGGGCATGTCATTTATGTATATGAGGAAGAGCAGAGGGCCCAAGATACTCCCTTGTGGAACACCGAATTTTGTAGTACCAGTCTCAGACGTACTGATTTCTTCGGTTTTTGTTAGATCCTGCCTTTCAGTTCTGACCCGAGATCGTGGCTTTCCTTGGCGACGAAATAAACATTTCGGACCACAGATCGACTTAAATTAAGTTGAGCACTCACATTTCTTTGGCTGTATCCGGCCCTGGATAAGTGCCACGTCTTGGGCGGCGACTTCAGGCGAAGTATCCATAGATTATTGATAGAACCTCACCTTAATGCTAAGAATAATTTATGTTTGTTGCAAAACCAAAGAGAAAAATCACACTTTCGAGAATTAAATCCAAGTTAACGAATTGTAATACGTATTCGATTGTTTAATATCAACGAACATCCATCCTCCAAATTGTCTTTTGTTTCTTTAAATTCTGTGTTCGAAATTCAAATAAAACTATTGAATAAAATTATGAATGTGCCTGGTTCAAAACTGCATAAAAACTTTTTGCTCGCTCTGCTTTTCGCTGCTTTTTATATAAATTTTTAGCTAGGACTAAACGAAACTTAAAATGCAAGGTGGGCCAATAGATGTGTCCACAAGTGTATAAATGAGAAAGTTTGTAAAAAAAATTGTAACTTGATCACACTCAAACGGTTGAATCTTATAATCTTAATCTATTTCGTTAGCAACTCTAACGTATATATTTCCGGACTTCATGTTACTACTAAAAATTTCTATGAAATTAGCATGACTCGCAAATCAAATCCAAAACTTCTAGCATAACACTCGTACTCGCTTACTCTGTATGACCGAGGACACGTCTGAGAAATATGACCTGTCTGAACTCATAACTTCGAGGTTCTCAGCGAAAGTAGTCCATCACCACTAGTAGGTGTAGCACAACTTTGGTAAAGAGATGGGACTGTTCTAATGGTAAACATTCACTTCATAAGGAAATTCTCAGTTGGTGCAAATACGGTCACCCTCTTTTACTCGGGGCCTAAGCTATGTTAACATTTCTCTACAATCGGTTCAATACTTGACAAATACTTCTACACTATCAATTTGTTTCCTACAAAGCGAACTTCTGCACTGAAAATTTAGCTTAACAGACAATAGCCAAAGTAAAATGACAAAGTCACTAACAGGGGATTGTGGTGAAATTGCAGAGTACGGATCAATCCGTGCACCTAGATGTGGCCACTGGTCTGATGGCTCGTTTAGTACTGAAAGAGCGTTGGTTACAGCAGTTTTAGCTAAATATTTTTAATGAAAGTTAACAGTTATTTAAAATTCTTAGAATTGGAAGAATAGGTTAAAAGAGACCTCCGCTGATCCTCTGATCATAGGTTAATTTTGTAATAATGCACGAAGAAATAGACTGATGGGACTTGTTGTTGTGTTGGCAACAGATCTACTGTTGTGGACCGACCTTCGCATTATTTTGACGATAGCTTATATTACATCAGATATGAATCTAGGATAGATTCTAGAAGACGTATTATAATACTTCGATAATTTAGAGCTCGAGTGCACTCTTCCACGCCTTTTCTTAGCTTTGACGAGAGCTACTGCCGACCCCGACAGGAAAATCTGTGCCAGAGCCTCAACCGTTAATCAATAGGTGTACTGGTTTGCAGGTGAGACAGCACTGGGCTCTGAAGACCTTGGTTGGCTTCATATGAAAGAAAGAAAGAAAGAAACATTTTTATTTAGTGCAATGTGGTCACACAATACAGAAATTACACGTCAACTACATTGGAAGTATTGGAAGCATGTCCACTCATCAGTAATAAACATGCCTCCAAACTCCAAACACAGCATGCGCACAACCAATAACAGTGCAACCTACAAGTGCACCAAATGGGTGTCCAGTTCAGCATGTGCCGGGTAGAAACCTGACGCTGGTTTTCAACTGGAACCCGATGGGGCAGTGACACACGGACGCCGAACCGCCGAAGATGCGCCCACGTGTAATGAATCTACGCCGAAGCGACAATTATATTATAACAATAAAATAACAAAAATATTACTCATATGCATATATACACACACATACACACATATACATACATATATATGCATATATGTATATACCCGCCCATACACACACACACACACACACATACACACACACATACACATACATACACTTATACATGATATCCGGTACACAACATACAATAGTGGTTGATAAGTAAAAATAAACTAGACACAGTAGAACAAACAAGTAGAACAGTGATTTGACTGCCGTGCAGTTGCGTGTAAAGACAATTAGATGATTGAAATATTTGAGTTAACGCTATCCAGCCTCCTTTGAGCTTCCAAGAGGAACAATCTTAATCGTTTCCTAAACGTGGTAATTGTTTTAATGGCTCGCAACGGTGGTGGAAGATTGTTCCATATTTTGGAAGCCGAATAACGAAAACTGCCCCTAAATGCCTCAGACCGATGCCGCGGTATTGACAGTTGCTGGGAGCACTGTCTTCTAGCACACGATCTTCCGCCGGTAACCCAGCCGAGCTTGACAAGCAGATACCGCGGCCCCCCAAACTTTATAACACCGAACAGAAGACATGCCACATGCATTTTCCTTCGAGTTTTCATTTTTAAAAGAGAATTTTGACTTAAGTAAGATGTGGCATGTCCTCTGGCCGGTATCGAGAAACAGAAACGAGCGCAGGCGTTTTGAACACGCTGAATTAATCTTTCCGTTCGAGCCAACAAACGCGGGCCGTAAACTACATCTACGTAATTGAGCCTAGATAACACGAGTGACTCTGTTACACGAACCCTAAGCTCCTCGGACAGGTGCGGCCGCATTCTGTAAAGCACTTTTAGACGGTAAAAGCAATTTTGAACGGACTCCGCAATATGTTGTTCAAACCTAAGGGTAGGATCCACATACAACCCCAAGTTGCGAGCTCCAGCAACCCTGTCTATAGGCTCTCCCTTGAGGCTGAGGTTCAGGTTGGTGGGTACCCTACTAATCTGACTCTTAGTACCGAATAGTATATACTTTGTCTTGTGAGGATTTAATACTAGACAATTACTATCCGCCCATGCTGTTATGCGCCTGAGATCGTCATTCAATTTCACAACGGCCGCTCGACATTCACCGGGGTTAAATGACAAGTATACCTGCACGTCATCGGCATATATATGGTACTGACAGTTCTGAAGGCAGCTGACTATATCCGCACAGTATAAACTAGCTAAACTGAGATACTACTACTCACAAATCAAACTATCGATCAAAATAGTTTTTGATGGATGAACTGCATTATTACATCATCCTGTTAGTGCGAAAATAATAGCTTTAAAATTTTACTGTCCAGACTCAATTTACGGTATTTCTATGAGAATTTTATTGGACTGTTTCGAGTTATATTAAGCCATTACGAATATAACGTTTTCGATTCATATTTGGAATTTGATTCGCATAAATTAATTTTCAGTGTATGGATATGGATCTTGTAAATATTCATTATTATAAACAACTTTCATATTCTACACCGGTTTTATCAGTTCATGCAGACTTTTATGACATACAGACTTAGGAATACCCATTTTGTTTCTTTTACTACAGAAATTACTACCCTCTTCTTACTGACGGGTGAGGTGGTTATTTTTTAGACCTGAACCGACTGAAGCCGCACGTCCACCTCAGGTTTCATATACTGGAGCTTAAGGTGGGGAGAACAAGGCATTCCTCTACCTATAGAAAATAAGAAAACAACGACAAATAAAAAACTCTTTCCAAAATTTAATTATTTAACAACAAAACTTATACTTCATATTCCTTTTACTAACAACGTGGCTATAAAAGAAAAGCTTCCCCTTTAAAACTTTGCTCGTCCCGTGGAATTACAGCTAGCTCCACCCGCAGTAACTAATTTTGTGAAACAACAACTCATTTAGTTAAACTAAAAATTCAGATAGGCTCGGGTAAGCAACTTTTGCAGAATATGATTTAAACTTGGGAATTGAAAGAAATGTAGTTACTTTACTTAATTTTCAAGAGTCGTGCATCGGTAACTTAGTGGTTGGAGTCAACCTTACAATGGAAAGGTCTCCAGTTAGAATCCCGGCAATCACACTACTGACGTAAACCAACTCCCAATATAAACACTTTAGAGCGTTTTCACATTCATCCGTTATCCGAATTCCGATTTCCGATACGGTGTCGGACGCCGATAGCCGACCTCCGATAGCCAACGCCATGTGCTGTTTTCACATATATCCGATAAAATACGGCCATTTGCTCGAAAGCACAGACTAGTGAGGGATGCTGGAAAATAATAATTAATCGGACAATGTGAAAACCCTCTTAGTTTAACAGGAACGGATAATGAGAATACTAGTAATTTTGATAATTTTATGGTGGGAATTTTAATTTAATGAAGAAGATCTTAGACTTGCCTTTATAAAATAAAATATTTTTAGTCAAGTCCTAAAAAAAACTAAACGTAAACTAAATCCTATGTACCTGGCTGTACAATGTTTACTCTTCTTGGGCGAAAATGAATTTTGGTGCTTATAAAAAGCAATAATATTGCTTTGCTAATTTTAATTTTAGTTTCCAACAAAACGGGGAATGGAAACACTATATGTAATACTTTAGAATTTCTACCTGATTAAATAACACACGAACTTTAAACATTAACATTAGTTGGAGTGCAAAAATTCAATCAAAATACACGAAGATATGATTTTGTTGAGGTTTGTTATATTACATGCAATCTAGCAAATTATCCTGTAATTAGATAATAACGAATCCAACAACGTTGTACGAACAAATTCGTAAAATTTCATGCTAAGCAACAAATCACAGTCTAACTGGCAAGTAGTCTGACTATTCAAATGCAAACGCTACACCAGACCAACGCTCAAACGATGTAATTGCCGACCCATTGTGAGACTTTGATGGTTGAATTGCAGTATTACCATCAACCATTACCTGCTAGTACAAATAGTTTTACAATTTTATAGTCTAGACTCAATTTACGGCGTTTATACGGGCATTTTATTTGACTTTTTAAAGTTTATATTGGGCCATTTCGAATTTTACGTTACCAGTTACTTGCCGAGATTATTTGGATGGAATTTGATAAAGGAATTTGTAGTTTTAGTATATTTAAATGAAGGAAGACTTGCTGTTTATCATTATATTAGACGTAGATTATGAATGGGTAATACGAATTCGGCACACTAGTAATATGTCCTATAAAAACAATGCAATGTTGTTATACTGAAGTTATTGCTCTTAAGAATATAAATTAAATCATTGTTAAGTTACAAAATAACCCTTTGTTATTAGTCTGGGTAGTATACAAACAATCACTTCTAATTATTACATTGTTCAACGGTACTTATATAACAAACAATAGCTGTTTTCTATTGTAAAATTTTGGTTCTAAAACAAATATTCCCGAAATAAACGTAAAAAACATATTTCCAACTACTATAATATTCCCTATATCAAAATTTAGCCAGAACCGTTCTGCCATTAGAGCTTGTTTGAATAACAAATATTTAAACATCTTCACAAACTTTACATTTTATTAGTAGAAAGTCGGATATGCATAAGTTAAGACATAAAATGACGCTCTATATCTATTCAAGGGATAATACAATATTGTCCATATCGCCAATGAAACGTAAATGGCTCGTATAAAATTTATTTCGTCAGTACCTATCGAAAGGTATTTTTCGATGCGAGTCAAATGTACAATAATGTTTTATAGGTGATTGATAGTTTAGTCCTGTGGGGCAATTCTTTTGGTATTGTGCTTTTATTCTATAAGTTTTAACCGACTTCAAAAAGGTGGAAGGTTCTCATATTTTACGCAACCGTTTTGTTTTGTTAGTTAGTTGTTGCCTTTTAGGTAAACTGGGCTAAGATTTGAAAAATAACTATATTACCCGGTGATAATATTCAACACCTATTCAAGACCTTGAGTGAGTAAATAGGTTTTTGGCATAAGATCGCTGTAAAACTTATTTAAGAACAAATAAATAGCTCATATTTGTAAACTAAGAAGTCTGTAAGTATCCTACAGCCATTTCAAATAAAATATATATTATATAAAACAAACAAGTATTTGTCGTGTAACTTGATACATTAATTACATTACGAAATGATTTTCTTGGAATTCTATTTGAACTATATACGTTCAATTACCGGGTGTACATTAAATTATCGTTTTAATTATTATGAAATTGAATGTGACATTTTATGATATTTTAATTGAATAAATTGAGTTTATGGTAGCTATATAATGTAGCTTTAATAAAATTGGGTTGAATTTGTTTCTGCAGTATCTAATTATAAAAAATACTTGTACTTATTCATACCATTTAGGGGCAGAAAAGCACACTGCCCATCTGATAAAAACCGGTTGCCGCAGCTTTTGAACGTGTAAATCAACTGTTTCGATATAGGGCGTTATTACAAAATAAGTTACTTCTAACTTATCACTTAGTATTTGCCGTATCATCCAATTTATAGTAGGTACGATATTATGCATACCTACCATCCAATTCCAACGTTACTCATCCAAACAAAAAGTAAATATATGACAGCAATATATTCACGTTACACATTTTCTTCTTCTTTAGAGTACTCTATTTTATTGGTGTTGTCTAACAAAACAGACGGATAATGTAGTTTAGTTATTTGATACCTACGAATATGTATAAGTATATTCTTGGAGTGGAATTTAATATCACATTGTTGCTGGTGACCTTATATTGAATCCGTGATTTAATAGTACAGTCGACAAAATCAATAGTATCCCACCTTTACAAAAACAGTTGTATGTAAAGGTGGGATAGTACATATAACACATTCAAATGTAATATTTACATTTTTTATACCATCCAGGTGGCAGTGACAATGTTCACGCCTTTTTCTCTCCGGAGTAAGCAGAGACAACAGCTTGCACTTTGCCTTGATCCTAACATATTTCACTTGCTTCTTCTACTGGCAATCTGTTACTAATCCTTTTATGTAAGCCCGCCGGATTCGAGCCCTCTTCTCAAAACTTGACCAATTTGGTCAAATCAGTGTATGAAGCGCGAGGTGCGCCCCGGTTATATTCTGTAGCAGAATAGGTAGGGTATTAAGAAGTTTAACTATATTAAGATTACAAAAGTAAGACTTCTGCGTACCTCAGTGTTCAATACACATAGGTAAATGTATCCGAAACAAAAAAAAAAAAATATAGATATACTCCATCAAGAACAATGACGGGTTTCATTTCGTTAATCCCAAATAATTAGTTTTTTAATTAATCTTCTGACATATTAATGTAACATACAGAAGATAATGGTCCTTCGTATACGCCGGATAGTAAACAGCGTGTGCGTGAGTAAAATCCTGCAATATTAAAACTTCAACTTTTCTTCGTCTCTTTCGACGTTGCGGCCTTTGCGACGCCATCATCTTTCACGGTGTTTTTGGAGTCTTTACACGAAGAGCCTGCTCAAGAAAGTTGCTTTGCCAGGAACCTTACGTCGCGTTTGTTGGAGAAGAAATCCATATTGAAGGCAATTCTAAAGAAAAAACTACGTCTTTTGTGTTCCTACAAGGGCGTCTTAAAAGTGTTAAAATTACAAAATTTACGTCTGATCGAGGTGATCAGAGGGTGTGTTTAAAGAAATCATCTAAAATTTGTGTGAAAAGTGCGTAAAATTGGTATTACATCAAAAATAAAAGTGTTTTTCGTATTTTGTTGCGGCCATATTTTTGCCATTTGCACGTGGTCGTTGCTGCATTCCATTTATCAACGTGCGTAGGAATCAGAAATATCGGAAAGATCAAATTACTACAGGTGTATCCAAACGGCACATAGACATTCAAGAGCGTGCGTCAAGGCGACAACATTAGAAACCAAACGGAAGCGCTTGCCGTGATTTTCATTCGTTCATTGTTCGTTCTTTTCTGTGATTGATGTTTCGATTCTATTCTATGCGCAGACGCCATTTTGTTTAAATTATCTTGTTACTGTTGTTTCCTGGTAAAATTTACTAATTATACGAAAATATCTCCAATTTATAAAGTTACAAGTGTGTTCTATGAAAATTATCCATGTAAGTACTGTGGTATTTGGTTATTGAACGCAACTTAGCACGTTTTTCTGCACCCACGCATTTTATTCTTACACGTTTTTGATTAGGTTTTTTTTTGCATTAATTACAGTCTCTTGGTGTATCTTCAAAAATGAAGGCCAACGTTAAGGCGCTTAGAGCCGAAAGAGGATACGTTAAGGGTTCTCTTTCGCGCATCTATAACTTTTGTGTCGATGATGCGTTGTTAAAAAACGCGTCACATGAATCTCTGAAAGAGAAGCGTTCAAAGATTTCCGAAGACTTTCGTGAGTATACGCGGCTTAACAAAGCCATTCTCGTCGCTGCGAGTGAACAAGACGACGAAGATTATGGTGATTATGAAGACAAATACTTCGAAGCCATCAGCATATTAGATAGGGCCTGCAAGGGGCACCAAGACAACAATAATGATGCTAAACCTAGTAACAACTCTAGAGGTGAGTTTAAAAGCCTACCAAAAATTCATTTACAAAGTTTTAATGGGGAAAATATAGTTGATTACTATCCATTTATAAACATGTTTCGCTCAGTCATTCATACGGACTCCAAGCTAACTTCGTGTGAAAAACTATATTACTTACGGTCTTATTTAAGTGGTGAGGCCTTAGAGCTTATCAAAAATTTACCCTTAAATGATGAAAATTACCTGACAGCCTTGAAACTGTTAGAAAATAGGTATGAAAATACACCTAAAATTATAAATCATCATGTGACTTGCTTACTTGAATTACCTGGTTTTACAAAATGCACTTCACAGAGCTTACGCTCACTAATCAGCACAGTCAATGCACATCTAGCGGCACTAAAAAACTTAAAACAGCCTGTCGAGCACTGGGATATGCTTCTAATCAGCATTTTAGCCAAAAAAATTGACGTTTATACCTATAGGGGTTTCCACCTTGAAAGAGACGCTAAGCTATTGCCCACTTTATCTGAATTTATAACATATTTAGAGAAACGAGCTCTGGCAATGGAGAACACGTCCGAGGAGAAGCTGCCTACAGCCGGGCCATCTAAGCCTGCCAGGTCGGCAAAGGTCAGCGGTGCAGTGAGTGAAAAACCTCCTGTATTGTGTAAGTATTGTAAGCTTCCTCACAAACTTTATGAGTGTCAAAAATTTAAAATGGCTACAGAGAGAGAGATAGGTATAGTTTTGTTAATAAAAATAATTTATGTGTGCTATGTTTAAATGAGCATCGGGGTAAGTGCATGCTCCGCATTAAATGTGCTTTATGTGAAAAAAGACATAACACGCTTTTGCATTCCCAATTGCCCAATAGTGGGGAAGCAAGTCACACTGCTATTACTAATTATGATGAGCTTAGCATTGATAAAAATGATGGTACCGGGCATGCTGTAACCATGTCTAACATTAGCCCAGAGAAAGATGTTTTGTTGCCAACGGCTTTGGTTCGCTTACAAAATAAAAATGGCACCTTGACCTATGCTAGGGCATTACTGGATAGCGGCTCCCAGGTCTCTTTTATCACTCAGGCTCTAGCCAATAAAATTGACTGTAACATTCTACCCTGCAATCAAAAAATATGCGGTGTTGTGGAGGGAATGGTAAATAACATTACACAGAAGGTCAAAATTAATGTGCATTCCTCTATTAACAATTACCAAGTTGATGTCACTTGTTGTGTGGTAAAAAATATCACTTGTGATTTGCCCCAACATTCATTTAATATTTTAAAATTTGACATCCCCCCTCATATCACACTTGCTGATCAAAGTTTTAATAAAACTGGTGAAATTGCTTTACTGTTAGGGTGTGACATTTTCTTTCAGGTGCTGCAGCGTGAATCGCTGCCCATCACGCCGTCCGGCCCATATTTAATTAATACTGCTTTTGGTTATGTGGTGGCTGGAAGTTTGTCAGTCTCTTCAGGCAAAGTACTTTCTTCCAATCATTGTATACTAGTTAAAGGTAACAATTCTGATTTTTTTAACCTCTTTGAGGAAACAAATAATAATGATGACAGTTTTTTGTCAAAATCTGAACGAGTTGGTAATTATTCTGAATGTTCAAATTCTTTAGATTCTTGCTTATTAGAATTAAATGAAAATATAAGCAATTTCTGGGAGTGTGAAAAGGTTCCTACCGTTTTTAAGGAAGGGTCAACTGAACATGAATTAGCTGAACAATGTTTTAGGGCTTCGGTCAAATTATATAAAAAACGCTTTTCAGTTGCACTACCTCTTAAACTTGATTTAGAATCTGTTGAGTTGGGGGACTCTTTTTCTTATGCTTTGCATAGACTCCATAATTTAGAAAAACGCTTTTTAAAAGATGAGACTTTAGGTCAAAAATACAAAAATTTCATGCAGGAGTACTTAGATCAAGATCATGCTAGTTATTTTAACATTGAAAATTATGATTTAAGTTCAGGTAACATTTATTTCTTACCTCATCACCCTGTATTTAACCCTAACAGTAAAACTACCCCTGTGCGAGCAGTATTTGATGCTAGTATGAAAACCAAAAATGGGTTATGTTTAAATGATATTATGCTTAACGGGGATACTGTTCAGAGTGAATTATTTGACATTTTGGTTTTGTTGAGAACTTATAAATACATATTATTGTGTGATGTAAAGGCCATGTATAGACAGATTCGTGTAGACCCTCCCTACTGTCGTTTACAGAATATTTTGTGGCGTGAATCTTGTCATGAGCCTGTCAAATGTGTTCAGTTACAAACTGTAACATATGGGTTAAAAAGTTCTGCCTTTTTAGCTACTCGTTGTTTGATAGAACTGGCTGAATTGTTTGAAGATAAATATCCTTTAGCTTCATTTGTTTTAAAACATTCCAGCTATGTAGATGACATTCAATGTGGCAGTAATGATTTAATTGAACTTGAAAATATTAAAAAGCAGTTGATTCAAATTATGAATGAAGGAAGTTTTGCCTTACATAAATGGTATTCAAACCATGCTGAGATATTAAGTGACATTCCACTGGATTCTCAATATTTTGGTAACAGGGAGTTAGATAAAAATAATTTGTCTATGAAAACGTTAGGATTATCCTATGATGTTAATACTGATTCATTGACAATGCGTTGCCCTCCAACTAACACATTTGAAAGATATACCAAGAGACAAATGCTTAGTTTCATAAGTAAATTTTTTGATCCATTAGGATTAATGGGTGCAGTGTTGGTTCAAGCCAAATATTTAATGCAAAAGGTTTGGTTTTTAAATTTACAATGGGACGATTTTTTGCCCGAATCGTTAAACACTGAGTTTGTTGAATTTATTAATGATTTATGTCAAATGTCTAGCATTAATGTACCTAGAAATATTAACACTTTCTCTGCTCAAACTATAGAGCTGGTTGGTTATGCGGATGCATCTAATATCGCGTATGGATGTTGCTTATATTTAAGAGTTTATGATGAAAACAAAAATGTTAATGTTAACTTAATGTGTTCAAAATCCCGCATTAACCCAAAAAACAAACAATTAACAACACCTAGACTTGAGTTGAACAGTGCTTTGTTGCTGGCTATGTTAAGCAAAAAAGTGTATGACGTGTTAAGCTTGAAATACAATGTAAAAACTTTTCTTTATTCTGATTCACAGATAGTGCTTGCATGGCTTGGTATTGAACCTGAAAAATTAAATGTTTATGTACACAACCGAGTAAAGCAGATTCAAAAATTAACTGCTGATTTTCAATGGCACTATGTTCATACTAGTGACAACCCAGCTGATTGCTTATCGCGCGGGATCTCTCCCAAGTCACTCAAGACCGATGTGGGCCAGCTGTGGTTCCATGGACCACAATATTTAAGTAGTGTTGACTACATACATTGTAATGCCAATGTTAAAAGTAAAGTAACAGACATACCTGAGTTAAAATCAACTAAGAATGCAATGTCTAGTTTGTGTAATGTTAAAAATTCATTTGATGATTTGTTAAACAAATATTCTAGCCTTGACAAGTTAATTAGAGTCATGTGCTATGTAAAAAGCTTTATTGAAAATTGCAAAAGCAAAGATGTAAACAAGGAAAAGGGTTTTTTAAAGCCTGAAGAATTAAATTCTGCATTATTAATGATTGTGAAATTAGATCAAAATAGACATTTTTCAGAAGAAATTAAAGTTTTGAAGTTAAAAGAAAATTTAAAGTCGCAGTTAAATAATTTAAACCCATTTCTTGATTCACAAGAGTTGATGAGAGTCGGAGGCCGGCTGCAAAATGCAAACTTACCTTTCAGTCAGCGCCATCCTATAATTTTGCCTAAGAAATCAAATATAACTCGTTTGATTATATTAAATGAACATTTGCGTTTGAAGCATGCTGGGCAGAAATTAATTCTTAACAGTTTAAATGAGAAATATTGGATTATTAATGCTAACAGAGAAGTCAAAGCTGTCTTGCATAAATGTTTGATTTGTTTTAAGTTAAAGGCCAAAGCAGCTACCCAGCTGATGGGATCTCTGCCAATAGATAGAGTCAGGATGTCACGTCCTTTTCAGAATGTAGGAACAGATTATGCTGGACCTTTTTATGTAAAACAGACTAGAGTCAGAAACCCTGTCATTACAAAGGCTTATGTAGTTATATTTGTTTGTTTCACAACAAAGGCAGTTCATATAGAACTTGCTTCAGACATGACCACTGATACATTTCTAGCCTGCTTAAAACGATTTATTTATCGCAGAAACAAGCCCACAAAGATTTATTGTGATAATGGTTCATACTTTAAAGGCGCCAATAATGTGCTTAATGAGTTGTATAACATGCTAACCTCCACCAAACATCAAAACGACGTTCTGAATTATTGCAATGGTGAAAGGATTTCATTCCATTTTATTCCCTCTTATTCTCCAATATTTGGTGGCTTGTGGGAGGCCGGCATTAAAAGTATAAAGTACCATCTTAAACGTGTTGTTTCAGATACTGTATTAACCTATGAGGAGTTGTACACTGTGTTAGTACAGATTGAAGGCATTTTAAATTCGCGTCCTCTAACGCCAATGTCGAGAGATAGTAATGATATGTCATACCTAACGCCTGGACACTTCCTCACTGGTTCTCCACTTGCTTCTTATCCAGAATTAAATTTAACAGATGTTAAGGTAGGGAAATTAAGTTTTTGGAAAAAATGTACACAAATGCAGCAACATTTCTGGAAGCAGTGGCATAAACAATATTTAGTAACATTGCAAAGAAGGCCCAAGTGGCAAAATACTCAACCTAATTTAAAGGAAGGAATGATGGTCTTGTTAAGAAATGACAACATTTCCCCACTAAAGTGGCCAGTAGGCAGAATTGTAAACATTTTACCAGGTAGGGATGGTAAAGTTCGAGCTCTTGATGTTAAAACTGCCAAAGGATTTATTGTTAAAACAAGCATAATGAATATCTGTCCCTTGCCAATTAGTGATTAATTTTTTTTGCTATTTTTGTGTAGCATAAGAAGTAGGTATTTTACTTACTTATACTTCTGAGGACTTCTAAGAAAGTCATTTTGTTTTTCTTTTCTTTACTTTTTTTGTTAAAATTCATTTCTACAGTAGAAATTTAAAATTGTTTAAGTTCTTATTAAAATAATGTTTGATAAGTACCTATGTAATAAATGATACCTAAATAGGAGTGGCTGCGCCCCCCAATCTGTTCAATACACATAGGTAAATGTATCCGAAACAAAAAAAAAAAAAAATATAGATATACTCCATCAAGAACAATGACGGGTTTCATTTCGTTAATCCCAAATAATTAGTTTTTTAATTAATCTTCTGACATATTAATGTAACATACACTCAGAGAGCACAATAATCATCGTCATTATCGTTCCCGTCGCATCCAAGGCTTAAACTCGGAGTTCAGAGTCCGCCTCTTCTTGATATTTTTCATAAAACGGCTGCCATCTGAACTCTTTTTTAAAGGAGGTAGGACACTACAGTATTCCCGTCCAATTGAGCAGTCCAACTGGGGAAGTACCTCCTAGCTCACTGAAGAGTTTCTGTATTTACAGGGTTGAAAGCACGAGTGTGACTCCCCTGGTGCTGCACACGTCCATAGGCCATAGTAACCACTTTCCATCAGATGGGCCGCGTGCTTGCCTGCCATTGGCGAGATCACAGTTAGCCTAGTAGTTGAACTTTCCAGGGATCTAACTACCCGTAGCTACTAAATGGTCATACGAAAAACGGGACAGTCTAAAATAGCATCGAAATTCATGCAACAATGATATCATTCAGTTAGTTGAACCACCGAACACATTAAAGTTAAGAGTTTCGTTCACCCGATCGAGACAATCGAATTATTTCGCACGGGTCCCCGTAAAACGCGGTTATGAGCTGCGGCGGGAGCACTAGCATTTTTACATCTATACTTGACGCTCGGTTTAAGGCTCGTATATGTTACTCGGTTGTGTTGCGTGAAATGTTACCGCTACAACCAAATAAATCCTACTAATATTATAAATGCGAAATTTTGTGAGTATATATTATAGTTTTATAACTTTTAGAATGTTGTGCAGTTATTAGTATGTCTTGTTAAACGAATAGAAGTAACTAGCTGATACTGAAATTTTATTTTGTTTAGAGTTTTTTCAATTGGATCTATGCCTGGGATAACATTAGCCTATATGTTATTCCAGCCAGATCCTTCAAGCCGTTAGAGCGTCATTAAATAAAAAACATCCAAAAATCATCACAAAGTTTCAAATATTATAATCTTCTTCTTCTTCATCCTAGCATTAATCCCAGTCGCATCAAAAGCTTTCAACTTGAAGTCATTGTAAAAAAAAAAGACGGGTTGCACTCTGGGAGTGCCGGTAGAAGTGAAAACATTTTCTTTATTTCTTTCTTCGTTATATACATAGAAAAAGATAAAAAGAACATACCATACCATACCTATAATATAGCGCCAATTATAGAACCTATCACTAATTTTCTGCTAATTTTCTGTCAGAAGAAATGAATAAATTACAAAAAGAAAAGATAATCACAATAAGTAATAAATTACAAAAAGAAAAAACAATCACAAAAAATCCCTGAATGCCAGGAGGTTTGAACCCGAGACTCTCTGAAACTATAAGGACTTACAGTCGAAGTGCTTACCGTTTAAGCTACGACGCTACCTATTGTAACTTGCAAAATAGATAGTCTGTACCTAATCTTGTATGACGTCAGTCGTCGGTTACGATTCAAAGGTCAACTAATCCTGACGCTTCCTTAACATTTTACACCCATCCAACGCCGCTAAAGAAGTTTTCACTTCAATAACATCCTTTTTAAATGAATTACCAGAATATGGTAAATGACAGGCTGTGGCAATCTTTATGATCGTAAGTCATTTATACCGGGTGTAAAGGGATCACTCGCGAAGCCGAAAGCCCCTAGTAGTACTCCGGGTACACTACATATTGCACCTTTTATTACACAGAACTATGAATGATAATTTGAATTTCATAACATTGATTAACAACCGTTACTGTGACGTAATCTTCACTATTGTGTTAATTCCCGCAAACATTATTGTAATGCTTAAAGTTTATGTTCGCATAGATCCAATTGAACTAATTCCCAAATCCAATTTCATTACTCAAAATAAACTTAAATAGTTTTTAAAATAATGTACAAACTATAGTGCTATTCGAATTCATTTGGAATACTGACAATATTGAATAAACTCATTTTACATCAAAGGCATTGTATATACAAAGAACTTTGATAGTTTCAATATCTTCATTTAAATCCAAATTAATCTAAAATTTGAAGGAGATGGAGATTACCACTATTTAATAGTATGGAAAGATAGATAATTTAATTATTGTACAAACTTGTGTAATGTATTCACTTAATTATACAGACAAAGCAGCATAGATTACAGTCACTTTATTGAAAAAGAGTCGTTAGCTTAGAGGTTAAGGTTAGGGTAGGGTTAGGGCCTTACGATTAAGGGTCCCGGATTCGAATTCTGGCCCCATTTTACTACCGGTGTGAAAACGGTATGAAGCAATTCAGTTTATGGTGAGTTTTAAGAGGAATACAAATATTTTGGTTACTACATAATACTCTTTAAAAACATAATAATCCTTCATTTATTTTTTATTCACAAAAAATAAATAAAACCAACAACACAAACATATCATAATACAAGTTAAGATATAAATTCCAAACACTTCACATTTTAAACGCGAAACAAATTAGCACACTGTACATTTTCACAGCCCCGTTCCATTTGCGCATCTACATGTAAATCGACATTTTACACCATTTTGTTGACCATTGTATTTTAATACTGTCAAAGTTTATTTTGTTTACTCGCGGACAATAATAGCTGAACTGTGTTAGCAATGACAGCTTCCCTATCGAGCGTAACATCGAAATAATTCATTTGTTTGTTCAATCGAGAATGAGCGTTCATCAAATAAACCGATAAAATCAACTGGAATTGAAACCTAAGTTTGTATTTTCAGTTTTATTATTTCTGATACAATCTTTTCAATTGAATTTGAGAAAGCCGAAAGAAATAAAGCCGCCGAGCTTGGTGAGCCACCAACACACCATGAGATTCAGCTGAGTCAAGTATTTACCCGTCGGTAATGTAATGGCCGAATTATGAATCCACGATCTTCATGTCTCAAAATTAATACCTTAGCCACTAGGACATCATCTTCATTACGTGCTTACACCTGTGTATTCTATTACATTCTTACCGAGAAATGTATAGCTACCTAATACTAAAATGTCCCTAAATACGAATCTTGAACACGATTGCCTTCAGGAGTTTTTCTCATTTCCTAAATGTTTTTCCAACAAATGTTTACATAGCTTCATATACAGAGTGGAAGATTTTGACCTTACCTAGAGGGAAAGTACTTTAGATACTGGAGATAGAAAATTCTACTCAAAGAAAACATTCGTTTATTTTTAAAAGAAAAAAAACTGCATTCTACGATTTCAGAAAACACTCTTGCCACACACAGTAATCGAACAGACTAAAATCTGAAAAAGTAACATCCTGTATTTTTATGGCATCAATCGATAGTGGCTATCATAAGGAACAAATATCTCTAATAAACATGGCAAATTAAATAAAAGCAAGTCCATAAAATGTTAACTAATAAATTTAATGCCAGCAAACACTGCACTTTTACTCAAGGAGCCATCAGATACTGAGGTATATGATGGCTTCTTCCAACTTGATGAGTCAAATTATCTTTAAAACCAGATATGAGTACTAAATGAATTCTGATTTAGAAAATAACTTTATTGGGTAGCTGCATGAGGTATGTAGGTTACCTACCTAGTCCCTGTTACATCCGTGGTAATTTAGGGCGCTTGATTGGATACCGCCACGCGGTGTACCCAGAGCAATGGTGATGGCGAGAGAATTATCCTATTGGTGGTTACCTTATAACCTGTTAAGGGCATGCGGTTTCAGTCGGTTAGTGTCTGATATTGATACCCCTGCTAACCAGCGGCGGTGACCGCACGACAAAAGGGCCTTTTATTAAATATAGAATTTTATTGTTAATATGGTATCAGGTGGACCTCTGAGTTAAAGTGCTTTATTTTGTCAAATATAATTTTTAAGTTTAAATTTCAAGTATTAACTTTCATTTAATTGACCATGTTTGTTGGAGAGATCCTTATGATTGACCCTATCGATTGATGCCATAAAAATACAGGTAATTTGGATATTTTGCCGGATTTTAGCTTGTTCGGTTACCGGCGAATTTTGCGAAAACATTTAAATGGCGTTTTATTTCTTTTCAAAATAATGGGAAGTTTCATTCAAATAAAATTATCTATCTTCAGTATTTAGAATACTTTCCCTCCAGGTAAGGGCAAAATCTTCCACGCTGTATACATTTTTCTTCCCGGTGTCGCAAGATTGAAGTACAATAGAAATACTTGCTAATGGATCGCGTTCGCTTTTCACGACATCCGGGCGTTGGTTGATTTTTCTTTAATACCGGTCACAATCTCGAAAGACAGAACACAGATGCTTCACACCACTCTTTTGTATAATGTTAGTTTATTTTACTATAGATAGAAAAAGGTATTTTTTGTATAAAACAAGCTGTGAAATGATGTTTTGTTGTTGACTACAATATGGGGTTCTTCAAGAAGGGATAGATATACACACTTCATAGAAGATACAGCTGTGATGTCCGTGGTGTTGCTCACATACATGGGCCACTGTAATCACTTTTCATCGGGCGGACAACCTGGTATAAAATACTAATAAGGCAGCAAAATTATATGAAAGACAAAATTGAATCCGTATAGTCGTTAAAGGCTTTACGGTTTCCTATTCCTAATTTCTACCTAGTAGTTCGTAGTCAGACAGATGCCCTGTTGTTTATGAAAAGAGTGTGAAAAAACACTAGCTTCTCCTTTGGAATTTTTTTCAAACGTGACGTCCGTATAAGCTCCCATAAAAGGACCTAGTGTACCCACGGCATTTTCTTAAAATGTATTCAATCTGATCGACATACGTACACCCAAGTCAACCCTTACCAGATAACTACCCCATACCTTATAATGAAATCAAAATCGTTAACGATTGTCAATCACATAGGCATCCCCTATCATATCCTTCTCAATATAGAAATTAAATTAAATGAAATCTCGTAATCGTGTGTTACATACAATGTAACGCTTATGAAGGTCAGAATTTACATTTATATTTGATACCTGATTTTAAATGCAAAATATAGGTCGGTAGATAATCAAATTCATGAATAAATTCAAGGCCACTCTTTCCGAATCGCCAAGTTACAGTGTTTTTACAAACGAAGGGAATGTAACCAAAATACTGGAAAACATAATAATTGTTGTAAATAAAAAAAGATTGCGGATTGAAGTGACTACATTATTTACTAACGTAGTGGCAGTATACACTCGAGTTCTTAATCCATTAATCTATTGTAGTTATAATACAAAATATATAATTATTACTTTTTCTAATGATAATATTATTATTGTCATAATAATTATTACTAAAAATATGTTTATTTCTAAGCACGCGTTTCAATTAGCCGTCTCAAGATTTACGTAGGCATAGTAATAAAATTCATGGCATATTTATCCTTATGTTCACGCTTTTATAAAGTTGTAAGGGGCTAATATAAACTAAAATATTATATAAACTAAAATATTAAATAATAATTTTAGTCTGTTCGATTACCGCGTGTGGCAAGCAAATTGAATTCAAAAATATTTTTAACAGTAACAATTTGTTACCTGCATCGCTTTTAAACTATGTGTCACTTGCAACTAGCGGCGGCCATGATTGATTGAATGACGTATTCCAACACTCGGTTTTTGTACTGTGTTATTTGCTAGGTGTGCAACTGAACTGTTTCAAGTACCGCTGAAGGGTCAAACTTAATCGAGATCAAAGGGTTTGCTGTAGCCATCATGGCTTACTCTTATAAATCAATAGCAAAATTTCCCTTATTTTTGAACTTGATATGATTTGTTTTTAGTATTTTAACTAATACTGAGTGCCTAATAAGTAACGTATAAAATAATTAGAGAGTCTAGATAATAATAATAATAATATTTTTTTTATATTTTTAAATAGACGTTCTTCTATGTTTTTTTTAAATGTATATTTAAAAATGTTATTTATAAGTAGTTTAAAAGTAAATAAAGAGATAATAATAAAATAATAATAATAATAAATAATAATTAATAATAATAATAATAAATAATAATTCTGTCAAAATTAATTCTCATTTAGAAAAAAAATCGATTATATCTATCTCTCAGAATGGATGTAGGAAAGAGCACTAAAGAGCTCCTTTTAGTTGACATGGCCATTAGTCAACAGGTGCGTCGTAAACGTAAAAATCTGGCTATATCCTGGATAGACTTTAAGAAGGCTTACGATTCTGTACCGCATACATGGCTTCTGAGGGTCCTAGAGTTGTATAAAATTGATACAACTTTAGCGACCTTTTTGAAGGCATGTATGGGGCAATGGAAGACGGCCCTTCACTATCCAGGATGTTGCCAGACAAACGATGCACCCATAAGAATTGAGAGGGGTATATTCCAGGGTGATAGTCTGAGTCCCCTATGGTTCTGTCTAGCACTGAATCCTCTAAGTACTATATTAGAGAATATCGGATTCCATTAAGCTTACAGCTATTTCTTCAACCGAAACCTACAAATATCTAGGTATGTCGCAGGCATTAGGAATACCTGAAGCTGGCATGAAACAGGCACTGCAGGAGCGTTTCTTTGGCCGCCTGAAAAAAGTCTTAAAAAGCTCTTTATCGGGCGGTAACAAGGTGCGCGCTTGCAATGGTTGGGTCATGCCAGTCCTAATGTACTCCTTCGGCATACTTAGATGGACTCAGACGGAACTAGATGCCCTGGATAGAAGATTTCGTACACTGTTGACCGCATTTCGGATGCACCACCCCCGATCTTCCGTAATGAGGTTGTATATCCCGCGGAAACTGGGGGGTCGTGGCTTTCTAAATGTCAAGACCCTTCATAATCGTGAGATATACAACCTCAGAGAATATTTCTTACGTGCAAATACGGATATGCACCGTGATGTGATAGCAGTGGACAATGGCTTAACCCCTCTTGCGTTGGCTAAAGAGAACTGGCGCAAACCTGTAGTACTTGGTACCGCTGATCGCAGGGAGGTATGGATGGGTAAAGAACTACACGGACGGTTTTATCGGGCCTTAAATGGACCCGATATAGACTTGAAAGCGTCCGTATCTTGGCTAAAGTTCGGTGATCTTTTCGGAGAAACCGAGGGTTTTGTCTTTGCAATTACGGACGAAGTTGTTATGACGAACAACTATCGGAAGTACATTCTGAGGGACGGTACGGTAGACATCTGTCGGGCATGCCACCGCCCCGGAGAATCTCTCAGACACATTATTTCCGGTTGTTCTCGTCTTGCCAACGGCGAGTATTTGCACAGGCACAACCAAGTGGCCAAGATTCGACTTCGGAGGTGCCATACTACAAGTATGTGCCCGACCCAGTTTTCTAAAATGGTCGTGCCATATTATATTGGTATCGATCTATCATCACGGACAGGACTATTGTCGCTAATAAGCCTGACATAGTGGTTATAGATCGATTAGAGCGCCTTGCAATGATTGTTGATGTCACCATTCCTCATGACGAAAACCTCATGAAAGCCGAAAAAGACAAACAAATAAAATATTTGGATCTGGCTCATGAGGTTGTCGACTTGTGGAATGTAGATTCGGCAATCATTGTGCCGATAGTCATATCAGCCCATGGGCTGATTGCTAAGAGCCTCGATCAACACCTTAAGAGGCTCTCGTTAGGCAGCTGGCTCAAGGGCCCGATGCAGAAGGCGGTACTCCTCGACACGGCACGTATTGTGAGGAGGTTCCTTTCTCTGGAGCCCTAGCCACCGGTAGCTTGGTCCCTGTGCCCGATGCCGGTGGGACTCTATTTTTTATATTTTTAAATATATGTTTTTATATGTGTATATGTATTTAAAAATATAATTTATAAGATTAAAAATGTTAATAAAGAGGAATAATAATAATAATAAATAAAATTCACTTATTTTCAAACCATTGATCCATAGTGTTAGTAACAATTTAACTTAAGAACTAATGTTAGTAATTATAAATAATAAACAACATTCCACTACCTGTGACACGTGTGGAGTGTCATCCAGTGCCGCAACAAGGGAGAGTCCCACCTTTCCTTAAATATAATGATGAAGCTTTTGACTAGTATCGAATTTTTATATTAATAATACTGATCGTCGTCTCGCGAGTGTAAGCATTGAAAGAGATGGGAGTGTCTTTTCACTTTATCAGAAACATAATTTAACGATTTTAAGGTTTGAATTTCTTCAAAGCAAGATATTCCTAAGAAATATTATTTACTATCAATATTGAACCCACAAAGATAAAACACTTCTAACCAACACTTTACTACGGTTCACCTGTTCTCTTATTTTAATGAAATACGGACCTGAACATTTCTTGGCTTCATTAATATTAATGGCCAGCCTCAAAGCTTCGAAACCCTTGTGTCTGTTGTATTTATCTCGTCACTTTTAAGCATGACATAGGTATCTTGACTATTAAGATGGTACAAATTGTTTACATTATTCAACAGTCGGCAAATTGGGTGTTTGTTGAGTTAGATGGCGAAATAATCAGGGTTTCTAAGTAGAAATGTTCCACAGGGGATTTGGAAGGTAAGAAATGAAGATGGTAGAATTCCGGACAGACTTAGTTAATTGTAGTCGTGTGAGTCTGTACAGGTGGCTGAGCACTCAGGGCTTGTATAGAATGTGATTACATAAGTTCTCATGTTCTCAGACTAGAGTAAATTAAACACTATTGTTAACTAACTATTGTTAGCTAGCATAACTGTTTACTTAAATCTTATCGAGGGTAAAAGTTACACAACTACACTTTCAAATTAGTAGACCGTTATTTAAAGAATTTACCTGTATATTTGGATCCTATTTATTGCATTTATAAAATAAATGTTAAATCCTTTTAATACTTTTTTAGCAATAAATCACATGATGGTAAACACCAATGAGCGAATACCAGAAGTATTATCAGAAGTACTGCTCGCACGTTGCTAGTCTGCTCAGAAGAAAAGAATTTGGGAAGACAAGCTGAGAGTGGAAATACGGAAAGAAAGAGTAAAATGCACTATACCTACTTGATCAACTAAAATGCCACGTGACTAAAAAATGTTCTACTTTTACGCGTCTAATATACTTAGATAATAATCAAAAGCATTTTTAACTTTAGATGTATGTTCTACATGATGGTGTGATGGTGTTCTAGTTAAAATCACCATTAACTAATTATTTTCAGACAGAAGTACTTTTGGCTGATAAAGACTTTCATAAGTTATTTTCAAAGTTTATTGGATGTCTAATGATTGCAAAAAATGTTCTCTAACCCAACATGCCATCAATAAAATTCTCGACCTATAAATATCACTAGAACAACCTTGCCATTATTTATGAGCATATTTTACATCTAAGATTATCTATAAATAACGTCTTCTGTGTCACCAATAAATCTATTAGCTATCGAGCTGCTACAAAAGTAACGCTATAAGCGACTAACATAAATGAAAGTCGTAAAGATATTAATAGCAAAACTTTCTTTCTTAATCCCCTTCATCAATCCAGTTCTAACAAATAGTCCTCAATCATTACAGTTGTAATAATATTTTATATGTAAAAGTTATTTCAAAAAATGATTGTTTAACGTTGTCAATGCTATAGTATTCAAATGAAAATAACCAATAACCAAAGTATTATTATTATGCATAAAGTTGTAAATTGGGAATAATATTTGTAACGGTAGGAATTTTGAAATGTATATAGTATGGTTTAAAATCAAAATGAGAAAAAAAGCATTTATGGGTATCGTAGGTATGTGTGGGCCAGTGAGCTCAAACCCATTCTCAATTGTTAACCGGTACATCAGCTGCAGATTAGCTGACGAGGCTCTGACGTATTTTTTTTCCTCTCGGGGTTGGGTGGTCAGACAGCAGTTGCTGCCGTAAATCCAAAATAAGCCTTATCATTAGAAAGTGAAGAATAACAAACTATCTAATGCTATGATGATGATGAAAAATTTTATAAATATTATGCGTTGGTAAGTTTTGTGGATTGTGATTGGATATGAGGCATCTCGCCACTAGGGAGTGTGGTCGGCCTGATATGTTTCTGGCTATCACACCTGCCGCAACTGAGGACCCAAAGACGGCGTGCGGTTTTAGTCAGTTCGAGTTGGCGTAATAACTACCGCTACCGGCGCCGGTGGAGGGGCAAACGTGGGGGATTATGCATTATAAAAAAGGATGTGACCGTGACTTAGACTCACATAATTAGCGATTATTGCTAGTGACTTGATATGAAAACCTTAAGATATGAAATTTACTTTCAGAATTTACACCTGTGAAAGTAAATGTTTTAAAAACTTCAAACGTGGAGACCGACTTAATAGCTTTGCGTCAAGGAAAATGACTCTAGCCACATCTCATAAAAATATTATACATTCATCACTGCGCCAAAATTAAGCTACCCCAAAAAGTTTGAAGTAATGAACCCAGAAAATGAAGCCCTAGTAATAATTTTGTACAAAATTGAGCTGTAGAGGCCCGCTCAAAAATTTAATCTTAAGAAAAAATATGCAGGAGCCACGTCTAACAGCCTCCTCGAAAATACAAAAAGTAAGAAAGAAAATGCAAAAAGCAAAAATTCCTCATAAATATTTATTGCGTGCTAATATTTCTGCTATTGTAAAGGTAAGCAAAATTCAGCTGATTGAATAAAATAAACTTTTATAATCGTGACACAGATTGGGTAAGAGTTAACAAGATGTTATTTTATTGATATTTTTTATACTTGTAACAGAAATTTGTGCTTTAGTTACCATATATTATCTATATTATTATATTTTCTGAAAAAAATCACTGGAGGGTTTTTGTGCTATCAGTGGGCAGACCTAGGGCTTGTCCTGTTTTATCTTTTACACTGACGGCACAGAAAATCTCTGTTTTAACTGGGTCAGCAGCGCGAGTATGACACCCTGTTGCACACGTCCATAGGCCACGGTAACCACTTTCCATCAGGTGGGCCGTGTGCTTGTCTGCCACCTAAGTGGTATAAAAAAGAAAATATTAGGCACGCATGTATTAATGGTCAGGTAGGCTGTGGGATTAACTTCACAGGATACACTGATCAAATTGGAGATGTTATGAAACACAAGCAGGTCAAAATCACTTGAAACCAGCGGAATTGCAGCTAAGGTTTAGTAACGGTACAGGAAACTTGCGAAGTGAATAAGGATAGAAGTAGATGATGGGCTGTTCACGCTTACCTATGTAATGCTCTGCCTATCATAGTAAATTGGACTGTTTATACTGGAGATTGATGACGCTTGGTGGAATCTACTACACACATTGAAAAATGCGCTTGTACTTTACAACAGACATTTCTTTTTCAGATTCAAAAGTGAAATGGAACTCGGTGGAAAAGTGCTTTTTTTAAATATTTAGTAAATATTCCCATTGAACTCGATTCAAACCCATCACCACCGATGTAGTAATCGAACAACAAACAGTCTTACATTTTTCAATGGAAATTGGGAATGCATCAAGTTCATACGTCTAAAACACGTGCAAAAACTATCGTTAAAAATAAATATCGGTTCGTCCACTTCAGGAGATTCCATGACAAAATCTACATAAAAAAAAGAAAACTCAAATTAAAAAGTGTCAACGGCAGAATCGATTCTCTCTCGTTTGGACGAGAGTGGTGTCGATAGCAATATTCGTGTAGAACTTTTGGTCCAGCTCTTTGTGTTCCATCCTGGATTAAACTAGAATATATATGCAGCGACCCGGATTGCTGTTAACACCGTTTGTATTGCGTTAACTTCTTTTGAGAGTGATACAACCTTGTTAGCATCACGGATACGGTATTAATAGGGCAATGCGGGTAGTCATAGAATACGGCATTTAACTATTGTCACGCCTATTGAAAATTTATGCGTTTGTTTAAAAACTTTTTACAGATTCTGCAGTGCGAATGTGATGCCGCTGGTATTGTATACATCCATAGATCGCAAAAACCGCTAAAATTTTTAGGGTCATTTTTGGGGCACTTTTTTACACTTACTTCTTTTCCGAAGTTAAGTGTATAGCGATAGAAGATAGTGATAAAGTTCTAGATATTTTCGACTAAAAAATAGGTAAAATCAGTTACTATGGTAACCTTTCGTACAAATTTTAATTATAAGACAGTTAATATTTAAGGACAGTCTTTAAACCAGTCTCCCTTCCAACTAAACTTACTTCTCCAACTGAACTTACTCTAAATAGTGAAAAATCTCGTTCACATACTTCATACGCATTAAAAACCATCTTCCGAAATTTAAACGCTATTTCATTCAGTTCCTGAAGATTTGAATGAAATATTTATACTCACACAGCTATTGCACAATAACTGTGAAATGCTCATATATATCAGGGAGATTATCGAAACACACACACGATTACCCTCGAAAAAACACAAGGGCTGCCATTTTTCATATATGAAATCATACACTCAACCGTAGTTCTACGTACCGTCGGTTTCGGGGCGCGAAGTATGCTCTCCTTCTTATTTATGACCCGCCATTTTCCTTAGCAATATCTTTTTCTCCCTTAACGTAAGTGCCCTCCTGTTCTAATACCCGTCGGAAATTAGGCGTGGAGACTTGTCGAGATTTGGTAGCACTTTTCGTGTATTTGGGTTTTATATTATTTTTATTCGAAATAAGAAGTTGAATATCTCTATTTACAATAAGAGAATTGAATTAATGCTTATAAGACTGCAGTGTTATAAGCATTAATTTTCTTTACTTTCTTTTAGATATGCATATTATCTAATCTATTTCTAACTAGATTATGATCTTTCGTATGGTTATATGAGTGTAGTGTTTTTAATAAATTATGTTCTTTCTTTCTTCTTTTCCACTATCCGCGATAGAGATATACGCGTTTCTTTTGTTCTATTTTTTTGCATATATTTTCGTTATTTGCTTGAACTCTTCATCATCATCATCATGACTTTATATCGGAGAACTTTACCCTGAAGCCCAGGGTCTGCATTCTGGCTTTTCTTCCTCTACCTCGCACCGTCTTGGGTATACATGGTGGTGAGACAATTGGTACGCAGGACTCGCACTACGACGTCAAGTATGCAAACACTCCTTGAATCTACTCCTTCTACTGGGACCAAACAGATACTATTGTCCTGTCCTTGACAATAAAGCTTCCACAGAACTTACAATACTTAAAACAAAAAAGCTTTCATGAATAAAAACTGATTTGACTGGCGAATCAACTACACTAATTAAAACTACACTTAAGTTCAAATACATCAGAGTTAATACCCCGTGTATGCAAAGATTTGGGTAATACAAGTACATATTTGGATGGACTCCAAACATTATTCGTTGGCCCACAGTCTGTACTAGAACCGCCATTAGTGCACCGAGCCCGCACAGTTACAGAGTGAATTATCGCGTTTTGTCTGGATATCTCATTTTAAAATCGAGACTAAGATCTCAAATTAGTCTAACAGATTATTTATTTGTTACTTTTGTAACTAATAACAAAAGTTCACAGATGAAACATTCTGGATCAGGATGCTGAGTCATAATAATTAGAATATAAAACAAACTGTAAAGTGAACAAAGGCCACCCACATGCCTAATTTTATAACTCCTGTTCACTAGTAGTGATCCAAGGACACAGAGTAATGACAGTCAGGATGTAGTACTGTTGATATTTGTAACCTCACAGAGTATTATGGTACTAATTATATAATTACCACACGATGTTATAATAAAGCTAAAATCATACCGAGATGGCATCTACCACCGAGGATATTATCATAATATATGGTGGTGAGCAAAGTTTTGTCGTATTTAAAAGGGGTCCATATTGACTCACCTAAAGTTCTTTATCCGAAATTGTTCTTCCTAACGATTTGTAATCCGAATGATCACTCCTCCTAAAATTTTTCATCCTAAAGTTTTTATTCATACTATTTGTAGTGCTACCGTCGATGTTCATAAAACTCATGTTTCCGAAAATTGTTATCAATAAAATCGTTAACATACAATATTAAAGCTCCTACTGTTTTTTATCCTAACGTTTTTATTCCTAAACACTCATACTTAGAAAGAAACATTTATCTACCAAATGTAATAAAAATATATGTCGGTAGAGTTATATTTTCAAACCCCTTCATAATGTGATTTTGTAAACTAAACAATTGATGCGTCTACAAGGTCGAACTTCTGGGTGGTTTATAAAAAAATAACCACGAAGGCCTAATGCGGGAGCTTCGCTACGCTCCGCTGCCGCATTAGCCTTCTAACCTAATCTATCCGAGTCGGGGTAATCTGAGTCGGGGTGTTAACTATATTGTAAATGTTACAGTTAAAAATAAATGTGATTTGGAACATTATAAAGGTGGTTTAATATTCTTTAAATAATTAAAATAATTCTACAGTTGAAAAGGTATGACTTTCA
This sequence comes from Eilema caniola, assembly GCA_949126895.1. Lineage (NCBI taxonomy): Eukaryota > Metazoa > Arthropoda > Insecta > Lepidoptera > Erebidae > Eilema > Eilema caniola. Next base: position 21,891,554 of record OX421475.1, read on the forward strand.
ATAATAGTGTAAAAGATGGTTATGTTGACAAAGTATAGGAAAATAAATAATAGTATAATAGATGTTTATTGCTACCGACATTATGAAGTTGAATGATTCGGAATTAAAACATTAGAGACAGAGTAGTTAGGAATTGTGATTGTTAGGATGAAAAATGTTAGGAAGAACATTTTCGGAGTTCCAATTTTCGGAGTTGAAAATTTAGGTGAACTTTGGCGAACCCATTTAAAAGAACTTCACTAGCAAACCAGTACAGCTGCTGTTTGATGGCTGACGCTCTAGCGCAGTTTTTTTAGGTTAGGGGAACATACAGTAGTGGCTCCCTTAGCTATTAAGATAAATCAAGATAAGCGGAATTGAATTGATTAACTGGGATTGGCGCTCGGACGATGATCATTTATTTCAGATTGATGTTAAAAACTATGGTTACTAACTATTACTCAATCTTTATGAAATGTCCCGAGATCCGCTGAGAATCATGTTTCACACCAGTTGGAGTGAAACAATAGACAAGTGGAATTCTCAACTTGTTTAAATTAAAGTTTATCTTGCATAGAGGTACTTTCACAGTTGAACTTCTCAGAACTCCAATATTATCTACTAAGCTAGAAAACTATATGAAATTCTCAAGACTTATATTGTTATACCACGTAAGGTTGTTGTGTTTATTACCACTGTTATTTAACAAAGATTTTATAAAAACGGTGCTCAGAGACTTGGCAACGGTATCATTAACTATAAAAAGAAATCGTCGAATGCGGGTCACGACTGGGGTAATTAGTGTTTCATACTATCAATTGCTTTCACATGGTTGCCTATTAACACTGAATAAGTTTTTGGTCATTAGAGAAGTGAAACTTCCTGTAATGTATATCATTTCATAAAAAGTTGTATGAAAAGCTATGAGTATACTAATTGTGTTCCTAATGAAATGGTTTAAAAATTTTGAAAAAACAAATTGAATATAATGAAACTATATCATTATATTATTATATCATCGAGAAATCTTCAAACACATGAATTTTAGATTTCAAATAATCTCCCGGAAAACCTGTTTGAAAGATGACACTTTGAACCCGTGCTTCCCTTGCAAAAATCCTATAAGCGCCTCGTACCTACACATTGGTGCAAGTTCCAAGTTGATAAAGTTTTATTATTAATTGGATGAACGATGTGATGTGTTAGCGCATAAAACATGAATCAAAAAACGAAGTTTAATTTGAAGCTGGCCAGCTAAATCTAATTAATAAAATTTCAAGCCACAGTTTTCAAGTTGATAAAATCTATACGCTACCAAAATTAAATCCAAATTTTCATACTTACACTTCAAGCTTAGTGATTTCAAATATTTGACGGGAAACTACATATTCCATAAATCCTGGGAACTAGGATAGCTGAAACTATAATTATTTCATTCTATATTGAATTAAGATGAAATTAGACTGATCTTTCCTGTTTTTACTTTTACCGTGTTCTTTAATCTTTGTTCAAGTATCCAAGGCTCTTGTTTTAGGTAATTAAAACCATGTCATGTATATTCATTATATAAAATATAATAATGTCACATCAATCAGCCAGTGAAAATTATCATAAGCCAGTTATTTATAATGATTCTATTTATTAAGTCGTTTGTCAAAACAAATGACTAGGTAAATTTATTCAATCAAAATATTTTTTAACTTAAGCAATTACTATTTTTTGATTTTAAAAATAAACAAAAATTATCTTCACTGAATTGCTAAAAGAAACAAAATTGACAAGTCAAAAATCAACTCGGTAAGAAATTGAACAACAAATAAGTAATTTCATTTACGCAATATTGATTCAATTGTAAAAAAGAAAGTCAGAACGGCTTTCTTTCTCAAGTAGAAACACAATAAGCATACACAATTTCCAAGTGAAAACAACCTCTCACATTCGTAAAGTAGCGAATTTATTCAATGTCGAAAAAAATGTCCTAAAGTCGACCCCTAAAAATCTAATTATATACTTTTGTGAGTTCTCCACTGTATGACGGATTTCCGTTCTCGACGCCCGCCTTAAATGATTTTACTTCTTGAAATCTGTCTCAATTTCTCTCCGTTTCAACTCTCGACGCAATTTCGTTCATATTATATTGGATGGGTTGCCACTTGGAGCGGGAAGATTTTATATTTAATACTTTTGTAGTCTCTTTCATTTTTTTTTTAAAGATAACGACCGTAGTTTGTTATATTAGATCAAACTTTTTTATATTAACTGTTGCCCGCGGCTCTAGCTTATGAGACTCAATTTATAAAAACAAGAAGGACAACAAGGAAGGATTCAGTTTCAATGAAATACCAAAGTAATATTTAACTGCACTATTTCGAAGTCAGCAGCACGACTATGACTCCCCTGGTGTTGCATACGTCCATAGGCCACGAAAACCACTTTCCATCAGGTGGGCTGTGCGCTTGTTTGAGACCTAAGTAACATAAAAAAATAACATGGCTACCTTTTGGTAAAAGAATTTTCTAAAGCGGTTCAGTAAATCTCCCCCCTACAACGTCAAAAACTCATAATCTTCACCTCTTTACAATAATAAAATAGATTGAAACTGTCATTAAAGTGTTTCATATGCAATAATAAAACACTATCAAGTTAATAATTGTAATAATTGGGCTAGCTGATTGATCTATCAATCTAATATAATTTTAGCACTGTACTGCATTTCCTTGAGAGGATGGACGAAATAGATTTATGAGACGAGGGTGAAAGGGCAACCCAGTAATGGGGAACGTACGCCCATTTATGTCGATTAGATTGCAGATGTTCTTAGAAAAGGCCATGTCCGGTTTGGCCTGGGTGTAGGTACAATCTATTTTTCTAACTGCCAAAAATTATCAAAGAAATCGAATGTAAGTGTAAAATGAAATATGAAATGGGAAATGGGTAGCAAACTACTGAACCGATTCCGATTTCTAACATCTTTGTTGATATTTTGATTATCGGTAGATGTCACTAGGCAACATAACGAATATATTCAAACAAAACGAATATATTTTGAAGTCTACTTATAGACGTTTCTTCTACTCGTACATGTCTTAAATCAATCTAATTAGCTGTAATACCATCATGTAGGTACAGTAATTATGTATTATGTTTCCGAGGTAAAATTATTTCCCTATTATTTCTATAATATAGTTGGAGAAATGAAAGATTCTTGAAACCATATATACATACAGGCAGGATATTATTATCATTAACATTGTCATGGTTCCAATACCACCATAAAAAAACGTTCACATTGCACTATTGCTGTGTTATCAAGAAAAATAACTTTGCTAAATAGTAGAACATTGCAAGGTTAACCAATACAATCCTGGTCAGTCTTAGGATGGGTGACCACACTAACACAGTAAAATCTAAGAATCTAATCTCTCAGAGACTACGTTATGCTGTTGAACACGGTTGCTACAAGAATATCTATGGCATTCGTTAGAGTGTTATAACTATAACTAGCAAAATACGGGTGCCTTTAAAGATTTACCACTATATGGCAACTTTTTCCTAGGAATAATGTAAATTTGCCTTGTACCATTCACCACACGTTAAGTGGGCGGGCCGTTGGGACAGCGATATTACGACACCAATGGACATATGAACTCACACGGAATATTAAATTTGGTTGGAGGATTTACTAGTCGCGTAACTTAAGACTTGAAGAATTTAACGTAAGGTAGCACCTTAAACAGTCATTTTTCTATTGAAATAACTTGAATAGTTTCAGGATTTTACAGGATATAGCTCGAATTTTGCATCGTCTATAGAGTATGCAGAATAGGTACTCTTTTGTAATATGAAATAGAAAATTACGGAATATCTCGAAGATATTCTTGAAAAAAATACTACTTTTTTATGCCACTTAGGTGGCAGACAAGCACACGGCCCACCTGATGGGAAGTAGTTACCGTGGCCTATGGACGTTTACAACACCAGGGGCATCACAATCGTGCTACCGACCCTGTAGATACCTTCTAATACCCTTCTTGAAGAACCCCATATTGTAGTCGCTTGGGAAAACCACGGCAGGAAGTTCATTCCACAACCTGAGCGTGCGTGGGATTACTACTTCAAGAATAAGTTTACATGTAAAACTTACTTGCTACTTTACATAATATATGTTTTAAAAAGTAGCATGATATTATATGTTTGGCTACTTGTGTGAACTATCATATCAATGCAGTAAATAATTATGTAAATACGGAAACAACTGGTTTACTATTCTAAAATTATAGAACCACAAACATCCGCACTAATACATATGTATGTTACAAAATAAATATTTCAGCAAAATCTGTCATAACCGAAACAGAAAGCTCGTTCATATTTGAGTGACATTGTTACACACACATTGTTGATGTAATTCTTCTTTATAGAAAAAACCATCATATGTTTTCAGCCTTGTTAAAGCAAACCTCTTACAGCAGATATTCTGGTGAAGTCATGACATCTACAGAAAAGAGGGTGTTTTATGACCACATACAATAGATTTAATACCATTAGCGCCATTTTTTATGAAAAACACAAACGCTCCTTCTGAAAAATATATTTATAACTTACCTACTATAAATTTACTACTTAATAATAGATTCTACTAAAATTAAGTACTTGGAAAAAAGTTATTGTTATCACAACATTATTCGTTTTTTTTTTATTATAGGTATTATAATCGGGAGTAATGACGCACATTGCGAGAGGTACTTAATCTTACATCGCTTTATCTTATAAAATTTTATGTAATTCCCGTAATTTTGCTTAGATGGTTCAGACTATAACAATTAGGTAATATAACATCAATGGTTCAGACAAGTACAGATGATGAACAAAATAGATTCATGAGGCGAGGTTGAAGGTGAATATTTATGGGCAGGCGGTAAAGGTCGGGACATAGATGTACAGTTAGATCAAGGCTCAGGTCAGAGAGGCTCAGGTTAAGAGTACCGGAAACCAGTGTGCTTGTATGATAACAATTTTAAAAGCACAAAAAGCGTAAGGAGTGTTGCTAAGAGCAAAACAATTTTACACGATTTTGATATTGGAAATTGTGCTCAAAATTTTTCGTTCCTAAACGACTTTAAAATCAGCCTTATATCTACCCTTGAAAGACTAAACAGAGGTTTATTTACATATATTTGCACTATATTCTTCAGTCTCACATGATAGTATTTTTTTTCTATTGACCTGAATTGCACCAACACATTACAATAACTATTTTAGAAAATTCCGGAATTGCACCCAAGTCTCTACACTCATTATAAAATAACTATATTGTATTATTTATTGTTAAGGTTTACCAATCTATTCCCACAATTTACATAACAAAAGCCATGTTTATAAAAAAGGTCTTACATATATAAATCCAGGTCTCGTTGTTTACTAAAAGAATGTTACGGCAAGCGTAATGTCATAAACTTTATGTTTTGTAAGGCTGTGAATAAAATATTATTTTACAACACTTTTTGTGACCGCATCAAGTCACAAATATTTTTGTCATAACTTCTACTAACCACATTATATTATACAAATATGAATACCTAGAGAGTAAGATTGTGTTACAGTCTAAGGTAATTTCTTCATTGATATACGAGAGTAAATTTATTGATTATAAATAAAAGTATGATGCTCTAAATGCCCTTAAAATGCTGCGTAAAGGATTATCACTAAAATCAACTAATACATTTTTGATTTATCAACTTGACTGTCTGTCAGCCGAGGCTGACAAGCTAGGTACCGCCAGTATTTGTAATGACGGCCAGTATTCTTTGGACAACACCCATATTACCATCAAGCTGTAGGAGGTAGGACACGACGGTATTTTCGTCCAATATAGCAGTGCGACTGGAGTATCGTGTTGGGTTCCCGGCGGTGAGTAGAGTAGCCAGAGCTCACTGGAGAGTTTTTGTGCTGTTAGTGGGGAAACCAAAGGATATTCCTGCTTTGTCTTCTACAGTGGCGGCACAGAAACTCTCCGTGTTTACAAGGTCGGCAGCACGAGTGTGACTTCTCTAGTGTTGCACACGTCCATAGGCCACGGTAACCACTTTCCATCAGGTGAACCGCGTACTTGTCTTCCACCTCAGTGAAATAAAAAAAAAGCTTGCCTCTGTGAATTTCAAATATAAAAATCTGAAATAAAATAACTTATTGATACGAATTTCATCAATCAGGATCCTTTTGCATCTATGCTTACTGGTTTATTCTATTATTCTTATGCATTAAAATAAAATTAAACTATATTTGCTTCGCCTTTAGGTAAAAAAATGGGCTGATTCTGACTACGCACTCAGTCCGACCTTTACGAGCTAAGTGCCGCCATCAATCTTGTGGCATGAAGTACAATCAGTCAGCTACCACTACTATAGGATTTACAGCCTATTTAACTGAAGTATAACAACAAAATAAAACTAAATTCATTTGGTGCTGATTAGTCACATTTTCGTGAGTAGTTGCATTTCAGGCGGTCCAGACAAAATCTTGTAGGTGGGGCTGTGAGACGCAAGCCTAACCGCATGTCCTCTATGGCCTCGCAATGGCAGAATTCTACTGTCGAATAATTTAATGTACTGTAAAAACTACCTGTAACGACTGCCATAGATACAGCCATAACCTAAACCGACGGCTTATCGTGCTTTCCGAGACACGACCAGACTAATGCAAATGCCCATATTCCAGCGGCCGCGTTAACTACCGCTACGCCACGGAGGCTGTCAGTGTTCAGCCAGATTCTTTTAGCCTGTTCTTATTCAATGCCGGTCCAATGATTGAATAACTAACAAAGAAGAATGGCAGTCCCCGCATCGAATAAATAGAAGTTCAAGCGCGTCACAGTTAAACTGGAAGGCCGACTCCAACTTATTTGAGATAAAGTTCAAAGAAATACGATGAGTAAAAAACTGTTCGGAGTTTAATGTATGCAAGATTCAACTTATAATATGCACATGTACTCCATTGCCGTACCATTAAGACCTGTAATACCTAACCAGCTCACGAAAAGTTGAGAGCCACGATTATAACATGGTACGTGTCTGTAGTGGTAGTGTGGAACAAGATCGCACTGAATAGTTCATCACCTACCTGCCCTGGTCCCAATTAATTGAGGTCGACGCAAAGTCATTGTACTCCATAAATTTCTGTCAGATGTCATTTCCTCAGTTACTCCCTTCTTTGCCATATCATCATGGATTGCATAATCCATCCATCTTTTCTTGGGCTTACCTCTACTCCTAAAGACAACATTCATACTTTGAACCTTCTTTACAACATTACTTTCATCTCTTCTCATAATATGTCCTTACCAGGACAGTCCCTCGTTTCTCAATTGTTCATTTACAATCATTCCTTATTCTATCCAATCTCGTCACACCACACATCCATCTTAACATTCGCATCTCCACCACATGCAGTTGTCTTTCATTCGTCGCTTTCCAGGCCAAACATGACGATTAGCACGCATATAGCGCTGAATAGTTATAGTTTAGTTATTTATTTGCATATTACTTATTTTTACTAAAATCGGTAATAAAGTTTATTATTATTCTATCAGTGCATGGCCATGCAATAAGTTTTCCGGACACAGCTTTCTCGTTTCTGGACTTGAATGCTTTTATGTCTGAACTTGACAAATGCCTCTGAAACTAGGTTTGTCTCTCAAATGTACGCAAGTATGGAAGCTTCCTTTGTTCGAATAAGGGCAACTTCTCAAATCATGAAGTCAAACCCTCTTTGCGAGAGAAACTTTATAATAATATTCTCTGCATGTACGACTATGAGTTGAATATTTATCTATTTCTAGAAGTTTCTGCAGCCAAGTTAAATTAGCCATAACCTACCACTACTATCTTGCTACCCATAAGTAAGAGTCTTCATCCTATAAGAATGTTAATGATGGCAGTAGAATTATATATGGATAAAGCTTACTATAAATATGTATATTTGCATTGGTCTGGATGTTTCTATGTACAATATATACTGTATTTACAAAAAAAAAAATTATCCGTGTTCTAGACGGTTGGCTTGCCATGGGACTAGAAGTCGTTGTGTAGATTTTTGTAAGATATTTATTTATTTATTATTTAAGCATGGATGAATAAAATGTAGATTGCTTTTAGCTAGAAAATATAAATTGAATGTTTTTAACAGAATTAAATTTTCAGTCAAAACTGTTTATGAAACCATAGATAGGTACTTGAAAATACTACTACTTAAGCTGATTAGCTGGCTTTCTTTGAGATTGACTGTTAAATTGAATTTGAGAGCCAGGTAATAGAATGAAAGAAGTCTTGCATACATTAGTAAATGAGAATGAATTACTGAAGTGATTAGCATAACGAATACGACCAGAATCGCGTAATAAAGTTTTTTTGTAGGTAGTTATGCTCGTACAATCTAGAGATTCTAGAGGGTAATAACCTTAAAGTTTATGAATTTTATTGTAATGGTATGTTACTCCTTTGTACAGTTTCCTTTGATTTATAATTGGGTATTACTGGCTATTTTCATCATCAATTAATTCACTACCTTTCCACGACTCAAACATCTTTCTTAATTTGCTTTACAGTTAGACTAAAATGCTATCTAATACTAGGTACAGACAAACAAGACTAGGCAAAATCTCTCTGTAATTTAATTAGGTACTAGATCTCACAGTGTATCTTCTAAATCTGTTAAGTAAATTTTGTTATATTAACAGCTCTCCATGTGTCGGTCTAGAAAATAATCAGTTTTCTCTTGGAAGCTTTTTTTATTTTAGTAGCTGTTTTAAAGAAATAAGGACCAGCCTAATACGTCAGAATTGTAATGGCCAGGCATCGAACCCGGGGCCTCTCGATCATAAGGCCGACTCCTTAACCACAAAGCTATTAACGCTTATGTCACCCGGTTTCATTTTCAACTCGTATACATCACTGTGTTCAATTTGCCTACAATATACAAATGCAATATTTTACAGCAACGCCGTACTGCACCGTTTTCCGTAAACAGTACACGATTTTATCTCCATCAATGCTCACATGTTTGTGACGATGCGTTATACTATAAATTTCATATTTATTGAAAAGGATTTGCAGCGCATACTTAACAATTTCATTAAAATTGTTTTAGTTTTTATATTCACAATAATATTTTATGAATGTGTTTTTATACCACTCAGGTGGTTGAAAAGCACACGGCCCACCTTATGGAAAGTGGTTACCGTGGCCTATGGACGTGTGCAACAGGGATTCACAATCGTGCTACCAACTCTGCAAGAAAAGCGAGTTTCTGTGCCATCAGTACAGAAGACAATGCAGGAAAAGCCTTTGGTCTTCCCTCTGACTGCACTAAATCTCTACAGTAAGCTATGGCTACCTTACTCACTAATGTGTAAAGCAATTTTAAAGTTAATATAATCAAAAATTACTTTTCCCTAATTCCTTGAATTTATTGATCCTTGATGTTTTTTCATACATATAATCACGCCTTTATTTTCGGAGGGTTAGTCAGAGGTGAAATGACACCCACATTTCACCGATCAGTTTATTCGGTTCCACCTACCTAATAGGAAATGAGTCTATTACCGTATACCGGGCACTATTGTTGACTCGAGCCATGCATCTGAAGTTGAATCTGGGCAGTATATATCTGTCTGATGTTGAAGTTAATCAGCCCTATCCCTTAGTCGCCTTGTACGACACCGCATAGGAAGAGGCCACCCCGGCTTAAATTCTACTATGCCGGGAACTACTACAAATCTATATAAACACCATATATACAACAGAATTTGAGGTAAATCACCAATCTTCTAAAGGAGGAAAGGGTCTCACATTAGATCCTTGAATGTCGAACTTTGAAATATTTGAATTACTATAAACAATTTAAAACAAAAAAAAATTAAAGGGACATTTTAGAGGCCTAATTAGAAACAAAATGAAATGAATTATCAATTTGATAAAACGTTTTTGTTCATCCAAACACTTTCAAAGCAAATTATATTATCCATTATTAGCTACTATAATAGCTGAAAAATTGCATACCGTTTTCGATTCTGAAGTACCTGTAAAATAGAAAACAAATTATAAGTATCATTTATACCAACATTCTGAGAAACATTTGCTTTTTATAACGTATTAAATAAAACCTACAGAGCCGCTTTCAAAAATTCTTTCATCATTGGCATGCTGAATTATCCCTTAGCAATATAGGTTACTTTTATCTCAAAATTCCGACGGGATCAGGTATCTTGCGGGTGTAGTCATATATTTAAGCATTGCCCAAAACTAATTTCATTTTATTCTTAACCCATAACAAAAGCAAAGTAAATGTCCACTCTGTTCAGTATAGATAGTGTAGAGATTAAGTAAATCTCATTCAGAACAAAACAGTGCTTTTACTGTTAACTTTTAGAATATCGTACTTACGGCACTTATATATCTATGTAGACTTTTATACAAACATAATAATATCAGTCTTTTATCTTTTATATCAAAAAATGTTACAAATAACGTACGTACTGCGATTACTTTAATCCTGTGAGATGGATTCACTGCCTTTGTACAAAATTAAATTTGTATCTTAACCTGTAAGCGCTGTGTGCAAAATAATTTATCTTGTATTTTATTATTATTTACTTTTCTTTGTTACTAGATATTACTTACGCCTCCACCTGCAATTTTAATTTATTTCCATAACTGCAACCCATTTAAACCTATATAATAATAGGGGTTAAAGTATGAATTGCCGTTTCATTGAACCTTCATGGTTTGAGATTTTTGAGTGAAACTTTTTCCACATGGTACCTATGTAGTTCTTCATTAAAAAATGTGCAACATTCGATTATCGACTTTCAGTTGTTTATTTTATTCAGCTTAGACAAGAAAAATGGATACTTCGAAAATTCGAGTAATTTTTGAATACGAGTTCCGACGCGGAACTAACGCGGCAGAAACAGCTCGCAATATCAATGTTGCGTTTGGAGAGGGGACTGCTAATGAACGCACCGTGCGATTTTGGTTTAAACGCTTTCGTGATGGAAACTTTGATTTGAAGAACGAACCACGAGGAAGGCCGTCCACACAGGTGAATAACAATGAATTGAAAGACATGGTGGAAGCCGATCCGAGCCAAACTACCCAGGAATTAGCTGCATTGTTTAACGTTACCTTACCAACAATATTGACTCATTTGCGTCTAATCAATAAAATAAAAAATGTGAAAAATGGGTACCTCATGATTTGACTGATCTGCAGAAAGAAATGCGTGTTGAAACTTGTGTTGCCTTGTTGAATCGATACAGAAATGAAGGAATATTGGATCGAATTGTGACATGTGATGAAAACTGGATTCTTTACGATAACCGTAAGCGAAAAATGCAATGGCTGACCCCAGGTGAAACGCCACAACAGTGTCCTAAAGCAAAGCTTACCAATAAAAAGGTAATGGTAACTGTTTGGTGGTCTCAGCATGGTGTTATTCACTATAGCTTTCTACGATCTGGTCAAGCAATAACGGCAGATGTCTACTGTGCCGAACTCCGAGCAATGATAGCAAAACTAGCAGTGAAACAGCCCCGACTCATGAATCGATCTTCACCATTATTGCTCCATGATAACGCGAGACCTCATACAGCACGAGAAACCGTTTTAACTCTACAGGAACTGCAATTAGAAACTATCCGTCACCCTCCGTATTCGCTAGACCTTGCTCCAACAGACTACCATTTTTTTCGTGATTTGGACAATTTTCTATGTGATAAAAAGTTTTCTTCTCAGGAGGCAGTACAAAATGCTTTCACACAGTTTGTCGAATCTAGATCACCAGAGTTCTATCGCAAAGGCATAAATGACCTTCCTACTAGATGGCAGCAATGTATAGATAATAATGGTAATTATTTTGATTAAATAAATACGTTAAATTAAAAAGAAACGAATTTCAATTTGTCAGTACAAATCGGCAATTTCATACTTTAACCCCTAATAGATGCTGCAGCTATTGTTATTCCAGACTATAATCTATACCTGTACCAAATTTCCGCAAAATTCATTCAGCGTTTACATAGTGCCTGAATAACAAACATCTGCATAAACTTTCACGTTTATAATAATAAACCGCGGTAGCCTAGTGGTATGGGTAATGGACTGCTGAGACGAGGTCTCGGGTTCGATCCTAGGTTTTACCATGGCAAACACAAATAACTTTTCGATGCTTTTCGAAGTTATGTGTGTATTTATCGCAGGTTTATAAGTGCCCGGTTATTGGCAATAGGCTCGCCACCTATTACATTAGGACCTAAACATAAACTAGCGAATTGTGGGTGCTTAGCACCTCTGCCTACCCATTCGGGGATATAGGCGTGAGTTTATGTATATATGAATGTTATAATAATAATAGGATAGAATCCATTTTATTACAACCTTCGTGGTATGGCGTTAGGGCGATTGACGCAAGAACATCTAATGGCTTAAAACTAAATAAATTTTACCACACTACTGGGGTTAATAATAAATGGTTCACTCCTCAATAAGCAATTGCCTGGTGCCCATAAACATTATATCATACTTCTGACGTCCTCCTAACCACATCACCGAAACGTATAACTACCGTATTCTTGAAAGATTCCCATTAATAACTTCAATACACATCAATCGACTTACAATAAACATACCTACTAACAAATGACATATCAATACACCCACACACCGAAGTTTCCCACGAAAATCAATTACTTCAATATCCCCCACTCGGCTGAGTTCGCATCTCACCCTTACAAGACAAATATTTCCTGATAGTGGATTCGGGGCTTTACATAAACAAATCATATACACCAGAAACGGAACAAATAATCCTTTCGTGTGGGAATCAATTGCCGTTTCACTGACGCACGAACTCAGGCATTACGTGACTTCCGTTTCAAAGAGGAACTCTGTTATATATACCGCACACACAATGAATATCTAGACAAGGAAGTAAAATCACTGTAGTTGGATCCATTATTTATTGATACGATATGCTCCTGAGGTATGTTTCCAATTACGTTAGCGAATTTTGAGTACGATTTTTCAGTCCGAAAGTGTTAATGGGTACTTGTTAAAATATACAAATCAGATAGGAAATTAAGTTGCCATCCTCATTGCAATTACTCATTTAAATTCTTCTGTATACAAATAAACATAATTAAAGAGTCTGATAATTTTTTTAAATCATTGCGTACTGTTATACTCGTATCCATACTATGACAGCGATAGTGCTGTCCTGCAGTACTTCTTTCTGACTTGCATTTATCAGTCGCTGGCTCTCTCCAGCGACTCCTCAGTCTGTTTCTAGCCTTCTTTCCGCGCGGTTGCCTAAAGATCGATCTCATGTTTTTCTCTCAAAAGTAAAAGTATTGAATTAAGTGTTTCGTCTTTTTTTTTAAAGCGGACCTCGAAACCCCGTATAACAGTACGAAGGTTTTACTTTACGTATAACAAAATATTATTTTTTAAATCTTATCTATCTGTCTGACTATCCATCTGTCTTTAACTGTTTTTTTAACCGCCTTCAAAAAACGAGAAGGTTCTCAGTTTGTCGCCTATGGGCTTTTTTATGTATGTTTGTTTCGCTATATCTAAGCCAGTTTTGAACGGAATTTTACTATCATTGCGGCGTTGGATAGGGTATACTGTCAGAGTGGTCTCATATCCAGAAATCCGGATTTGATGCTGAGATTCTGAAGAAATTGAAGGAACACCTCAAAATTACATGAAAATGCACCTACTTAGTTTATGTTAGTAATCATCTGTATGATGTCGTTTCCTGGGCGTTTGTGCCCAGGTGCTTTCTATTAAAATTACAGTATAGTGAAAATTTATAAAATACAACCAAGTGATGACATTTTGCAGCACATACGTATTAATCAATAAATGTTGTGTTGTTAGTAAGCGGTGGTTCAGGCCACCTCAGTGTTTGGCACTATAAGTGGGCAGACAGGGACGGACTGCGATATTCTTCGCGTCCTACCCTCTTAGAGGCGGCTTTGCTTCACTTTAGATGATTCAAGCTCCTTTGCAACAGCAGTCGCTGATCGCGATCCTAGCGGGCATGGAATGCTATATTCCCAACCGCTGGATCGCGACCAGAGCGAGTAAACGCCCGTGGGTTAATAGGCCGTGCAGAGAAGCTAGATTCCGCAAACAATGTGCGTAAATGGCTTGGACCATAGCACTAGCCAATCAGGATCCGAACATGAATGCCCCCTCGAAGTCCTGTAAAAAAGCAACGGCCCCGGCTAAGTTCAAGTTCATCAGTTGAATTGGTGAGCGGCTTGCATGGTACCCATCTGGCAGCTGTGCATTTTGGTCGCTCGCTAAAGCTGCTGAGGGAAACTTTAGTCAGTCTTGCCTCCCATCGCTGCAACAACCCGACGGTGGTCTGGTCCATGGTGTTAAGGAGAAAGCCGATCTCTTGAGTCATCTATTTGCGCGAAACTCGACTATGAACGATGGGAATGCCGAGCCACCTATTCTTCCCAGCTGTGGTGCTTTTATACCTGAAGTAAAAATCACGCAATGGGTGTTCCGGTATGTTCGGTAATCTCCGAAGTTATTTATGAGACGTAAAAAAACATAAAACAGCTGGTACAGATATGGGTCTACCCCTTAACTGGCTACCCTTTAAAAGATGATATACAGGCCTCAGTATTCTTCCAATAGTATCAAGTTTCGATTTGCCTGATTAGACTTCAACCGCTATTCATGCTAATGAGGCGATGAATATGAAACCTATTTTATCGACGGTGATTACTTTAGGTCTATTATATCAGTTTCGTACACGATTATCTGAAATTTGGTACAGATACAAACGGTGATAGAAACATTATTCTCCTTTAAGAGATTTAGGAAAGGTACAAATAGAATTACCAATGATTTAATGGTAGTACTGTTTGTAGGTTTTTACGGGGGTAAATGTGTTTCAGGGTGTAATTTATTATTTCCAAGGTACATAAATTCAGTTTCAGAATTATATAATATGAAAGCTGCTATGAGATATATAAACATGTTTTGGTCGTTATGACTTTTATTTTTTAAATTTAAAAGCGATCTAATTTAGATTGATTGTTAAAAATGTAAAAGTGTTATATGCCGGAGTATCCTAGTCAATTGTGTATGTTAGTAAGTAAGTAAGTCAATAGTCTAAGCAGTGGAAGTCAGATGGCAGTCGCTTCACGGAAACTATTAGAGTTCAGCCACAGTCTAACTAAGACTAGGACCCCAACCCCAACCGAATTGGAAAAAGGCTCAGAGAATTAAATAATAATAAATAAACAGGAATAATAAAAAATTGTAAGTGTTATGACTATGCATTTAAATTGTAATGCAAAGGTAACGGTTTCAAGCACATCCAAGGCACTATAGACTCTTAATATATCTAACAAGAGCATTTTACTAATTTATAGAGATAGTAATTTTCTTACATAAGGCCTAAAGAAGTCATTATCTGACTTTATTTCGATTGATCGATTAAAATTGTTTGAATTGGTTTAGGCGGGGTTTGAACCCGTGCTCTCTGCCTTAAATATAATATATAAATATACATAATAATAAAAAAAAATAAAAAATCTGAGTTCATTGTTTCGTTGCGGTTCACTCCCAGTCTAACTACTAAATATCGATCTCCGAATATTTTCCATGCAAGTGAAGCTCCAAGGAAAATGCTTGCTTGATTTCGACAGGATTGTTGAAGCACATTTATTTTAGAAAAGTCGTTTCCGGATTCAATCATTCATTCAGATACTAACACGCTCCCACCTCGATTTTTCAATCAGGAACATTTCACGAACATTCTATTCAAGCAACACGCTGGGGCCGTGGTCAGCATTTGAACAAATGAATGAACGGCTGTACGAAAGACTTAACTGTTCACTTTGTATTGGATAACTTCCTCGTTCAATTTGTATCGTGTATAACTGTTTAAAAAAACATTGTTTCTAAACTCATGTTTAACAAAATGCCCAATTTTGGTGGCAGGTTAAAAAGGCTTTTTATACATGTTAACTTGAGGTTGGATTACTTGTTATTTTACTTTTGGGAGAAATTGATGTAAAAAGAATTGCAACATCTCGAACAAGGCAAGAATAAGTAAGTACAGTTTTTCGGTACCACTTCGAAATTATTGTATACTCATGAAAATAGAATCCAAATTAGTGTTTATCTATGTACTATTACCCTTTTTTTTACTTCAGTACAATAAATACGGTACATAAAGGTACGTATATACAAAAAAGACCCAGTAAAATTAATCGCCTAAAGCAACGCAAAACGAGATATTTCAATTTCATTTAAATACTTTTTTAACTGTACTTATAAAACCAACGTTTATATTCAACATACTTCAGTTAATTACTAGATTGATAAACGATTCTAGATAAAGCTCACCGATACAGGAAACGTAGAATTAGGACATAACCAACCGCGAACGAATGAACGACCTTAATAAATTAGTTATTACACTTGACGGAGCGCTGGTAACAAAGTGCTTGTCTCTATAAATCACTGTAGAAATAATAGGATTCAGACTATATTTCAACCTTGAATCTTAAATATATAAATAACTAGCTAATGCTTGTGGCTTCACACAATTTCTGTTGCATCACAAAGCTTGAACTTTTGAGTCCAGGGTCCGCTATAGTACTTCTTCTCTCCTTTCGGAATGATTAACCTTCGCTTCTGAATCTACCATTTGACCTTCCCAGTCCAAGAGAAAAGTCTACACCAGAGCTCTGTGGAATAATTAGCAGGTATACCAGCTTGCAGTGATGAGGTTAGATTCCTAATCCCAAGCTCTAGTTCACCTCTGTACCAAATTTCTTCAGGTCAGTTTCAAAAATTACAAACATTCATACCCAATTCTGTCCACCCCCCCCCCCCCCTTTAACCCCTTCTATCGCGATGAAAGGGAGCCTATGTCCGTTCCTAAGCTTTATCCTTCCGTGCACCAAGTATCAACCAAGTTTAAATAATTTGCGCATGCGCGATGCACAGCGCCGTGGCTTAGCAACAGAAATAACAACACTGTCACTTCTCTGTATATGCCGGCCGGATATGTTGACATTAATGATCACTGCTGCGCTCCCTTGAGTAGTAGTGTGATGATATATAGCCTATGTGTTATTCTGATGTATAAGCTATATTATTGTAAAGTTTCATTAAAATCCATTCATTAGTTTTTACGTGAAAGAGTAACAAACATTCATCCATCCACCCATCCATATTCACAAACTTTCCCATTAATAAAATTTGTAGGATATGTCGACGTGTATTCAACAACTAACTTTAGAAAGAAAATGGCCCAAATTTCACTGTTTAATTTAATTATGTAAATCAGTAGCGTATCGGGTTGCCTCCAGAGAGGTTTTACAACATTCAATTGTTGCAACACATCGCTTCTATTGTTTCAATAGGGATTTAAATTCAAATTAGAGAATTCAAAACCCTAAATCACTCGGCTTTCAACAACTTCCCCGGTCAGCAGTTAAACAAATTATCACCTATTAGAAAGACTTAACAGCCACTCTTTGGCAGCGTCGCAATAAAATAGCTATTTGTTATTTTATGAAGATCGTATATCTCCTTTAGTATTGGAATTAACGTCATCAATCGGCTTTGAAACTGGTGTTGGTTTGCAGATTAATTTGTTTGTGTTTTCAATGGACGTTTCTGTGATAGCGATATTTCTGTCCAAAGTAGCTGATGTTGATTTATGTTCTGTTTTTGTTATGCAAAGTATGCGTTGATTTGCAAGTGGCTTCATATTTATTAAATTATTGCTACTATTAGTATTCAATGAAAAAGGTTTACAAGCCTACTGTAATAGTTCAGCTGTGTAATTGAATTCGAATGAGAAAGTTTTGTCACTATATGCTTTGATATTTTTATCATTATTACCATATTAGTGTTTCTTTCGAAACTTTTATTTCGGAGCTTCGAGTCCGCTTCCCGACTTTTACTCCTTTAATTTGTCCATTCTTGACGATTCCTGGCATTGAGGCCTTTTACACACATGCAGATAAACTTAATATTCATTATTTTTTTATTGCAGATTGGATATTATAGGTAGGTACACTTACCTATTCAGATTAGTACAAATATACATATTAATGCATACAAAATATTTACCCTTAAAGAAGTATTTTAATTGTCACGAAGAACGTCATAGTACAATACCGTAATTAACTCTACTTTCAAAATGCTTTTTTCTATTCTACCCCTACTCCAAATATGAAGCTGTTGGCTCCATTCTATCTTGAGGCTGCCAGAAGTCACAAGGAGTGGTTGCCAAACTATCTCAGGTGTCTCGCTATCGTAACTTAAAGTTAGAACATAACCCGAGAGTACTACTTACATTAAGATATGCAGTAGCATATTTGGCTAAGGAACTCACAAACTAATGAATGCAGAACTGTTTTGAAATGGAAGGAACTGTGAAAGAGGTGATAGTATGCTGCATTTATTGCTTATGAGGGAGATAAGAACATTACCTTCTTTTTTCACTGTTTAGCTTATTCTCTTGTTAAAAGTATCCATCTGTAGCTAGCATGAATTTTTTATTAGGTTACTTATCGTCATGAAAGCTTGTGGCATAAAAAGGCGGTTACTTGCGAGTCGAACTCGTGTATCGAGCAGCATTTTGAAAATTGCATGCACACACATTCTTGAGAAAAAGGTCAGATAACAAAGTGATTCTATAAGGGTTTCGTTATTTCATTTTGAGGTACGGGACAGTACCCTAAAAAGGTTGTTGAAAAAAACCCACCCAAAATATAATAAATACTAAATGTGTCCAATATTCAGTTATCGACATATAGTTTTATATTAATGAATAAATACCTACCCCAAAGATATAAATGACTAATCATAAGAATGCGAGTTAATGACGCAAAATATCTTCATGAATAATTAAATTATTCCAAGCAATTAGTCTAGAACCATAATAAGGCCACGTATAACCAATTCATGACATAATAAATTCATACCATTTCGTATTTCATTAATTTCGTCCGGACCGTTCACTCTTGATTCCACCAAAGATTTAATACAACATATATAATGCCAGTCTTAGTACAGTCAAGGAGAAATCTCGAACTGACAGCGTCTGGATGTGTTAATCTAATTAACACATCTGTCCTTCACTGTACGTCCCGTTTCATTAATCACTGTTCCAAGCGACTGTACAAGACTTAATCAGCCGCTGTCAACGACTGTCTTCCTCGTGTTATTACTAGAAACTGTGTCGTTTGTCAGCAGCAGAAATTTTTGGTGATGTATTATGAATATTATTTGCACGCGCGTGATGATTTGATACTGTCTTCTCTTGGTGCCTGTGATTGACGTATAGAGTGTTGGGAGGATACATTAATTTTGATGAGTGAGTATTATCGTATGAAAAGCTCACACAACTGAGAGATAATTAAAGCATAGATATAGATTATGGTACATCTATCTATACTATTATATAATTGTAAACTTTTATGGTAGATTTCTTTATAGCTTATATTTTTTTATTGAAGTGAAAACTTCTTTAGCGGCGTTGGATGGGTAAAAAGTGTTAAACTCGCGTCAGGATTACTTGACCTTTGAAACGTAACCGACGACTGACGTCATATAACATTACAACAGCTACAGATTGTTTATCTTGTCAGGTGCGTTAAGAAGTTTTCGTGGCTTATCGGTAAACACTTCGACTGTAAGTCCTTATGATTTCAGATAGTACTGGGTTCGAACCTGTTTGTGATTATTTTTTCTTTTTGTAATTTATTTCTTTTTGTGATTATTTTTTCTCTTTGTAATTTATTACTTTTTGTGATTATTTTTCTTTTTGTAATTTATTACTTTTGTGATTATTTTTCTTTTTATAATTCATTATTTTTTTCGGACAGAAAATTAGTGATAGGTTCTATGATTGGTGCTATATTATAGGTATGGTATAGTATGGTATGGTATGGTGTGTTCTTTTATCTTTTTCTCTGTACATAACGAAGAAAGAAAGAAAGAAACAGTTTTCACTTCCGGAGTGCAACCCGTCTTTTTTACATACACAATTGTGTATACAGATTCGTATTTAATCAATAAATTAAAATTTGTAATTCTATAATTTAGTTACAAAGATACAACTAGATGGCGATCACGCGGTTTTAAACAAGATATTGTTTCATTCACAGCAGAATATATAAGAACTGTCATTTCGCTTAGTACAGAAATGTTTTTGGTTTCATAATTTCATTTAATATCCTGGGTCTTTTTGTTCATCCTAGCGTAAATCTCAATCGCATCCGAAGTTTTTTGACTTCGAGGCTTTTACCAGTGTAACTGCGGATTTGGCTGAACCTTCGATATTTCCCGTGAATCGACTGCCATGCCGGGAATCGATCACACGCCTCCTAGCAGCCGCGTTCAGTACCGCTACGCCACAGAGGCTGTCGGTCCTTAACATCCTGGGTAATTCATGCTAATATCATAACGTATTAGGACTAAAAACACACTTGGACACACACACAAACACACACACACACACACACACACAAACACACACACACACACACACACACACACACACATACACAAAACCCATCTGAGGAAAAAACAATCTAAAAACACTTGAAAAAAAAACCGTAATCCATTATCTTTTTACTAATTCAGAAACTTTAAAACTACGGGCAACATGAGCACCATTAATCGCACCGTAAACCGGGGAATGCATTTATCTCTTTTGAGAAGAGGCAAGAGGGACTTGTGAGAGGGCAAGCCCTCTCGTCCTACATTTGTTAAATGATTGCAAAGCGCACTTATACGGTGCAGAAGTTCGAGTGATATCAAATTCTGTTTGCTGTTGACTCGAGTGTCTGGGAAATAAAGCAGCTGCCTCACTGGTAGGAACATGATGGATTGAGTGAGAATAGATGTTATTTTAACTATTTATTATTGAGTTTTGTATTATAAGAGATTTTTTTTGTACATATTATTTATTTTATTTTTGTAATTAAAATTTAAGCTTGTTGTTACTTGACATAGTGTCTGTCAGTAGTTGTTATATGACAAAGGGTATGTGGTAATGAAATTAAAAAAATAGCCAATAAGGTTTCATGGACACTGACGATATTTTATCGTTATAGCAGGAACCAATCTCATCATCATCATCATCGTATCAGCCACACACAGTCCACTGCTGAACATAGGCCTCTCCTATAGACTTCCAGAACAACCGATCTAAAGCAGCCCGCATCCTGCGCTTCCCGGCGACCTTGATGAGGTCGTCCTTCCACCTGGCCGTTGGGCGTCCTACACTACGTTTGCTCGTACGTGGTCGACATTCCAAAACCAAAAAAAAAATGCTAAATTTGTAACTACTTATGCTTTTAAAAGCTTTTTATAACGTCTTTATCACTATAATCAACTTGTATAATAACAATATAGGAAGCTCGTTAAGTATGTAAGAACTATCTTAATTGACTGGTCATTTCTATTATTAGACTCCAACAGGATTGATTGCAAAGGTTCTGGCTGATATTCAAATCGTCAGGTGATAGTCAAATACTTAATTCTGTAAACAATAATATGTTCACGGTGTAACAACACTATTGTTATAAGAAAAATGTGGAAGCGCTAGCGAAGTAATGCAATCTATGTAGAAAGGTTAATTGCCTTGATAAGGAAAACTTAATTAAATGGATTCTAACGATGACGTGAGTGTATTACTAAGATAAAGAGTTCTTCCAAACACGAGAAAAACGTGACTATTCGAGTAATGTATGAGACTAGATAAAGTCTGTAAATGTAAATGATAATCTTGGGAACCGAATTTCAATCCATATCGTTCTAAGATTAATCATTCTTCTTAGTATTTATTTGTAGCCATCCTGGGAGCATTGCATAGATCATTTGATAGGTGGTCAGGTTTCCTAGGAATCTCTTTGAGGTATATTTGGAATACCCGACCACTCACCAAATTGTGTATCATACTGAATAGACGCACACTACTGTCCTACGAAAATGTGTTGGTTCTAGCTTTATATTTGAACATTTAAATAATAATAAATTTAAAGATATAATCTAACTATGACATTCTACATTTTGCTATCTAGATTTACAGCTTATGTGGTGGTTTTTTACTTTTTGTAAGTATCTATCTATTTGTAAGTAATTATGTATACATATTATACATAGAAATACTCATACCAATGCAAATAGCTGTGCAAGCAAATATTTGTACTGAGCGGGAATGGATCCAAGGCCTCCTGACGGAACAGTCGGCCTACTACCTGGCCACGGATGCCGGCAAAATATCGAAAATATAATCTGATACTCTAAAACTTACACTATAAGATACTATAATATTATGTCTGCAGTTAATTTAACCTACACGTAAACAAAGGCCAGCCAAAGGCTCTAATCCATCAAAAATCCAATACATGGGATAGCGTGAAAAACGATCCTTTCTTCCTTGTTACAGTAGTGCGATCGGATGAAAACCCCTGGCCAACATACTTTATTTGTCCAGTCCGAGTTTCCTAAACAAAGCCTTTGTGATACGTCCGACTGACCAATAATTGAGAACAAGTTTGTGTTCTAAATCAAAATATTTCTAGAGTGAATTTTTTTTACGCGCGTTAAGTACTTTTGAAGTGAAATAGTTTATGGTGAACAATGATTATGGGATTCGCGTCATCTTTACCGACCGTCTCGTCCCGTCACTACAATACAATTCACAAGATAGTTAGTTTTTGTCCAATTCGTCTACTCTCTTGTGACTGCCCTCTATGAAGTGAAAATTCACTTCACGTGACTTCTTGTATTGCACACGTCCATTGGCGTCACCACATTCCATCAGGTGGTATAAAAAAACTTCTTTAGGCACATTTTATGTACAGTCAGCATCATTAAAATGTTGCTAACAAAAGTACTGGTCTTACTATCTTAACAATCGGTCTTCCAGTATTATGTCAGTTAGTAGTGTGTTCATATTCTTAAACACAATCACGCCGGTCGATGGTATCCAGTCAAGTATAATTTCAAAAAATCTAGACATTGTCATTTAATCACATATAGTATCCTTTTCTTAATTGTAAAGCCATCCCTTTCACACAATGGCGGGATGATAAGGGATGGATATATGAGTAAGAATAAGATACAAAATGTGTCAATTGAAAATGTCTTTTTTTTAAGTTGACAGTTGAATAAGCCATGAATTATCAACTTGCATTAGTGAGAAAAGTATGAGTGTCAAGATTTTTTGAAATTATACTTGTCTGGATACCATCGACCGGCGTGATTGTGTATATGAATATGAATACTCTACTAAGTTACATAATTCTGGAAGACCGATTGATAAGATAGTTGGACCACTCTGGATACTTACAACTATTTGAGTACTCTAATGACCAATATTAAATTGGGATTTTGGTATTTGGATTATTTTGAGTACTTTTGTTAGCAACATTTTAATGATGCTGACTGTACAAGTACGTGTTATATACAGACTGTTTTCTGTACCTTTTATACCACTTAGGTGGCAGACAAGCACTCGGTTCACCAGTTGGAAAGTGGTTACCATGGCATAGGGACGTGTGCAACACCAGGGGAGTCACACTCCTGCTTCCAACCCTGTAAGCACAGAGAGCTTATATGCCATCAGCGTAGAAGACGAAAACTCTATAGTTTGCTCTGGGAACACAACACGGGGTTATTATGGCCGCGGTATTCTGTAGGGCGGAGGTACTTCCCCAGTTGGACTGCTCGATTGGATGCAAATAACGTCCGAAGACTGTCCGATTTTTTTTTTTCAATTGTGTTCTGCAGAAAAAGAAAGATTTAACTGAATAGCATCCTTTGTGTCTTCTTGAAATTTGGAATTTAAAAATTCTTGTTCTTACGAAGTCTAACAATGGTATTTAAATGTTAATTTCTTAAACGTTCAATTATGTCAGTCAAGTTATAAGTACGATATAAAGAAATATGAATGAAATAAGTGAAAGGGAACTTTTTGGGTTCTGTACCCAAAGGGTAAAAACGGAATCCTATCATTAAGGCCGGCTACATCCCGGCCTTAATGATAGGACGGCGACTACGATCTCCGTACTCTTCGTACAGCTAATAAAACTCAGTGAGAGAGAGAGAGAGATGGCCACGAGAGCTTGAATACAGCGATTTAGATGATTTATATGTTTTTCAAGACTTTTGAAAAAAAAATAAACCACTGCATGATAAAATGTAATTTTACCAATCCCTAGATATTTTTATGCTCTATCTTATAACACCAACTTTGACATTATTTGATAATGGCGCCTTAGTGTTAAACATGTTTGAAATAGGGATTTGGAGCATTGTAGAGCCATGTTTGAAACTAATTTCTATAGTAGCAAACATCTTTAGACCATTTAGCCTACTTTATGAATTCGATTTTTAAATGTCGCAATTTGCTATATAACTTCTTTAAATGTGTTTGAAAATTTTAAAAATGACTGCATCCCGCCCTTAAGACTCTACTGTCCGTGTCTCTGTCTGTCACCAGTCCCATCTCGTGAACAGTGGAAATTTTCACAGATGATGGATTTTTGTTGATGCTGTAATAACGCATGCTGAAAACGGGATGAAATAAAATGTTTAAGAATAGGGCTTGCATACAAATAACGCGAACACCCGTCATAAATGGATCATCGTGTCATTTTATTTTACAATAAAACGAGAAGGCAATTATATAAAATATACAACCTTAACCAGAAGAAGTAAGAGAAAGAACAGTTGTCTTACCAGTCCACCATTCATCATTATAATAATAATGGATACTAACCAGAGACAATTGTAACATAAAATATAATCCACTGAAGCCTTCGATTGACATATTCCTTATAACAGGTCGGACTTTTCTAATTATCCCTAATACATGGAATAAATTTTTTCAGATTATGATCGGTAAATAGAGCAGCAGAAGCAGCAGAATAATGATAAATAAGTTGAACGAACAAATTGAAAATACGCGGTTAAGCGTAGACGTCTGTCAGCTACGAGAATATTGCTACGCCGTAGGCATTACTTCGGTTAAATCGTAGCAGCTACTGCTTGAGATTTTTCCTTTCACAATAAAGTTATTAAAATTATTACTTGACATTGTTAAATTCTAATATAAGTTAGGTATTTCGAAATAATCTAAGGAAACCATCTGTAAATATTCTTTTTGAGGTCATTATATTTTAATAAAAAACTCATTTCCTCAAATAAATTTGCTAGAGAAATTACAGATAAGTTTTTTCTTTGTACAAAGTAAGCTGAAGTTTAATATCCTACTAATATTATAAATGTAAAAATTAATGAAGGCGTTTAGAATTTTTTTTCATTTGCTACTCATTTCTAGCAATTCATTACTTTCGAATTAGTATGATCCCGAACATTTTACTAGTTTCTATTCTGTTTTAAGTTTTCAAGTTATTTTTTTAATATGTCTTCACCTCGCCTGATCATGGCAAAGTCTCATGGAAGGGATTCATGACATCATTACAGACACTAACAAGAGTACAATTGCAGCCCTTAGCTTGATGACATCATCAGATGCTTTTTACGCCCCGCTTAAAGAAGGAAAAAAATTCACAAGTGTAATTTTTTCAGCAAGTTGTCAGCAACAATTCACCAAAATGTGACAACCAAAATTACTTTATTTATTTTATATAATAAGAAACGAGTAACACACACATACAAACTGTTGTACTTTTACATACGTTGTTTGTCTTCAAAGCCAGCTTTGTAGTTGCCCGAAGGCTTTGTTGTACTGTTACAAGTTTGTAAAAACAAAACATGTGATATATTCTTGTTTATTCTCATTTCAAACAGAGTAGAAAATACTAGACGGTAGAAAACCAGTTCGAGAATTTGAAATTGTTAAATATAATCAACAATTTAGATTAATAATTAGGTTTTTATGTATAAGAAATACATATACATACATGCATCCCATACATACAACATTAACATCAATACGTCAGATCCGATTTATCCCATATTTTCACATTGAAGGCTCGATTCCTTCTCATCCTTTTATTTATTGGGCTTTCCCAACCCTGAGAAAAAAACCGACGCCAGAGCCTAGTATACCGACCTATACGTCGACGGAGGTAGGCAACGACGCTATTTCCGTCCAATTGAGCTGTCTGACTGGGGAAGTAACTCCGCCCTACAGAATACCGGGGCCATAAGTGTTGTGTTCCCGGCAGTGACTAGGGTAGCACAGGTAGTTACTGGAGAGTGGGAAGACCAAAGGCTATTCCTGCTGTCACTGATGGCACAGAAACTCTCTGTGTTTACAGTGTCAGCAGCATGAGTGTCCCTCCTGGTGTTGCACACGTCCATGGGCGGTAATCACTTTCCATCAGGTGTGCTTCTCTGCTACCTCAGTGGCATAAAAGGAAAAACAAAAACGAAACTGTGATTTTTTAATCTTATGTTAGTTTGTGGAGTTGGATAGCATTTTGATTACTAAAACACATTAACACTGTGTATTAGAAGCACCTGTGTCTCTGTCAGTTTCTGTGCACAAAAGGCCAAATGTTGTCACATTCGGCCTTTTGTGTCGCACCCTATTTATGTTCGAGTTTCGTACATTCGAAAGTTCGCTTTTGTTTTCAAAATGACCACGTCATTTAACTTAATGGGAAAAGCATTGCGCTATCTATTTCGGTGTATCTTACTCTTAATGTACTGCAGGCATAATATATTTCTACAAATATTGGGCCACTTAGTAGCATATTGAAAATTTAAGAAAACGAACTAGTGTAAATTTCCTAATAATAATATTTTAAATTAGATTTGCTATAACAGTGAAATTGGGATTTGATGTCCATTGCGCAGAACTCTAATAAAAGTACGTAAAGCCTGAGTTACTCCTTATAACTTCGGCAATCTATAGCAAAAATCTTGTCATATTGACCCAGCCACTTCGGAGATTACTCATAACCAACACACAGATACAAATTAAAAAAAAACCTTTTTTGTTATAGGTATCGCGTATATGTTATGGACCAAGTGATTAATTGGGCATTATGATAGTTGAAATTATCATTATGATAATATGAAAGTTTAAACAATCAGACTTGCAGGAGCTCTCAAATTTATCATAATGCCCAATTTATGACTTTCTACAATAATGCATTTAATCTAATTTTAATCACTAAAATGCTATTATTTTAAAGTTACAACAAACATACATTCCAATTTTATTGGAGTATATTGCCGTAAGTTAATTGATACTGGATGTTTGCAAACAATGCTTTTTTTATCATGATTGTGAATTCGTAATCCCTCTATATATGGAATTGTTACGGGCAGCTGGAGCTCTAAAAATTCCAAGTGAAAAGATTATCTGCAGACCTACCATGAACTCTTAAAACAAATCAATATTTGAACGGCTGTCGCACTACTGCAACGACAACGGTACAAATAACGTTAGGATTACACAGTTTCTTTTGGTTTTATGACAGCCGTTCAATTATTAACCTATTTTGAGAGTTAATGGTACGGGCTCAGATCTGACTATGGAACGCTTTAGAGGTTAGAACACAGTCACTTCAGAAAAATATCGAAATTGAGCCATTTCGTACTAACACTGAAAGCCAGCCCCCAACTTAGTTGGCAAGCTTCAGAGTAGAAGGCTCAGGTATTTTTACAAAGACTTGCAAAAATAAGATACACTTTCTAAGCCAAATATCTTGCCAGGCGTGAACAAAGCTAGCCAGCAAAGTTTCATCGCAACCGGAAGAATGAGTAGAATGTATACAATACAAACAAACAAGTATTCATTTTTGGTGTGCCGTAACCAAATAGCAAAATAGAAGCCTTATTATTTCGTTTTGTTGTTTACTCAGTATCTATTCATATAAACTTGTGAAGCAAGTGTTTTCTATGAGCTATACAATAGTGTTGTAAACGGGAAAAGCCAGGGATGGTACATGCGGGAAAATAAAGTTCACTTAAAGGGATAAAATATTTGGTAAGTCTTCAAAGTTAAGGAGAAGTTTACAAAAGTTAGGTTACTGTATTAAATCAGTAAGATAGACGACTTCTTATTTTAGACGTAAATAAAATTGACAGTATTAATATAAAACACTAACTTTTGGCTGCGGCTCCGCCCGC
Source organism: Eilema caniola (assembly GCA_949126895.1). Taxonomy (NCBI): domain Eukaryota; kingdom Metazoa; phylum Arthropoda; class Insecta; order Lepidoptera; family Erebidae; genus Eilema; species Eilema caniola. The sequence goes on from OX421475.1 coordinate 21,919,699, forward strand.
GTGGAAGTCGGTTAGCGCTATAATATTGGTTATCGTTGGTTATTGTAAAGTTTCATTAAAATCCATTTAATAGTTTTAACGTGAAAGAGTAATAAACGTCCATCCATATACATCTATCCATACCTACATACTTTCGCATTTATAATATTAGTAGAATGTAATTAGTTAACAGTTAAATGTTAAATGGATGATCTTGTCACTAAATTTAATGTGATTGCTTACAGGCAAATTTAGGATCGACAGGACTAATTCTTAGTTAATAGTTGGTGAGCTAGCCGTAGATAGTAGATAGTTAAGGGTTTATTTTTTAAGCTCTTAATATTTTATTAATCAGCAAGACGTTAATGGTTTATAAAATAGGAATAAAGAAAATAACGTTCAAACACCTGAGTTACTCTCACAGAGTACAATAAGTACGAAAAATTCTATACACGACATGTAATGCTGTAGTAAGTCGTGAGTAACGAGCGCTCTTACTACGAAATATTCATGTTCACATGCATAATAGGACCAGGCATTTATGCTTCTATAACTATTTTGATTTGCCACACTTTATAAATAAATATGGAAATGTAATAAGCGATTTTGCAAAGAATTCGATACTAAATAGTATTTTTTTTAATAAAAAATTGTCACTTACTGATTTTGAGTTGTGATACACGTATTTCCGATGAGTACGGTGTTCGTCCTATCTGTCATAGATGAATTTCACTATGTATTTATTATATTATGTACAAAAGTCGTAAAAGCATTACCGCAATGGTATTTTCACTGCAAAAGGCGATGTATTTAAATATGAAAATAAATAAATCGCCAGGTATAAGATTTTTATGTTTAAAAATTATTATTAATAATTATTGATTAATAATCATAATTTATAAACTTTGCACTGAACAATAAGCAATTAGGTATTATTATTATTATATAAACGGAAATTGTGAGCCATGGATGTAAGCTGACCAACTCGAATGCTGGCATAACTTAATCGAACGTCAACCTCATCGCGTTAATTTCCGTTATGTAATTGTATACAGTACTAACACCCATGTTTACATTATTATAATAGTATTTATGATTTTAGAACAGATCGGTGAAGATTCAATACACCATTGGAACATCGTAAGTATACCTTGCGCGTGGCTTATTTAGAAGTTTGTTTAACCATCTTACGTAATATAATTGGCTTTAGTCTAGTTTGTTTAATTAGTTTCAATTTAATTCATTTAATACAATTTTATTTATTTCGACATTGTTCTAATTTGTTCACTAATTTATTGTTATTCCTTTTATTATTGTATTTAAAATTTTTTTTTAATGCAAACCTACCACTAACATAGTCCGTTAGTTCTTGTAAACTAACTTATAATATGGAATGTTGTTCCGAAATAAACTAATTTTATTTATTTATTTATAATGTTTCGAAGAAACTTCATGTACTGACATACCTATGTTCTATTCTACTATATCTATACATCTATACTCTATACATATAAATAAAATTAAAGTATCGGTTTGTAGTATCGAAATAACCGTTTTTTACTATATGCAAATGAATATAATACGGCACATACGCCAAATTAACATTTTTCACAATTTTTGTCTGTCCGTCTGTCTGTGAAATGGCTGGACTGATTTTGACGGGACTTTTATTGGCAGGTAGCTAATGTAATAAGGAGCACTTTGGCTATTTTAAAGCGATAACCGACATCCATGCAGGCGGAGGCGCGGGCAACAGCTAGTTTTAAATAAAAACAAATAACTGACCTTTTTGAAAAACCAAAGGGTTTATGAGAACTTTAAATGATTGTTAGAACAAAACGAATTAAAAAATAAATTACGTACGGTTTGGCTACTCCTGAGTCATCAATTTTGGTCTTTAATTTACGTGTGTACAAAAAATACATTAGTCTTTTTTTGTACAAACCTACTTTTGATACAGAGGTATAGTTATAATGTATTAGGGTTCAGGCCTTTTAGCATAGAACCGAGGTCAGTGTCCTTTTACTTCTCGAAGATTTCGTTTACTTTACTCACATGAGAAAAACGATTACGTACCTAATATAATATGTATATAGAAAAATATATACGTATTCAGTTGAGGAATATTTGACCCGTTTCATTTATCATTACAATGAAGATTATACGAAACCAGCTGAAGACAGGCAAATAATGATGATATGCTAAAGTGCAATGAATATCGTAACTTGAGAATACGTAGAATAGAAAATTTTCATATTCATATTAAGTCTTGTCAAGTATAATATTATCAAGTACTTGTTACATAATCATATCATATCATAAGTATAATCGTGACAGCTAGTATATGAAAACCCAATCCCTGTTTGGATTTAATTAAAAAGCTTTTTGACAATGCCATTTATTTAAATATTAAAGTATACATTAAGTCACTACAAAATACAAATATTATTGAGAGAATGAATTAATTAAATAACCCGCCCCTGACGGTAACACTCACACTCGCCGCGTTCAACGCTGGATTGCAATAACCATCCTTTGCACCAGGAACGCTCCGGAACGGGAGTCACCCGTTGTCTCTCTGAGCCTGTCTTCGATTTCCTTTACAAGGTATTCTCCACCGCTATCGGCACAAAGTGGCGTTAAATTGGCATATTAAATGATCTTTTTTGAGCTGGCGTTAGTGAACGGAATATAATAGTTAGATATAAATATATATTGCCGTGGAATAGAGAATTTATAATGTTATTCCAAAAAAGGGAGGTGGCTTTTGTTAGGAGTATTCTTATGACCATAAAGTACAGCGTTGGTCAAACTTTTATAGCAATAAAATATCCATATAACATTTTTTAAATCATAGAAACATTATATACCTCCAAGACCCGCATGAAAATATATTTTGTGGTAAAAGACATTTTAAATACAAACTGCTGAATAATTCAAACCATAAAATTATAATCGTAGGCTAGGGTAGCATAAAAAGTACTTACAAACGATTATGAATATCTAATAAAGTCTAATATTGGTGCTTAAAGAGTCTCATAGAATTTTAATTTGCTGTATTGATAATTTTGTAATCTTTGCAAAAAAATGTAACCTTGTAGTCTGACACATCGGTAAATCGTCCATTAGCTACAATATCATCTTAATTATTTACATAATGTACATTAGAAATTTCTATTTTAAAATATAAAACAAATTATATACACAAACCTGCAGTCATTGTTATTTTTCAGTACAATTGCTCTGAAAAGTAGCTGTATACATTTCAATTTACCGATTACCTTAGCTCTAAAAGATTGCACAACTAAAAACTTTTTTTTCAAATATTGGATTAACCAAATTTTAGCTAATCTTACCCATCATTTCTACGACAAACGACGAACGACGAACTTCATATTTACGTCTTTACATTAAGGTTTTCATCTAGTCAAAATTAATGCACACAACGAAATTTGGTCAAATACGAAAATGATACTGTCAACCTGTCAAATCCCACTTTCTCAAAATGGTTCTAAACTATATAACAATCGTAATAGTTGTACCATCAACTAATCCTTAAGCTTGATTGGAGGCAAATGAGCCGTCGATCGCAATAGATGACAGTTAACCAGACAGATTGTAATCAACCCCTAACCTCTGTCCTCTGTCAACTTAGTTGGAAACAAATTCTAAATACTTTAGCTATCTCGTATTTTGCATGATTAGCAATCTTGTAATACATTGTTTGAAGACTGAATCCAATTTCAAATGTATTATACTCTATTGTAGGTATGTATCATATCTATACAAACAAATGTATTATATCTGTACTCTATTTAAAATTTAATTTTAACAATCAAATTGTTTAATTGAATTGAAATAGAATATAAATTATGATTTCTGTTCACCAAATTAGTTTGTCAAATTAATTTTGATTGTATGATAAAAGTATATGGAATAAAAAAATCATTATATTGATGAAGATTTTTAAATTGGCTTCCCATAAATCTATATTCAGCTCATTTATTACTGAAGGATACGAGAGACTGGCTTCGTAATATACCAGTAATAATACTATTGTACTGTTATTACGAATTGATTAGCTTGATCGGGCAAGTAATATACGTTTGTATTGGCACTGTATATTTTTGGTCACAAAATTCAAAAATGATCTACTTATTTATTTCCAATTTGGAAAGATCTTTGCATTTTTAATCTATAATGTTAATCTTATCATAAAGGGTTTTCTAAAGTTATGTATTTTAACTGAAAAACTGCAGCAAATTACTTTTATCTCAGAGATTTTCATTGAGTGATATATGAGTTGCTTAATAGTATTAGTAGAACTTAACAGCTGTAGATAAAAATTGGATTGTCCATAGGGTTTTATCTCAAAGATGAGGTTTTGTGAATTGTAAGAACCGACACAGTATTTCACACAAATGTAGCATTAATTTTTTTTTAATATTTCAGTAATTTATACATCTTTGCAATTACATTATGAAGAAGCATTAAAAAGAAAATCCTTTCACCCTTTTATAAAATATCAACCATTCCGAATTTATCTCAGCCGAGATATGAATTTCAAAGAACTTGGACGTGGCCCTAAGCCTAAGCCATTTCAATCGTCATCCTTTTAACTTACTTTATCCCAACAGTTTGTTTTCCTTGACAAGGTCGTGTCAACAAAACTGGAGGCCTCCGAAGGGACGAGGGTCAACCGTTACACGTACCCCACTTCTCCTTTCCTTTTAACGTAGTCAATTTAAAGTCGGCGTTTAAGTAGAATCTTATCACATCAACCTTTTCATGCAGGATCCAGATGTGAGATTCTGAGAAAACATTTCAGTATAATTGGTTTATACTTTAGTTCTTGTATATTAAATTCAAAATGTATAGCATTAAAATTTACGGGTGGGGTAACAAGATTCTCGAAATCCCAGTCAAAATTATCTGTAGGTTGGTACACCTGCTAATTCACCGACATGATCTAGCATAGGCTTTACTCTTAGGGTTGCAATGTCAGACCTCAGTTACGCAAAACCCAAGAAAAACCGTTTATTTAGTTAGTTAGTTGCATTTAACAACTGGAATTAATGACGTTTCTGAAACTTTACACCATCAATATGAAATATTTATGGATCTGCAAATCTGAATATCTTACAGATTGTTATCTCCGACACATGTTACTTATAACGTTATAACGTACTTAGTGAAATGTTAAAAGAAAATCCAAAGTGAATTCATTTTTCTATTTTCTTTTGTAAAAAACATGCTATTTGAAAATGGAATTGCAAAGTAAACTGTCTCGCCATTCTTAAATCCTTCAAGACGAAGGTTGAAAGCAGTGTCCGATTTAATTTTTCATATAGCAGTTGAAAAATGAAATCCTATAACGTGAACCAAAATTTCATTTGGTCACAATACGAAGCAATACAGAGTGTCATCCGACAGAAGTTGCACATCATAAACCTTATACAAAGGTAACAATAGACTTACTGTCACGCCCTTCACAAAGGGTTCAGATACAATGAAAAGAAATAAAGTGATGCCAACACTAAGTTTATCTTCAGTGAGAAAATTACTTGGGAAGGCACCTACTTAACGGTTGGGTATTGTGACTTTGTTTTGTGTACCATTGTCCGGGTATATCAGTCTTTTTGTTACAATGTATAATTTTTGTATACATGGCAAAGTTTGTTTTGATATAAAAAGTAATTACTTAGTCTGGAAAACAGCGCAATGTATGTTTTTATGTTATTTTATTTCAGTCTCTTTTTCTGTGTTTAAACTGGTGATCTTTTCACTAGGGTGTCTTGTACAAAGTCTTTGTACTACTTTGTGTTATCCAATAGTAAAGGAAATAAAATAATTGCTGTGTAGTAAAAATTTTTTTTTGTACCTATAGATTTTAGAATAATAAAATTAACCTATGAATATTAATTGAAACCGTATGAGTATTGTATTTTTCTTTTGTGAATTATCACAAAAGAAAAATACAATACTCATACGGTTAACTATGTATCGCTTTGTGTATTAACACAAAGCGATACATAGTTTTTGATAACGCCTTACTATTACTGGGGTAGTATACTTACCTTAGAAGAAAGTAATTCTTCTAGTAGTTCAGTGAACAGTGGACCTCGTTCGCACACTTTACTTTATGTTTTGGTAATCTAAAAAAACTTCAAAAAAGAACGAAATGTGACTTCATATTTTCAACAGTTCTGGATGTTTCAACCGAAAATTAAGAAGATCGGTTCTTAAAACAACGGTACACTAAAATTCACCTCCCCCTTTTTCCTCATCAGTTATTTTTTTTACAAAGTTGCCTTTACCGATGAAGATTTTTTCACAACAGCCTGTGTTGAATCACGTCCTTCATGTTTCAGTAAAAAAACATTAAGATCCGTTCATAAGTAACGCGACAGCAAACTATCCCCGTTTTCGCCCTCATTTTCTCTCTATCAAAAAACCTCGACCAAAGTTGAGTTTTAAATCAAAGAACATGTGTACCAAGTCCGGTGAAAATCTGTTAAGAATTGCGCCCTCTAGATCGAAACTGACAAACCGACATATATACGGACAAAAGCAAAATCTTCCAGCTTGTCGAAACGGAGACACTCTTTCGCTTCGCTCACCCGGTCAACTAAGCACAAGTCGGTACATGGTAAAAATACTAGAAAACTAACAACTTTGTAGAAATTCGTACTGAGAACCCCGTTGCAAGTTGCAACTACTAGTTGACTTTTTCTAGTCCCTCTTGGAGTCACCCCAAGCGTTATAATAATATAATAATGTTATTTAATTAAAATCTATGGTAGATGAGATATTTCACCATAAGAACGTCCGTAGCAAACAGTTCTTCCTTTTTTTTTAAATGCGGGAAGTCCCCACGGATACCCCGCCCCTCCGTCACCGGAGGGGGAGGTTATGTCGAATTTGAACCGCACGCCATCTCTGGGTCGTAGTGCTAGGCCGAAGGTGAGGTTGTCATGCGACATATCCCTCGCACCCCGGCTGACTCAGGGTCATCCCTCTCGGTCTGGCCCTCCTCGGGAGGGGGGACCACGCGGTCCCCGACTCGTCCCTGGTGTGGGGGCGTCCTCCGATGCGCGCCGCCGCAGTGGCCTGCATCTGCTAGGGTGACGGGTGACTCCACCCGTCACCCACAGGCCCGCGCTCATGGTGGGCGGAGGTCGGTCTGCGCCCTCCGAGGCCCGAGCGCATGCAGCGATGTCAGCGAGTCTCTGTCGCTCATCGCGCCGGCTCTGCTGTCTCCTTCACGAGCATGACCTGCTCACAAAAGGAGGCGCTGGGCGCCCACGCATCCGCCCAGCGGACCATCGCCGCGAGCAGGGTGGAGAGCGTGACTACTCTCACCCCCAGGGCCGCCACAAGCTCCCACCTCGGCGTCTCGAACGCCGGGCACTCGGTGAGCGTGTGCAGCCCCGAGTCCACGCTCGCGTCTTAGTGATGGCACTCGGGCGTTGGCTCTATGCCCATCAGATGCAGATACCGCCCGAAGCTACCGTGCCCGGTGATAATCTGCCTCTGACGGTACGAGAGGCTACCGTGTGGCCTCTCTAGTCACTCCCCCATGATGGGTCTTACCGCCGCAATCACAGCGTGACCTACAAACAGTTTTTCCAGAACAAGATTACACACAACTATTAGAGCAGAGCTTTTTACCCTCGATTCGTTTACATAAATAAATATTAAAGTTTACATTATATTTTCAATAATACAAATATCATGCTTCCAAAAGTCCATCAACAAGACACGTCAATCAAACATTCGGTACATAGAATAGGTACTGTAAAACCACCAGATTAAAATGAAAAGGGTCCGTTGATTAGTCTATAAGAGAATGTTTAAATATACCCGAAATTAATATCAAATATTTACAAAAAAAATATAATGATGGCTTCTGAAAAAGGCGTACCCTTTTTAATTGCGAACGTAAAAATCCCTGGCTATGAATAATTAGTATTCGTCATAAAGCTTCATCCAAAAAAGTAGAAAATTACATGCCATAAGAACGGTTTTTTATTGTAGCGAAGATTAATTTTGTTCTGTACAAAATCGATTTTTAATTAGACATTTAATGTAATAATTTGAATCATAGTTATTTTAGACAGCATCCGTTACCTAATAATATTTAACTAGTGTACAGGCTTATAGGTGATGCTGACGGGGGTCTGGATTGAGGGCCTGGCCAAAAGTATATCTTGGTAGAGCCCTATAGGCCCACCCTGTATTGTAGTATAATTATGATCACACTTATCTTACTGAAGTTACACCATTTTTTAATGGATCCTATGGCGATTAATTTGTATATTATTTACATTTAGCTTCAAATTATGTGACCACTACCATCTTTAGTTACCTTGCGACCATGGCTGCTGATAGATTCCAGATGCCATTGCTGATGAAGAAAATAAAGTAAAAGAATTATTAGTATTCCTGGTGAATAAGACATACTACTGGTAACTTTTTTAAATGATAACACTTTAAAATGACTAGCATTGATTGTAAAACCACATGTACAATTGACATTTATTTGAATTAGAAATCTATTATATATGAATTAGAATTTGAATACTGACTCATTTGACAGACATTGTGTAGCTGCTTAATGTTCCACTTTTGATTAAATTTATTGACATCTAATTTTAACTGACATCTGTATGTGAATTCACTATTTTAATTATTTAATATTATTTACTGACATAATATGTAGTGCTTGATTGATTTTTGTATAATGCAGTTGATATAATACTTGCACGCTGGGTATTAATTTAATTTTGATTTAGTATGGTAATTTTGACATAAAATTCAAACAGTATAACATTCAGACAGTATAACATTTAATTTTGAAATTATTAGTTCCGACAAAGGTTAAAGATTATGTTCCGACCTTTCAATTTGGAATAATTTCTCAAGTTACTCTTCTCCTGTGTACCAAAAAGTACTCAGCGGCTTTATTATTATTGTTTTAGCCCATCCAAACGCAGCATTTAAAATAAAAGTACTTCAGGAGATAAAGGTATCCTTTGTGGTAAATATTCCATAGCAATTAATTTGAATTGGTGTACAATAGTGTTTATTTCCGTTATTCTAATATTGTTAATTTAAAAGGCTCTGTTAATTTATACTATTACTAGCTGTCGCCCGCGGCTCCGCCCGCGTGGATGTCGGTTATCGCGAATCGGGGTATGAAAAATAGATGTTGGCCGATTCGTAGGTCTGAGAATCGGCCAACATCTATTTTTCGATATGCCCACAAAATTTCATGAGAATCGGTCGAGCCGTTTCGGAGGAGTTTGGGAACGAAAACTGTGACACGAGAATTTTATATATTAGATAATAAGCGTTTGCAATGGACATCAAAATGACTGAACGAATATTGATGCAGTATTATTATTTAAAAATCCTGGCCAGGCTTAAAAATTTTAGTTGGGTGAACGAAGATAAATGTGACTAAAATTGGAATAATACAATTGCGATAATAGACATCCACGCGAGCGAAGCCGCGAGCACTAACTAATAAATAATACAAAGAAATAATATAACTTGCCAGTAATAGTTTTCTTTAGAAATAAGTTTTAATAACACTGTAATGACTTTTATACGATATAATCAGATTTCTCGTCACGCACCGATAAATAGACTTTTGTAAAAGTTCCACAAGATTCCAGCCAAAACCGTTTATACGGGTTAAGAAGCAGTAAACGATGTTTTATTTTGTTTCGTTGCCTGTTGTTTAGCTAAGTTATTTGTTAAAGGTAATATTATTATTCGTTTTCGATTTCTAAATGAACTATTTTTGGTCCCATCAAGATTTTCATAGTTGTAACCAACCACGCTTGTGGGCGAAGTTTTTGTGCCAATTTGCAAATCTGGACACCTGCTGACGGACAAGGCTCTAACGCGGGTATTCATGTAGCAAAGGCGTTTCAGTCCAAGATTTATTCTTAAAATCAACAAGACGAATTCAATTTCGACTTTAGCTGTTTAGGTACAAAGTCCAATATTGGTTTTTTCATCAAGGGGTTGAGCAGAGCGGGTGATTATGTAAATAATGCTGTAATGACATCATCTTGGGTCATGTCGTTTGCCTTGATGCGAGGAAGCGATATAATAAAATCTGAAATGTGTTCGTTCATTCTGATGAACATTAATTTCGTTCAACATCATGCGGATTTAGTGAACAATGTCTGAATCTTAGTGAAGGAAGCATTCGTCTAATGGCTGTCCTTGTTGATAATGGCACGCATTAAGATAATACTGGGCGTTTTAAGTTTTATTTTACAAATCTTAGCAGGAAAGAAATGTCGAGATATTTCAACGGAGGCAATGATAAAGTCTTGCTATAGTTTTTTCAAGAAGGGCATTGGAAAGTTGTTACAGGATCGGCAGCATGACTGCGATGCGATATATTTAGTGGTGCATAGGTTCCTAGGCCACGGTGACCACTTCCTATCAGGTAGGCCGTGAGTTTTTCTACCACTTAAGTATTATGAAGAAGTTACAAGCTTTTTCCTCTGGGACCATTATATTGAACGCGAACCGACTGAAACCGTACGTCTCCGTCTCGGAGCTTGAATATTTGGAAGTAAGGTTACCCAAAACGCATTTCCTTTGCATCCCTGCTGACCCAGGACCATTTGCGGTTTCTAAATGACCCTTCAGCCAAGCTTGATACTTATGAGATTAAGTTAGGCTATATAGACGTTGAATCCTATTTAACGCAAACACGATTACGGGTTACACAGAGTGTGAATTTGTACCAGGCAATGTCCTAAGCACATGGACAGTATATACAGGTTACGGCATGTACATACTTGTAGTTTCAGACAGTTCATCATATCTCTAATTTATTTGGTGAAATATCCCTCCAAAATCGTAAAAATGAATACAATTGAGCTGTACTTAATGTACATTACGTATCTAAACCGTTTATTTCCGCCTTGTACACAATTAAAGACGAGAAAATCAGAATCAGAAATGAAAAATATTTATTTATCCCCTTTTATTGCCTTCAAGAACTTTTGTTTTGCTTAAAATTAGTTCAGACATTGATACTCGTACCAATAATTTATTAAAATACTAGCTGTCGCCCGCGGCTCCGCCCGCGTGGATGTCGGTTATCGCGAATCGGGGTATGAAAAATAGATGTTGGCCGATTCTCAGACCTACCCGATATGCCCACAAAATTTCATGAGGATCGGTCGAGCCGTTTCGGAGGAGTTTGGGAACGAAAACTGTGACACGAGAATTTTATATATTAAAATATAGCTGAGCAATGAAAACACTAATTTAACAATGACTAGAAAGGTTTTTCCAATAAAAAAACAACAACCGTCTGTAAAATGGCCTGAATAAAATAGAAGCACAATATTTTATTATCCTAACTGCCTAAAAGCACAATATTTTACTATCTTATTGTTAAAATTTGAAATGGCAATTTAGGATTGAATTACAAGCCTGTTTTTATGAAGCAGCACTCAAACGATACAAGGGTTGATCTTGGTGTATTATAAAACCTACATAACACAATGTAGATTCAATAGTTCTGTAATATGCTTTTTTCAGTATATATAGTCACGTCTGTTATACCAAAAGGGTCAGAGATTGCACACCTATCGATACCTTTCTTCTCTTATATAAAACTAAGGATTTTAGCAACCGAAATTATCGAAATTACTAATGTTTTATTAATTTTAATAATATTATCCTGGCTGATTGGACTCAGAGACATCGCATAGCCCAAACCATAGGTCTTAGATACTTGAAATTTGTAAAGAATGTTTGTTCTGGTGCGTGGAGGTGTAATAAGAAAGAATTAAGGGCCCTAAGGGCCTACAAAAGGCAAAAGCTTACTTTCTAATTTTTTATAATAAGGAACGGAGCGTATTGCCTGCTAGGCTCGTTCATCCAACCAAAGCACAGAGTCGGATATTATAATAACTACCCAGTTAACTATGTAAATATATAAGCCGACGGATGAAGAATAGTCCTTAGTCAGCATATAGGTACGGCACCCACAAACCCTTGTATTCTACTCCACCGGAAAAAAATAATACAATACCTGAAGTAAAATAGATTACGTACGTATTCATCAGTAAAATTTATTCCTATATTTTGCAAAAACGGAACAAATTAATTAAAAAATCATCATTCACCGTTGATGTTTTATTAATTCGTTATAATGGTATCGTTGAGTCAACAGAGCCGTTCATACAATGATTCATCAAAATATATGATTGATGTGTCCTGTAAATATCGTTCCACTTGCTCTTATTTACCTATTTCGTTTAAAGGACGAACCTTGTGAATATCAATTTGTAGGAACGAGTGATTATTATTTTCGATTAATTTTGGTGAATAATTGTTTTTTAAATTTAGATCATTCGAATTAAAAGTCGCGAAGTGGGCTATGGAGTAGTATACCTACTCGGAGTTGTAAGAACTAAAATTACGGACATAGTTGGTTGTATAATAAGTAACCTGAAGAGGTTAAGAATCGATGGCCGGTGGAGCAAATGAACCCTAGAATGAAGACGGCAACGGAAGGTGGGACGGTCCCAGACAGATGGACTGAATCGAACCAATAAATTCTCGCTAATCTTACTAAGGTGCTAAATCAAAAGTAGTGTCAAACTGTGGTATTTTGAAGGTACTTTATAAATGTTAAAGGGCGTTATTGATAGATATCAGCAAAAGTATTTATTTACATTAACGATCAGTTATTTAAAATATACACACAAAATAATAATTTAAAAGAACTATAGCTGAAAGTTGAAATGCATCGTGAAATTACTCCGCATCGCATGCCTCTAGAGGTGGCGTCATATTTTAAATGCATATTAAAGATGTAAAAGTAACCACTGAACCAATTTTGATGAAATTTGGAACAAGAATAGATTGGACCTTGAGGAAAAATATAGGCTATGTTTATTATTTCGCGATAACTGATATCCACACGGGCAGAGGGCAAGAGCTAGTTAAATATATCTATCTCTTCATTCACGAATCATTTTGATATTTTTACGAAACTATTCAACTTTGAATTGAGTACTGTTATAGATTTTTTGAAATTGAAACAATACTAAAGTCTGTAAGGGAATGCTCCATTGTTCCTAAAGTATTTATATTGAACGAAAATTGGGAGCGCAACACGAATTTTATTTGCTGAATTTACACATATTTCTACATTATGGGATCATTTGTTCTCGTTACATTACATAGCACTTTTCTATAACGAGACCGGCCTATTGAAAGGGTGGTGGCCGGAACCTATCGGGGGTTAGAATTGTTTCTATTGAGGGATCACCTCATGAAAGCATTTTTTTTGCTATTTTTCGCCTCAATAAAGAAGTTGCTATTCATGTAATGGTAAAAACATGTTTATTTACAATCGGAAACAACTTAATATTTATTTTTATTCAGGAGAATACATGTTGATACAGAAAATACATTGTCACCTGCCTTAGCACTATGAAATTAGTGAAGATGGGCTTGACTTTAAAAAGATTTTGTCATAATAGGGACTTCTCAGTTAAAGTTACGAAACTAGTCTTTTACTGTTTTTTTGTACATCCGATTTATCCTAACGCAACTACTAAAATCACTAATCATGGCTGAAAAGCAAGAAACCAAAATTTTCAAGTAAATATAGCCAATATAAGTGCATTTTAACTTAATTGGAATAACAGGTTATAGAATATGAAAAAATCATTACTAAGTTACGGAAAAAAAAAATTATAACTGCGAACACGCGATGTTTCGCAAGATTTAGCTACTTACTTCTTAGTAGTCTGATTACAATTCTGAACCAGCCGCGATATCTCGCAGATTACATTTCAATCAAAAAATACTCTATTCGAAACGAACCTAAGTATTTTTTATGGGGCTCCCTAACTGATTATAGCGACTGTACTTTCAAGTAGCAACTACGTAGTTCGTTTAAATTAAGTGCAATGCTTCAGCTGTTACTGTAACTAAGTTTCGTAACCAATTGTGAAGTTCACCTCCGGTTAATTCTAAACCGACTTCAAAAGTCGGTTAAAAAGGGGAACCTTCTAAGTAACGAAGAATTAGATTGAATGTTCTTTTTTGTTCTACGATGTTTTTTTTTTATCATCTCTGCATATCCCTGACAGAACGTGTATCATTTAACATTTTTATTTTATACCATTTTTTCCACAAATTGTGGGTGAGCTAGATTGCTCGCCTAAGCCTTCTGTTACGTAAAATATCCTATTTATGGGAAAAACCCAAATAATTTAATACAAACCGCATGATTGCACAAGAATATAACAGCAAACATATATTTGACTAAGTAGCCTTATATTTTTACTAGCTTTTGCCCGCGACTCCGCCCGCGTGGATGTCGGTTATCGTGACCAAACATGGCCTATGTCCTTTTTCAAGGTTTAATCTACCCCTATAACAAATTTTATCAAAATCGGTTCAATGATTTAGTAGTGAAAGACTGACAAACAGACACACTCTCACACACATTTTTCCATTCATAATATTAGCATAGATTGCCAATGGCATATCCTTTCAATAGATTTTTTCTCAGTTTTTATGAAGCATTCGACAATCTATCCCACATAATATAATAATGAGGAGGTTGAATGCGAAAATACGTGACAGACCATAAACCACTTGGTGTCGGTTAAATCCAAAGTATTCATAAAAACACCATGAAATATAAATCACGTCGTGACGTTTACAGCGTTCTCTTAGCGCCTATTTGTACTGCAAGTATAGCTATCGCTCCCTAGTGCGGTCACAACTTGTCGGTAAAAGCCTTTTAAGGAATAACCGTTAAGATTGGTTTATTTTTTCAAAGTGGGTTAAATGTCTGATTGGTAGATATTCAAAGGGCAAGGTAAGGTTGAAAGTTAAGGTAAGGTTGGCATAGAGATATTTACGATGAAATAATACATACTCTTTTTTTTTTTTTAACGTGTGGAAACCCCCACGGGCTTCACCCCATCGGTGCCGACGATGGGGTGGGCGTGTCGGAATCGAACCGACTAAAACCACACGGTGTCCTTCCCAAGTGTCCATTGCCGGGAACCCCGGGTAAGCCCTCGAAAGGTTATCCCAGGGTTGCCGGCGGACATTGGCCGCCACCGCGGCCTCGTCTGGTGGGGTCGGGTTATATCCCGCGTCGGTGAGTTGGCAAGCGTGTGTAGGACACACACGACACGCCTCCGCCACGGCCTGCTTCTGTAAGGACGGCGAGTCGGCCATCTGCCGTCCTCAGGCCCCGATCATGGAGGTCAGTAGTCTCGGGCGTAGACGAGTCTGCGGCGTCCTCGCCGCAGACTGCGGAACTCGGGGGGCAGGGTTCTCTCCCGCTCCCTCTCCGCCGTCTCTTTCGCGCGCATTACCTGCTCGCAGAAAGAGGCGGCGGCGTGCCATTTGCTCCCGTCGGAGACCACGGCCCTCACCATGGTCTCCAAAGAAAGAACGTCCACGCCCAGGACCGCAACGAGATCCCGGCGTTGACTCGCCCACACAGGGCACTCCACTAACGTGTGGAGCGCCGTGTCTTCGCCAGAATCCTCGCAGTGCTGGCACTGCGGTGTTGTCTCCCGGTGGATGCGCCATAGATACCTACCGAAGCACCCGTGCCCGGTAAGTATCTGGCACATCCGGTAGGAGAGGTCACCGTGGTGCCTCTCCAACCACTCCTTCATGATCGGTCTCACCGCCGCAATGGTGGATTCCCCCCACCTTGGATGCTCAAGTCGCACCCGCCATGTCTCCATGAGTTCCCGGCGGAGCTGGGACCGCCGAGCCCTGATTTCTCGGGGCTCCGGCCTATGGCCCCGCTCCAACGCCTCCTTGCGCCACTGGTACAGTAACGCAAGGACATACTCTAATTTTATTCTTGGGAATAAAGAAATGTGAGTCATAAGAACCGGATCAGAATTTTCGGCCACGGGACAACCAACAAAAATCTAGTCTGCTGTATATAGAAGCAGTAGCAACGAGCAGCTTATGCCTATTTAAAGTTTGTGTCTCTAGAGTGTCAACGTTGATAAATTATATTATGAAAGTTAACTTATAATATTATAATCTAACTTTTATGACTTTTGATTTATTCAGAAGTACGCACTCGGGATTTATTCTAGAATAATATGGCAGACAGGAACGTGATTCCTACAAGGATATTAGAATGCATATAATATAACAATGATAAGTTAAGAAATCACGTCCTCTGCCATAACACTAATAATACAAGTCAGCTAGTACATAGGACGTGACTACAAGCACCTCTGAGCTGTTATGTAGGATATTGCTTCATTACTAGATTGAGTTATAATAAATGTAGAATAGCCATACTGTGGTAGTCACTTCATCTCCGCAATAAATAATAAATAAAATTATCAATGGCATATTTAACAGTAAACAAAAAATCAAACATAAGAAAAATTAAAATAAAGTAAAAGTTCACATACTCAAATCCAAGAAAAAGCAAAACAAGGCAAGAAATCATGATACTAATACTTATACACTTACACTAAACTTAGTTTATTTCACGGTAATACTTATGTACTTCAAGACAACCTAAAGATATTTAGATCATTTTCTTAGACTCCTCAAAATCGCAGCTGCTAAAAAGCAACAAAGACTTTAAGTACAAACTGAACTAGATTAACAAATTTCAAACTTTCTGTAAACTTGCGAATAGAGCCGTCGCTTATGTTCGAGTTAATATTCCAGTAGTTTCAGAGTTACATAAAAACACAAGGCTAGTCCTAATCTTCTTTTTGCTCCACTAGCCTTGCTCAGGACGCTTGACTTAATCGTGTATGGTGTCGAGATCATCAACCACTAGAATGTTGGAACATTATTATAATCAGACGACAAGGGATAGTAGTTTTATAACAAAGCGTTTTATTTGCAATAATGACATGACATGACATAATTGCACTAATTCATTATGATTTACAAATTATGAACAAAACATTACAAACGCATACTGTTTCAGAAAACAGTTCTTACTATCAATATCATTGGCAAATAATATATTTCTTAAAGTAAAATACAAAACAAAAAACATGTACACTTTATAGCAACCACAATCATGTGTGACGCAGAATATTTTTTTCTCTCATGAACTTATAACCGGCTATAAATCGATGTACACTAGCATCAACAGACAGACAGGAGGCGTAAACAAAGCTATTATATCGCGCCATACAACATTCTATCCAAAACAAATTTAAATAAATCTGTAGCTTTGTTTTTCCGCCATTTTTATAGCACTTTCCGAAGCAGAAATATGATTTATATTGTTGAGAGAAATATTCAAAATACGGATCGTTTTAGTACTTTAGGCGCTGTCGGTGACCTGCTTCTGAATTGCGGTTGGTTTTATTAACTTTATTGTTTAACACTTTCGGAGCGAAATGTTTTAGACTTTAAATCTGCGAGTTTAAGAGAAAGATTTGGTGAAGGCCTATGATACAGTTGAAGTCTCGGGGACGTATTTCTTGATTTGTTGTATTTTATGCTGTGGTGAAGATGTAAAAGCCGTGTTAAACCAATCTAGAAAGGAATCAGGAGAGTGGTTCATACTGTTCCAGAAATCAGTGGCTAGTTAAAAATTTATTCATATTCCCATGCGCTGGTAAGAATCTACAACAGTTTTTGTTATACAGCTGAGGTGACAGACAAGCACACGACCCACCTGATGGTAAGTGGTTACCGTAGCCTATGGACGTTTGCAATACTAGAGGAGTCGCACTCGTGCTGCCGACCCTTAACATATAGTTTCTGTGCCGTCAGTGTAGTAGACAAAGCAGGAATAGCCTTTGGTTCTCCCACTCACAGCACAAAACCTCTCCAGTGAGTTTGATTATAAATTCCCTGCGTGATGCTAAGATTGGGCAAAGTTTAGAGCTCCATCCCATAAGCCATAAAGTGTAACATGGTGGGTAGTAAATTTAAATGTAAAAACTTGTAGGTCTATAAAAAATGTAGTAGGAACATCCTACGACGGTATTTACATCCAATTGAGAAGTCCGACTGGGGAAGTACCTCCGCCCTACAGAATACCGCGACCATAATAACCTCGTGTTGTGTTCCCGGTGGGGAGTAGGGTAGCCAGAGCACACTAGAGAATTTTTGTGTTGTGAGTGGAAAGTACACAGACTATTTCTGCTTTTTCTTCTACACTGATTGCATAAAAACTCTGTTTTCAGGGTCAGCAGCACAAGTGTGGTGTTATAAACGTCCATAGGCCACGGTAACTACTTTCCATCAGGTGTACAGTGGTTTATAGAAAATAAATAATAATGTAAAAATAATTACTTCAGTAAATAGTAAATACGAAATTACAAAGATTAATTTGATATAATTTGCCGTAAGAATTGTTAAGTAACTTAGAAAGAACAAACAAATTAATTGGAATTATTGTTAACATTATTTCCTCAAACGGTACAAAATACAGATCCCGATGTTTCTATAAAGGTATAATTAATAAACGTTTCGTGTAAAAAATTTCATGCTGTCTTTTGAAAACGTTTAACAAATTTGAATTCTTTTTCTTACCTGTTTCTAAAATGCGACTAGAGAATTTGAGGTCCAATTACAATAATAAAAATAAATTCATTTGCAAACTGGCTTTGAACTTCCAACGAAGATAGGACAAGGTAATTGAAGTAAATGCTCAATAACAGCGGGGCTCGCATTTTGGATTTTTATATCCGCTACCGAAATAAAACGTTTTTATAAAATCAGTTTAATACGAGAGCGTTTTCAAATTTTCGAATGTATGTTACTCACGCGTTTCATAGTTGGTTCCTTATTTTTGATAACTAAAAATTTTATTACTTTTACCATTAAAAAAGATATGCTCATTTAAATATCGTCAGGAATATTAATCACCGCGACCGACGACGATGCTATCCGAGACAATGCATTAAGAATGATCACTCATCCTAACACTATCCAAGTTAAATAAAATAAATAAATATTTCACAACATTTCACTTAACGCTATCTAGATCAATTGTAAGCATAGCTTAACTAGCTTGTGTTATGGAATCTAGAATGCGGATAAACATACTTAGATACGTTTTTTTGTAAATACATACATATTCTACATAGATACACCCAGACCAATGCAAATACCTATATTCATGCATACAAATATTTGCACTGAGCGGGGATCGAACCCGCGCCTCCTGCGTAGCGGCCGCGTTCACTACCGCCACGCCTCAGAGGCTGTCCTAGTTATTATTGCTTAACCTTGCAAAATGTTATGACTTACTCGATTTCTGCTTGCTTACAGCCCTACAGCCCCCTTACTTGTCGTAGTAATCTATTCAGTATTCCCGTTCATTATTATACAGCAATCAAAAATTTGCATATCATAAACTTAGATTGATGTATTTTGATTCGCAGTATCCAAGTTTTACCACTCAATATTCTCTTACTAATACTGAAGCAACTCAATTAACGATATTGGAGAATGGCAGACCAACTTTGTACGCTCGCAATTCGTCTGTACGCTCCCTACTAACTCCAAAACTAGTTAGCTAATAGCAGAGATAAATTGCTACTGTGGCGCGAATGTATTTGTATCCGAATGTTGTGTGAAGTTGTCTGAAATTCTGAAAATGGTTGTAGAAATTTCAAACACTAACTAGAAATTAGTTAGTACGATTTTGGAGACAGGCACTGTATTAAAGTTGTGGTGTTGAGGAAAGGTGTTTTGTTAATGTAGAAGTGAATGACAGTGATATAATCCGAAATATTAAACCAAGACCTATCGTAAAATAAATGATTCTATTTGGGCTTCAGTCGGAACTACCCACACTGGGCCCGTTCAAACAAAGTAATGCCAAAAAGTCTAATAAAATGATTAGTGCTATAAAACGCTTATAAACATTTAAATATCAGTGAGAAATCAAAAATGGATATGAGAGAATATTTTCTTATACCACTGTGGTGGCAGAAAAGCGCATGGCCCACCCAATGGAAAGTGGTTACCGTGATTGAGTGTGTACTGGGGAGTTACACCCTGCTGCCAACCCAGTAAACTATTAATCTGATTACTTAAGCTCAACGGATTCCTTTTCATATTGTAATTTAATGAGCCTGCAAAAACGCGGAGAACAGAGACATAGATTTTGCCGTACCTCAATAATTTTTCCGCTTTCATTTTCAGCTTTCAGTCGAAGCGGAATTTATGATGAGAGAAATATATATTTTCAATGCACTTGCTCATAATATGCCTCTAATCTCACCAAAATTAAGCACATTATTATATTTATGATTATTATTATTTCACGAGTGTGATAAATTTATTTTTCTCAAACATGCAATGAAATATTGACATTACGTTCCTCTTAATAGGCTGCGAAGTATGACGTTTCAGGCGCGGCTAGGACCAGATTCCGGTAATGGAATTTCTTACAAACCTTGCAAGGCCTAGGCCAGAAAAGTCCTCTTTTTTAATTTCGATTCCACATAAATTTGTGGCAAAGGCATCGACACTCTGCCACTATGCGTATCTATTAAAAAAAAACATTAAACGACTTGGTATGTACTTAGAGCAGTTTTATTTACATTAAAAATCCACATTAACATAACTAATAACACATTCGATTAAGATAGGAAAAAGTGAATGCCCAGGTAGGACTGGAACCCACGATATTTCCCTTACAGGGGGAATGCTCTGACCACTGAGCCACCGGGCCACACCTGAAGCTATCCAAATTCTCCTATACTACCGTCTTAGGGCGACGGTGGGAGGCATCTACCGACATTCATACGAAATATCGGAAACAATGAATGATGTTGCAATCATTTTTAAACATTGTTTTTTGATGACTCCGCCCAAATAATTGAATGAAATTTTAAAGCATTTACTATGCTAACTTTTCAAATCGATTATGATAGGAAAAAGTGAATGCCCAGGTGGGACTCGAACCCACGATCTTTCCCTTACAGGGAGAATGCTCTGACCACTGAGCCACCGGGCCACACCTGAAGCTATCCAAATTCTCCTATACTACCGTCTTAGGGCGACGGTGGGAGGCATCTACCGACATTCATACGAAACATCGGAAACAATGAATGATGTTGCAATCATTTTTATACATTGTTTTTTGATGACTCCGCCCAAATAATTGAATGAAATTTTGAAGCATTTACTATGCTAACTTTTCAAATCGATTAAGATAGGAAAAAGTATTCACTTTCGCACAGGTGGGACTCGAACCCACGATCTTTCCCTTATAGGGGGAATGCTCTGACCACTGAGCCACCGGGCCACACCTGAAGCCTCCCACCGTCGCCCTAAGACGGTAGTATAGGAGAATTTGGATAGCTTCCAATTTCATTCAATAATAACACATTATTATCAATTGTTTTCTTAACTATACATATAAACATTGAAATATTAATATTTACCTAATTTAGATGCAACAAATTGACATTTATAACAATGAAAAGTGTCACTGTTCGTTCAGAAACGTGCCTTTATACTTTTTTTAAGCAACATGATAATGACCGTAAATGTAAATGCTTTCTGTTAAAATCAAGCTAAAATAGACGAAATAGTAATATACACGTGAGTTTTAGTTTTTATCTTGTTTACTTTTAATTTCTTTTAAAATAAATCTTTAATTTTTTTGATGTTTATTTCATTGCCTGTTTGAGAAAAGCACTATACATACTTCGGCGGGAAGAAAGGGGTTGCCGGCCGAAGATATATAGAGGTCTGAGGCCTTTCTTAGGCCTTTCTTCCCGGCCTCTGTAGTAATGTACTATTATTTATTGAAATTAGCTGTTACGGATTAAACATTTTTAAACATTTTTTTTTCCTTAGAAATGCGCAAAGTTCTATTGCAAATCTCTTCAGTTACTTATTAATCAACACCTTCTCGATAAGAAAAAATCTAAACCACTTGATTCAACACATAAAAACATACTATCTTAAAAAACATACTCACGTGTTTCCTTCTTCCTACAATTCCGGGTCCTTTAAGCGGGGCGTGAAAAAGCATCAGTTGAGGCCGTCAAGCTGAGTGCCGCCATTGTAAACATGGTACGTGTATGTAATAGTGACCCTCTTTTCTGAGACTTTGCCTTCAGCTTACCATCAGGTGAGGTGAAGTCAAATTGACGTGTCATACATAAAAAAAATTTTACAATGACCATACCTTGCCTAGTTCACTTCTATTAAATATACTCGTAACATTTATTTGTGGAAATAAATTTCACAATATTAAAAACAAACTATCGTACGCTGAGGAATACTTAAATATTTCAGAATATGGTTAACTTTGGGCTGATGCTTTTGACTTCCTCCGATATCGGATGTCGGATATCAGATATCGGACAATGTGACAACGCTTAGAGCGTTTTCACACTCATCCGATATCCGATATCCGACATCCGATATCCGATATCCGATATCCGATATCCGAGATCCGATATCCGATATCCGACATCCGATATCCGATATCGGTTATCAGAGGCAAAATAGTGGTGTTGGCTCCGATAACCGATATTGGGTAGGACAATGTGAAAGAAAGATACATACATAGCTCATACATTTGACTTCCTCCGATATCGGATGTCAGATATCGGATATAGATATCGGATGTCGGATATCGGATATCAGATATCGGATGAGTGTGAAAACGCTCTTAAGGCTTATTTCAACCACCAGACGTTATATCACTGTAGAGTTAATTTTTAGAAACGCAGTGTCAAAACCTAGCGACGTCACATTCTTTACGAGAGCATGATATTATTTATACAAAACCCAAATAAATTCTTTTCAAATCTATCACTGTATCAGAACTACTGGTTCATAGAAATATCAACCAAAAACTGCAATCACTTTACTACTATCTTTATCTATATCGTGTGAAAAGAGTCTTAAAAATTCAAAGTCATGTTCCAGATGCTCTGAATTTATATGATTTTATTTCTGGTTCCAAAATAAGATATATCCATTTTAAACTAACCAAACAGTCAAACTGAATCCGATCATAGTTCAATAGCAACTACACATATCTTCAAAGGTAGATAGAAACATTGAGTCATCCATCATAACTTTTCCAACTCTGTTTGATTTTCAGCAATCGCTTCAAACGACTCACAAATTTTCGATGTGTTACGATCATGACACCAATATTTTTTGCGATATTGTGATTTAAATTGTTGAGAACACTGTACTTACATTTACCTCGTAGTAAAAAAAAACTCGTCAGAAAGCGATGAGTCATTTGTTCGAGATTGATATCGTTAATTTCATTTTCATTGATTGCTAAACAATTATAGTTTCCATAGATTATGTTTTTTAGATACATAAGCATAAGTTTTATATTTAGTAATATCATCGCGAGTTTTTGTGTTACCTACGTAGCAGAACACATGTGAAGTTATAAAAAATAAAGCCGTACTATTTTAGCGAAAATCTACATAAGGGTGTAGTTTTTTGTCTACTAAATGTATTTAACCTTAGATCATATTATAGCGGGCGTAAAATTGACGCATGAATTTAAGAATTTGTAATAAATTGATCCGAGTGATATATTTTCATATACTAAAAAAAATACTTTAGTTTATTTCGAAATACTTAAAAAATACATTTATTATTGTAGTACGATTATTTATTTGGGAAGTGTGTAAAGATTAAAAACAGGCTGCTGTTCTTTTTACCCCGAGAACGTGAGCAAAATAATATGTTATGTATGTTTGAGTTTTGTCTATTCAATAAAACGTCGAAATATTTCAATACAAAGAAATCACACAGGTAGTCTTCGAATAAAATTATGTTCCGTTTACAAGACTTACATTCGCTTATTTGTCTTCTTAACGATACACTTTCTACCTTAGTTGAAATGTTACTATAGTAAGACAGGCGTCTACATTTCTTCAGATACCTTCATCAAGTATCTCCGTAGGAAAGACCTAATATTAGGCGTCCTGAGATAAAACACCAGAAAAGGGTTCTTAAGAAGGGTCTAATAATAAATACCTATCACTTTTTATTGGTACTGGTCCCCCAGGAACCCTTTATAAATTTTTATATGAAAAAAACCTTTTAGTTAGCACATAAAAACAAGAAGTCTAACCTTATTTACGCCGTACAAGGCCTAGTAAGCTACAAAATGTAACAATTCAAATTTAACGACACACACTTAGAGTTTCATCCTCTAATTACGGCCCAGAATATCTCAGATGGTGCGAATTTGTCCCGTTTCTTAGCATGAAGAGGCAGTTGTCTTAATCTTAACTTGCATAATTCGTCAACTGGAGGGGGTTAGGGGTAGGCATTTAACAGCTGTATGAGTCTAGCTGAAAATGTTGGGTAATTTTATCTTTGAGTTCTTGTTCAAATTAGGCCTTGTGAATAAAGTAATTCAAGTTTATTATTTAGAGTATTCTGAAATCACTCTGCTCCTCTATTATTGTAATACGACTTATTTTGACTCTTACGCAAGTGACTACTGTCAGAACCGCAACCCCGAAATTAAAGCCGTCCTGCAATCAGATGAGGTTGTCTTGATCCAAAAGATCGCAGGTAGTGGTGATATACCGGGAAGGCGTATTTTGTTTTAGATGCATTACAATATCTCATGGTAATAAGTCTTCTAATATTTTTGGATTATAAAACAAATAACAGAAAGCTAAGTCTAATAGTTGATGCTGGTAAGATCTACTTATTAAAGTTTCATCAACTGCAGGGACTCATGTGAACTCCCCTGGAGACTATAGTTCCATCTATAGATTGAAGGTCTGTCGTATCGTTGTGCAAGAAA
Source organism: Eilema caniola (assembly GCA_949126895.1). NCBI lineage: Eukaryota > Metazoa > Arthropoda > Insecta > Lepidoptera > Erebidae > Eilema > Eilema caniola. The sequence continues at coordinate 21,944,474 of OX421475.1, forward strand.
GTGATCTAATATAATTTACATAAAAATCGGTAGGAAGGAAAAGGGACAGGCCTACTAGTCTTCGGTCATTCAAGAGAGCTCTAAGCGATTTCCGATCCTCATGAGTGCTAGCCTGAGGGCTTCGAGTGGGGCAGTCAGTATGCTTTCTGAACTGGAAAGGGGTAATGTAAAATGACCCGGTTCAATGAGGGGTTTGTCATTTTCAAGTAAAGCTTTAGCAAAAAAGTACACGTCATCTATTTTGTTTGACTGTTATATCCTTATTGTTTACGCCTACTAATAGTCTCAGAGAAAGTCAGCACTCAAGACGAAAACTCATGACTAGTCCATTAACGGGGGCATTAACGGTTTTGGTTTATATTGGTTAATATGCTGGGGGCATTGATTTACATACGCCCGGGTAAGAGCGCCGGATACAGTAAATTAAACGTAAAGATTTATATATCAACGTCTATTGGAAAATCTGATATATTTATATCAAAATAATGTTGATTTGTCCAAATTTTATACACTGAAGTACCATTCATTCAATTTCAATAAAACTGTTAACTTATTACACTTACACAAATATTGTTGAGCTGCGATCAACTGATAGGACATTATTAAATGAAATTTGCAATACAGGTTTGACTAATATAACAGAAATATCATTTACATAAGATAACAAAAATTTACCTTTATTAATATTCTAATAATAGTTACAATATTGTGTTAACTTTTGATGTGACTATAAAAGGTTCGAAGCATTGAAGCGTATAAACAATGCATAAAACAGCGTAGGCAAACTAAAACTTCAGCTCGCTGGGAGAACTTCAAACAATCGGACGAACAATAGCACTATCGAACCTCAGGCCGGCGATGGTTCTAGATTGTACATGATTGCGCGACCAAATTGATTGCTATAGATGTCTGTTTGAATGCCGAGTTCTATTTTTCATAGTATACAATCGGCATCAAATCGATCTTGACTAGCAAAGTACTCAAAATGATCTCAACGCCAATAATTTTAAGTCAAGTCCCACCAATACGAGCCAAGTGAAGCGCAAGGGCACTACCTACCTTTTCTCGAAACGCTTCTTCGTTTTTTGAACTCTCATAACTTTGCTTTGGATGATGCTAAATAGTTAAAATTTTCAAGATAAAATGCCATCGGTAAAATCATTAAAAATATTAAGTTTGAATGTTGTAGCTATTATACTTTAGATTTTATTAATGTCTCAAAACTCTTAATTTCGTCACTGATTCATCACTCACTGATTATCAAAACTGTTAGGGTACTTCCTGGGGGTGCTGGTTGGGTAACCTCCACGTCGGCTTCTCCGTTTCTTCCCCCTTTGGACCGCGGTCCTGGGGAGCGGAAGCGGGGGGGCTGGTGCACCCTGGACAACGGCTAACAGACTCCTACCTTGGGAGTTCTGTTGGCCGTTGACGAATAACCCAACGGCTGACCTCACGAGGAGGTCGTGGGATGGCGGGCCTGCAAGGCCCGCGGGAAGGGGTCCGTAGGACACCCTTTCACTCCAACAGCCCTTTTAAGGGCTAGCTGACCCCATTGCACGAGGGGGTCGTGGTATGGCGGGCCTGCAAGGCCCGCGGGGAGGGATCCGTGGGGTTCCTCCCACCTCAACAGCCCTTTTTAGGGCTAACCGCCGCTCCCGGTACCCCTCTGCTCTTAGCAGAGGAGACAGGGGAGAGGCGATGGGATCGTTAGGATCCGGGGACGGGTCGGCCTACTGCTCGCGCAGGGACTGACGGGCATTCGTGCCTCCGTCGGCGTTGGGAGAGTTGGCTACTCCCCCGCATCGCGTAACCTCCGAGATATCGACAACGACCTGAGTGCTAGCCACACTCGGGAACGCCGATATCCCGGAGGCCGCGGGGCTTGCCTTAATTGGCCGGCCCACGACAAGGAAAAGTCTGAAAACCCGACAGCGAAGTCGTTTAAAACCTGTGGATACCTGGGGACCTACACAGTATATACCCCGCTTCCTGGAATGGCCGTCACCCAGGAAGTGTCTTTAGTACGGTTCTACTCGTGGGACATGATGAAGAACCTTGAATTAAACCCAAAAAACCCAAACCCAAGCGAAACAGTCTGCGCGGAGGTCGCGCAGCACAACGACGCGGAAGTCGCGTCCCAGGTGGTGTCGGAGAACTTCGACACCGCCACTGACAGCCGGGACAGCCGAGACCGAAGCCCGGTGGGTCTACGGACCCGTAGGTCTAAATGGCGGCCGAGGACCGTCAGAAAAAAAAAAGTCCTCACCCAAAAGAGGACGGGGTCGGATTTTGAGCCCACGCTCTCCGACTCGTCCTCCACCAGTAGCACTCAAAGCAGCAACGAGATGCTGCGCCCACCCCCGCCCAAACTGGTGGCGGTTAGCCGCCAAAAGGCGCGGGGTGGGGAGAAAGGTGCCCCTCAGGCCCGTCCATCACGGGCCTCTGCCCCGGAGGATGTGGTGGCGCCGCCAAGTTCCTCCACCTCGGCGGCGCCCTTGGCCTGTACCGGCGACAGCACCTCCATAGAGGTGATGGAGGCCCTTAAAGGCCTGGCCAAGGCCCAGACCGGGGCTATGAAGCCGGAGGAGGACCGGCTCATGCGGGTGACGTTGCGCCTCGTCGAGCACCATAACCTGCTCAGGGCGGAGCTGGCCAGCGCACAGCGCGAGCGCGCTGAGCTCAGCAGGCAGCAGGCAGCAGTGCTCGAGGAGACTGGGCGGCAGGCGGCTGAGTACCGCAAGGAGATGGCCAACATGGCGGCTGAAATCGCAGCGCTCCAGGAGGCCATCGCTGCGAAAACTCAGCTGCCTGACGAGCGCGTGACGCCGCCGCCATCTCTGGCGCCGCGGTCGCCGCCGTCGCCGCCGTCGCCGCCGGTGCGGTCGAGGTCACCGGTGCGGCCGAGACTGCCGCCTCGGGCGCGGCCGGTGTCGCTGGCGCCACCGCCGCCGCCTGTACCGGCGCGTTTACCGGCCCCGCCGCCGTTGCCGCCGCGTTTGCCGGCCCCGCCGCGCCTACCGGCCCCACCGCCGCCGGCGCAGCCGAGGCCCACCAATCCGGTGGAGGCCTGCATGGCGACTATGGCCGCCATGGAAAAGCGGCAGGCGGCGCACGAGGAGTGGACGCGGAGTTGTCTGGAGGCCATTATAGACTCCATCCGTCGTCCGCCTCTGGCGCCGCCGAGTGGGGGATACGCCGGAGCAGTAAAGCGGGGCCCCAACCGTACGGTGACGGCGGGGACCTCGCAGGAGTCGGCCCGTAGCGTGCCCATTGCGCCTGCTGCTCCGGCCACTACCGCCGCGTCAGCCGGGAGCGCTCAAGCCAAGGGCAAGGGGAAGGGGAAGGAGAAGGGCAAGGGGAAGACGTCCCCAGTCCCAGCCCCGGCCCCGGCCCCGGCTTCGGTCCCGACTGCCTCCACGAGCTCCGCACCGGCAGGGGGCTGGGAGGTGGTCGGCGAGGCCAGAAAAAGCCGGAACGCCCGTAAAAAGGCAGCCAAAAGGGCCAAGAAGGCCCAAGCTGCTGCGAAGGGTGCGCCAGGAAAGCTGCGCGTCCCCCGTACCACCGCTGTCGTCTTAACGATGACACCGGAGGCGACGGCGAGGGGCGTGCAGTACGTGGACCTGGTGAAACAGGCGAGGGGCCTCATTGATATGAGGGCCCTCGATGTGGCGGGGACTCTCCGAGTGACACACACTCGGACGGGTGCCCGTCTCATCCACGTCCCTGGCGCCTCCAGTGGTCCCAAGGCCGATGCCATTGCGGCTAGGCTGAGGGACACGCTGGATGCGGCCGACGTCCGGGTGTCCAGGCCCACCAAGTGCGCAGAATTGCGCATTTCGGACCTGGACGACTCCATCACGGCCGAAGAGATTCGGGTCACCGTGGCGGAGGCCGGGGGTTGCCCCCTGGAGGCGGTTAAGGTCGGAGCGATCCGCTACGGCCGTCGCGGACAGGGGGCAACAGTTGTCGGCTGCCCCATCGCAGCAGCCCAAAAGGCTGCCGACCGGCGGATACTCGCGGTAGGCGGCGTTGTAGGAGTCCGGGTACGGCTCCTGCAAGCTCGGCCGGACAGGTGCTTCAGGTGCCTGTCGGCCGGCCACGTGGGTGTGCAGTGCAAGGCGGAGGTGACGGTCGGCGACCGTTGCTTCCGCTGCAGCCAACCCGGTCACAGAGCCGGCAATTGCGAAGCTCCGCCGCACTGTTTCAGGTGTGCGGCGGAGGGCAAGCCGGCCGACCATAGGGTTGGCAGTAAGGCCTGCACCCGCGGGGAGCCGCTGCCGCGAGGCGGGCGTTCCGCAACCAGTTCGCGGCGGGATGCGGAGATGGTTCCATAATGGATCCCCAGCTCCGCATCCTGCAGGCGAACGTGGGCCACGGTGTCGATGCTCAGGCCCTTCTGCTCCAGAGCATGGCACAGTGGTCCATACACGTCGCCGCTGTCGCCGATCCATACACTCACCGGCCCCTCGGGCCCGCCTGGGTGGTCGACCTGGATGGATCGGCGGCACTGGTGCATAACGCCGCTGCGGGTGCCCCTCCCCTTGTAGTGATCGCAAGGGAGCATGGCATCGTAGCGGCGCGTGTAGGGGAGATTGCGGTCGTGACCGTTTATCTCACGCCGGGGTCACACCGACTCATCGGGCAGTATCGGCGGCCGCTGGAGCGGCTGACCGACGTCGTCAATGCCTGTACGCCTCGTCCGGTTCTTGTGCTCGGGGACTTCAACGCCTGGTCTCAGGCTTGGGGTTCCCGGCGCACAAACGCGCGGGGCAGGGCTCTGGAGAGCTGGGCCGATTCTCTCGGCTTAGTTCTCCAGAATCGCGGGGCCGAAGCCACGTATGTGGGCACCTTTGTGGCGGGGGAGCGCAGGTCGATCATAGACCTTTCGTTCGCGAGCGCTTCCCTGTCACTCCGCGTGCGGGACTGGCGTGTCGCCATGGAGGTGGAGACACTATCGGATCACCGATACGTTCGGTTCGATGTCTCCCCTCCTGCGGGTGATGCGCCGGTCATATCGGCCCAACGCGAGCCGCGCTGGGTGTTGGGGCGACTGAATCGGGAGGACCTCCTGGAGGCCGCCATCGTACAGGCCTGGGCCATTGCGCCGGACAGGCCTGTCGACATAGACGATGAAGCGGCCTGGTTCCGGGAGGCCATGACACGGGTCTGCGATGCGGGTATGCCTAGGGCTCCAGCCTATAATCCGAGGCGTCGGGTCTACTGGTGGAATGCGGAGATCGCGAGGCTGCGTCAAGCCTGCGTGATCACGCACCGCCGGTGGGCTCGACTCCGTAGGAGGCGTAGCCGTACCGCAGATTCGGAGCCCCGACTGGCGGAGCTTCACGAGGGATACAGGGAGGCCCGGAATGCCCTCCGAGCGGAGATCAAGCGGTCTAAGGCCGCTTGTTACCGGGAGCTCCTGGAGACGCTGGAGCGGGACCCATGGGGGCGGCCTTACCTTATGGTAAGAGAAAAGCTGCGCCCCCGGGCTCCTCCGCTGACCCAGGTGCTCGAACCGGCTCTGCTCGGAGGAGTGGTGGAATCCCTGTTCCCGGCGCGAGCGGAACATGTTCCGCCGCAGATGGCTCCGCCGCCTCGGTCGCCTACGGCGCCCAGTGCGGTGATTGACGACGACGTGCCCGAGGTCACTTGGGTGGAACTAGAGCTGGCGGTGCGAAGGCTGAGAGCCAAGAAAAACACCGCCCCGGGACCCGACGGCATTCCAGGCCGCGCGTGGGTCCTAGCTCTAGGGGAAGACGGTCTCGAACCCCGACTGAGAGGGCTCCTCAGCGCATGTTTGGAGCGGGGCCAGTTTCCGAAGATGTGGAGGACGGGGAAACTGGTCCTCATCCGCAAGAAGGGACGCCCGGCGGACGAGCCGTCCGGGTACCGGCCCATAGTGCTGCTCGACGAGGTGGGCAAACTCTTCGAAAGAGTAATTGCCAAGCGCCTCGTCGAGCATCTCTCTGGAGTGGGGCCGGACCTGGCGAATACCCAGTTTGGGTTCCGCCGGTGGCGTTCCACTGTGGATGCCATCATGCGTGTGAGGACTCTGGCGGAGGATGCGGTTGCCCGGGGCGAGGTGATGTTGGCGGTGTCCTTGGACATCTCCAACGCCTTCAACACCTTGCCCTGGAGTTGCATCAGGGAGGCACTCGTGTACCACGGTGTGCCTCTCTACCTCCGCCGCATAGTCGGGGCTTACCTGACGGAGAGAGCCGTCGTCTACCCGAGTTCGACCGGAGTCGGTAGGCGTGAGATGTCGTGCGGTGTTCCACAGGGATCGGTCCTGGGGCCGTTACTGTGGAACATCGGTTACGACTGGGTGCATCGCGGTGACTTCGCGTACGGTGCCACCGTCACGTGTTATGCGGACGACACGCTGGTGACGGTGAGCGGGGCTACGCACCGCGAGGCAACCCTGAGGGCCACGACCGCGGTTGGCCAAGTCGTCGAGCGGATCCGGCGGCTGGGTGTCGAGGTGGCTCTGCACAAGTCCGAGGCCATGTTCTTTCATGGTCCTCGGCGCAGGCCAGGCCCGGGAGCCAGCCTTACAGTGGGAGGCACTCCCATCGACATCAAGCCCCAGCTGAAATACCTGGGGCTCGTGCTTGACGGTCGATGGGACTTCGGACAACATCTCCGAAGCCTGCGCCCCAAGTTGGTCACCACGGCGAATGCCCTGAGTCGGCTGTTGCCCAACTTGAAGGGCCCAGGGGCCTCCTGCAGGAGACTCTACGCGGGTGTCGTGCGGTCCATGGCCCTATATGGGTGCCCCGTGTGGGCGGACACCCTGGGGGCCAGATTCCTGCCTCTGCTCCGTACGGCGCAGAGGACGATGGCCTCCAGGGCCATCAGGGGATACCGCACGATATCCTTCGAAGCGGCGAGTCTCCTGGCCGGATCGCCACCGTGGATCCTGGAAGCGAGGGCCCTTTCGGCACTATACCAGTTCCGAAAGGAGGCGCGGGAGCGGGGATTCGATCCCGAGCCCGAGGACATTCGGGCCGAGAAATCCCGGCTCCACCAGGTCATGGTGGCCGAGTGGGAGCGACGACTTGGGCAACCACGCGCAGGGCACGCCGTGATTGCGGCGGTAAGACCCATCATGGGGGAGTGGCTAGAGAGGCCACACGGGAGCCTCTCGTACCGTCAGACGCAGATGATAACCGGGCACGGTTACTTCGGGCGGTATCTGCATCTGATGGGTATTGAGCCAACGCCCGAGTGCCATCACTGCGACGCGAGCGTGGACTCGGGGCTGCACACGCTCACCGAGTGTCCGGCGTTTGAGGCGCCGAGGCGGGAGCTTGTGCAGGCCCTGGGGGTGAGAGTGCTCACGCTCTCCACCCTGCTCGCGGCGATGGTCCGCTGCGCGGATGCGTGGGCGGCCAGCGCCTCTTTCTGCGAGCAGGTCATGCTCGCGAAGGAGACAACAGAGCAGGCGCGGCGCGGTGAGCGAGAAAGACTCGCTGACATCGCTGCTCGCGCCCGAAGGCGGCTCGGGCGTCGGAGGGCGCTTACAGACCTCCGCCCCCCATGAGCGCGGGCCTGAGGGTGACGGGTGGAGCCACCCGTCACCCTAGCAGAAGCAGGCCACGGCGGCGGCGCGCAACGTAGGACGATGCGCGCCCCCCCCACACCGGGGTTGAGTCGGGGATCGCGTGGTCCCCCAGCTCCCGAGGAGGGCCAGACCGAAAGGGATGGCCCTGGGTCAGCCGGGGTGCGAGGGATATGTCGCAAGACAACCTCACCTTCGGCCTAGCACCACGACCCACAGACGGCGTGCGGTTTAGTCGGTTCGAGTCCGACATAACCTACCCCTCCGGCTCCGGAGGGGCGGGTATCCGTGGGGATTTCCCGCACGTAAAAAAAAAAAAAAAAAAAAAAAGGGTACTTCCTGAAGTCCTAGAAAACTGAAATTTGGTATGTAAGCTAATGTTACTACAAAGACAACAAAAAAATTAAAAAACCTAACCTAACATATCCCCTCGGAATAGGATGTGGAAGCACAGATTACCTACTACGGTGGAAGTTTGTATATGAGACTTGCTCTACAGTTTGTGCTGCATAAGTCAAAATTAATTAAAAAATTTCTTATAACAAATAAAAAATACGTACGTCATAATTTTTAACCAACTTATAAAAATAAATGAAATCCCACCAAAAACATTTTCATGGAAAAAATGTTGCCAAGACGAGTTTACGTAGCTTACCCTATGAAAAAGTTATCAGATCTCTAAAGCTAAGCTCTAAAGACTGCACGCTCTAAACCTGCGATCTCTAACACTACACCTTAGGTTTAGAGCGATCTGATAACTTGCACAGGGTAAGCTACGTAAACTCGTCTTGGCAACATTTTTACATGAAAATGTGTTTGGTGGGATTTCATTTATTTTTATAAGTTGGTTAAAAATTATGACGTACGTATTTTTTCCGTACTTCAGGTCTCGCGCGGGTTCGATCCCCGCTCAGTGCAAATATTTGTGTACATTTTATTTGCATTGGTCTGGTCGTGCCTCGGAGAGCACGTTAATCCGTCGGTCCCCATTGTCATACAAACATCTATGGCAGTCGTTACGGGTAGTTGGAGCCCTCAAAAATCCAGCAACTGGTCTAGCTCTAATGCTTCGATATCGCCTTTGGGTTGTGGAGGTCAGATGGTAGTCGCTTCACGGAAAATATCGAAGTTTAGCCACATCCGCAGTTAGACTGGTAAAAAGCGGACCCCAGACTCCAAGTTGAAAAGCTTCGGATGCGACTGGGATTAACGCTAGGATGAAGAAGAAGACTAAATGTACGTACCAAATACCAGAATAAGTAGTCAATAGGAAGGGAAAATATCAAGGTATTATAATTATTTTGAGTGCTTTGCTAGTCAAGATCGATCTAATGTTGACTGTACATTAAACTTTAACAATAACTGAAGTGTTTTTGGCTGGGTTGTCATTATGTTGCGTCACATTTTCGTAATACTACGTCATTATTATCACGCAAGAGAGTGAATGTGATGACAGCTGTGTTAAAGTGTCAATTCTCTTAACAGACAATCATCAGAATTAACTATTGGCTGGTAAGTTTGGCGGAAATTACATTCTTATAATAATTTCATCTCGTAAAAGGAGACTTTTGTTATTATATTTTTCTCTTACATTAGAAACTGATATTTTTGTCAATTTCTAGTGCCAAGCTAAATTATATGCATTAGAGTATAGCTGCTAAATTGCAACCGAGATTTTGGAACCAGTGTAAATAGTAAAATAACACTCCTTTTTTAATATAGGACACGTCAATTTGACTTCACCTCGCCTGATGGTAAGCTGAAGGCAACGTCTCAAGAAAGAGTTATTTCAGTCATTACGTACACATACCATATTAACAATGGTGGCACTCAGCTTGACGACCTCATCAGATGCTTTTTCACGCCCCGCTCAAGGGACCCGGGACTGTAGGAAGAAAGAAACACGTGAGCTGGAAAGAAGTTCCAGGTCTTAATGGTGCGACAAAGAAAGAAGTCGCCAAAGTTCTTGAAGGAATATTCTGCACCGTATACGGGTGATATCTAAGCCCTGGTCGTGTTGTCCTATATAGAAAAAGAGAGGGCGGGACCAATTGGAAGAGCTCATCAGAACTTTCACCATGGTAGAGACGGTGAAATACTGCCAAGGAAGCAATATCTCTACGCATCTGCAGAGGCTCGAAGGTGCTCGTGACCTCGGGATTCCCAATAATGCACGTCGCTGCAACCTGTCGAGAACATTTAATAAGTACTTTGCGGAGCCATCCCAGAGAGAATTAATGTCTCTGGCGTGAAAAATCGTCTCACTCTGTTCAGGACTCCGAGTTTACGCGAGGCTGTTTTGATGATACTCTCCATGTAGTTTTTGTTATTCTGTTTGCAGCGAACATCCATACCGACGATGTTGAGGTTGACCTGCAGTGGCAGTGGCGTGCTCTGAAGAGTGGGAAGGGGAAGGAAAGAAGATACCTTTGCTGTGGACGCACATGCCTACGTCTTCTTGGCATTGAACTCGAAAAGGTTCTCTGACCAAACCACGCTATGCGCTGGACATCCGCTCGGACATAAGCCCTCTTACAGACCTTTGTGGCTTTGTTGTATGTCACCTTGAAGTGGCCCACGTTGGGATCGCACGTAGCGCGCGCCCTCACCCTAGCGCGGTACGCAGACTGTTTATGATTAACAGCCCAGCCCAGCACTCGCGCACCGGTGATATCAGTGTAAGGGATATAATAGTTCATGCACAGACTGATCTCACCGGCAACAGCAGTTGCGCTCTCAGATGAGTTCTTACCATCAAAGCAGCGTTCAATCCACGCGATGGAGGTAAAATAGTTACGCAGTCCGTCCCAGTCCGCTGACGAGTAGTGCCAGAGACGCCGCTGCCCCTGCATGGGTTATGGTGTGTGGGCACCTTGGACCTGACCAGACCATAATCAGATTCGCCTAAAGCGGCACTCACCGAAACACTGTACTGGTCCGGGTGACTCGTCAGCAGAATGTCTAGCAGAGAGAGGGATCATGGTCCGACCGTTTTGGTGTTCTACTAACCTCGTGTACCAGTTGGCTCAGGCCATACACCAGAGCAAATGCATGGGCGGCTCTTTGCGCATGGGTTGTTTTGGCGGAGCCCAACCAGATCTCAAAGTGGCCGTAAAATCACCAAAAAACACCAGTTCAGCGTTCGGGAATAGCTCCTGCGCATCATCTGCCGCCTGACTCAGGTATTCAAAGAGTCGAGTTGTCTCGGCATATCCTGTATGGGAACTTTAGAAGCACACGTAGATCTGACTCGTAGAACCATTGTCTATGTGTACCTAAAGCGTGCAAAAGTATTGATCCTCTAGGCAGCGCTAACTGTACGAGTACTATGCCGCGGGCGATCAGCGGCACCACCGTTTCTACAGGTCTCCCTGTTCGGCGCGTCGACCCACTCCACCCTCCACTAGACTATGCCAAGTCTCACCGGTCCCACTAGTGCTGCGACCATAATTCCCCTGCCCGGCTCTGCACTTGCTGGCCCCTGAACGCCATCCAACCGAGATTGGATTACTATGGATGGTTTTTCGTAATAGTGCACGGTGGTACCCACCCGGTCGAAATTTCTGACAGATTTGTGTCATCAAATTTCTATCACTCTAAAAGTTATAAAAATATCACGATTGAATCCGATAAAACAGTTTAATTTTAAGGAGCGGAATTTATAGTTTTTATCGATTCTAGCAGATAATATACTATGCACCTCGTGAAATATGAACCTGCTTTTGTTTGTAATATTATGCCATTCCAATAAGACACACACATCTGTTCACAATAAAACTTAGAACATCTGCTGTAGTTGCCTGTGTGAAGTTTCTAACTTTAAAACTTGTGTCAGGCATTGCAAGTCATACCGGGTACTCCGGGCATTGAGCACTAAAATATTCATAGTACCAAGATGCGTTGTAACACACAAGTTTAGAGATACTAGAGGTATTAAATACTAGAATCCACTTAGGTCTACTACGATTACACCGTAGTGGACCTAAGTGGGTTTTTTTTTTTTTTTTTTTTACGTGCGGGAAATCCCCACGGATACCCGCCCCTCCGGAGCCGGAGGGGTAGGTTATGTCGGACTCGAACCGACTAAACCGCACGCCGTCTGTGGGTCGTGGTGCTAGGCCGAAGGTGAGGTTGTCTTGCGACATATCCCTCGCACCCCGGCTGACCCAGGGCCATCCCTTTCGGTCTGGCCCTCCTCGGGAGGTGGGGACCACGCCGTCCCCGACTCAACCCCGGTGTGGGGAGGCGCGCATCGCCCTACGATGCGCGCCGCCGCCGTGGCCTGCTTCTGCTAGGGTGACGGGTGGCTCCACCCGTCACCCTCAGGCCCGCGACCTAAGTGGGTACTAAATATTTGTATAATCGTATTTGTCTACTAATATTGTCAATAGAAAAGTTGAATATGAATGTCTATGACTTTTGGTCATATGTTCGGTTCTATGCAACCAACTGCAATCAAACAAAGTAAGATTTTAAGCAGAACCTATCTTGGAATAGCACATAGACTACTTTTCGTATCGATTATTATAAGTTCCTGTGTGGGTTCTGGGTACGGAATCACTATGACTTGTGAACTCACTTGCGAACAACAATAAAATTACATGTCCTGAAATTACATGCCCATAAGCCTTAAAGATCTAAGGCTACATATTTGAAAATTAAAGCCGTTTATATTTATAAGCATCCAAGGAGAGATTTTTTAAAAATTTACTTCACAAATCGTAAAGTACAAAACATGCACGCGTGATACCGAAACGGGTCACCACTTACTTATTTTTGAATCTGAATAGCTTTACTCTCAAATGACATTTCGTCACGAGCCCGCTCAGACATCTGTGAACCCCAAAAACTGTCTAATCGGCCAAAATCTACAAAACTTTGGCACCGATGACAGGATCTCTTTGTCCCGGTGATTGATCGACCTCGTTTGGATCCTGACAACAAATTAGTTCAAAGGCCTAATTCTTAAAAGAATATTATAAAATCTGTCTAATCATTAATAATATAATATTTCTAATTTAAAACTTTCTAAACATGGCTGAAGAAAATAGTATATTAGAAGCAGATGAAAGTATCTTATCGCTTAACCTTTCAGTTCAAGTGAAAGCCTATTTAGTTAGACATGCGATATGATTAATTAACTTACTGTTCCTCATTTAGGTTCAGGCGTAATTCACCCTATCACTTAATTGGATTTTTTACACGGGATGAATATAAATAATTGAGTAAAAAGGATGAATACGAGCTATTATGTTTAATCAAACGTTCTTCTCCAGAAGAATGTTGAACTTTGTCTAGTACTGAGGTTAATATCCTGTAACAACCTTACTTGTGTTTTCCGTATCTCAAACATAAAGGTTAAATCGTAAGTACTGATTTTGATATAATTCTAATCTTAAAATGCAGATATTTATTTGATTTGACACTCTCGTAAGTTTATGCGAATATTACACGTTAAAATTAAAGCGTCGGTAGCTTAGTGGTTAAGGAGTTGGCGTTAAGAATGTCCCGGGTTCGAATCCTGGCCATTACACTACCGACGTGAACCCACTCCTAGCACAAGCAATTTAGCTTAATTGGAGGGGTTATAGGGAATATTAGTAATTTCGATAATTTCGGTTGCTAATATTCTTAAAAAAAAAACTATTATAAACGGACTTCATTGCATTTATTTAATTACATATATACGCCTCACGCCTGTAAATCCCTAAAGGGATAGGCAGAGGTCCGAGGTGTTCTTTTTATTTAGTTATATTTTATTATTTAGACTGATCTCGAACTGATCGACGACTGATCGGAACCATACTAATGCGGAAAGATGCTGTAAGGCGACACCAGTCAGGTTCAATAATAAATACTGAGGAAAAAGTACAAGTGTTTTCAACATGTCTAATCTAACGTGTTAACGGATCTAGAATGGAGACGAATAATAATGTCTATAATTTATGTTCTTGTACGACGTGTGTCGACATTTCCTTATCCCTATCCTTTTCCTGTATTCTATTAATCTGAAAGGTATCCGGAGATACTTAACGTTAAATTTAATACATCTTATATTACAAGTATTAAAAGCTTTCCATTAGCGTGGGTCATGTGAGCTCTTCTATATTCAAAAAGAACACAAAAATTTGCAATTCAATTCAATTCATTTATTTTCAACTTCCCTGTTAAAAGGCTATAACTTTGACGTAATTTTTATTCTACTTGAGCTAAGTTTATAGAGAGTTAAGCTAATTTTTTTTGGTTTAATTAGACCATACACCAAAAAAATCCACAATACTGCCAGAGTAAACAACTTGTTCAAGCGATTGAAAGTAACTTAAAATCCAATAATAAAATTTTCCCGTTTCCCCCTTTTTGGCTTTGATTTATTAACATTGACATTTGTGACCTTGTTTTTATAAACAAAGGTTATAAAACAATAATGGATTTGAAGAGCTTCCGTGTTGTTGATGAGTTGGGTCATGGAATTCAGTGAATGGAGTTGTAGAGTATATTTATGTAAATGTAATTCCTTTAGCAAACTCGGAAAACAAGCTAGTTTGTGGGCGGTAGGATGCCGATTCAGCACAATGGCACAATGCTTGTAAGACATGATGTTTGCCGTAAAATGTGGGACAATATTTCTAATAGTATTAATAAAATGGTTCATAAAATACATGTTCTTTTTTTAAATAATATTAAAATAAGAGTGCCTATGTACCATCCACCATTCGGAATATAAAGTTTTCTGGATGGACAATATGGGCATAGACTACATATTATTATAGTATACGTAAAGATACATACCTAATAAAATATGAAGAAAATGTTTGTCATTAAAATTACTCTGTGAGACTCGTTGTTCTATAACCCAGTAAGACACAATGCGAGAGGTTTACACATAGTTATCTAAATGTCACATAATAACATTTACTTTTTTACTTATTCCTCCTCCTGTATATTAACCTCAACTTAGTTTTAAAATACATTATTGTAAAATATATTGACAATACTGATAACAGTAATAATTAAATTTATTACTTACCCTTATCCTATTTCAAATTGCTGCTTTGTGGCGAGACGATTGAGGGCCGTGCAATTTCAACTGGAATTAAATAAAAAAATCCATTAAAATTAAATTGAATGCCTTACTACGAAATAGGTCAGGGTCAGTTAATATACAACGATTTAGACCAATAATAGCTTCCCTGACTTTACCCTTCCAACTTTACAATCCGAATGTACAAAAAAAAAACAAATAAACTAGAAAAGGCCGTGCTATCGTTACCTAAAATTATAAACGGGAACTCTCTACTGTTTGACTTTTGGAATATTATATTAAGAAAGTTCTGCCGTCTCGCTGAGTTCGTTTCATTATATTAGCATAAAATGAAAGTTAACAGTCGGATGATTAGTCAAGTACTCATAGTTTGCTGGAGACAGTTTTTCAAATAAAAGCTGCTAAGGTTCTTTAAATGTGATGCCCGTCTGATTATGTTGTCGCGATAGTTAAATGTGTAATATTCCGTAGATAAAGAGTGCCTAATTGAGTTATGAACAAAGATAAAATTTGTGCTGTCTTGAAAAGGGCTTGTTAAAAAAAGACAGGAACTCAGACTTTGTTTTAAAAGAACACGTAGAATGTTTTTGACCATCCAAGATGTATGGAGCCAAGCCTATCTGCCCTGCTGATTGACGGACGATGCTTTAGAGTTTACTTCTCTTACTAAAAGGGAGATAAGATCGCTGTCAATCCCGTAAAATGATGACCAACCACGTTAAGGAAAGGTACAAGAGGAAAGAAGTAGGAGAGAGGTTATATTGGACTTCAAACATCACAATAAAATACATATGCTCACGCCTATTTCTCTCCGGGTTAGGCAGAGAAAACAGCCTACCATTTGACTTTATCCTTATATACTTCACGAGCTACCTTTACTGTCATTAATCCCCCTATTTTTACCGTGAGGGAAAATCCTTCATGGATGCTATGCCGGACTCCTACCGACTAAAAACCCCTACGTACCGCCTAATAGCCTGCTGTTGGTAGCCCCGGGAAGCCCTCAGAAGTATGTCCCAGGACTACCAACAGACCTGCGGCTGCGGCCTCGCCTAAGGGGTGGTTCGGGTGTTATCCCGCGTCTATGGGGAGGGGGGTTCGGTTGCCCTCCCGCTTCTTAGGGGGGGGCGTGCGTGAATCTCTCACGTCACGCTACCGTCATGGGCCTGCTTCTGTAAGGACAGTGAGTAGCCCACTCACCGTCCTCAGGACCCCGGTCATGAAGGCCATAGGCGAGGAACCCGACCGGGGTCCTGAGGGGGTCTTGGGCGAAGACACGACGGTGGCGCCCAAGCCGCCGACTGCGGAACTCGGGTAGGAGAGTTCTGCCCCGCTCCCACCCCGCCGCCTTTTTCACGAGCATGACTTGCTCGCAGAAAGAGACGGCGCAGTCCCACTTACTCCCGCTGGAGACCATGGCTCGCACCATGGTCTCGAGCGAGATAGTGTACACGTCCAGACCTACCACGAGGACCTGGCGCTGTTCCACCCATGCCAGCTCCACCAGCGTGTGGAGCGCTGTGTCGTCACTGCGTTCCTCGCAGTTCTGACACTCGGCCGTGGTTTCCCGGTGTCATCGCCACAGATACTTACCGAAGCTACCGTGCCTGGTAAGTATCTGTGACAACCGGTAGGAGAGAGCACCATGTCTCCTCTCCAGCCACTCGTCCATGACTGGTCTGACGGCCGCGATTGTGGCGAATCCCCCCTTTTTTCCATGTCGCCACGGTTTCCTGGTAGAGCTGGGACCGCTGGGCCTCCATTTCTCGAGACGCAGGTCTTTAGCCCCGCTCCAGCGCCTCCTTGCGCCATTTAAATAAAGACGCAAGGGCTCTCGCTGTCAGGTCCCATGGAGGGATCCCGGCTAGGAGATCGCTTCACCTGAGATCGTGCGGTATCCCCTTATCACCCTGACGGCCATCGTCCTCTGCGGGCCCCCTCAGTTATGGGACCAAACTTCGGAAGTGATGTCCGAAGTTCCACCGGCCATCGAGTACGAGCCCCAGATACTTCATCGAGGGCTCGATGCCGATGCTGACGCCCCTTACCTGTAGCCTGGATCCAGACCCAGCCGCCCTATCCGACCCACGACTTGAGCAACCCCTGCCGTGGCCTTTAATGCTGCGTCTCGGTGCGTTGCTCACCGCGCCGTAACGAGGGTCAGGCCGACCCCTCCGACCCCTCTGATCAGCGGACCGCGCAGCACCCAAGTAACCGATGTTCCACAGAAGCGGTCCTAATACCGATCCCTGTGGAACACCGCACGACACATCGCGCTGACCCGGCCCTAGCCAGCTCGGGTAAGTAATGACCCTCTCAGAGAGATAGGCCCCGACAATTCGACGGAGGTAGTGAGGCGTCATTAATCCCTTCATGCAAGCCCGCTGGATAATAATAATGATATAATAACCATAATCTTGCGATTCCTTTTTCTTGTATTATGTATATGTCGGAGTACATGAAGGTTCTTCAAAACAATATTGGTTATCGCTCAGCTTCGTGAGCGTATTAATGACGGGATCGTTCCAATATAACAACATTCACATTGACACTTTAGTACAAAATCAAGCTGCTTATACTGTTGATTGATGGCACTTGGTGGAACTTGCTACACATCTTCAATGAAAATACTTGTATCAATATATATGTGTCATATATATGTATCAACCTTTGATAATGCCGTAAGGCGAAATCGGTCAGGATTTTAATAAATAATGTGGAATAATACAAGTATTTTCATTGAAGATACAAAATCAAACGTTATACACAGAAACAACTTGACTAAGCCAATAGGTTAGCACGCGTCCGCCTCTTGCAATGGTTGGCTCTTGACTGCCCAAGTCACATTGCATCTGAAAAACATATAACTACCCTATTCGGGTGGGTGCACCGGTCTTAAATCAAAGTACCCTCAATGTAAAATAACAATTAAATAGATCAAAGCTATGATTTTGATTCATAAAACATACTTAATTTACTAAATTACGTAGGTATTAATAGTACGGTTAAAAATAAAGCGATGCATCAAAGGTTAAAAATAAAGTGACATCTATATTTTATTACGTAAAGGACATATTTCATAATCAGCTATCGTGAACAAGATGCTTGCAAATGGTTATTAGTGCCATTAATTAAATATCATTTTTATAAACATATTGGTGTTTGGTTTTTGTATCAACTTATTTCGTTGAATAAGTAGTATTTCAATTAATTTCAAGGTTCAGCCTTTTGGTTATCCATTTTATTTCCTTATAATGTTATGTAAAAATAATAAATATATATATATATATATATATTTATTATTATAATACTGGTTTTTCCCTAAAACTGTCCCTATTTGAATAATAATAAGTACTAATATATTATCACAGTCATATTTTATATCATACTAAATATTATTTTAAACACTTAGTTCTAAATTAAACATTAATAAATCGAATTATTTACTTCATTCCTCATTAATCGATGCCGATTATCATAATTATTTTCGGAAATATATATGGCAACACAGACAACTGTCATTAGCCTTGTTCCTTGTTTTCGTTTGGCACTGTTGATACGCCTGATACGTTGATAATTGAAAATGAATCCTGGATATTCCGTTTATTGACGATCCTGACGCGCCTACCTTAACACTGGCTTTAATATTGACGCTGAACGCAACATGGGACTGCATTACATGTTTAAGAACTTTGAATTGTGGCACCGACTGCAGCCTAGCCCAAGGACGAGTCAATAGCCATATTCTTCGTCTCACTGAAGTTTTTTCTGTTTTTAGACAGCCGATTTGTGGTACGTTTCTTCTTCATTATATTAGCATGTCAATATGTAATGCAACTATAAAGTATAGTAGCTAATTCAAATCGTTTTCCAGATCGAAGATGACAGTGTTGTATGTAACTCCTACCTGTTGAACTTTGGCGTTATATGATTCAAATACTCAAGTGAATGTAGGAGCCTCTACCAGTGATGGGTATCGTCAGCATGTGTGTGCCAACTATGGAAGTTCCATTTTGCAAACGAAATCGCATTCATTCCAATCTGGCACTGAACGAGAAGCATACATTTTAAATGTTATAGTAGTATGGATTGAGCCTCGACAAGTAAGTTTGTTTTATAGATTGTAATTTTATAGTAATACATAGTTGTCCTGCAGGTGTCAAGACTGTTCGGTGTCACTTAATAACCTAGGGTTAACATACTATTTCTTATTTATGTCATTAAATGTGTGGTTGGTGGTAATAATAATTAAGGCGATATGTTAATCCCATCCCATATAAACTAATATTGAATATTAATGAGGAATGTTTTTACTTGCAGTTATACGGAGCACACCAAATATGTTATCAATACTGGCAAAGATTTGATCAAGCAACATTCCATCCATCATCACGTCAAAATAATGTGCTATCTATATCTGCCTGAAGATTTTTTTACTTTTACTTACCTAAAGATAGCCAGCAGGGTACCTAGATATCCTTGAGCCGACTTACAGTTGCTATGATAGCTAAAATTGATAGTAGACATATAAATAAAAGAATCTACCATAATAACCATGGCAGAGAAGCTATATTTTATTGTAGGCAAAAGTACGGAGGGTTGCTGTGCTCATGTAATGACAATTATTTGGTTCATGACCTGGACAAGATATAAAGTCAATATTAGTCCATCAGCACAGTTTTAGACTACATTCTGTTAACATATGACTCAGATTTACAAAAAATAATAATTAAAATGGATGTTTTATTAACATGAACCCGCTAAATGTACTTGTCAATAAAAGGTGATGTGTGAACCTGGATACAACTTTATTAGTAAAATCTGTTAGTTATTAGTGTGAGGTACAAGTTCCATATCAGATTTGGTTGAAAAGTAGTTGTTCATGCTTAGCCAAAATCTCTAACAAAATGAAAAATGTCCTTTTAGTAATAGAATGAAACAAGAAAACTTTTTCGTTGTGATAATGACCTATGAAAAATTTGCCGCTAACTTAAAACTTATTACAGAACTAGACTTATACTTGTAGCATTTAACATAAAATCGTTTTATATGCTAATTTGGTAAGAAATAACCCAATTTTGTAACTCAAATGTACAAAACCAATCTAAGTTGAATAGCAATTGAAACACATTCCATTCGATTTTCTCAAAGTACCCAATTTTAATCTAGATGTGTTATATATGCCCTAATTTGGTTCATCCTTTCCAATTGTTATAGTTTTGAAATAGTACATAGCCAACGTAATGTATTTTACTAATAAAATATCGGCTGAACGGATTTCTTATACAGATAAACTATGGAAAGGGACATTTGATATTTACCAGTAAAAGGTTTATGTAGGTCACGGAATTGAGACCATTCCTACGTGGCGGAGTCGGGGGCATACGGCACTCAAGAAAATGGGACAGATATGTAAATGGTTAAGGTTGACCTCAAACGAATCAAATCGTCTTTGAATACAGGAGGTCAAAAGCAAATGACTGACACCTTAACAAAAGCTAACACATGCATTTCTCTATTAGGAATTTAATCTCCAATTACATGCAGAAGTTCTTTCTAGGGCACAATTGCTTCAATAGTAACTTTTATTAAAAAATATGTTCACATCTATCAAACAAAAATTATATGAGTTCGACACATACATGCTAATCATCACCTAAGCTAGCGTTCATCGCTAGCTCAGGTGACGTTAAGCCCTATGGCATTTCTGTAACATAACCTAGAGAAGCTCGCATGAAAGATTAAATAAAAATAAAGTGGCGAATAACATACTGTTAGTGTCTGTCTTGAATAAAAAGGGTGTATACTCGTACGAATGCAGGAATATAAAATATATTATAATTTTATTAATCAACTTCAATGAAAATGTGATCATCCTATAATGAAAAATGAAAAATTATATTAAACCATTTTAATGCCCATCATAAGCTAAAGTTCGTCTACATAAACCCAATTTTTCTCCCACCAAAAATAAGTCTAAAAACAACACAATGTTCAATTTAACTTCCATCAACAACACTTAAACTGTGATTTACCAAGCATTGTAAATGGAGAATCATTAAGGCAATCTAAAACTTTTTAATAGACAGTCCAGAATTACTGTTAAGTACGTTAAAAGTACATTAGAACTTGACAAATCTTTAAATGTCTACGGTTATGAATTAAATTTGTTTTTATTGTGGATGGTGGATTAATATGATCCGTTTTATGACTTAAATTTGCTATAAATGCGTTTTCATTAAAGCTAGCGAATTTTACTGTCAGCAGTAACTTCACTTTAAATGACTTTAAGGAAGTTTCATGAACAGCTATGCATGTCGAAAAGACTTTTATATTTGAACTCTAGATACATATTTTGCCGCGAAATTTTGAATAATACTTCATTTGTGGATGTCAGAACAAACATTCAACAGTTGAGTACAAATTTAACACATTAAAATTCATTTCATTTGCTGATGAATTGTAACCGAAATAAAAGAGAGCGTGAGGCTCTGCTTCATGAATTAAGAGTAAATACTCTTGATGTGGATCTAATTCAAAGTATTATGAGTTATAAAAGTTCCGAAGCAGCCCAAATATTATGTCACCTGATTACAATAGTTCAGCAATGATTCATTACAATAATTGTAGCTACCTAGACTAAATCAATCATTGTAAGACTGTGTCCACTATGAATTAAGGTACGATGGGGTTGACTTATCCTTACTAGATCAAACCCCAAAATAAATAAAGATAAAAAAAACCACTCACAGCTTTCGGGAGCGACTGCTACTGTCCTCTTAACTCAACTCATTTGTTAATTAGCCGTTGTATAGACCAGCAGGTGAGATTAAGGCGTTGGTAGGCAGTTCGATCTTACACCCAAGATGGTCAAGATTACTACTGCTTCTAGACATTTGGTACTTTTAAAATCGTCCTTGTTACCTTACACAGTGTGATTTTTAAATGTTGAACGCTCGATTAATTACGAAATCGTGGAGTTATTGTGTAAAATAAATATTTGTATCTTTCCGTTCCCTTTCACTTGACCTTTAAATAATTTTAATTGATTTCGGTATTGTTTGCGGATAAAATTAATTATTCATTCTTGACTTTGAATGGTCGATACTAAAGTTTAGAGTTTCATAGAAATGGGGAACTTGAGCTTTACAAAGATCTCCTCATTAATTTACTTTATATGAATTATTGAAGTATACACTTTTCTTTTTCTTATTTAAAATTTAGTATAAATTATACAAATTATGGATTTTAGATGACCAGTATTCTTCCTAGGAGGTGGAATGTTTTTGAGTACCTTCAAATGGAAAAGTGAGATTTACTCTGTCTTCTGCACTGAGAACACAGGAAGTTTATGATCCTACAGGACCGGCAGCATGAGTGCGACTCGCCTGGTATTGTACACGTCAATAAGCCACGGTTACCACCTAAGTTTTAGCAAGTTGCCTACTGTTATACTGTTGATTGATAGTACTTGTTACACATATTGAAAACACTTGTTGGTACTTTTTTCACAGTATTTATTATTGAACCTGACCGATTTCGCCTTACGGCATCTTCAAGGGTTTACATTAAAGTTTATTTTTCTATTTGACGTTATTCATTTGCGTTTGACATTATTCTTTTATTCGACGTTATTATTTTCATATGACATTGTTAATTTGTCATTTATAATTATTTCTTGACATTGTAATTCACATTAAAAAATCATATACGTACCTGATATATGAATTATTTAAAAACTAAAAATCTTTAGAGCAAACTTATAATTATTTTTCCACATTTTAGGTAAAAAGTTTTAGCTTGTATACTAAAAATTTTAAACTACTTACACAAGAAAAATTTTAAACTACTTACACAAGAAAAATTTTAAACAACGTAGTTTTTAAGACTAGAAATGTTTATGTCAGGTTAAATAATAAATAGTGAGGAAAAAATACAAATTTTCTCAATATGTGTATTAGTACAGATACTAATTCGATACATGATACGTTAAACTTACGTATAAATAATATTATCAAAATAAATCATTCTGCACACAAAAATAGACAAACAAATTAATTTATCTCGTTACAAGTGAATAAATAACGGAAGAGGAGAAAATAATTCATCAAGTGTCTGACACGAGGAAAATCCGAAATCACTGCATCATATTCTATTAGATGTTACGTTTTCATACAAGCTTCTTATGAATCGCAAACGGATGTACAACATGACAGCGATCCTCGAAATTTTTACGTCACTGTCCTAAAAATATATATTATATTGCCAAGGTTCATGCAAGTATTTATGTTAGTTCATTTATGGAATAATAACTCTTAAGTGGCTGGAATATCCTTACAATCTTTCATCATTGCAAGTGACAGTGTTATTAATATTTTTGGGTTAAATTGATTTAGCCATGTGTTTTATATTTTAAATTTTTTTTCTTTTTTTTTCAAACTAATGAAGTATCAAGTCAAATTCTGTAGTGATGTCTGAAAAATAGCTAGGTACATGATTCTTTCTAGAGGAAGTTTGGAAAGTGCGCAAGCCTATCTGCTTACCCTAAAAAGACCAGGATATGAGTATATGTATTTATGTAATCCCAAAGCTAATCCTCAAAGTACTGGAAATACACATATAAGAGAAAAAGTAAATGTTTACCGCCAATGTTATCTGTTTGAACCCTTTCGCGTACAATGTTTACCCTATCGTATGTACGAAACGATGAAGCTTTAAAAATTCAAAACCCATTGCCACGTAATACGTACGACCCATAAAGCCGTTTGCTTAAGTAAAACTTAGCTATGAAATCCCCACCACAGACAATGCGATTTCGGCATACAAAAGGAAGCGATCACCCTCTAATATCCAATACCTTTACAAATTAAGGTATGAAAGGTTTTGCTCGCAATGATTTTTGAACGAAATTCATTAATGGGCCATAAACAAAATCCTTTCGGTTCGAACGGGCCCTTAAATGGGTGTTATTAAAATGAAGGGTTTCGAGAGATTTCCGATACTTTCGACGTTCATTGCTCTTTAAGCATCAGCAATATTGTATTCATAAGCTAAGTGGCAGTGCATTGTGTTGCGAAAAATAAATTGAGTTGTATCGCAGCCACTTAAATGTCTGTATAGGCAAAATTTTGTGTTTTCGGTATAAAATTTGTGAGTACCAGTTTGTGATGTTAATCTGAAAAGCAAATTGAGATTTAAAGAGGGCCGGAGTAGTAGTTAATTGCGAATATTTCTCATGTATATCAAATTAAGGCTTTGGTATAAGGATAAATGTGTTATTCTGTAACAATAGACCCAAAGTAAGCTATAGCTTAACTAGCTTGTGTTACGAAATTTTAATGGTTTCGATAACGTGTGTGTGTAGTGGTAGTGAGCGTGACGACAACTGTGCTTTAGGTTTCAAGATTGTTTTCCCAAAGTGACGAAAAGAAATAATGGGACGGGCCTGATGGTAGGCGCTGTAAATTAAGTCTACAATGTGAGTGATATTTATGAAATCATAATTTTCTGTTTGCCGGCCTACTTATATTATATCTTTCACAACCTCAATTTGGAGATGATTTAAAGCGATGTTCGTAAAAATTCAAGAGAGTAGGGTCAGTCGCGTTAAGGCAAAATACGTAGAATATATGTATAAGGCATTTACTTTACATAAATATAAGTATGAAAATAAGTTCTACTCTAAATTGAATTCTAAAATTATATCGTTTGCGTCACTTTCATTTTCTTGAGCTCAGTAATCAAAATTAAATTTTATTGTTATAAAGTACTTACGAGTTAACTGAGTTTTCAAACAAAATGTAACTAAAATTAAAATGACTAACGAATATTTAAGATTTGAAATTGATTTAGTCAGTAAATTAATATTTCGAGATACAATTTGCAAGTTGACTTTAGTTTCTAAAATTTAATTTGGAATGAAGATTAAAAATATCGATCGCAAATTGGCATTATTTTTATATAAATTCAATTGTTTTCAACGCAAGGAATTATAACAATCACGTTTAAATTTTTTGGAATGTTAGTTCGATAAACTAATGGAAAACAGGTACAGCGTCTAGCTCTTTGTGAAAGATACTCGTTTCTCACAAATGATAATACTATAAAGACCCAATCTACTCCTTTTTAAAGTACTGATGACTGATTATTATATTGATATTATTAATGATGGTGATTTTCTATAATAATAGAGACAAACTTATGTCTGTTCTCCATTGTATAGTAAACATACAGCCCAAGACAAAGTGCCTGCTTGACAGAAATTGGCTCTCCCCCGAAAATCTGAAATTCACAGTTGTCGAAATGTGGGTGTTAATAGGTACGCCTCTGCCTTGCGAGGGATATGTCGCATGACAACCTCACCTTCGGCCTAGCACTACGACCCAGAGACGGCGTGCGGTTTAGTCGGTTCGAGTTCGACATAACCTCCCCCTCCGGTTCCGAGGGGTGGGGAATTCGTGGGGATTTCCCGCACGTAAAAAAAATGGTACGCCTGTGCCTACCACCCCTTCGGATTTATAGTCGTGGATACCAATTTATATCTCTGCACAGCGTTTCGAGGCTCCCCTACCTCATAAATAAACTTCTCCACTTTTCCTATATCGTATCATCCTTAAAATAAATAGCCAGTTCATCTTGTGTCTTTTTCGAGGTACTAAACCGCCAATACATCTCCAATATACTCCCGGCAGCGACATTCCGAAAACGCGTCAAGAGAACCTCCTTCCTTATTGAATAATAATTAAAGTGACCTACTTTGGCACCCCGATGACAAGCATAACGTTTGATGGCAGCAATCACTGCGATACTGGTTCAAGTTTGTTGCAAACTTGCAACTGACATTGACAAACTGTTGGCGAACTAAATCCTAACAGATCGCCCGTATCACCCGCGAGGTAATTAATTATACATATTGAGAGTTCTACAGATGACATATTCAGTGCTTTGAGCTTAACAGATGTTAGGATACGTAAGTTTCAATAAGATTCATATCCAAAACTACTGGTAACTTTACATGATCTCGATTCTACCGAATGTCAAGCTTATTTTTTATTAAGTAGCCTATTTCCAATCAGTCAGCCTAATGTGCGGGAGCGTCCTACCTTCCGTTAACCTTCTCGCAAGTTTCTTTGGACCTCTTTTAAATTTGAATATGGAGTACAAAAATCAATAATGGTATAGGGTGCTTGCCAGGAAACCTAATGTATTCTGGACCGCTAATGTGTGCTTTTGAAATAGATCATAATACAGAGAATGTCAAAAGGTGAAACGGGTCAAGATTAAAAAAGAAATTATAAAAGTACAAGTGCATAATTCAAGTACAGTAAGTTCCACCGAGCGCCATCAATCTTTATCATAAACAGATCATAAGTTGAAGTAGAATTAAAAATTTAGAATCATTGGCAATCTTCTCTCTTTTCATAGATTTTAACTAAATGAATATACATTTTACTACAAAATTATTCATAAATGTGTTTGTGCAAGTTGCAACAGCAGAGAGAACTAAATTTTGCAAGTCCTAAGTACCGCACCTGAGCATAATAGCTGACAGTTCACCATCTGCAAAGATCTCATAATAATGTGCAACCTAGTTTCCTGCAACTCTTACATAACTCGGCAGATATCAGATGTAAGATTGTTTTTAGTAAAGTTTCGTAACACCCCTGAAATTGAGTACGAACCGGTTGCCAGTACATGCACTCACGCAACTAACGGACATGTTTACTCACACACACACATATAATATTTCTGAGATCATCGGAGAAATTGAGGCTAGCAATGCTACTGCACTTTACCAGCTTTTGCGATAAATCTTTCACTATACAGGTAGTTAGCCTGTAGAATGCATTGCCGTTACATATAAAACGAGCACAATCATTAGAGTTTTTAAAAAAAAATTAAAAGAACATTATCTATCTTCCCCTGACTAGCTATGATTTTTAATTTCATGTATTTAAAATGTTGTAAAGTATATAATTTAGATACTTAGTAGTATGTATTGTAAATATTATGTATTTTATGTACATTGTATTGACGTACTATGTAGTATATGTATATAGTTCAAACTTGACTGTTATATTAGATGCTTATACATCTAACGAATTCAACAATATTCCTTCTTCATTACAAAAAGAATTGTACGCTACCCTGTCATCTCTTTTGCTTCTATCCATCCAGGTTGCCTGGAAGAAATCGCTGTTAGCGATAAGGCCGCCAATTGTGCAATATATTTAATACATGTTATACTTTTTTTATCATGTAATACTTCTATAGTGTACAATACAGAATATCTTATCTTATCTTATAAGAATAAAATTCTGAAAGTATTTTTAGTTATAATTTTCTGTACGTCGTCGGTGGTATTTAAGTAGTCCAGCAACTTGAATGTTTATTTATAATCTAGCCAAGCCGCTCCAGCTTCGCCCGTGGTATATGTTGAAACCCCCGTACCACCACTTTGAGCCCGTAATTCAGTTTTTAAATAATGAATAGAAATCTGCCAGATTTGTTGACATTTATGATCACTCAATTGTTTTGATTTCCTGGAACCTCTCCACTAACACTTGAACTTTATGAGACGGTATTAAAGTTTAAATTGATTTTTTAATTATTATTACGAATCGTTTGTATGAGAGTATAGAAAAGTGTTATTCTAAGAATTTTTCAGGCGATGTTTTAGATACTTTTCTGCGTAAGAACACTCCTCGTACTCCAAGGAATATTCCCAAAAAAGAATTAGGTAAATCGTTTCAGCTGTCCTCGAGATATGCACTTAGCAATACAGTCAGCGATTCTTTTTGAAGTGAAAACTTCTTTAGCGGCGTTGGATGGGTAAAAAATGTTAAACTCGCGTCAGAATTAGTTGACCTTTGAACCGTAACCGACGACTGACGTCATACAACATTACAACAGCTACAGATTGTTCATTTTGTTAGGTGCGTCAAGAAGCTTCTCGGCTGAGCGGTTAGCGCTTCGACTGTAAGTCCATATGGTTTCAGATAGTACCGGGTTCGGAACTAGGCTTCTTCTGGACACTTTTTGTGATTATTTTTCTTTTTGTAATTTATTACGTTGTGTGGTTTTTTTTTGTAATTTATTCCATTTTGTGTTTTTTTCCTTTCTTTTTGTAATTTATTGCTTTTTGTGATTATTTTTTCTTTTTGTAATTCATTAATTTCTTCTGACAGAAAATTAGTGATAGGTACCATGATTGGCGCTTTATTATAGGTATGGTATGGCATGGTGTGTTCTTTTTATCTTTTTCTCTGTATATAACGAAGAAAGAAAGAAAGAAAAAGTTTTCACTTCTGCCGGCACTCCCGGAGTGCAACCCGTCTTTTTTTTATTATAGACTAGCTATTGCCCGTAGCATTTCCCGCGAGGAATTCTGTTCCTAACCGTTTCGTATTCTTCTTTTTTTTCAATAAGCCATCCGTGAAATTTTTTGGAGCATACGAAAACATTAGCCTTGTCGGTTGAGCCGTTCTAGAATAGCTTTAGCTACATCCATTTTTAAAATTCAGATAAAAAAAATAAGGGGAGTGAACGAATATTCAATGAGCTTGGCTGAGCTCCTATACTAAAAAATTACTTGTAAAAAAACTTTATCTTTCAAACTCGAATTTATGAAGGAGAATTATCAGTCTTTGTTATATATTATTTAATTTTAACTGTCTGTTTTAATCCATTCAGGCAAGCCGCTGGTTTCAAGTACCTGTGACCTGCCCTTTTTTCAAAATATTATTGACAGTAGAGGAAGTTCGTGAACTATGTCAGGAAAGAATCAAATGGCTGCCTGTTATCTCTGCCCACCCCGGAGGGAAATAGGCTTGAGCGTATGTGTGTATGTATGATTTTAATCAAATCAAATCAATCGTTTATTTGCTTCGAATATGGTTACAGAGATATCTTAGAACTAGTAGGTACAGCATATTCTGCTCCATAGAGCGTGCAAATATTAAGTTAAAAAATCATTAAATAGTTTCAATTTTATTCATTCCATGCAAGTCAATATTATGATCGTTAATAATAATGTCTATAAAATATATTTGTAATGTCATAAATCTAATTTATTATTTTCGGTATTTTGTCATCTAGATATTCTCTTACGCTGTAATACATTTTGCTCATTAGAAATTCGAATAATTGATTGGTATCCGATACTTTTATAGTCATGGAATGAGATTTGCTTTCAATACAATCTCTATTTACAAATAGGCGATTAACATTCTTAAGCGCAAACTAGTAAGAACGTAACCAGTGCAAATTTTGAAAGCGCCTTAACCATTTTCACTATAACAGCCCCTGTGCTCTCTGTTAACAAGATCGAAACAAATTAGGAAGTCGTGCTCACAACTTGGTGTGGTAACATATTGCTCGGTCGAATTTTAAATAGATTTGTGTTGTAGTAACATAGGACTCGACTAGTTAGTGTTAGGTTAATAATTTAATTCTGATTGTGCTAACCTGCGTCATCATAACTATGTTTTATAAACTTTCGCGTGTCATCGTCAATGCTTAGCCGATCATCATAAAAGTTTGCATATGGAGCCATTCATCCGTGACATATTTTTAGAAATACATAGGTTCATTCTTATAGAAAACTTGTGGACATTATCATAAGTGAAGCCATGGATAACAGCTGAAATTGTTTTCTAAAAATAGCAATCATAACAGCAGAGTGGATATGAAATTTTGCACATAGAGTATTATAATGCGGGTTGTGGGTAAGTGAAGTTAGTTTCAATATAAATCAATAGTTATCCTGTATATTGTGTGCGACTAGTGAAAAATAGTAAATAGTAAAATACCTACACAGTTCTGATGGAACCAACAAAGTATATCAGAAAAAACCATGGAAAAAAAGACGTCACGACAGCGGTTTATTATACAGGGTGTATTTTTGAAACGGGGCAGTAAGGGCAAGTACCTTAACCGTTGCAGTTACAGCAAAACGTTCTTAAAAGACCTTCCCTAAATTTTTGGGACATTTTGAACTGCATTCACAGATTTTGTAAAAAACTTACAGTTAGCAAAAAAAATGCAAGAAGTTCAAATTTTTTTTTTATGCCAATCGATTCTATTTCATGTGGGGATCAAAAAACTCTATGTGACCATTTTAGCTTTCAGTACTAGAAAAGACAGAAATCGCCAAAGACCTTTCCCATACATTTCGTACGGAAATATGATAAATCAACTCGAAACTCATAGGTCAGGTAAAATTTTGAACTTTTTTAAATAAAAAAAATCATTTAAACATTTAAGAAATTGGTTTATTAAATAAATTGCTCAAAATGATTTCCATTTTCACGAATACATAAGTCTATCCTTTTTTGCACTGAACGAATGGCGGCTAATAATGTTCTGGGATGAATATTACGTAAAATGGTCATTAATGCATCCTTGAGCTCTTGAACACTGGCGTACGTCGTCTTATACACCTCGTTTTTCACGAAGCCCCATAAAAAAAAATCAAGTGGTGTTTTATCGGGGCTACGAGGTGGCCACTGTGTTGGACCATGTGTACCTATCCACTGTGTACCGAATAGGCGGCTCAAATTGGAACGTGAAAGGTGACTGTTATGTGGCGGAGCACCATCTTGTTGAAAATGAACTTTTCGCAATTCCGACAGGGGCCATTCGTCCATCTCGTTTTCAAGATGGTGTAAAATGACTTCATTATACATGGCAGAATTCAGTTTCCCTTCATAAAATTCCACCATTATGACTCGATTGGACATTATACCACACCAACAGTTGAATGAGAAGCGAACCTGATTATGACTTGCCGTAACTCTTAGTGGATTTTCTTTGGACCAATAGTGGTGATTTTTTTTGTTGTACATACCGTTATTGGAAAAATTCGTTTCGTCTGACCACAGTATGTAATTTAAAAATTCATGATCTCTGCTTATTTTTCCTCTTAGCCATCTGCAAAAAGTAAGCCTGCCTGGCCATAACAAAAAGTTAGACCATCGTAGAAATTTGTTTCTGTTGCCGAAATGTATGGGAAACGTTTCTGGCGATTTCTGTCTTTCCTAGGACTGAAAGCTTAAATGGTCTCATAGAGTTTTTTGATCCCCACATGAAATAGAATCGATTGGCATAAAAAAAAATTTTTGGAATTTTTGCATTTTTTTTTTTTTGCCAACTGTAAGTTTTTTACAAAATCTCTGAATGCAGTTCAAAATATGTCAAAAAGTTAGGGAAGGTCTTCTAAGAACGTTTTGCTGTAACTGCAACGGTTAAGGTACTTGCCCTTACTGCCCCGTTTCAAAAATACACCCTGTATAAGTTGAAATTCTTAAAAATATTCAAAGCACCTTAGTTTACAGCAAACTTCGGTAGTACAGGAGGAAGCTACAAGAGTTTGTAAAGTAAATATCCTAGCGAAGTTAGAGCTTCTCTCTTTTCTTAAAAGGAGTACTTTTAAGTTTCTGATGACATAAAACCAGAAAAATTAGTTGCTTTTTATAAACTATTTAGGTATTGCTTAAGTAACTATAAACTACTACCGACGATATTGAAAGAGACTGAGAAGTAATAATATGTTGCAGCTGGACTTATAAATTATAAAATATATAATACAAGATCTTTGGTAAATAAGATGATAGTGATGATAGTTTAGATACTGTAGATCCTGTTTATTTGTTCTAACATGAATGCTTATAAGTTTCTAAGTTAAATTTCTCTGTATCTTGTGTCAGTCAGTCACAAAATACAGAGAAACTTATCATAGAAACAAAAAATCTGTCCTTGGATTAGGTTTACCATTTTCATAATCTCCCAATTTGAATCCCTAATAATACGTTAAAACATTTGTGAATAAATAAAAAAAATATTTGTTCTAGAGTAAACTTCTTACCTTAAATTTTGATAAAGTTTGATTTGAATAGGTACTCGATCATTCATAACAATATCCTTTACTCGACAATCATTTCAATCTGTCCAGATGGATTTCCGAGTGCCAAAAAAACACTCATCGTCATAAATTCGCAAAATTCTTTTGTTCGTACAGAAACCATTCTGGTGAAAATAATTACAAGACAAAAGAAAATTCTTCATTTTTCTTACAATTGTCTTTTGCCCTTTCATCTTTGTCAACCTTGACCTCTTATTATCGTCTCGTTATGTGTAATTTGTCTCGACTTCAGCCTGAATGTTTAGGTCCAGTGGCGTGGAACTCGATGTAATTTATCACTGTCGTATCTGAATAGTTATCCTGTAAAGCTTATTTTGTCATAAGAGTGGAATTAACCTTAATTTGGTTTGGGAATTCTAGAAATAGACGAATGATGAATTTATTTCGTGAACCATGTGTTAGATTTAATAACTGTCTATTTTAGTATATTTTGGTGAATATTTTAAAGTTATTATTATATTTAGACCTAAAATCAAAAAGTCAATAAATTCTCTTTTAACTTTTACATTAATTCCATAAATATAGGTAAGTACTTATCAGAGTGAAATCAGCTAGTTTTTTACTTTTATCCTTTCATATTTTACGAGTCTACTTAATACTAATAACTATAACAACCTGCAAAACCTTAAGAAAAGTGGAACAATATGACATCAAACCTCGTTTCATTCCAAAATGTAGAAATGAAGCTTCAAAGGCAGGACAAATTTCCATACTGTTTGGTTCGTTAGCACTGACTTAGAGCCGCCTGAAAATCTCGTCAGTGTTGTCCTTTGATTGTCCGAATACATTGCGCTCGTGAAAATGTTAACTTCTAAGCTTCGTGGTGTTTAAACTACTGAAATTTGTTTACATAAGCCAATTATAATAAACTAGCTTTTGTCCACTGTGCGAATTTTTATCCCGTACCTGCCAAACCTATTCGCGGGAAAATAAGCTAGGATATTATTCAAAACCATAATGTTTTCCTGTATTTAATTTCAGCCAGATCCATTCAGCCGAGCGTGATTGAATTTAAAATATTAATTAGGAATTTGAATAGGATAGGATAGGATATTACAGGTTATTCCCACTGTCAACGCCACCATTGGGGACAAATGGGATTTCTGTCCCAAAAATGTCCCACTTGCCACCACTGTTGGCGTCATCAGCGGTGGCAATTGGGAATTGTTACTCTTTTTCCTCTCAGTTGCCACCAACGGTGACAGATATGACTTAAATTAGTGATAGGATAGAAGAAATTTACGCAATCCGATTCAAACTTTTTTTTAATAACCTTATGGAAATAAGTCATATCTGTCACCGCTGGTGGTAACTAAAAAAAAAAGAAAAACCATTCCCAATTCCTACCGCTAGTGACGCCACCAGTGGTGGCAAGTGGGTCGAGAGTGGGGGCAACTAGGAATAACTGAATATTACTAGCACCGCTTTCGGTTTATCAATATTTAGTATACTGTCTTAAGTAAATTTATATTGTATAAATTATTATTTAAGAACGAGTATTAAGAAACCGTTCAAATGAATATTGCTTTTGAAGTCAGTTTGATAACGGTTACATTTTCAGTCTCATGAAACAGAAAGTTTTGTAATAATTTGACTTAGGTATGATGAAAGGAGTAAGCTTTTAGAAGGTGTATTCTCTTTAGTAAATGAAATGCCTTAAGTACTCGAAGCGGGATTAGTCCTAGGATCTGAGACTAAATGTAATTTTTATTTCGCTTAATGCCATGGAAATTGTATGTATGTCTGATGCGAATTTTAACCATCTCAGTTAAAGACTGGTTAGACGGTGGTTCATTCCAACGAAAGCACTTATTCGACACTTCTTTGAACGTCGTTGCGAATGAACTGAAATTCAGATAAATTCAAATGTTATTTCAAGGATATTTTCAGGGAACAATGTGCTTTTAACATTCAAAGTTAGAAGTTGAAATACGCTCGAGCTGCGATTAATTTCTATTCACTGCCTTTCGTCTCTAAATCCATTACCACTTCTTCTAATCTTTTTTAATCAAATTAAACTGGAATGTTTATTTTTCACTTATTTCTCATATATTTCTTTTAGCCTCCTTTAGTTTTTCTAGTAATTTTATAACTGTGCCTATTCTTTTAATGTGAAATTTGTAAGATAACTTTCTATTCGTTTTTATATATGTATATTTTTGCAAAGTATTTTTTATCTTTGTCAACTACAAGAAAACATAATCACGTACGAGAATACCATCTAGAATACAATTTTCTTTAGGTACGCAATTAAATAGAAAAAAAAAACCAACAAAATAAATAAGCTGCTATATTGCGAGAGACATGTACATTGTACAAATGCACGTTAAAAATTAAATGTACTGATACCATTCACAAGTGAAATGAAAAAGTATAGTGAGTTGTACCATTAGAATTATAATATGAATTATATAAAGATTAATGCCTACGTGTTATTATATAGTGATCCACAAAATAGTAGGCAATTTTTAAATAATGATTTTAATACACGTACATTTCTCGAAAATACAAACCTGAGAATTCTTTGAAATTTGTTTTCATAAAATAGTAGGCAATTTTTAAATAATGATTTTAATATACGTACATTTCTCGAAAATACAAACCTGAGAATTCATTTGAAATTTGTTTTAGTAAATTACATTATCATAATTAAAAACAAAAAAGATAGTGTTCTCGTTTACGTTTTACCACCTCACTATTGTACAGCCTGGCTACACTAAGGCGAACTTTATTAGCCTTTAAAAGCAAGGAAATACATGTGGAAATTTTTCTTCGTAGCCCTCATCACATCCGTGTACTAACAGCTATGAGGCTGCCTTTAATTTATTTCAAGAGAAATTTTTGTTAAGTAACGGTGTACTAGTGAAAATAGCTTTGAGACTTTATGCTGGAGCCAACTGTGATTTTATGTTGCAGGAACCTGAGACCTATCTTTAATAACCTTGTACATTATGAGGAAGTTATTTTTCTGTCCACCTTTGATAAAAATATGGTGAAGAGAAAAATATTTCTATCAAAGATAGAAGGAACGACGAACAGGTGTAAGGCTTACTCAAGGGTGAGCGGCATCCGTGGCTTATGGAACCGACGCTATCAAAATCTAAGGCACCTGATCTCCACAGCCCATCGGCGATATCGAATATCTGTAGTTAAACCAGAACTTTTTGTTAACCGACTAGTGAAGGACGGTTCACGTGCTTGCCGAGGCACAGAGCACTCAATGTATTTATAATGGTCACCCTTCCTAAGGCTAAAGTTCTTAAAGTTGTTTAACCTTGTAATTAGCTTACGTCGTCACCACCAGGTCAATATTTATTCTTCAATAAATTATAAATTTATAATGACATAATAGTTTAAAATCTCAACAATCTCAACCGCCAAAGTAGGGTCATTAGAGAGTACCTTTAGCCTGTTAGGTATAAAATATACGGACTCAACGTGAATTGAGTGTCAAGTAATCTCGCTGATTGACACTTGAACATTATGAAATGTACCCAAAAACAAAACATGAACGCTTTTCATGAAAATTTCATAGGAAATTTATTAAGTTTGTCAATTTCCGTTGGTACCTAATAAATACATCGATATTCGAAAATAGGTTGTACATTTTTAGGGCTCCGCAGCCAAATAGCAAAAAACGGAACCTTTCACGGATTCGTCATGTCTGTCTGTCTGTCCGTCCGTATGTCACAGCCACTTTTTTTGGAACTATAAGAACCATACTGTTGAAACTTGGTAAGTAGATGTATTCTGTGAACCGCATTAAGATTTTTACACAAAAATAGAAAAAAAAAAACAATAATTTTTGGGGGTCCCCATAGTTGGAACTGAAACTCAAAAATTTTTTTTTCATCAAACCCATACCTGTATGGATAGGTCTTCAAAAATGATATTGAGGTTTCTAATAATTTTTTTTTCTAAACTGAATAGTTTACGCGAGAGATACTTCTTTCCTTCTGGTAAAATGAGTGTCCTCCCCCTGTAACTTCTAAAATAATATAATGGTAAAACTAAAAAAATATATGATGTACATTACCATGCAAACTTCTACCGAAAATTGGTTTGAACGTGATCTAATAAGTAATAATACGTCATAAATAGTAAACCGCAATTTACCAACTTGCTGCTACGGAACCCTACACGGGCGAGTCCGACTCGCACTCGGCCGCGTTTTTTATTGGAAGTTATGTCATTAATTTGTAAATAGGTTAAAATTAAGATTATAGACTTCATTTATTGTTGAATAGTACTAGTTTCATATTAAGTTGAAGGGACCTACAGAGATTTTCGGGTCCCAAGTCAAACTCCAGGAGCCACACTCCTGCTGCCGACCCTGTAAACACAGAGGAATAGCCTTTGGTCTTCCCACTGACAGCACAAAAACTCTCTAGTGAGATCTAGCTACCCTGCTCATTGCCGGGAACACAACACGAGGTTATTATGACCGTGGTATTCTGTAGGGTTACGGTACTTCCCTAGACGGACTGCTCGATTGCAGAGTAACGTAAAATAAATTAATATATGAGTGCACATTTAAAGCTTTTTGCATGCTTACTATTGAAATCGAAAAATCTTGAACCGGTCCAGGTGGGATTCGAACCTACGTTCTTTACCTTAGGGCGAAAATGCTCTGACTGAGGGGGATCAAGAGTATTCCGCCTATGAGAGAAATGTTTGCAAAGTGCTTTAAAAATTGATTCAATTGTTTGGGCGGAGTGATAAAAAAAATTATTGCAAAATCATTCGTTGGTCGGTAGCTCATGAAATTATCGGTAGATGGCTCCACTCCACTGTCACCTCAAAAACGGATATATAAGGAGGCTTGGATTAATCCGATGGCTCAGTGGCCAGAGCAAAAATGGGTTCAAATCCCGTTTGGATGGGTGTAGAGTCCTGGGCTATTCAATATCTTTTCTATTTTAAATCCATATGAATATATACATAATTTTAAAATAATTGATTTTGTTCAAAACTATGTACTATTTTGAATAAATAATATTTAAAGTCCTGGGCTATACAATTTTTAACGATAACTGTATCCAAATAACACCTAAAATCCTTTTTTTCAACCTCCTTGCCAAGAACTTATCGCCGACATTTCACGGTTCATATCACCCTTCAGGCACACAATACACTTCATAAAGTGCCTTAAACCCTGTGATATCAAGTCTCGACGTGATTTATGTTAATGAGAGCAGCGCCACCTTGTGGAACAGATTGAGTATTAATAATAGATCAGTTGCTGCATAGGCAGGCTGAATATGATCAAGGAAAATGTGAGACGACGAATTGATTCGGATGCTATCCTTCAATATAAAGTTATTGGAATGTAGTTTTGGTTACTTCGGGAAGAATATGATAACGAGTTACTTTTTCTCGGATGTAACTGATGTATGTGAATCTGTTTTATGGATGGCTCCTTGGATGGTAGAATAGTTGAAGTAATCATTTCGCAAAACTGCTACAATATTGAGTTAGAATTCGATAAGTAACAACTTTTTATTAGTATTATTCTCGGCCTGAATTTATTTGTATAGTCAGCAAGTAGTTTGATACATATCACTCGTAAACATAAGTCATTTAGTCCTTTAATTACTAAATTGGTCTATTAATTGAACTCATGCATAAAAGAGTAGTAGTTCAAGCTTTTCCATATTCAGATTTTATTATCTTTGACATCCCATAACTTTAAATTCTCGATAATATCGTCTGCATGTTCCACACAAGCTGCCATTCTATTCAGTAGTTCTATATACTATAAAAATAAAGCAGTATAACAATAAAAATAATATAGCGAATGAAAAATTGCGTTTGTTAGTGCTCTGTCAAGTGGAGTTATGGGTTTCTCGGTTTTGTACTACGATTAGGGCGTGTACAGACTTAAGAATATAAATAAATGCATTTTGTTTTTTTAAAACGGTTAAAAATGTCAATCACTTTCGTGGTATGAAGGGTTTTGCTCTTACTCTAAATAAATCCTACCCTCCTATAGGTAGATAATGTGGTTCAGCTTGCCAAGTTCTTTTCTTACAGTTTCATGAACAAAATGACGATAGTTCTACATAATTTTAGACTTGTCTAACTATACAAGATTCTAAGCGTTATTTGGTTATGTACGAGTACAATGTTCGCTGCTTAAATTTTATCACTAGTTCTTCTGAAGAAATTTGAATGTTGTCTGTACAACAGCAATGATCAAAATTATTTGAGCTTCTAACTTCAATCTTTCAGCTATCATCACTGTAAACCTTTGAAAATGCAAAGAGGGGAAACTGCTCAGGTTAAAAATAAAATACTGAGGAAAGAAACCAGTATCTTATTCAATATGTGTAGCAAGTTCCTCCAAGTGCCGTCGATTTACGAATAAACTTTAGCTATTTAGTTTTTCTGAGATTCTCAGTAGCGGCAAGGAACCCCCCTCCTCTTTATTACGAGGAACAAGAAACAGTAAACACGTAGACGTGATTATGTCACTTCTTATTACGATGGAGGAAAACATCACGAGGAAAGTAGGGTACAGAGTGCGTGGCCAATAAAAATGTTCAAATGACCTCACGATTTCGTTACGTTATCGAAAAAGTGTCCGGGTAAAAATAACGTTTCATAAGTCATTAATAATGCGCTAGTAAACAGTGTTTTAATAATTTTAATTAAAATATTTTGTCCTTTTTATAAAAATAGAATAATATATAAAATTTTCTATTTAAATAAGTATCCAGTAATCGTAAAAAAGTGGAAATTTTAGCACTCAAAACCGTCAAAACCTCAAATACGTGTTATAGTAATAAAGAAAACCTTTAATGTCATTTTCATAAAACAATAAAAATAGCTTTAGAAAAAAGGGCAGGTCCCATCCCGTTATCGTTTACACCCACTATTAATCAATTTAATAAAATTTAAAAACAAAATATGTAATTATTTCCAATGATTTTTTTTTGAACTGTCTAAAGCCCAGTTTTTCCTTAAGTACGTATCTAACATCACTGACAGTTTCTTAGCCATCGTTCCATTATTGCCTACTTTATAGCATCCTTCACTTACATTCAGCTACTTACTTTTAATATTACTACTTTAATTGTTATAGCCCTTGTTCCTTTGCTAGTTTAGTGTACTTCGTAAATCGCGGTAACGACCTCTCTGAGGCCAACATCGTTGTAATCGCCTCACTTGGCAAGAGGATTAAGAGACTGCGGTACGTTGCTTACACACCTAGTTCTTTGTCTTGCACTGCATATTCTCTGAGTAGTTCTCGTTGCTATGGTCTGGTGAACTTTTTTATTCGATTTTTTTTTAACATAGCAACTTCGAGATGGTAACATTGTTTTGTTTGATTACTACCTACTGTAATAGCTTTTGAATAGTATGAATACTTTTTGGTTTGTTGTAATCTTACAGGCTCTGGCGGTAGTGATCGTAGCCGATTCGCAGGCGCGGGTCAACAACTGGTCTAGCTGCAATGTTTCGATTTCGCCATTAGGTTGTGGCGTTCACGGAAAAAATTGAAGAACCCCAGACTTACAGTTGAAAGCTTCAGATGCGACTGGTAGTAACGCTAAGATGAAGAAGAAGACTATGAATACTCTTTGGTTTGTAGTAATGTTAATTATATTTTACAGTATATATGGTAAAAGCACCAATGGTGGACACTGACCCAATGATGAACATTTTCGAAAGAACACTTTATTGTTAGAAAAGTATCTATTTGGTTTACATGACTATTTACTTAACCCAGATATTACTGAAACTATTTTTTGTTTGCGATTGCAATGATTTTTGAGTATGTTTTACTTTAGTAATATAGTATTATTGGAAAAATATTTAATAAAAATTCTATGGTCTGGAAAAGCCGGAAAACAGGTGGCGTTATAACGCCCGGTAGTAATATCGACTACCAAAACCAAAGTCTTAATCACAGATATTTTTGAAATGAAACGAAACACCGAATGCTTGTTGAATAAATTATGTAACGCTTACAATAGTTTATTAATCCAAAAACTCAACATAGATATGACAGGAAACAAAACATATTTTTGGGTGTAAAGTAAATGTACTGACATTTACGATACATGAATTAGGTTCTTTTTTACAAGTAGTTCACAGACAAAGGTAAATCATTTTCGGACTCCTCACTTTTTGAAAATGTACCTTCATAATACAATCTCTGTTGGAGCTCTTAGTTGGGAACCTGAAAAGGAGTAAGGACATTGCAAAACATTGTAGTTATTACAGTGAGTGTAATGAAATACGTAATATGCTCAAAAGCAATATCAAACTTAGAAGACTATGTTTGTAATGTTACAAATTCTTCATCGCAGGAATCCTCGTCTGTTATTTCCGTATTTGGATATTCCGGTGGAAAAATGGTAGTCCCACTGGGCAGGTCGTCATCAGAATCTAAATTTTGTAATGGATCGTGTCCTACACACGATGGTATTTCCATCCACTTGAGCAGTATGACTGAGGAAGTGCCTCCGCTCCGTGTTATGTTCCCGGCGGTGAGTGGGGTAGCCAGAGCTCACTGGAGAGTTATGTGCTGTCAGTTGGATGACCAAAAGCTTGTTCTGCTATGTCATCTACACTGACAGCACAAAAACACTCTACGTTTACAGGGTCGGCAGCACGAGTGTGACTCCCCTGGGGTTGAACACGTCCATAGGCCACGGTAAACACTTTCCATCAAGTGTGCCGTGTGCTTGTCTGCCACCTAAGTGGTATAAAAAAGTTTCTTCAACTATTTCGTCAAGGTTCAAAGGTCTTTTCATCATTGATCTAAAATTTAATAGTAATAGCAAATAGACGTAAATTTTACTACCGGGCGTTATAACGCCATCAGTTTTTACAAACTAAAATTTTAATGAAAACCTATGATATCTGAACTTATTATATCTCTAATTTATATTACAACAACAACATTTTACGATATTCTACGTTATAGTATTTATTACATAATTCATGTATTTTAAAACTTACTTATTTGAAGCCATGACACAAAGCAAATTCACTATTCATTTAAAACACGTCAGAATTTCTAAATAATGCACGCACTGTGACATATAGTACTCCCACACTATAGAAGGACTACTTCTGATTACGATAATGTAAGATGATCTTTGGTAGTACAAAAATAAACATATAAATTTGGCGGGTAGATCTAACACTTGATAAGTGGCGTTATAAAGGACGGTAGTAACAAGTGGGTTAAAAGACATATAATACATGTTCAGAAATTGGCAACACTGTCGTAAGTAAATATTGAATTGGAGCCAGTTGTTTCTTAAGATTTTTGGTATGATTCTGATCATTTATTTATAAATAATGATTATCACTAATTTTAGTATGGATGTTATAAATTATGTAAGTTGTTTTTTTTAATTTAATTAACCATTGCTGTATTTTTATGGCTAGATTTTCTATCAGTTTTGAGTGATTGTCCACTATTGGTACTTACGAAACATTGTATAATATTTTCTTTCAAGTAAAAGTATAATAGTATTTAAAGATTTTATCTAGAAAAGTAGCTGTAACAGGTAATGAATGTAACGACCTTTCTGTATTGAATATAATACATTTTGTAGATTGAAGTTTTATTTTGTCCTAAAAGTGTTCGCCTTTGGTGCTTTAACCTAACTCACATCAAAGTTTTCAAATTGTAAACTGGCCGAATTAAAATGTAACTAGTATTTTCAGAAATATTTTTTGCTTTCAATTTGTTTTCATTTGTCAAACCGTACAGATATTGTCCCACTGGGCCAAAAATACCAATTTAGTCGTAAACGTTACGTTTGACGGTGTAACATCAAAGCTGCATGTTACTATTGCAGCACGTAGCTTTTGTGTATGTTACAAGTCACGCTCGCGGGAATAAGCTATTAGAATATAATACAGAATTCTGTATTATATTCTACTAGCTTTTTTCCGTGGCTCCGCCCGTTTGTTTTTGATGTCCTATTTTTATGCACACCTTTGGACCCTAAGCTTTCTTTTTTTTTTAAACCCGATGAAAATTGGTTGGGTAGTTTTTGAGTTATGAGCGTTACGCTAACGTATTCGGATATAAATAAATCAATATTCCACAACATATTACACAACGCTATCTAGACCCATGGTAAGCATAGTTTAACTAGCTTGTGTTATGGAGTCTAGAATGCGGATAAACATACTTAGACACTTTTTTTTTGGAAATACGTATTATACATAGAAACACCCAGACCAATGCAAATATACATATTCATGCATACAAATATGTGCACTGAGAGGGTCTGGAGGAATGAGGTGTGATGTTCCTCCAACACAAAAGGAGGATCCTCCGACCGGGTAAGGAGATCACGCCTGGCGGGCCGCGGAAGAGATACGTAATTCACATTTGTAACACAAACTGTGATCTATATTGTGGGGTTTATCCACTTAGTTATACTATGCTATGAATTTTGAAATGAAAATTAAATATGAATCTGTTTTATTCTGACCGTCAATAAATTGTTTTAATATCAATATAACGTAATTGAATTTGCATTTATTATATCAGGATTATAGTAGGCCAATGCCTACTATCATTGGGAAAGATCTATGTCCAGCAGTGAACTGCAATAGGCTAATTGATTGATATCTGGGTTAGCACTAATATTTCATTAATACACATTACAAATATTTACCATAATAAGTAAAAAAAAAATATATTTCATAATAAATCTTCTAATTAAAAAGATAAATAACCACCCTTAACCAGCAGACTAATTGATAGAAGTATTCCATCAAATCTATATTGTATTTTTACTGTTTACAGGATCGTTTATTACCAGCTCTTTTTTCTTTTCTAGATATTATTAATCGCGTAATTTAAATTTTCCCTCTCAAATTTTGTTTGTTATCACAAACCGGGTTATACCCAAAATCCATCAGCCTACTCCGAGATAACGTTTGTAGTGGAAACAAGCTCAAATTATGCAGTTTTGCTGGCACGCGGAACCATATTTATTCTGTGAACTAAAACGGTACAATAGATGTCCGTTGTAATACATTTATTATTCTGCATGTAGTACAACAACAATTAAATAGGTCACTGCCTATAATTATAAACTTTATCATGAAAACGTTTTACTCGTTGTGGGATACAATGGTTACCACCATATTGAATCGGTTATTAATTTATTCTATTTAAGTTTACACAAATAAAATTTCATTTCAAAATTTACAGTGCAGTTTTGTTTTTAGCTTAAAAGCATGTTATATCTTATTAATGACCATCAAAATGTAATCTAGGTATCATTATGATTTAATAATTTTAGCCAAAGCGATTCAACTGCCTGACCGTTGTTCAAGTTTTGTACTTTATAACTTATGTGGTTTTACGACAGAGCGTTCGAATTGTCTTTACGCAATCTAGCACCCATTATTTATACTGGTACCTAAAGCTGAGTTCAGTTCGGTTTTGATCCACATAACGTAGTATTCAATATTATAAAGTAATTAACTTCTCAAAGAACACATCGCAGCTGTAAGTCAAAGAACACATTGCAGCTGTTAAGTCAAAGAACACATCGCAGCTGTAAAGAATCGCCAGACGAGCAAATTGGCGATTGCAGAGCCCCGCCACAGTGTTACTTATGTAGTAGTAATACTGTGACCCTGCTATAAGCAGGCACCAATCACTGGATATAATTCTACCATACGTAAGTCCTCTCCAAGGAACGTCAGTTTTATTCAAGAGCTGTAGGTTCGTGAAGCGATTGAAATCATGAAGCACAAGAATTTTCAATCGGGAAGATGGGTTTCAATTATCTGCAACATGGAATCCAGTGTTAAAAATCTCGCTTTTCTACGCAGTTGGATTGACCCCGGTCAGTTTGCTCACAGAGTAGGGACACTGTGAGTGTGGTATGTGACGGTACATGGCAAAAAGAAAATGCCAAATATGTGCAGTAGATGAAGAATCTACTATCACGGACTCGAGGACGGCGAGCGTACAACGCTGAGCCAGTCAGCCTGTGACCACGGCCGGTGTAACCTGGTCGAAACGTCACGTAAGTCAATCAAAAGTATGTATGTACATATACCATGATCGCGATAATTCCCGTTATCTTTTTTATTAAGTAATTGTATGATAAGATGTTTAAATCAGTCTTTTACTTAAAAACAAATAATAGTTGAAAAAGCTAAAAATCACGCTTTATAGAGAATCGATCAAAAAAAACTAGAAAATAAGTTTTAATAAATTTAAATTAAGAATAGTGTTAAAATTTTCAATAAAATAAATATCCTAAAAAGCGTGGGGTGCTTTTTAAGATATTATCAAAATGATAATCACGCTACTCATATCTGTCAATAAAATATTTATAACTATTGACAGTGCGGTGCAGCACGCTTTTTATAATATTTATTGAAAATTTTAACACTATTCTTAATTTAAATTTACTAAACTTATTTTCTATTTCTTTTTTTAGTTCAGTTCTCTATAAAAGCGTGTTTTTTTTTGGTTATTCAAACTATTATTTATTTCCTACTTTTTAGTTTTGTATATTTATAAAAAAAAGTTTAAGTTTTTTAACCTATTATGCTTTGTTGAATTAAAAATTCTCTTTGATGTTCGAAAATTTGTTAATATTAGATAAATCGGCTAAAGATAATAGTTGGAAATTAAAATTTCTGCC
Source organism: Eilema caniola (assembly GCA_949126895.1). Taxonomy (NCBI): domain Eukaryota; kingdom Metazoa; phylum Arthropoda; class Insecta; order Lepidoptera; family Erebidae; genus Eilema; species Eilema caniola. The sequence goes on from OX421475.1 coordinate 21,988,645, forward strand.
TTATCGACTATAGATTAAAATTATATAAATTGACAATAAAATAATTTTATCAAATTAGTGTATTTTGATCGGTCCTCGATAAATCTACAAAGTTTGAATGAATTCTGGCCCTTCAAAGTGGGTCAAAATAGCGCACAAAGGAGTCGGTTACAAACAAACATACAAACATACAGGTAAAGCTTATAAAAGCGAATAAAATTTGGCAGTTTGTATCAAACTGAAAACACACTTACAACATTATATTTGTAACGGACTGCAGTTGGTGAGTGGAAGTAGTTCACAACTAGATGGGTAGATGGAGCTAAAATTAAAAATTCAATAAAATGGGTGTGGTATTTAAGAGGGATGTTAGATGGCGCAGCGATTGAGCCATTTCCTTTATTGTAAATAAATTGAATTCCATGTTTGTCTTATTGGTAGCGAAATAACGTAAGATTATCCGTAAAAAAAAAATTGAAATAAGATTTAACATCAACTGCTACTGATCCTGCGGTTGATGTAACCAGGAATCTCTATTGGCTGCATGTTCTGTGATATTGCACTAGTCGCGAATTCTAAATATTAGTATACGAATAATTAACTGGAAAATTAGTTAGACATTATCTTGGATTATTCTTATTCCTATCATATGAATTAAGGAGTTTTTATAAAAAAGGAGCAAATTCGCTGAGGCGGCTTGCCGGAAATAGCTCACGATTGGATGAAGGATGATGTGTAGTTCTAGAAACGGCGAGGTTAGTTTAGAGAAGGGAGACCTCGCCTTTAAAAGATGGGTTTTCTGGAGGCGGGGGTCACTTTTTTTTCGTCATTCATTCGATCCAGATAGCTAACAAGGGGTACGGCTCGGCGGACTGTCTTTGTAAGTTATATATTTCTATCGTTGTAAAGAAATAGTGTTAAATTCCTTTTGTGAATTATATGAAATTGTTGCCGGTGTTGTGTAATAAACGAATTATTAGCTATCTTTGTTTAACGCGAACAGTTTAGAGTTTTTCCAATGTACCGCCGAGAGTTTTATAATTCTGTAAAATTTTAAATTGTCGAAATTTATTGTAAATCTTGTTTGTGTGTTTGGGGTGTGGGGTAGGTCAGTTCTCGCGTCGAATATTGGGATGGGTCGCGATCGGAGCAGGACCTGGGGCCTTTGCGAAAATGAAGACACCTTACATTGGGCAGGGATAGTACGTGTAAATGTATGCGTATTATTACTGTCTTGTGCTGTTGAGTCTGGCAGTGCATTCGTAAAGTCCTTACGGTCGTTTTATCATCTTTATTATGTTGAAATTGTTGAAATTAATTGTAAATCTTGATTTTGTGTGTGGTTGGGCGTGATACGTACAAGGGTGCGCGATTAAGATTTGTTACGACTAGGGCGTGGGGTAGGCCAGTTCTCGCGTCGAATATTGGGATGGGTCGCGATCGGAGCAGGACTTAGGGCCTTTACGAAAATGAAGACACCTTACATTGGGCAGGGATAGTACGTGTAAATGTATGCGTATTATTACTGTCTTGTGCTGTTGAGTCTGGCAGTGCATTCGTAAAGTCATTGCTGTCGTTTTATCATCTTTTGTTATGTTAGTAGTTGAGGGTAGCACTGCGGTGTTTTAGCTAGTTCTCCCGTAGGAAACCCATGGCGATGTGCCTGGTTATGGAGGGATACCTAACGGTGGCAACGACTCCATATTTATCTGAATAGCTAGGGGCCGGTAACCTTTGAAGCGGGCGGCATTCCGATTTTACCTGTGGAAACGGGATCGGAAAAGCTTCCTGAATGTGGGTAACTGTTTGTTCTGTGATGGGTAGGTACCGTCGAAGTGGAACCGTCCAATTGGGCCTGGATCAGAACTTACAGAGCTCGCAGTTCAGTCTTATATATCTATTTATATATACACTAACTATTATCTCGTTAGGGTTTCAGTTCACATCCCTGAGCTTCGGCTCGTGGACTGGAGCAAGCACACAGTTATGAGGATAGGCCAGTCAAGCCTAACTAGCTTGCACCCATAGCAGAGCAGGAGTGTTGATGGAATACCATCAATACATGATAGGCTCACAACACACCACACGTTTAAATGTAAATGAGGTGACGTTACACCTAGTTTTGGTTGAACAGAAGTTCTAAGTTGGGGGTAGAGTAGGCACTCACACAATGGGAATAGGTTAGGAAGTGTATTAGCAAGGACTAGTATTGTAACGGTTCTGAGCTAATCGGACCTTTGCTTGGTGATGTAACATATCATTCCTTGGTGATGCTTGTGATTGATTTAGTTAAGGCTTTTCGTGCGTTAATGCCGTGGTGAAATCGTGATTTGAGTAAATTGTATACGAGCTATCGTGTTGTATATTTTAGTAGGCGTTCGTTGTATTCGGATTAGACCTATAAGCGAGCCGTCGTTGGACCGCGTTGCTAATGTTCTACTTGCCTAGCAACTGACTTAGTATGGTCTCAATGAAACTTGGATTGGTGGCACAACATATTTTAAATCCACCCACATCATAATTAATCAAATTCGTAATGGAAATTATTCCGAAATGAGAAGTTTGTTTGACTGATCTACCAATTGACTTTGAATAAAATACTATGCTATAAATAATACTTATTACTCGGAGCGTCGTAGCCGAGGAATCATTTTGGCGAGGTACATCTAGCTCACCTTAGCAGAGCGCTTTCCTAATTTGGAACTTGTATCGAACCTTAATTGATTTGGGCAATTGACCCTAGATATGGCTGTCTTCTACACCAGGGACACTATATCGATCTCGTTTATGCACGTGACAAGTATGAGTCAGTTCTGACATGTTAAAGATCCTATTTTGGACACAGAATCTCATTTGATGGATTGGTCATCAGACCGCGCTACGACATGAAACTATTCATTGAATCTGTACTAGTCATACTATGTTTTGACAATATTGTGAAAGAAATAATCTTATTTTGAATTAGAATTGATTGGCAACGCCCTTTCTAATTCAAGTCTAATTAGACGTATACATTTGTCTGGATTCAGATATTGGGGGAGGGAAAATGCGAGTCGGCTATCCTACTCTCTAAAGGCGCGTAAGTTCCATTTGGGGCTACGTGCTTACAAAAGGATAGAGGGGGGATATTTAAAGTTGGTAGTATCCCACTGCACACGGCGATTGGTGGAGCCTGTGCCAACGGGGAAACAAAAACTAACAAATTTAAAGTATGTGTCAACGGGGAAACAAAAACTAACAAATTCAAAGTATGTGTCAACGGGGAAACAAAAACTAACAAATTCAAAGTATGTGTCAACGGGGAAACAAAAACTAACAAATTCAAAGTATATGCCTATGGGGAGCAAAAGTTGTTCGGGTTGTTTGCCACAGTAGTAGTAATTAGGGCAGTGTTAGGCTTGCAACACTAAGTCGACAATGTAAAAGGTTAGATCAATAAAGTTGTTCGGGTTGTTTGCCACAGTAGTAGTAATTAGGGCAGTGTTAGGCTTGCAACACTAAGTCGACAATGTAAAAGGTTAGATCAATAAAGTTGTTCGGGTTGTTTGCCACAGTAGTAGTAATTAGGGCAGTGTTAGGCTTGCAACACTAAGTCGACAATGTAAAAAGTTAGATCAATAAAGTTATTCGGGTTGTTTGCCACAGTAGTAGTAATTAGGGCAGAGTTAGGATCTAGTACGGTTGTAGGTTGCTTGTGAGAAAATTATTTGTGAGAGACTCATTCATTGAGAAATTGTTGTACCTTAACATAAATCAGTTAAAGTAAGTGGGGGTAGAATTAAGACATTGTATAGTAATGTTTCATTATATAAATACCAGCATTCCTAGAACTCTATAGGATCCGGGATATGCGGGCTCATCTAGGGTCTCCTCTGACCATTATACGATCATTGGCCAAAGTAAAATTAACAATTTAGACGATTTATTTAGTGTGGTGAAATGCCGCGGGTATGACCACCGCTTTATTACGTATTGGTGCTGTGACGCAGGATCACGGTACAATTTGCTGCCGCTGACCAGGATTACTATGGTTAAGGCAGTGTTTATTACAATTTGGTCCCGCGTGACCAGGATATTACATCTTGGTGACGTGATCTAGGACCGGGGTTATTACATATTCTTCACAATAAAAAATCAATTGATGGTCTAGAAGACAAGCATACTAAATGAAAAACTTGCATGGTCAATTATGGACCTTATACTGATGGTTAAGAAGACTTACTTAGTATGTTTGTCTTCTAGACCATCTAAATGTTTTTCACACCCTTCAGTCTCTACACAACGAGCTTCCCAACGTTTTTATTCCGCAAACTTCACGAGATAAATCTCTGAACTAAAAGTTTTTGGTTAGAATACTTTCAGATAAAATTATGTAACATGTAAGAAGTGGTAAACATGATTTTGTGAAATGCGAACATAGAGAAGATATATACGGCTTTATTTACGAGAGTATAATGTTTACTAAAAGGTTTTAGGAACCCTTCAATGGACATTGAGAGGGTTAAAATATGTGTTGAAATCATAATAGTACAAGATTTATATAAACTGTCAACTGCAGTGTTGATTTCAAAGACATGTTAGAAAGATAAATTCTGAATATCTTTCAAAATAAAATCTTTGTTAGGTTACATTTTATTTTTCGAGAATAATTCATATTTATAAAAGGTAACATTTTACGCATGTTTATTAATTAATACTAATGAAAACCTCGTTCTTTTCAAGTAGAACACGACGAGAGAAGGTAGGACACGGCGGTATCTCCCGTCTTAACTGAGCAGTTCGACTGGGGAAGTACCTTCGCCCTACAGAATACCGCGGTTATAATAACCTTGTGTTGTGTTCCCTACGGTGAGTAGGGTAGCCGGAGCTCACTGGAGAGGTTCCGTGTTGTCAGTGGGAAGACCAAAGGCTTGGGATGCCACCGCTGACTAGTGTGGATGTGAAATGTAGGCGCGGCGGTCGGGGAGACCCGGTGAAACGGTTATCCGTTGGCCGCCCGCAGGCTGTACTGTTCCCGAACCTGGGGATCACATAATCTCCGCCCCAGGAGGCTGAACCAGCAGCCTGTGTAAAGTTCTCGGTGCTGTAGTCGTGCCGGAGGAGGAAACCGGAGTGGACTCGGCTACAGTATCTGGGAGGGGACCGGAGGCCCTTTCGCCCGCCGCGCCAGCGAGTCACACAACCCTGGCTCGTCTGCGGTGGTGGGGAACATTGCTTTGTCTTCTGCGCTGACGGCACAGAGGCTCTCTATACCTTCCCTCCCTCCCCCTTCTTTATCATGGCAGTAAAAAGGAAAAGCAATAAAGTTTATACAGCGGCACCTTCGTCCACATTGAAAGTGAACTTCTGTAACTTCAGGCGCCTCCTCTCCAATCTTAACGAGGTCCACCACCATCTTGAGATGTACCTTATGTACCCCGAGTACAGACTCGAGCATAACTTCCTGAGTAAAGCTGGGGTATGCATGTACGTCCGGGATGACGTTTGTTGTCGCCGTCTAAACGGCCTTGAAGACAGGGACCTGTCCACACTATGGGTACGTATGGATTACGGTGGCCACATCCGTATCTATGCGTGCGTCTACAGGTCTCATAGCAGTGACCTGGGCGCGGCTTAACTGTTTGAGCACCTGCAGCGGTCGGTGGACAGAGTAATTGAGCAGTACCCTGCACCGGACTTAGTATTCTTGGGTGCCTTCAATGCTCACCACGTGGAGTGGCTGGGGTCTCACAGGACTGATTTTGCGGGAATGGCTGCTCACAATTTTGCCCTGACCTATGGGTTCTCGCAACTGGCGCATTCCATCACCAGAAAACCAGATGTCGGGACCCACAGAGAGTCTTTGTTGGACTTTCTGCTAGTAATTAGCAGAAAGTCCAACAAAGACGGCGAACAAAGACGCCCGGATGAGTACTCCGTAACTGTGGAAGCACCTCTCGGTACTTCGGACCACAGCGTCATCCGGGCGCAAGTGACTCTCGCGCGGCCAGAACCGCCGCGGCCACCTCAGTGGCGGCATGTCTGGCACTACAAGTCGGCAGACTGGGACGGACTGCGAGAATTCTTCTGGTCGTACCCGTGGAAGCGGCTTTGCTTCACTTCAAAGGATCCAAGCTCCTGTGCAACAGCAGTCGCTGAAACGATCCTATCGGGCATGGAATGCCATATTCCCAACCGTTGGATCGCAACAGGAGCCAGCAAACGGCCATGGTTTAATAGGCCTTGCAGAGAAGCTAGAGACCGCAAGCAATCTGCATATAAGGTTTGGACCAGGGCACTTGCCAATAGGGATCCTAACATAGCTGAAGTGAAGCGGAAATTGAATGCCGCCTCGAGGTCCAGTAAAAAAGCTATTGCCAGGGCGAAGTTTGAGTTCATCGGTGGAATTGGCAAGGCTTACTCGTTACCCATCCGGTAGTCGAGCATTTTGGTCACTCGCCAAAGCTGCCGAGGGATACTTCTGCCATTCCTGCCTTCCGCCTTTGCAAAAACCCGACGGTAGCCTAGCTCATGGCGCTAAGGAGAAAGCCGATCTTTTAGGTAATTTCTTTGCGTCAAATTAGACGATGAACGATGGGAATGCCGAGCCACCTATTGTCCCCAACTGTGGTACTTTCATGTCTGAAATTGAAATCATACAACGAGTGGTTCGGCGGGAACTCAAGTCCCTGGATGTTCGGAAGTCGAGTGGGCCGGATGGTATACCGGCGATGGTGCTCAGGCACTGTGCCCCTGAATTGTGCCCAGTACTTACACGGCTTTTTGCGCTCTCTTACTCCGCGTGACAATTCCCAGCCTCGTGGAAGACTGCATTCGTGCATCCTGTGCCTAAGAAAGGCGACATAACAGACCTGTCCAATTACAGGCCTATTGCTATAACGTCCCTTCTCTCAAAGGTAATGGAGCGTGTGATTAATGCACAGCTCCTGGGATACCTTGAAGGAAACGACCTACTGAGCGACCGACAGTATGGCTTTCGCCACCGTCGCACCACTGGTGACCTTCTTGTGTATCTCACAAACCGATGGGCGCAAGCTATCGAGAATCGGGGTGAGGCACTAGCGGTCAGCCTCGATATAGCAAAGGCCTATGCACAGAGGTCTTCTTTCGAAGTTGCCACGCTACGGACTCCCCGAGGGACTTTGCGAATGGATTGCCAGCTTTTTTCCAACAGAAGTATCCAAGCCGTCGTCGATGGCAGCTGCTCGGACCGCATGGACATAAACGCTGGTGTCCCACAAGGCTCCGTGTTATATTAATGACATGCTGTCTGATGGATCTATTAGGCATTCCCCGCTCCGACTGTGCCTATAAATACAGCCGTGATTCAAGGCTTGGCATCAGTCGCAAGTCAGCCGCCGGCGAGGCAAGGTCTCCGAAGTTGTCGTCGCCCGGCCCTGCGCCACTGAAGATGTCGACCGCAGTGATCGACGAAACGTCTGGAACGCAAGTTTCACATCGACCACGGCCAAACAACCCGGAAGCAGTATATTCTACATATCCTATAATAGTTCTCGTGATTAAAAGTCACCCTTGCTGTAGGAAATAATATTTCTCCAATTCTATTTAGTTCAGTTATCTGTAGTAATTTTCATAAATCTGTATTCCTTCACCAAATTTATTTATTTTTGTGCCATCTAGCGATATAGTGCATTATGTCTGTAACTTTTACAATTACTACAGACTCTGGCAGAATCAATATAGATTAAAATATATTTTTTTTCAGTCCTACTTAATAATGTGTTTAGTGTATGTTTCATTTTATTTTAATACAAAAATTATAAGTCGCCATCTAGTTATAACTCCTGAACTACAAAACTGCCTGCCTGCTTCTCGAAGTTACGAGTGTAACCTTTTTTTGTTCCTGACTGTGCATTTATTTAAGAATTATATTATATTATCTATGACCGAGGGAACATTGCTGTTAATTTAAGTTGCTTTGTTCTTTCTTTATCTCTCTATCCGTTATATAATATCAAGGAATCTTCAATGTGACCATTAATATTATCATTTTCATATCATAATCGTCACAAATATATTGAATATTTTAACAAAGTCTCAAAGCAGATTTAGGGCAAAAAGAATAATAATGACGTTGTATCTATTTCATTATTAGACACTGTTCAATAGTAGCGAGTCTATTAAAAAGTAAGTAAAACCAAGTGCATGTTAGACCCCGCTTAACTAAACTATATTCAGAGTTATATAATAACGAAACACTCGTCGAGCGGGCTACCCAATAAAAACTATCAATATCAGCAAAAAATGTTTAATAAATAACAGTAACTACTCACATAGGTACCCTAAATGATATAGAAACTAGTTGGGATGAAAATATTGTTAAAAAGATTATTCTGCACAGTTAGTATATACGTCAGCATTATGTTGTCTACAAATAGTTTATTTGCATTTTACACAACGGTGTTTCGTCATTCTTCGAGCCTTTGGTGGCTACAGGTAGCAAATTTTGCACACGTGAGACGTCAAAGGGATTGTAGCTTCTACGTTGGTTGAAAACCCAGGAATATATTGTACCATGAATAATAATTGACATGACCCATCAAACCTACCATTTGTAATCGATCCTGCAACCAAGGCTCCATTAGTTGGTCCCTTATCTGCATTACAAAATCAAGACAAGATATTGTTTTTTTTTGCTTTCAGTATTACTACACCCATGAGTAGTTGCCTGATAGTGTTGACAACTGTTTTATATTTATTTTTCCTTTTTAGTCTCAAGGGTTTTGCGGTAGAACCCTTAGACTGCGCTAATATGAGTTTTGATACTCAGTATATCGTTCAGCATTCTGTATTCTGCATTCACTATCATATCATCGGATTCTATTATTATTTGAGTTCTTTGAGATAAAAATCTTGCCATATACAAAAATCATTAGAAACGGAAGATGCACTTGGAGATGCATTTTGCATGCATTTTCTACTGTTACTCTGTCGCAAGTAGTTATCAGTTCCCTCATCTTCCTCTTCCACTACTGTAAAAATTAAAGTATTTTTGTGGATAACGTGAGTAAAATATCAAAATAAAATAATTTTCATACTTTGGAAAAAAGTTACGTTGTTTCGTCGAACGGACGACGATAGGGTCGTAGGTCACTCACTCCCTATTGTACTTGTGATCGCAATTGCATCATACGATGTAATATCTGTACCAATTAGGAAGGTAGACAGACCGCCGTAAAGTACTTGATCTCGGATTTTGCCGGAACGTGCGTAGTCGTTTGGACGAATATCTAGTTATCTGGGGTTAATGCAGAATTTCATATTAACCTGCCATAATTAACCATATATGTTGACCATAGTACTCTAAAAAATTATATGAGAATGAAATTGTCATTTCGTTATCTCCATAGTATTTCTGTAGTCGAGCTATAGATCATAAAGTCTTCCAAGGGATTTGGTTTAACTAACAATATACTCGAATGTGATGAAATGACCGTTCCCTGTGGGTAGGGTTATAAAAACAAGGTTGATTTGATTTCATATCGCTCTCCGAAAACCATGAAATGTCAGAGGTCTTTTCTGCCTGAAACCAGATCCTGTATAAAACAAACTGTTTTCATTTAATTCCAAGTTAATACAGGAACAGGTTCTTTGTTTACTCAAAATTCTTATTTTTATTAGACACAAAACGTTAAGGTAATGTAGCCTTTGGGAGCAAACCCTTCTTGTATGAAAAAGCAACAAAGAAAATTCAAATAAAACAGTAAAGTTACTAAGTCGAAACGATTGCTTCAGCAAAAGGATTTTGTCAAAATATTATATGAAATTGAAAAATAATACTACTAGAAATTTACTCGGTTAACGAACGTAATTTGCAGATAAAGCAAAGCAATGTGGCCGTTGTATAATAAACAGCATTTTTATAAATGAAATAATGTTTATATAGAAAATCTTTTGTGTAAGTCGGCATTAAAAATAGAAAAATGATTAGATAATAATTTTGCTTTTAAAAGCAACTTCCACGCTAAGTACAATAATCAACGTCTTAAGTTGGTTAACACTAAAATATATACCAGAATTTTGAAATTAGAATCTACCTAACCATAAAAATTTAAATCGATTTGAATAATTAGCATGAAAAATGTTTAAAAATTTTATTCAAATAGTTTTATGATCTTCAGTGGACAAATATATTTATTGTATGGTTCATTATTTCAAGAGCGATTTAGAGGCCGCAGTAATCAATAAAGTGGAATTTGTCCAGCTATTTTGCCGATGATTGTAATCAACCAATCAATAATAGCCTATTGCAGCCCACTACTGGACATAGGCCTTTCCCAATGTGCGCTATTTCTGCCGATCCTCGGCCTTCCGCATCTAGTCTGTCCCAGCCACCTTTTTCAGGTCGTCAATCCATCTGGCTAGGGGCGTCCTGACTTCCGTTTGAATTCTAGCGGTCTCCACGCGGTTATATGATTACCAAATTAAAATATACGCGACACAATTACTTTTTTTATAAATATTTGATGAAGGTAGTAAAAATATCTTTCTTTAAGTAACAATAAATGCTAGACATGTTCGAAATGAAAGTTTCAATTTAATTTCGTATATTCCACACAATCTACATCAAGTGCCAGACAAAACAAAATACCATCATAGTAATATTCAAAGGCTGATACAAAAACATCTACCCAACGTGCAATATTATTAACATAATCTCGTAACAAAGACTCATACGTTGTCAGAAGAGACTGTAGGAGAAAATGATATATCGTAAAAGTTTCGTAAGACACATCACAGTTGTATAATACTGCTACTTATTTTATGGTTTTGCATTCTTTCGCCTCAGTTTTAATAACGTTATACTTCCTTTCTGTTTATGTCACAAGTTGCTTTAGTGGTACATTTGATTTGGCTATGGTTGCTTCTTTACTTTGTTTTTTTATATTTTGTTCTTTAAATTTTGCAATGCTCGTTTAATTATCTACTCTAATACCTAAAATTATTATACTTAACAAATACTTTATTTGGGTTGATTGTTTCCAGATCAATCAATCAATCAATCAATTAGCCCACTGCAGTCCTCTGCTAGACATTGGCCTCTCCCAATGTGCACCATTTTGTACGATCCTCCGCTTTCCGCATCCAGTCCGACACAGCAACCTTTTTCAGGTCATCGATCCATCTGGCCAGGGGGCGTCCCACCCTTCGTTTGCTTTCTTGCGGCCTCCACTCTAAAACTCGTCTGCTCCAACGGCCATCAGTCCTTCGACAGACGTGGCCAGCCCATTGCCACTTCAGCTTGCTTATTCTGCGAGCTGTCGGTAACTTAGGTTTTTTGTCGGATGATGATTTTGTCGTTCCGAATTCTGTCCTTCAGAGAAATTCCAAGCATAGCTCGCTCTATAGCCCGCTGCACGACTTTTAGTTTATGGACTAGCTCTACCGTCAGTGTCCACGTTTCGGCACCGTAAGTCATAACAGGTAGGACGCACTGGTCAAAGACCTTTGTTTTCAGGCATTGCGGTAGGGGGGAAGAGAAGACTCGACGTAGTTTGCGAAATGCTTGCTTGCAGATAAGTAATAGGTAATGTATTCTTCAGTGTTCATAAAAATATACTTTCTTTAAGTACTTCAACTTAGTCTATAATTTCTTTGAAAAAGGTATTTGAGGACAGAATAGATGTGAAAGGCAGCGGATCGAGCATATGTCCAGCATATATATAATATAATATAATAAGCTGGCTAATAGATTCATTGGTAAAAACGTTGTTACTTTGATGATCAAATTGAAGAATTTTCTTTTTAAGTTTATTCATGTTATCCTGTTGTAATTAATTCCTTCCTAACTTGAGAGAAATAAGTATATAAATTTCAGGTAACATTAAGTTAATCAAAATCTCTACAAACTTAAATTGAAAATGATTAAACTCTCCAATCTGATCCATCCTAAGATATAATTTATGACATTAATTTGACATTTGAAATATAAATCAAAGCATTATATTTAAAACCATAGATTTTAATGAATCAATTTAATTTGGATAATTTAATTAGTTTAATTTTTAAATACTTAAATGGACGTCATAAGATATAGAAATATATATTAATAAGTTAAAATGATATGTCGGTTATTAGCGATGTTCCACTATTTTCTGCTAACTTATTCAAAAAATTTGTATATCAAGTTGAACGTTGTTACTTCAACTTAAATTACCCACTTCTGATTTAAAAATAACACCTGGGTAAGATTTCGGTATAATAATAGCCTGCTGTTGTATAATATGATCTCATTTTCAACACCCATGGCAACATATTTTAAGGATTATATTGGAATTATAGTCTGGATGTCTGGAATAACAATTCTAGTCTATACTTTGTATTTAGTTTTAGCAGGAAATTAGATAACGTTACAACCATTTTTATTATTTTTTATACTACTTTGGTGGCAGACAAGCACACGGTCCATCTAATGGAAAGTGGTTACCGTGGCCTATGGTCATGTGTAACACCAGGGGAATCCAAACCCATGCTGCCGATTCTGTAAAAACGAAGAGCTTCTGTGCCGTCAGTGCCAAAGACAAAGCAGGACAAGCCTTTGGTCTTCCTACTGACAGCAGAAAAACTCTTCAATGAGCTCTGGCTATCCTACTCATCGCCGTAAACTCAACATAATGTTATTTTGGCCGTGGCTTTCCCAGTCAGTGCTCAATTGGGATGGGAATACCGTCGTGTCCTACTTCTAACATTACACTTCTTACTGAAAATAGCTCACTATAAATCCGTAAGGCCAAAAAATATCAAAAAGTTAAACAAACCTGCATACAATGCTACCAAATAACATGTTGATTAATAAAAAAACACCACCGCGTCGAGGATCAGGCATTACAATTGTTCCGAACAGCGGTAATCTGCGAAACAGCACAGTTTTGCCTCTGCAATTCATCTCGCGTGGTGCAAAATAATAGAGGATGGAATTGCTACCGTTGTAATACTCAAATTCAAATTCATTTATTTCGTGAAGCATAGGTTACAGAATAGATGTTATAAATAATATTAGTCCCAGCTATGTTCCGCCAAAGGCATAAAAAATATTAAATAAAATCATAAAATAGATAATTATGTGCAGAATCCAATAATTTAATTAAGTCAGATCATAATCGCATTAAATAACAAAAAAAAAAAAACATAATGTCAGAATAAAGATGTCAAGTAAAAAAATGAAAATATCAAATTATTAAGCATGTCAATAAATACCTAAACATTATTTGAGTCACCGTAAGAATTAAAATTAAAATTGATCGTTTAGGTACTCATTCACAGAATAATAGGCTTTGGTACATAGTAATTTAAAAAGTTTTGACTTAAATCCTAGAATATTCTTACAATGTTTAATGTCATCTCGTAATTTATTATAAATTTTAGGCGCCGTCACATATACACTTTTATAATAGAAAGTCGTTTTTGATGGCACCAAATGCAATTTTTCTGAGCGACGTTGACTTTCTACGCGCTTGAATAAAAACATATTAGACTTTACAAAAATAATTACTTCATATATAGAGAGAGATGGCAGGGTCAAAATATTGAGGCTTTGGAAATGTGGTTTACAGGTATCTGTTCGATGCATTTTACAGATGGCTCGTATACATTTCTTTTGGGTATTGAATACGTCATTGACATTAGTGGCATTACCCCAAAAGAGTACATCGTATCGCAAGGTGGAGGCAACATAGCCATGGTAGGCTGTTAAGACAGCAGTTTCATTTGCAATTCTACCTAACTTATACAGGGCATATAAGAATCTGTTGAGGTTCAAACAGACATTGTCAATTTGAGTTCTCCATGACATATCACGATCTATATTCAAACCGAAAATTTTTGTGTAATTTGTTACCATTTTTTGATTGTCTTTATAATTAATCTGTAACTGTAATTGATTTGTTTGTTTTAATTTAAATGTCATAGTTTTAGTTTTATTTAGATTAATTTTTAAATTGTTAGTATTTAACCATTCAATAATTGTAACCAGGCTTGTATTAATGTCATGTTCAATTTAGTCCTTTATAATAATACGTATAGATTTATGACTGGTTGCCTTAACTGAGTATTATATATCATATTATGGAATGGTGGGCAGTATATTATAAGCACCTTCTTTTCGAACTATCCACATTAAAACGCAATAACGAGGCTATATTAAACCAGACAATTTTTTGATTCTGTGCTACTGTAGCTCTCTCTCTCTCTCTGTCTCTCTCTGTCTCTCCACTCAAAACAAATATTGGCATTGAATGAAAATCACGCACTTGCTTGCTATTCGCTTACTAATATCGTCGTCGCTGTATTCAAAACATCCAAAAACATTTTATCACAGGACATTGACCCTGTGAAATAAAAAAGGCGTTAACATTTTGGCTATGTGAAACAGCGGAAGTGCGATTTGGCAACAAGACAGGATATACGTAATTATTTTGTAAGTATTTTTAGCTATTTTGTTCATGTAGCTTAACCGTGTTTCAACTATGTTTAAAGCCCGTCTTATGCGAATTAATTCACTCCAACTTCTTGTTGTTTAGAGTATAGTTAGCTGAAATAAAAATTGATTTGGAATATTTCACAATTAAATACCTGGCAATATTATTTCTTTCCCAGGTTTGTAGACTTGTGTCAGACTTCATCGTTTGATGTGTAATCACTATACAAAGTCGATAACCTTATGAACTCTTATCGATCTATGGCTATTGTATCGGGAACAGAGGCGATTAGAATCCTGTCAGTGATGATAGATGAATTCCATAATGTGATACGCTCGTTATTATTTTTTGCTGAGATCACATCAACTAAGAAACATCGACGCGTCTTTGTCGAGTGGTTTCTCGTCTCACTTTATTCTTTCATATGGTCTGGCATAAACCCCACATAGGCTCTTTGAAGGTTTATTTTTTGGCGATAACGGGTTGCCGTTATCGCCAAAAAATAAAACTTCAAAGAGCCTTAAAAAGTCAAGCTACAGTATTGTACAAGTAATGTATAGTATTAATTTCTAAGCTCTCATAAACTGCAATGAACTGTTGGAACATCAAAGCTTCCAACTTGGGCCAACAGGGAGTTTAATCCGCAACCTCCCACTCAAGCAACATAGCATAAGGCATTTCATAACTACGAATCTAACGTGCACACAAGAGTTCCTAAAAATATACACATAAAGGTGGTATTTGAATGACAAAGCGAAATACTCAAGCACTCATAAGCAAGGATTACTCGGGTCAACGGTTCTGTTGAAATGATTTAACGTTTCGGCTGTGAAGCTAGTGCAATACGTAGGCTTGTTTTTTAATGTAGAACACTGCGTTTTGGAAGTACTTTAATTACTAACAAGTGGAAATAGGGAGCTGTAGTTTTGGAGGGTGTTGAATTAATATAGGTACTTTCATAAATATTAGTACCGCATCGAATTTGCTCATAATTAAAGTAAAAAAATATTCTTGATGTTTTTCCACCTCTATATTTGGAGCCCAAATTCTTTAATGATTGTCGGATGAGGCCACGTGTACCAGGAGTGCAGGTGAGATTTACTCCACTCAAATAGCATTCTTCTAACCAATGGGAGGAAAGAAGGTTAGTGAACGTTGGATTCGAGCTGAAAGCCGAAATATGATGAAGATGATGCTGTTTGACTACCCAAAAAAAGCCGAAATCCAATTCTACATAGGCGAAGTCGTGGAATTTATTAAAGTAGTAGTCGCCTCACTCTCCTTTTTATTGGTCGTTACTTATAAAGTAATACACCGGAATGTTGTAAATTATAAATTTGTTCATTGGTATAAAGGTGTTTCAGTTGTATACATTTCTCGTTTAGTCATTATGAATCAGTAATCTTACGATGCTAAGCTTTTAACAAGATTTACAACCTGAAATTCACTGAGTTATCTCGGATGGAGCGTTTGGATTTGTCGTAATACCTAATATTAGTAATAAAGAATTTGCTTCATGTCAAATATAATTTGATACTTTTAAATTGAATGATATCTTTCACACTAACATTATGCTTAAACATTTTGAAAGCATACCTAAGAGATATAATTAGTACTAGTTGTTGCCCGTGGCTCCACCCGCGTGAATTTCCTTCCCTAAGGTCTAATCTGTCCCTGTACCAATTTTTATCAAAATTTATTAAGTGGCTCAAGCTAAGACGTATAGATACATTTCCTTTCGCATTTATATAATATAAGTATAGATTATTATTTTAGAACCAACTTACAGCTTAAATGGGAAAGAAATTCAACATAGTCTACAAAATAACATAACACTTAACCATGAACCAGTCACGTACAAAGCTCAAAAAAAGAGACAAATTTCAAACTTATATTACTTTGTCCACGCGAAAAATGACATTTACAATAAATAGCACTGAAAATGCCATTTGAGTCTTTTTAAAAGCGCACAAACGCGAAGTGAAAATTTTATGAATACCGAAAGTTCTTATTGGTTATACTTTTTTAAATTTAACCTTATACTGAGCCATTGTAGATATTCCCAGTACGCGTATATTCTGGGTAATAAGCCTTGTGACTCGTATTACACCGGAGTGCAATGGAGATAAGAACATTTTCGACCATTATTAAAAAATAAAGTCTTTGTTTTTTCATTTGCTCTCGTTTTCTTATGAATAGATAAGGTAATGAAGACGTTGCGAGAAAAAATATAATCAAAAGTTTTTGTTTCTATTTTAAAATGTGACGTTTGAAGCGTATTGTACAAGGGTGTTGCATTAGGGTTTATGAGTTTATTTAAATTAACAAGAAATATATTTTTTAAAGAATTAGAAATTTTTGCAATATTTTTTTGTAGGTTCATTTAAAACTAAGCTGTGTAACCAACGTTTTACTTAATGAGATTCTTTGTGTAAAAATCAGTTCATATTAATGGAGTTTGCTGGTAAAATTCATTATACATTACCCAATTACTTTTGTGTCGAATAAATAATCGGGAGAGAGATGAGTGATTATTGTATTCTACTTCTTCAGAAATTGCACACTAATACTGTGGCCCGGATCTGCGTCCATGTAGAACTCTGAGCCCCTTCTGTAACCTACTGTAATCTATTCTAGAAATAAAAAGTAACCTATTTCAGATTATAACCTATCCCTATACCAAATTCCATTCAACCGTTTGAGTTTGATCAGTACAAACATCGAAATATCTTCACAATGTTTCACATTTATCATAATAAGTAGGAATATTGAAACAGTTTCAAGCATTCAATTGTTACAGTACGAGTTTATTCATTCGTAGAAACCACGAAGTAATTAAACTCAGTAAATCAAGTAACCGTCTTATCAAACCACCTTAATTTGCATTGACCATATTTTCTACTTCCTACATATTTTGAGCTCGGTGTTACAGAGACTCTTGCAGGCAATATTCAAACCGCACTATGCAGTAAAGCATAATCTCTTTATGCGGAAATATTTCACAATTCTGTGAGACTAACGAGAAAGAAGACAAAGTTTGTAACATTCTTATAAAAATATGGAAACCTTAGAATTATTAAATATTTTAGAACTATACCCTGCCATTTCTTTAGAAATCGTGTGGTTTCAAATATTAAACTGGAAGTCTTATAAGAGCGTTTTCACATTATCCGATCCAATATCGGTGCCAGGCGCCCATCCGATATCAGAATAAGTAAAATGTATGAAACATTTATCTGACATTCACATTGTTCAGTCCGATATCGGATGTCGACACCGCTGTATTGTCAGCTATCAACTTTCGGCTATCATCCTCCGACACCGATATCAGATCGGATAATGTGAAAACGCACCATACCGTAGATACCGATACTTGTCAGTCATTTGTTTTCACGTAAAATTTTCATGGTAATTTAAACATTAATGGTAATTTTTCTTTATGAATAATAGATGTTATGATAATTGAGTGAAGCTACAATTGTAATGATTCAAAACTTAAGTTGTATGTTTCATAACTAACGTTATTTAATTTTGTTAAATAGCAATTAAAATATTAAATTTTCAGTAGATTTTCAGTAATTTTGAAGCAACGTGAACCAACCATGAAGAAAATACAACCAAAAACGTCATTAATAATACGATACAAACAACCACAATAACTGTTGCCAAGTTCGAGCAGTAATCATGTCTCATAAATGTCTGACCTGACCTTATTTGGGTTAAAAAGACAGTATAACAATTATGATATTAATTACGTAACATATCTACAGACGCCTAACATTATTTAGTCTAGCCACAGGCCTTCAAGTCGTTCTATTGATTTTAAGCCTAAACGTTACATTGTGTATTTGTTGGTTACGATTCAGGCATGCTATAGGTATTTCTTTAAGTGATAAAGTTAAAAGACAACTTGTAGTATAAAGTAAAATAAATCCCTTGAGTCTGTAATTCTTCCAAACGTTGTAGTCTTCTTAATATTTTTTATTGCGCCTATTAAAGTGAGCAAAATAAAGAAAATGTGCTCCATTTAAATTTCGTTCGTTGTTGAAAATAAATGTATATATTTCTTTTTCGTATTCTAAAGGAACGAGGCTTGTAAATTAAACGCACTGGTCACAGGTGTAGCGGAGTAATCTGTTTTTCGTGGAAATGCATCAACGCTGTACAATACAGACAGAATGTAATAAAAACAAAATTAAAATTTTGCACTCAAAAACAACAAAACAATACATAGCGTGGGAAGATTAAAGACATCAGACCAAATATTTCGTGTATTTTTAAAAGTTGGGTCAGCAATTCCCTAAGGTGGCACACGAGCCGGCGGTGGTGGAGGGGGGAAATGTCCCTTTTTTTCAGCATTTACTTGTATATTGGAAACAATTATAAGTTTTCTTTAGTTACTTCTACAATAAATTTCCTACAAATTATTTATTTATTTATTTACACATCATACACTGTCATTACAGATGCTTCCAATTAAACAGTGCAGAATTCAAAATTAAAAGAAAACAAAAACAAAACATAAATCACAATTAGTTAAAATAATAAATGAAAACAATTCACAATCCAATCAAGAAACAATAATTAAATAATCCATTATGTCTGAACATTATTACTGTAGGATTAATAGTTTAACAAATACGAAAGGTCAATTAAAAAAAAGAGATAATAAAGAATAGATAAAGAAAGAGAAGAAAAAGGATAGCTTATAATTCCTGACGGTATAGACATTTCTGGGTTTTTATATTTGAGGCCTATTCTTCGCCTTTCGTCGCCCATTTAATCCTTAGCGAAGCCTTGAAAAATGCTGATACAGGTGCTTATACATTTCTAATCAGATGTAGGTATACGAAATAACGTGCTGCTTATTTTAAAAATTACGGATCTCCATACAAACTTTCATTCCCTATTTACCCCATAAGCAATGAAATTTCCGAAAATTCTTTCTAGTTTTATAAATAGAGTATCTGGGCATCTACATTTTCTAGTGGAACCACTTTCGTCAACAGTAGGGGTATCTAAAGTCGAAATTAGCTCCAAGTTTCCATCGACCCCACATTTCAGGCGGCAGTTGATTCCTAAACCACTTTGTACTTGAGGAAATACTTTATAAGAGTGATATTTCACTGACCCTTTGGTAAGGACGAAAGAAAGACAAAGTTAGGTCTTGGTAAAAGTAAAGATAGTATATCGGTATTTGTCTCAGACTGAGAACAACAATTATATATATTAGCTAAAATTTCGGCAGAAAATCACCCCAATCATCCATTTGAGATCCCAGTACTTCGAATAAATTTTTATAGTTTTAATTATGTATATAGAGCTCGAAAACAATTTCTGTATCTTTTAGTTGGTATTTAGTTTTAGGTAATCCCTACAGGGCATAAGACATCCTTGCTCAATTCCCATGGGTACGATACATTTTGATGAATAAAATGTGGCTTCTAACCGTAAATACGAAGGCGCTTCGGTTTAGGGTTCAACATGTTCTTAGATAAGAACAAATAATTTAAACTGGTTCAAAGTTTGAATGATAAAGTGTGTGAGTAAGAAAATTGTTAGGAGATTCTGCTTTGGGAGAAATGTAGGATTTTAAAAATAGTTTTCCGTTTGAAATTGGTATGGCATAATAGCAGTAATGGTTTGATTTAGTTCCACTATAATATTTTTTTTTTTTAATTCACTAATCCTACTTATATTATAAATGCGAAAGTTTGCGACAATGGATGAATGGATTTATGGATGGATGTTTGTTACTCTTTCACGTAAAAACTACTGAATGGACTCGAATGAAACTCTACAATAAGATAAGCTTAAACATCAGAATAACACATAGGCTATATATCATCACGCTACTGCTCAAGAGAGCGGAGCAGTGATCATTAATGTCAACAAATCCGGCCGGCATATACAGAGAAGTGACAGTGTCATTATTTCTGTTGCTAAGCCACGGCGCTGAACATCGCGCAAGCGCGCGTACTTAGCGGTCGAGCAGGCCACCACAAATAATTTGAATACAAAAAAAATACGCGCTCAAAGGGTTGATACTTGGTACAGCGATGGATTAAGCTTAGGAAAGGACATCTTAGGCTCCCTTAAATCAAGAGGTTAAGGGGGGTGGAGGGGGTGAACACGGAATGAATGTTTATAATTTTTAAGATATCCTCATGAAATTTGGTACAGAGGTGAATTAGAGCTTGGGGACACTAAGCGATAACCGACATCCACGCGGGCGTAGCCACGAGCAACAGCTAGTGGAATATAAAAGTGGCAATTACAAGAAACTAAGAATTTACAAATTCGTAGTTTTCATTGTATAATATTGGCATAATTTAGATATTGCCTTCATTCTCAACAGCAGCATTGTAATGTAACATTTTGACATCCTTATCTCAAAATAGGTACTATAATCGCTATTAACAACTATGATAATAGACACTGAAGTAGGGGGGCTAGGGGAGGTCTCTGGTTCGAATCCTGGCCATTTCACCACCGATATGAATCCACTTATAGCACAAGTGATTTAGATTAGTTGGAGCTTTTAGAGGGAATGTTATTAATTTCGGTAGTTAATATTCTCATTGTATAAAAAAAAATCTGCTGTTCCCCCCTCCCCTCTCCCCTAACGCATAATTTATCTATAAATACTTATAAGCTAAGTGAAAATGATAATTACGTACCACTGTGCATGCTTTGAGCTGAGTACAAGAAAGTTATGAAATTTAGCCACTGCCTCGGATATCAGTATGCGGTGCACAAAATATTATGAGCCAAGGTTTTATAATGATCCGGAATTAAACGGATGCAGCTGACATGTACTCAGCGTCTTCGCATAATGTAGAACTTTTTTGCTGTGGAATAAATTTGCAAGGACTTATTACAGGGTATTTATTTGAAGTTTAAGGTGATATTTTATTGAAATAAGACCATTTTTTAACGGATTCTATCGTGATTTATTTGTTATTTTTTATTTTCAGAGTGATATTCGTGTAAACTTCAGAAAATATCATGATAATTTATACTAAAAATGTTGCAGTTTATTCAATAAATATTAGATAAGAATGACGTTGTAGAGCGCAGAGAGTATAGAGTAAAGTCGCAGACTATGAACTAGACTAGTAACGTGTGCTACTTGCCCACGCACATGTAGGTACACCCGAAGAACTCATGAGTAATTTTTTTAGGTGGCTGCGAATCGGGCAAACAAAACAAGTGTTATGCCATCGACACGACAGGTAGGTATAGCCCACTTTTACAACTTCCAAGTAGCACTTTTTTGATATTATGATTGAAATAAATATCGTTTCTATAGCAATGACGTGACTAGTGTTTAGTGTTGTACAGTCATGATAAAATGTTATAATCATTATTATTAGTCAAGTAACACAACGTGAGAATTTCAGCCTTACTTTGATCTAACCACAATTTTCCAATAATATTAGTACGGTAAATTCTGTCATTTTCACTAACAGACAGTATATTATTACTTCCATGAACTGAAACATAATAGTTTGAACGGGTAGTGGGTTGACTTAAGCTGTATTATTAAGAGACTTTCATGGTAATTCTTATGAAAGATAAAATCTGCTATGTTTTTAATTGGTTATCATTCGATATACATATGCAATGAAATAATGCAAAGTTTTGTTTGTGTATTGTCTGACAACGTCACCTTCGGCCTAGTACAACGACCCACAGACGGCGTGCGGTTCAGTCGGTTCGAGTCCGACATAACCTCCCCTTCCGGCTTCGGAGTAGTGGATAGTGAGGTATAAGTAACTAACCGATCCATCGCTGACCATTTGCTTAGTTTGTTATTTGTTTTTATCATCAGTTTAACATCACGATTTTAGAGGCAAATACTCAGATTCTGTAAAAGCAATAGAAACAGCATCTTTGCCTACATTTTGAAGATTTCCCTAGATTTCTAGATTCTTATACTCTGGATCCCGCCATCTGATTATGTCTCGCTTGACCAGGTATCATCCTTCTCTTTTCAACAAAAAAAGATCATAAAAATCCGTTTTGCAAATTATGGTTATGGTCTTAACATATAACGGGTAACGCCAAGCTGGTGGGCAAGTCAAGAGCTGATGCTGTCGCCGTCCAGCGTCACGCGTGTTCCTGTCCGACACATAGAATTGGATACATCCACGCACCGAAGGGTTATCCATTTTAAAATTTAAAAGTTAATTATAATGCATGACGTGCGCTAACTCCCGCGTAAGTTTTAATGTATCAAGACCGATGTTCCCTGATACTGATAAAGAAATGGATAGGATCTCGGCATCAGATGCGGACTTTTTCGATTTGAGATCCTTCTGAAAGTATACCCTATCGAACACCATAACAATTATAAAATTCAGTTCATCATTTCCTTTCGTACCGATTTTTTATACCGCGAAATGCGTTTTTGATACCGCGATAAACTAACAAAAATCATACCGAACGAATTGCGAACTTCCTGTTGGATGAAAATTCATCAATGAATAAATCCTGATGAAATAGACTGGTTAGAGCTTGGTTAAAGACATAGTGGAGTAGAAAAGAGAGACAACTGAGAAGTAAGGGACAGAAATGGGAGCAGAGAGTCGAATAAAGATGCAAGTTAGAAGCTCGAGTAGAGTGGCGACTAGATAGGCAAGCTTTTTTAAATTCTTTTGACGATCTTAATACTAGACAAATGTATATTCGTTGATATTTACTCTCAAGAAATCACTTTTTGTATATTGACATTTTAAAAAGGTTCAAAGGAGTTTGTTGCTTCACTAGCGCCTAGGAAGCGGTGGTAAACTTAGTTATAAGCGGAATTTGATGGCAAAAAATGTAATCACGTTGCACAATTTCGAGAAATAAAGTATTGGAATTTGAAGTAGGGAGTCGAGTAGAGAGGCTATTAGAGAAGTGAATGGGAGGCAGGCGGAGAGGCGAGTAAAGAGTTGAGTAGAGTCGAGTAGAGAGTGAAACAGGGATGATTAGAGGATCGAGTAGAGAGGCAAGTAGAAAGTCGAATAAAGAGTCAAATAGAAAGGCGAGAAGAGTATCTATTAAGCTCTTAATGCGAGCAGCAGAAAAAAGTAAGAAAAGAAAAAGATCAAGCTAGCATCGCCAATTTTCAAGAATAAGTGCTTTTTGTATATTATACCAATTTTTTTTTCATATCCCATGCGTGACGTAGTGTCATATGAAATATGAAAAAAAAATTGGTTTGTAGCGGTGGTTGCGCGACACCGCCGCGCAGCACTGCTGTCACTACATTGCTACCGTGGCATTGCTGCGTAACCTGGAATGTAATCTTATATTATCTCATAGATATTATATGGAGACCGGTAGTGCTACGACAGCATTGCTGCGTAGCACTGCTGTGTGCTGCTGACTTGAGAATCATACCTTAAAACAGCTTTTAATAGAAAAAAAAATTTTCAAAAGTGTAGTTAAGTTTCAACATTTTCCTGTAGCTCCGGCTCTATTATATTGCAATCCATAAATAATGCGTTATTGAGACAAATTCAAAGTGTTACAATAATTATTATGATGTTCATTACAACGCGATGTAAAGGGCGCATAAGATACGGCATTAAGTGTCACCCATCAACTAACTGGGATAACTATTACTCAACAGCACTAATCGCACTATTTATGGGAACACCGCTAAGCTTTAGAACGTACAAGTAAGTTTAGACTCTTCTTACAAGAAAATAAAGCTCACAATTGAGGTATAGCTGGTACGGTACAGCGAAGGTAAATTTTACCCAGAAAATTTGCATAGAGCAATTCAAATACGATTTTTTCTACCCTTTTTCAGTTGAGTCCATTGCCAACATCGTTAAAGTTTCGTTAATTATGAAATGTACTGTTATGCAGTTATTATTTTGCTCTCGCAAACATTGTCCTAGGTCTATTGGATTTTATTACGTATTTCAGGGCAATGTTTTCCTATATATGGGAACATATTTTTGAATTGGTTAGCGAAAATACATCCGTGTACTATAAATTGAATTTCCAACTGCGCAGGCAAAGTTTTAACTTCAAAATATTGTATATTAAATTTACAACAAAAAGTATGTATCTAGGTGTTGTTTTCAGTAGATAAATGAATCATATACAAAACGCTACATATCTAACAACATTAAAAAGTTAAACAAAAAAACTTCAAGGCAAACATAGACCCTCGCAACTTAAATGAATAAATTTTCCGTGTGGAACCTCTAAAACATTTCCACACTAATCAAAACAGATATCCAAACTGGAACCGCAGACAAACATCTCACGAGAACTGCCACGAATTAGGACCAGTACGCAGCCAACTTCTAATAATTTTAAGTCAATATTTAACCCGTCCATATTTATTTAGCCAAAACTTGCCTAGCGACAGTTTTGGTAACATTTTACTTGTATTTCAAAATGTCTAAATAATATTACTTTAACGTCTAGTTTGTGAGGATAATTGGCGGATGTTTATTTTGGAATAGAATCCATTTGTTCGAATAACTTTGGGTAGAAGGGTATCTGTATAAATAGGCTTGTCATTTATAACTTAACGATTCTGGTTAGAAAGGAATCGACGGAGCTTGAATACAAATCTCGTCCTTCTATTATTGGAGGTTGCGCAGCAGTTACTTCAAAATTAGTTGGAATAGGAGCATTATGTTATATATTGACTGAATATTTCAATACATTGCAGTATAAAGTTTCTTTTGAGTAACATACAAAGGGCAATAAAGGTTCCGTGTTCTGAGAACGAGTAGAGAGCGCATGCTGAAATAATGACGTGCCTGTTACGAGCAACTATTCAAAAGATAATGACACTAAATTACACTTCCATCGTACAAAAGTCTAGTTTCGAAAATATCCATACAAATTTTATTAATGCGAAAGTAACTCTGTCTGTCTGTCTGTATGTTCACGCCTAATCCAGTGAACCGATTTTGATGAAATTTGAAATAGGAATAGATTAGACCTTGAGAAAGGACATAGGCCATGTTGATCGCGATAATCGACATCCACGCGGGCGGAGCTGAGGGCAAAAGCTAATAAATATCATGATTGTTATTACTTTTTTTATATATAAAACACATCAATTTGACTTAACCTCGCCTGATAGTAAACCGAAGGCAGAGTCTCAGGAAAGAGGGTCACCATTACATACACGTACCATCCACCCACCAGTCCACCCAAGAGGTCTAGCCACCGAGTTCACTAGTACTGAACCATAATACCCCCTGCCCGGCTATGCACTTGTTGACCTTTGAACGCAATCCAACTGAGATTGAATTACTATGTAGGGTTTTTCGCAATAGTGAAAGAAAGAAAGAAAGATAGAAAAAAATTTATTCAAGCAGGATACTTAAGATACACAGTACAGAACACAAAAGCGTTTAATAATACCTACATAATACATAATAAATATTATAAATAGATATGCGTATTTTATAAAATAATAATGTATAGATACAATAAGTGGAACCAAATAAAATACCATGAAAAGAAAAATTCAAGAAAACACGGTGGTACACCCACCCGGACGAAATTTGTGTCATTAAATTTCTACCACTTTGTCTCAAACTACAACTTAAAAAGAAGGCTTGGTTTAAGAAAGATTAGTAAATCTATAACTAACACTAAACACATTGTTAAGCATCACACTTAGTTTCGAGCATTAATTGTATCAGCTGAATTCAAGAGCTCAAATTATAATGATCATGAATGCGTTTAAATTAATGTCTGAATGCAGAATTGCCTTGTTTAGACCCGACAACAAAATTTATGGGTACCGTAGCGTTACTACTTCCAAATTGTGTTAGTATATTACCATGTTTAGTAAGCAGGTTAGTTGAAATAATCTTAACCTTTAAATGATTTGCTCCAGAAATTATAAAAGAGTAGGGTAGAATGTTTTTTAAAGCATTTAGAATATAATATAATAATAACTATTCAAATCGATTACGATAGAAAGAATTTGAATTGGTTCAGTCGGGTTTCGAACACGCGCTCTTTTCTTACATGGAGAATGCTCTGACCACTGAGCCACTGAACCTTGCCTGGACCCGTCCATTTTTTTTCCTATATATCCGCCTGGGGGCGATTTTCGCCTGAACCGATTCAAATTTTTCCTATCTTAATTGAAAAAGAAAGCAGTTAAGTAATTTATTTTATTTCTATACTATTCAATGGGTAATTGACTTCAAAATAAGACTGGCAATTTTTGTTGAAATACAGAATCGAGTTCGTGAGTGATGTAGAAAGTTCTTCATCTATCCCCTCGAAGATGGCGATCGTGAACCACGTCACCTTGTAACCGAGACTGATGTAACCTGGTCGAAACGCCAGGCAATCGAAGTATGTATGCACCTAACGCGGCCGCTACGCAGGAGGCGCGGGTTCGATCCCCGCTCAGTGCAAATATTTGTATGCATAAATATTTGCATTGGTCTGGGTGTTTCTATGTACAATATGTATGCATTTACAAAAAATAATGTATCTAAGTATGTTTATCCGCATTCTAGATTTCATAACACAAGCTAGTTAAGCTATTCTTACCATGGATCTAGATAGCGTTGTGTGAAATGTTGTGGAATATTTATTTATTTATTTATTTATTTATTTATTACCTACTAGCTGACCCGGCGAACTTCGTACCGCCAATATTTTTCCGCCCGCGTGGCGTCAGATCCCGTTCCCGCTGCACCCTATACTATATAAAACATATATTATACATATATAAACCTTCCTCTTGAATCACTCTATCTATTAAAAAAAAACCGAATCAAAATCCGTTGCGTAGTTTTAAAGATTTAAGCATACAAAGGGATATAGGGACAGAGAAAGCGACTCTGTTTTATATTATGTAGTGATAGTATGATCGTGTTAATCCTTTTTAATATTATTATATATTTTATAAAACGCTAGAGTTTAAAGTTAGTATCCTATTAGTTTTACCGCAAGTTCAGACTTATTTCAGCATCTTACTCTAAGACAAGAAAACTTCAGTCACACAACACGAACGAATTTACAAACCGAAATGCACTCATGTTAGAACATGGCTTTACACGGATTACAGAGACCTCAGAGGCCCAGAGGGAATCTAATTTAGCTATAATACAATTTGTTAAAGCTGGAGTAATGTCTCCGGCACCAGCGGCGGGAAGCGATAAAGGCGAAATCAGTGAACATCGCTTACGGGACACAGGTGAACAATTATGTACAACTAGTCAATTTAGACTTTTTTACATATAATATAATGAAAAAAAAAACGAGGCAAGTCATAAAGAAGGATTTATTGGATCTTTTCTTTTCCTTAACAATGCCATGCTTATGAAGTAACAAAATATTTCAAAAAGTAAATGCAATATTCTTTTGTAAGGACGAGTAATAATTTTACTGATAGCATAGCTTAACTTTATTTTAATTAGTATATAATTCCAATTAAAGTACTTTTAGAAATGATTCTCATTTAAATTAATTTTAGGAATTCGTAGTTATATTTTGATGATATTTTTCTAAACTTTATGTTAGTTCAGAGTATCTTTTCACGTAGAAGCTATATTGTATACACTGCTGGTTATGTTCCTAATATCCATTTCTATCGGTACAAGTACCTGTTTATGCAAAAGTTTAATACTTTGGTAATAGTTTTGTTCTTTCAAGTAGTATTCAATTTTTCACATAATTGAATACTCCTAACCTACCCACAACCTTTACTTTTACATTAATACTCTACCAGCATACACAATAACAATAATTTTATTCTAAATCTCAGTATAAAAAATCATACTAGTAAAATATTAGTCCACAACTATTAAAATTATAAAATTATTTTTGGCTGTAGATGGGTCTTGTTCACAATTTTGCCCACTCTCCTTTCATTAACAATCTTAAATAGTCAATTTATCTTGTAAAAGTTCACGGTAGCTAATCCAATTCAATTCGTTAATTTATTTATGAAATATTAATTTATCCGTAGCTTCTTATTCAGTGTAATAACTCGCATAAAGTATTACTTGATTGTTCCTTTTTAATATCTGTTTGAGTTTCGATACTGAAAGTCTTGACTTCTTTGTTTTGTTTTGAATGCCATCTGTTTTAAAAGTTCTAACCTTATTTAACATGTTGTATTTAATTTATAATTGCTTAAAATTTATGATAAATAACCCATCTCAAATTAGGATTACCCAAACATCATTAGCGTGTATTACAGTAGGTAGTGTATTTTGTAAGAGGGTGGGCTTAAAAAAATTAGTAATGCTAGACTGGACGTCAAAGATCAAATAGGACGAAATCAGTCTCGCTGTATCTCAACACTCGCAATTTGTTCACGAAGCATACCTAATTGTCTAAAGGAATACTGTCTCAACGGATATCTGTAAATCTCTATCAGATCTCGAGAATTCAGGTCTAAATGTTGGACAATTTAATGGAGGTAGTTTGACAATATAAAATGGATATATTATTATCATTGCTTCTGTTGTCCCTAAAATGTTATATATCCTTTAGGAAGAGCCTACCGATTTATCGAAGTAAACTTATCAGACTCGGAAGGAATACCATTACCTCGACCGTTGGGTGTTCCATAAATCATAGTCCCGCTGTAAATATCCTTTGTTTACTAACATTGAACATTGATCATTAGAAACTAAGCTTCTGAGGAGTGTGAAATCTAAACGATTTTACCTATGGCGACCATATATTTGTAGCTATTTTTACATGTATTCAAAATATCATTAATTGAGATTATCATCGTCAATTGCTTCGTACTCCTAATTTTTTTTTCGATAGCATTTAAGTGTTAGTTAGAATACTGATCTATATGTGATTTACTTGGTTTAATATTTTGTAATGGTTTAAATCTTTCTATTTGTAATGTATATGTCGCCGCCAACTAGCTTAATCAGCCGTCCAATTAACAGCCTAGGCAGTTAACTAAGCGCCGCCATTCAATTAACGGCCTGAATGATATTCAGCCGTCTCGTTCATTACATCATTTAACAACCTGGCTGGCTAATGCTTAGGCCAATCGTAAGATGGGGCACTACCACGAAATAAGATATAAAATTATATAGATACATACATATACTTACACCTATAAATCCCCGAGGGGGTAGCCAGAGGTGTATTTACAGAAAATTAGTGATAGGTTTATTGTGATAGCTGCAAAATCCGATTTGGTTGGGTTAGTGGTTAGGTTAGAAAGTTCATTAAGCCTTCGTGGTTATTTTTTTTATATCCATGCAGAAATAAGTCATTTTTCTAACTGTTTAATTAAATGGCTAGGCAAGTAGTTAAACGTCATCGATTCAAGCTATTTGCCCAGCTGTTTAATTAAATGGCTAACCATTCAGGCGGCGTTTAGTTAACTGTCTAGGCAGTCGGCTGATTAAGGTAGCTGGGGGTGACATATATATTAAACGGTATCAATATTTCAAATATAATTTATCTTATTATTTTTACCCATTTTGAAAGTACATAGTGCAAACTACGCGTAGTTTAGCCCAGATCGCGCCATGTTAAATATTCCTAGGAGTTATTAATTGAACAAAATTACTACAAAGACTCGACTTGTAGCATGGCTTAAGTTACATAATATTGTATTAAAATTTATTTAATTTTGGCCAAACAACTAACAACATCTAGGAACTTGAGCCGAGTGAAACACATTCCAACCACAACATAATTTGCTTGTTACCTTCAAACACCAAAACTTTCACCCGTATATTAGAACTTCTTGTACTGGAATTACCTGGAATAATATAAAGAAATTAATTATTTCTATTTCTTTATTATTATTTAGATATACTTTACAGAAATATTTATTACAATCTAGGTACGCCTATACTGAAGTTATAAGGAATTCTGTAAAAATAATGCCGTATCTTTATTAATGCATTTTTCTAGGTAAATAATTTGATCACTGAAAAAAGTCAACGCTTGTGCGTTGTTATAATAAATTGCTTTAACAAAATGTTAAAACTGACTGCTTTTTGAAAACCATCATCTACTTGACATGCACCATATCGCCACTTTATTCAACATAAGCCACAAGTGCTGCTCTGATAGTATTTATCGCGTTGACACCATCACCATGTCCAATACCACCAACTCATATGATGCTTGTACAGGACACTTCGCCCCTAATATTCATGATTTAATAATAGGTCTACACGCACAAGCTTACTTTTATTTACATTTGAGGAAGTTCAATGTTCAAAACTATCGTCTTAGTGGAAAGAGTTAATTTAATGTTATGTTAATATGCTTCAATGATTTTGTATATGTTTTGCTATAATATTGAAACCTTCTTGATGTTTCACTATTGGTATTATTTATAGAACGATGTCATGATATACATCCGTTTATGCCCATATCGACCATAATGAACTCATGTTTTGCATTAACAGCTGCCATTAGCACAATGATGTGAAATTCTTTGTAGCAGTAATAGCCCGAACAGCAGTTGTTAGTGCCATTATGGGAGAATTTTTACCATAGCTCCAGGGCAATAAGGAAAATTTGATTTAGTGTCAAAATCATGGGTTTCATTAGTCATGTTTCGTGTAATTATTCTTTAGGTATTAAGAAGTAAATAAGTTCTTTTTACCAACTATTTTGACCTATTTTACGCAAGGATTGCATCTGATAATCGGCTCCCACGATGTAATAAAATTCAAGATTGTGTATAAATAGGATGCCAAATAATTCGAAAACCTTATCTCAACAGTAAGCAAATATCTAACTTTCATAAACTTATTTATGAAATAGTTGAACTAACTTCAATATTGTCCTAATATAACATTGTTCAAGGCAATATTGATAGTGGCACAAGTTTCAAACAATCTTCTTGATTACAATATGTTTGGAACTTATCGAAGAAATCCAGTATCTGCCTATAGAATACTGTCACATTCAATGTTTCATCTACTGTCTAAAATTTATATATTTATTTATTAATATTATATAGAGTTTTTATTTCATAAAGATACATATTGATTATTTGAACTAATATTTACATAACAATGGTTTTAAAACTACATTTCTAAATAATTACACACTACTAAAAAGAAAACTAAAAGCTGTGCTTGAACCAAACGATTTGGCGCGTGACGATGGCAAGAGACCGGACGGTATGTCATTAATGCCTTGGAAAATGGGTAAGACTCTGGTGTGGGACGCAACTTGTGTCGACACCATTGCCCCTACTCATTTACCTGCCACGGCTGGCTGTGCTGGTGCTGCTGCAGCTTCTGCAGAGGCTCTTAAGCGGCGTAAATACTCCAATCTCATTGGAGATTATGAATTTGTGCCGTTTGGAGTCGAAACGTTTGGGCCTTGGGGTCCAAGCGCCCGCAATCTCTTCAGTGAGATTGCGAAGCGTATGGTCGACGCTTCTCGTGACCAGAAGGCTGGCCTCTTTTTAGGTCAGAGATTAAGCATTGCCATACAACGTGGCAATGCTGCCAGTCTTCTGGAAACACTTCCACAAGAGACATGCGATGCGGATGAATTCCTGTCTAAAATTAGACTCGGAATTTATAGAAATAAAACACATTTAGGTATATCATAATTCGTAAATCTTGAGAGGTTCTCAGTATTCTTATTAATTATTATCTTATGCAAAATTATTTCACCTACTGTATGCACATTCCACAAGGTTTGCTATGTCTGCAACTGTATAAGCTTTGTCAGTGCTGTCACTACTGTGACTGAACTTCATTATAAAACATGAATGGCTTAAGTTTGAGCTTGTCTGTAAAAAGAGACAATGTTCGATAAAACTTACTTATTGCTCATTGAACATTTAGTGGCGTGGGGACCTATCATAATGTCGTTCCAAAATGAAATCAGTATTACTTTTGATGGCAAACAAACACGAAAAATGATAATAGGAATAACTTTTACTTAATAGACAAGTTCATGAAATATCATAACTCCAAGAAGTAAAACGATACATACTTTGTATAAAATTTTCTTTACTTTTTTATATAGTCTGCTCATAGGTCCCTGAACGGCTTGTTCGTTACTGTGGGATCATATTATTGACTCACATGATATATTAATTCCTTTTCTCGGTTTTACTGAAAATTTGTATTCCTAATTATCACTTTTTATAATTTTTCTTCTGATTTTGATTATTGGGTTGAAAAACACAATGTGTTTTATCAGCTTTTATTTTAGTTCACAAGTTCATAACTTAGTTTACTATGATATTAAACCACTAAACCTTACAAAAAATATATTGCTACGCCCGGCGCTTGGCCACTTCAATATATGGCCAAATTTCCATGGGAGTGAGCGAGACGGCACTATAGAAAGAGACAGCATGCCTTGACGTCACTGTTCTAGAAGAAATGGAATGAATAGAACGAGACGTCAGGCTAGAAAGAGACAGCATGCCTTGACGTCACTGTTCTAGAAGGAATGGAACGAATAGAAAGAGACACAAGACCTAATAGAACCTCCCAGAAAGTTCCTGTCTTTTTCAGAACGTACCTGTCTTTTCTCGATCTTTCGCTACTCGGCCGCCCCTTATATAAAAGGCGAGCTACCAGCCGCTGCTCAAGTTAGTCTAAGACTAGTATTCGAAGCGAACAAAGCGATAAAGTGTGTGAAGCTATACAGTGCGATTATACAAGTGACTGTGTGTTGTGTAAGGAAGAGTTTTCGAATTTCTACGCGCTTTGCTGTAATTGAAGTGAAGCTGAATAAAGCCTGCCTTCAACGGTTGTCCTCGCATTTTCTATTTAAACCGACCCCCACGCTCGTAACAACTGGTGTCAGAAGCGGGATAGAAAATGCCGATAACGCCGAGAGACGACAGGGAGGGAGTTAAAACCCGAAGCCAGGCCGCGGAAGAGGCTGCGGGTACTCCGAGTACGTCGACGGGTGCTTCAAGATCATCATCGGAAATTAACCTGAGCGCGATTATGACCTTATTGAAGGAGCAAGCCCGTCACCAGGAAGAGCAGACTCTGCAATTGAAGGCACAGCTCCAGCAACAACAGGAGGAGCTGATCCGTCGCCAGGAAGAGCAGGCCCGTCACCAGGCAGAGCAGGCCCGCCACCAGGCTGAGCAGGCCCGACGCCAGGAAGAGCAGGCCCGTCGCCAGGAAGAGCAGGCCCGTCGCCAGGAAGAGCAGGCCTTGCAACTAAAGGTTCAGCTCCGGGAACAACAAGAAGATCTATTTGCCTTCTTGAAAGAGTCTAAAGCGGAATGGCAAAGAGAAATTCATTCAGTGCAAGACAAGCTCGACTGCCACGACGTAAAATTAGAAAGCCACGACGAAAAATTAGGAAGCATCGACACGAAATTTGAGAGTTATGAGGAGCGGCTGCAGTCTGTGGCTCAAAACGTAAAAAAATTGGAGACGAAAATAGCTTGCGGAACAGCTGGCTCTGTAACCATTTCATCTGCACAGGCTGTCGGAAAGTTCAAAGTACCGCCATTTGATGGGACCTCCTCGTGGACTGCATACAAACTGCAGTTCGAGTCTGTGGCAAAGGCGAACGGTTGGGATAAGGAGCAAGCCAAAACAGCATTAACATTGGGGTTACGAGACCAAGCACTCAGTGTTTTAGAGGCGCTTGGAGGTGAAGTGACTTACGACCGCCTTCTTGAAGCGTTGGAATCACGTTACGGTGATAGTCACTTGGAACATGTCTACCGTGCCCAATTGAAGGACAGAAACCAGCGTCTTAATGAGTCTCTGCAGCAGTGGGCTTTGGAAATAGAAAAGCTCGTGAGAAAAGCTTACCAAGGAGCTTCCTCGTCATTTCTTGACAGCATTTTGGTGCAAGCTTTTATTGACGGGATCAGAGACTTGGAGGTGAGAGCTGCCGTCCGTCTGGGTCACCATGCAACCCTTAAAGATGCTGTTGCTCACGCCCTTGAAGTGGAAGCTGTACGACATGACCCTCGACCACATAGATTGCGTGAGATCTCAACAAATGAGCAACGTGTGTACCGTCGGGAATTCACACCCAGGTGTTATTTCTGCAAAGAGCAAGGACATATTCGGTCTAGCTGCCCGAAACGGACTCAACAAGGTAATGGCCAAGAACAAACGGCGCGACATCCAGATGCGCCGGAGCAACAGGGAAACGAGTAAACGCCAGGACTGCGGGACGGGTGCTGGCTGGTAGTGTAAAAGTCCCAATTCTGATCTCTCAAGCTAATGATGGAAATAGTCTGGTCATCGAAGGAGGTATTGATGGATCACCGTGCCACCTCACCATTGATACTGGAGCAAGTCGGACCGTGATTAGCTCTCGGCTGGTGAAAAATGTACCTAGAGATCATCTACATCAACTTAAGCATCTCCATCTGCAGACAGCTACCGGCCAGCGCATTTCCGTCCGAGGAGAGCAAGAAGTGGCGTTGGAAGTCGGTGATAAGACCTATTGGCATAAAGTCATCGTCGCTGATATCTTAGATGACTGCATCATTGGATTGGATTTTATGAGAAAATATCGCTGTAAAATCGACGTGGATTGTGGCGTTCTGAAACTTGGGTTCGACGAAATTCCCATGGAAGGTGGCGCATGTGGAAAAGTGTACTGTGCAAAACGAACTGTACTCCAGCCTAAATCACAGACCCTAGTGCCAATAAGACTACCTCAATATGGCATCAATTCTCATCGCTGTGCATTGGTGGAAAAAGTAGACGGCAGTAGTCCCTGGATACCAGCTCGTACTGTGGTAACAACACCAACCACAGCCGTTATAAGAATTTTAAATATGAGCAACAACGAGTGCGTCTTAAACAAAGGGACACTGCTTGGCACTTGTGAGGAGATCTCGTGGATACGTAGTTGCCAGGGTTCGACCAAAAGCGATGCCACAAGTGACAGAGAATCAACAGTGCTGAAACTACTAGAAGATTGTCGCAATGACCTCAGTAAGGTAGAGATGCTGAAGGCGCGGAACATGCTACTACGTTATAAGAACGTCTTTTCTATGCATGGTGGTGACATTGGCAGAACTGGAGTAGTACAGCATAAAATCGATACTGGTGAGGTAACGCCAATCCGTCAACGACCACGACGTGTACCGATTGCTCGAGAAAAGGAGGCGGAGGAAATGATTGAAGAGATGAAGAAGGACCGTATCATTGAACCCTCGGTCAGTCCATGGTGTTCTCCGGTAGTCCTTGTAAAGAAAAAGGATGGAACCACCAGATTCTGCGTCGATTATCGCCGACTGAATGATGTTACGAAAAAAGATAGTTATCCGTTGCCAAGGATAGATGACACTTTGGACACCTTAAGTGGCATGCAGTGGTTCTCAACATTGGACCTCAAGAGTGGGTATTGGCAAGTTCAAATCAGTCAACTAGATAAGGAGAAAACTGCGTTTTCTACTGGAAAAGGTCTCTGGCAGTTCGACGTCATGCCATTTGGATTATGTAATGCTCCGGCCACATTTGAGAGATTGATGGAACAAATACTTGCTGGACTGCTGGGAGAAGCCTGTCTGGTATATTTGGATGACATAATCATCATTGGAAAAGACTTCGACGATCACCTCAGCAAACTAGAGCAAGTTTTGACTAAACTACAGGGTGCCAACTTAAAACTCAGTCCAAAGAAGTGTTCACTTTTTAAACGACAAGTGAATTATTTGGGGCATGTTATTTCGAAGGATGGGATACAAACAGACCCTGAGAAGATAAGTGCCGTGAAAGATTGGCCGACACCAAAAGATAAGACGGACGTTCGTGCCTTTTTAGGTCTGTGTTCATACTACCGGCGGTTCGTGAAAAGCTTTTCCGATATTGCGAAGCCTTTGCATCGGTTAACGGAAGAAAAACGGAAATTTAGCTGGGATGAACAATGTGAAGCCGCTTTCAAAGACCTTAAGCGAAGACTCTGTGAAAAACCAATCTTGGGTTATCCAGATGCAGAAAATGAGTTCGTCGTCGACACAGATGCCAGCAATACTGGGATAGGAGGAGTCCTGTCACAGAGAAAAGGAGACAAGGAGGTCGTGATTGCTTACTTTAGTAAGTCTTTGTCTAAACCAGAGAGAAATTACTGTGTTACACGAAGAGAATTACTGGCCGTGGTTAAGACATTGCAGCATTTCAGTAAGTTTCTGCTGGGCCGCAAGTTTCATCTGAGGACTGATCATGCTGCTTTAAAATGGTTGCTACAATTTAAAAATCCAGAAGGACAAGTGGCAAGATGGATTGAACAGCTCCAGGAATACGACTTCGTCATCGAACATCGGAGTGGGAAAGCGCATGGAAATGCAGATGCGCTCTCTCGAAGACCTTGTCCGGTGGAATGTAACCATTGTGTTAGGCAAGAAGCTAAAGACAGTGTAGCGATTAGAATAATAAGAACTGATACTGTCAGCGATGAGTGGAGTAGCGAAGCCATGCAGCAAGCACAGCAAGAGGATCGAGACATCAAGCCTATTCTCGAATGGATAAGGGCAGGAACACCTAAGCCGAAATGGAGTGATGTCTCCCAAATGAGTGCAGCTACGAAGAGCTACTGGGCACAATGGGAAAGCCTCGTGATACACAATGGAGTCCTGTGTAGAAAATGGGAGTCTGCAAACGGGAAAGACTCACATCTGCAGTTGGTTGTCCCAAAGATTAAAATTAATGAGGTTTTGAGATCATTTCATGACGGAACTTCAGGCGGCCATCTTGGTGTGAAGAAGACCTTGATGAAGATTCGTCAACGATTCTATTGGATCCATTGCCGTGAGGATGTTGAAGATTGGTGTAGGAAATGTACATGCTGCGCATCGGTAAAAGGGCCTCATACAAGGAGCAGGGGAGCATTGAAGCTATACAATGTTGGAGCACCTTGGGAAAGGATTGCATTAGATGTTGCAGGGCCATTTCCTGCATCGGAGTCTGGAAACAAATACATCCTAGTAGTAATGGACTACTTTACTAAATGGCCGGAGGCTTTTGCCATACCTAACCAGGAAGCAACTACAGTCGCGGAAAGACTAGTCACGGAAGTGTTTTGCCGATATGGAGTTCCTCTGGAAATACACAGTGACCAGGGAAGGAATTTTGAATCACAGGTATTTCAAGAAACCTGTAGGATAATGGGTATTCATAAAACCAGGACTACCCCATATCATCCGCAGTCTGACGGAATGGTTGAAAGATTTAACCAAACCTTGGAAAGGCATTTGGCTAAGGTTGTTGAGAGCCACCAGAAGGACTGGGATAGTCATATTCCTTTGTTCTTGTTGTCTTATAGAACAGCGATACATGAAAACACAACGGTGACGCCTGCGTGTGCAAACTTTGGCAGAGAACTGAGACTACCGGCTGATCTACTGACTGGACGTCCTCCAGATTCACCGCAAGAAATCACGGAATATGCTAGTGCATTGCGCGATAGACTAAATGACGTTCACGCCCACGTCCGTGAATCTGGGCTCCAGGCAAGCGAAAGAATGAAAACCCGATACGACCGCAACTCTCATCAAGCCGGGTTCGACGAAGGCTCGTTCGTATGGCTACACAATCCGATGCGTCGCAAAGGCAAATCTCCGAAGTTGTCTCCAACCTGGGAAGGGCCGTATAAAGTTGTCACCAGGATCAATGACGTTACATACCGGATACAACGCAACCAGCGAAGCCCCTTGAAGGTTGTACATGTTGACCGACTGGCGAGATACTACGGATCTAATAATGCTCGGGACGAGCATGTCTAAGAAGGGGGTACTGCTACGCCCGGCGCTTGGCCACTTCAATATATGGCCAAATTTCCATGGGAGTGAGCGAGACGGCACTATAGAAAGAGACAGCATGCCTTGACGTCACTGTTCTAGAAGAAATGGAATGAATAGAACGAGACGTCAGGCTAGAAAGAGACAGCATGCCTTGACGTCACTGTTCTAGAAGGAATGGAACGAATAGAAAGAGACACAAGACCTAATAGAACCTCCCAGAAAGTTCCTGTCTTTTTCAGAACGTACCTGTCTTTTCTCGATCTTTCGCTACTCGGCCGCCCCTTATATAAAAGGCGAGCTACCAGCCGCTGCTCAAGTTAGTCTAAGACTAGTATTCGAAGCGAACAAAGCGATAAAGTGTGTGAAGCTATACAGTGCGATTATACAAGTGACTGTGTGTTGTGTAAGGAAGAGTTTTCGAATTTCTACGCGCTTTGCTGTAATTGAAGTGAAGCTGAATAAAGCCTGCCTTCAACGGTTGTCCTCGCATTTTCTATTTAAACCGACCCCCACGCTCGTAACAACATTGTCAGTAAAAATACACTATAAATACAAGTGTTACTGTACAATTAATGAAACGGAGTCATTTACTTAAAATATTCGTTGAAACATCAATGAAATTCAATTAAAAGAGAATATTTAAACAAATATTTGTAATATACTCAAAATACGGCTGTTGATTTTTCCTACTGTAGATGTTAGTGTAACTACAAAGGTATTACGTAAGTTATTGGTACGTTTAGATGTTGTAGGGACAAACATATAATTTGAAAGATAGATTAGCACCGTTTACATGTACAGTTTTGGACCACGCATTAAGACCGCGTTTGCCGGTTCGATCTGTTGGTTTGGACTACGGGCATGCTGTGCTAATATATTGCGACTAAATTATGACCACGTTTTTGGAACGGCAGATCTTTCACATACTTGTGTTGTTTAAAAATGGAATCCCATGTTGTAGTTTTGTCAATAATTCTTTATTCACATTCGGTATACCGAGGTGTCTAAACAGCTCAATTAGCTGGACATAGGCTTTATTACGCATATTTCTATTTACATACTCAGCGCTTTTTACTTTCCATAAACATGGGTGTTGGCGGTACAAATTTATGAACTGTATAATGGCCTTCGATGCGCGCGCGCCTAATGTCTGATCGAACTGTCGTTCCCGTCGCGTCGCTAACATTACACGTACGTTCCAAACTGACAGTTTTGGACTGGCGCATGCTACATCCTTCGCTCCAATCCTCTACGTGTAAACGCAGCTATTATGTATCTGCTACAAAAAAAAATATATTTACGTTACTACAACTTAGTATATTTCGTAAAAGTATATCTGTCTAAATGTCTCTAGCTAGTAAGAATATTATTTATTTTGAAATCGTCTAAAGTTTACACAAATTTTGAAAGATGTTAATTATATTGTAGTGATTAATTTTGATATAATATAATCGGGAGGAAGTCGTTCCGTTTTGTATATTACTTCACAAAATATTTTTGTACATCGTTGAAAAAGCAAAAAGCTTTGAGATGTCATACTCCGGCCGTCTTGTATTCATCGAAAATCAAGCAGAATTAGATAATTTAGCTTGATTTTCCGCGGAACTTGGATTGAAATTTATATTCGTATATTTTATGGTACCAAATATATTTAGAACAACAAAATTACTCCAAGAAATATTGAAATAAGAGAGAATGTTTTAAAAAAGTGTTTTAAATGTTTTATTTACTATCTTGTGTCTAGTTGAAACATTTTATGTCTCTATTTTCATTTACTAATTAAAATGTTAAAAGTGTTTTTAATACTGTGTTTTCATAAAAACGATCAAAAATCTACCTTTTTCTTTTGCATAAAACTTCTGTTCGTTATCTCTAACAGTATAAAGAGTCTAACGAGTATTATGAATATTTATACAAGGCCAATTTGAATTCGTACTCAGTTCCACTCAGTGCCACTTATCATAGGAAACGCTTTAATTTAATGCATGGTAAACGTACGATATCTTTGAGTTTAATGACTGTTGGAAACCTCAAAAATGGTATAATGTATATGCAACCGTAATCTCCTTTATCGACTGTACGAAGTGGCGGTCATCAGAAGCAAAAATTCAGATTCCCGTAATCTAACAAAGTAGTTAGCTTATTGCCATCAATTGGATACTTTCCTCTTATTTCATAGTGTTAATTGCAAATTTTAAGATCAATTTTTAGCTTAAAAAAACTATAATAATATAATATCCAGCTATCCAGCAACTTCAAAAAAGGTTTGTTCATAAATAACACACTAGTTGCATACATTTAGTAAATCATGGTTCATTCCTTAATGCTGTTATAAAATAACCCTATGGAGTGAACAGCCCTTTCAGCTTGCAGTGATAGAAATACTAAAATGTTTCCGACAGCACTTTAATCTCGGAGACATAAAGCAAAAGCCTCGAACATTTAAATTTCCAGACCAGCAACTATAAATTACGGTTAGACCAATGGCACTGCGATGCATTCGTAGTTCGGTTCGGTATTTTTCAGAGAACACTGATTACACAACCGGCAACCGCAGAATAACTTCGATTCTAGAACTTCGTCAAACTTCATGCTAAAAGGGATTTATTTTGATCAACATGATACATCTGGTTGTTTTGACTTGTAACTTTGAAATGAATATACCTAAAATAATTGAATGAGCGTATAAGTATTTAGTAGGCTTACTATTCAAACCGATTAAGATAGTAAAAATTTAATCGGTTTAGGCGGGATTTTATCGATATACTCCAGATAGTTTTTGATTTGAAATCTGATGTAATGAAGTTGATTCTTAGCTGGCTAGTTCTTAGCTTGCTACATACCAATGTAACCCACTAAACATACCATAATTTTGCAGCATCCTTAGAAGGTATTGTGAAACTCGAACGACTAAAATTTGTTGCACCGAAACTGGTACAGAGAATATTTATGACGAATAAAGACATTATCTATGCTTATAAATTGTAAAAAGTTACTATTCAGAATAGAGCTTGAACACGACACAGTTCCATGTTAGGGGAATATTTTACCTAAGGGACTATTTGAACCATCTTTCTATTACTTAATTGCAAACAACCATTTTTGGGTAAGCCATGACTACGTTAATGTCTCTCTGACCTTAAATACTACATAGGCAATTGAATCGTTAAAAATTACCTACCTATTAAAACCAAAATAAATTTATAAAAAATCCGTAATATTAAGATTCTAATTTCTAAGCAATTTCAAATTGTGTTCCAAATACTAAGTATCACCAACAATGCCATAATTGTTTCGACAAGGTGGCCGATTTTGCTTTAGTCTGTAAGTCAGTTCCCCTTTAACGTTCCTTAACTGATATCCACTAAACTTGGTATACATGTTTTTTGGTTTAAAATATAAATTTGGTGAGAGCTTTTTTGATAGGAAAAAAATGGGGCGAAAAGGGGAGAAATTTTGCTGTCGCG
Source organism: Eilema caniola (assembly GCA_949126895.1). Taxonomy (NCBI): domain Eukaryota; kingdom Metazoa; phylum Arthropoda; class Insecta; order Lepidoptera; family Erebidae; genus Eilema; species Eilema caniola. The sequence goes on from OX421475.1 coordinate 22,030,224, forward strand.
TCATTTATGAACGGATCTTGATGATTTTGGCTGAAACATTGAAGACATGTTTCCTCACAGGTTGTTGTGAACATTGTCAAAGTAAAACCGATGTGAATAAGCGGGGAAGTTTGCTGTACAGTATGGTCATTATTTTTTTGCGAAACATTCAGGGCTGTCTTAAAGTTTTCAGGGTACCAGATTTGATTAAGGGTACTTACAAGAAAAATGTGGCAAAGAGTGCTCGTGAAGTCTTCCGTTCACAGAACTAATAGCAATAAAACCTATTTATCTGTTAGATGAAGACAAACAAGACATCAAATTTCTAAACGACTTACTCTAAAGCTTACACTTCAAACTTAAACAAAACTATATATTACCCCATTGTGCTCGTGAAGAATGTTGATAAAAAAACTTGCTCCGAAAGGAACTTCAATTCACTCGTGATAGCAAGAATTTATTTGATCAAAACCTTTGAGCGAGAACGAGACGGTGAAAAATAGTTTGTTATATTTGAGAGCTTATGCCAGTATGAGTTAGTTAAGAGTCTATTTATTTCTCTAAAAAGGACCTGTGTATCGTAAATATTTTAGATTAGCTCTTATTTAATTCTGAGTGGTTGTATTAACAATAGGATGCTGTGTCAAATTAAATTAGATTTGTCTATTACATAGTCTACTCCATGGCTAGTTGATCACGCCTGGCAAGCAAAGGCTACCTCTTGAACTAAAAAAAAACTAAACTGAAAGAATGTTGATGAATCTACCACATATTCGGTCACATACAAATCGTATACCCGTACTTTTCTATTTAAATATATACTTACGAAAATTACTCTCGATATTTATACCCTACAGTACACCAATCCCATTTTCACAAATTCCTAGAACTATCTATTCCAGTAAAGGATATCTTAAATGACATTCAATTTTTAGAACCAATCATGCCTAATGACAGATAGTCATTAAATATAATGTCACCTACAAACCTTCTACCCTTTTCAACTCGTTTAACGACAGCATTTTTTCTCGATGCCTATATCAGTTTCTTGCTCCTAGTAAAAGGTAAACATTATTTAAATCTCTGCTTAAATTATTAAGAGGTAAAGTTTTTTGTGATTGTAAGGGACTTGCCATTTACATTAGATCTACTGAACCGATTTTAAAAATTCTTCTACCAATGTAAAGCCACATAACCAAACACGAGAAGCGAGGAAAGATTCCCTTCCACGCAAGCCGGAGCCGCGGGCAACAGTTAGTATGGTATATTATGAATTGAGTGAACGACTCGATCACGAAGTTTCTATTTTAGTTGATGTTAATTGGTTGTCATTGTCGATGAAATCAACTATTATTCAACAAACTCATTTGTTTTAGTTTATTTAATTTTTTGTTTTATATGAGTGAGATATTTCCTTTCTTCTCATGGAAATTACTCGAAATAAAAATATTCTTCTGGCTGACTTCTCCAGTCCTCCCTGAAATTGATAAATAAGCGTTTTATATTAACAAAAAAATCGTAGGGAATCGAGACGGGGGGATGGCAATTTAACAATTTTTGTTGACCAATATTGTTAATCATCGATTTCATTATTGACTGCTCATTTGCTGATATAATTGTTTATCTTTGTTATGTGAGTATCTCCAAAACAAGGTCAGCATTACCCTCATTATCAAAGCTCAAGATACTGCGTCATGTCTTATTACCCGACTAGTATATATATAATAGGATAATGATAACAGCCGATGTATGTAGACATAGTGCTTTAGATACTGACAACCATTTTGTTGAATAAGGTGTTAATCAGTTCAGTATTATTTATAACTAGCTTACTAACTTCATACGCATGGAATAAGTTAGACTTTCATACAAACTACCATCCACTGGTTTAACACCATGCATTTTGCGTGGCGTGACAGCCTCCGTGGCGTGGCGGTAGTGAACGCGGCCGTTAAGCAGGAGGCGCGGGTTCGATCCCCGCTCTGCGCAAATATTTGTATGCATGAATATGTATATTTGCATTGGTCTGGGTGTTTATATATAATATGTACGTATTTACAATAAAAAAATATCTAAGTATGTTTATCCGCATTCTTTGCTGGGTTAGATAGCGTTGTGTGAAATGTTGTGGAATATTTATTTATTTATTTATTAAAAATTTCAAGTTTACCTACTATATGATGCTTTCATACAAACTTCCAACCCTCGTTTTACCCCTTAGAGGTGGAGTTTCGTACTACTATGCAATAAAAGTACTTCCTCAGATGTTAGCCTCAATTTTGACTAGGTATTCCGTAATCACTATTTCTTAAATGTTTCTTAGAACACCGATTATTAGTTACTGAATGTTACCCGCGGCTTCACCCGCGTGTTACTTTGTTCCCATTCCGGCTACCCATAGGAACCTATTCTTTGGTTAACTCACTTGTTAGTCGAAACTGTAATCTACACATGTGCGAAATTTCAGCCTCATCCATTCAGCCGTTGGAGTGTGATTTATTAACAACGACTCAAATATCTTCAAGAACTTTCATGTTAATATTATTAGTAGCAAGTAAGATACAAGGATAGATTAAATTGACATGTAAAGGATGTTTGTAAATTGGTTCCACCAATTTTCTATAAACATGCCAAGGTGAAAATATATCTTTAAGGACTACCATTTCCTACGTGTCATGCTCACAAGCTCAATTTTAACAAATCGGCTGTCTGGTTCAGATCGCAAAATATTTTCGCGTGAAGTAGTGCATATCCTTAAAATGAAGGTACTTGACAGAAAACTGTTTTTAGGTTGGTAAAATGTTGGGTTTTAAAAAGTTGTTGGCGTTTAAATAACATTATTACATACCAGGATAAGATCATTTGGTTTTTTGTTTCTTAGATCTCACTAGATCTGGTGTCAACATTTAGGAAAATATTTTGTAATGATCTCTTCTTAATAATATAATTATTCATACAAGGAGAATCATTGTTTCTAATACTATAGTTTATATTTAATTTTAATATTATTATTATTATTTCTTGCATGTTATTATATTTTATATTGTTATTTTGGCTTTGAGATAGTCTCAAAATCGAAAATAAATATAGGTCTATTTGCGTAAACATCTATTACCTCTGTATTTATCAAAACGGCAATGTTTATATCTGTACACGTTATTATTTTTTGATTCTTCGAGTATATAAAACACTAATAAAAACATATACTAAAAGAAGGTAGTATATATAAAGGAACCCATATTGTACAGAATCTCTGTTTTGGATACCAACCACTTACCGCCCAACGAGATTCATATAAAAACCTCTTTTGAAGAGCGATGATAACAAAGTTATTTGAACGCGTCGCAGCGTCTTGAGCGTTGGCGCGATATAGCCACTTGACAGAGAACCTATTCAACGTGTTACTTTGAACTCTTCAGAGAGTAAATCGCTCCTCGATTGCAATTTGCACTGTAGTGACATAATATTACTGACGAGTATTCGATTACTGAGGTGAATTGTATATAGTTGGTTTCGACCTATAAGATGTCAATAGGATGCCTATTGACGGCTTAGAGGTCTAAACCAACTTTACTTGCTTGCTGGTACCCCTGCCGATAAAAGCAGGCATCTAATATGCATCTAATAGGTATCTATCATTGGAAATAAGCCGATTATAAAATGGGGAATAAACCCCGAGTTATAAAGTGAAATCTTCAGATGTAATCGGAATTGTGGCTGAGAACGTCAGCTAGCATAGAGGTATGATTTCAAATTGTGTAGCAGGCAGTAGTGCTGTCGTAGCACTATTGGTCCCCATTTAATCTCTATGAGTTTATATTCCGAGTTACGTAGCCATGTTGCTACACCACTACTGTGTAGCACTGCTGCGTAGCACTGCTGTGTCCTAATGAATAAACAACAGCACATCACCACGAATAGCGCAATAATGCTGCCCTACGGAATTATGATGACAGGCAGCACTGCTGCGCAGCACCACAGTAGCAGCACTGCTACGTGCTGTAGAATTCAGAATCATTCCTTTACTTTCCTGACACTATAGTACGGCCGTTAGAAACAGTCGCTCGGCTAACACGTCGCATCACTCATCACTATGGCTACCTAGGAACATTAAATATGAATGAGGTTTATTATATAAAAAACGAGTTAACATGACGCTTCAGATGATAATGTTTTTAAACTCAGTCTAGTTAGTAGTAGGTTTCTATTGATTAATTACAGCTTAAGATGAGGTCGTCTAAATTCATAAAAATTACAAAACATTGTTAGTTTCATTCCAAATTACTGTGTGAAATAAGTGAAATAAGATGCTAAGAATTCTCCCATAGATAGTAGAAAGAGAAATTATTTAAGTTGAATGTAAACAAACGTACAAAAATATTTTTGTTTACATTTTTATCAATCTATTCTACAATCGCGCCATAAATGAACCGCTCCAAAACTGGGTCGACCCTTAGAACAGTACTTGACCCAAATCTAAACTATCTATTTGTCAATAATTTTTGATTAGAAAAGTCTGACGTGTTCGTTGGTCTACAAACTTGTATCGTGGCAAAACTTGGTCAATAGCATCGATTTTCCGCAAAACGTCTCCGTTTGGCCAATATTGTGTGAAAATGTATACGATTCTGTAATCTTGTCCATATAAAAGTGTAGATTATTAAAAACTCGTCATGATATCTACCAAACAATTTTTGTTTTCTTCTTCTTTTCGTGTGGTTAGTGGCCATCCTTGGACAGAGTTGTTCAGGTCGCCCATATTGGCCTCCGTCTTGACTTAACGACTGTTAACAACCAGGACCGACTTTCAACGTGTCCTCAGAAACACGGAAGCGCTCAGATGTAACATCGCCAAAAGATCACCCATCCCAATGGCAACCTATGCCTAGGTAACTTAACCCTCAGTAACCCTCACTCAAAACAGTGAGCGCACCTTGCCACGAGCGGTATATATATATTTTTTAAATATAATGCGCTAGTAAAACCAACATAACCAAAGCTAGCCGTTGTAACAATACTAACTAATTTTGTAAAATAATCACCTGGTCAAGTATTTCTACTCAACACTGAAGCTCATGGTTACATAAGAAATTCTCACTGCTAAATTTGTCCACTTTGCCAAAATGATCATCCATTTACCGGTTGCATTTTGCTGCCGTATTCTCGCAGGAATTCCCACCTTTGTGACATCGAACTCAAACCTGACGGTATTCGGCATTTAACGTATACGACGGCTATTCTAACATGTGCAGTCTGCTGAGTCTTGCCTACTAGACCATGCAATCTCTTTGACTTTATCTTCCATTAATTGGCTGTGAAAAGGAAATATTCTGCATCTGAAATTACTTTGACGAGAAAAATTAGCTTCGGATGTGTTCAGAATATTAAGCGTTTTAATTAAGACAGACTATTTATTGCTTTGTGCATGGCTGTATCCTCCTTTGTAATTTTCTTGAACGTTGTTTTATGTTTTATTAATGTATTCAGCTATTAGTTTTTAATTTATTAAGAAATGTATTAATTTAGTAAGAGGACAGATGTTGTTTTTTTTTTTTTCGGAAACTGGTTGAAAAGTCTTGACGTCTCTATCCCGCATTTATACTCTTAAATATTTTCTTACAAGCCATTATCCCCTTATAACTATTCAACATACTCTTTTAAAATACCATTTTTGAATCTTGAAGCACTTTCTATTACTTGACGCCAAAATAGGTTTGTGTCCGATTGCAACCGAGGCTTTCACCTCCGAGCTCGAGTTCCGCTTCTCCAACTGTAGATTTGGCTTATATGGCTTACTTGTCTCGTTCATCTATCAGGAGGTGTATCGACTAGCAGGTGAAGTTGACTGATAGACCCTCAAGGTTTTATTAGGGTCCATCTCGTAGCTCCCAATTACGATGGCAATATTTTTCTAGTCAAAAATACGAGTGATGGCAGTGTTAATTTATCTATTTCATTAAAGAGTAACATTATCGTAAAACTGCTTTCATATAGAAGTTTTTACGAGCTTTTGATTTCCAGGATATCGTTGGTAACGTTATCTGGAAATTAAAAACCTGTAAATTTTATTGCGGAACATCAACATTGTTTAAGTATCTGCACCAGCAGGTTTTGTAATTTAAACAAGAATGCGAAATACTGTTCTCTTAATGAATATTGACTTTAATTAACTTTATACTGCAATTCATAATTCAGTTGATTTTTGAGCGAAATGAAGCCACCATCTCTGTTTATTTCTTTTCTCAGATTTATTTAGATTTTGATTTATTATTATTAGCAACTATGATTGTTTTAGTCCCTTATTATTGAGAGAGAGACGATATTCTTAGCAATCCATGGATTCTCCGTGCGGGTGCCGGGTCCATCGCGTTGCTGAGTTGGGAACTCGGGACAGTGCCTGGGACTTGCGACCCAAGTGTAGGTTTAGAAGGGGCCCCTTTTGTTGATGTACATCAACACTCACCTTCACTACCCAAGTTCCCCTCCCTGTCTAACCAAATTTGATACGAACCTACTAGTGCCGCTTTAGACATTCGTCCTAGTAATGAGCTTATTGTAGCTCTCGATAGGCCTAGATCTTTAAGTAGGTTATAGAGAGATTTAGCTGGTATACCTCTCGCTCCCACTTCTACTGTATACAAATTAACCACGTAACCGTTTTTAATTAATTCGTTTGTGAGATCATAGTATTTATTTTTCTTAAGTGTGTGGTCCTTCGGTATATTTGTTTCCCACGGTACAGTAAGTTCCACAAGGACCACATATTTAGTCGTTTTCGAGTAGAGAAATATGTCCGGTCTAGATGACGAAACCCCAACATCCTCCGGAATTTTATAGTGCTTTTCATATGTGTCGATTAGGAGAGTCCAATCTGGGGTAGTATCTAAGATTGAATAAGGTTTGTTCCTGGATTTTATGGATGAACCTTCAGACACAAAGTTGATATGACGTCTGTTAGTAGTCAATCCTTTTTGGGCTCTAGCTACTGCCAGACTCATTGCTTCGCGTATGATGAAAAGCACCTTATCGTGGCGGCGTGAGTATTGGCCTCTATCAAGAAGCACCCTACATCCTACTAATATGTGCCTAGCCGTCCCTATTGCCTCACCACACGTATAACATTGTTTTTCTGTGGCCTTTCCCCCACCTTACCAGATTATTCTGGTCTGGAAGGGTCATGTGAAAGGCGTTAAGAAATTTTAATAGGGCCGGCCACCACTCATAGATCAAGGTGCGCCACTTTAAAGCCATCGGTATGCAGAACTCTCCCATTGTCAACCATTCGTTTTGGATTTCCAAATTCATCGTGTGCACTCGATATTTATCATTTTCGTCTTGCTTCAGAAAGGACCTAAGTATATCCTGGTCCCTTTTTGGCTCTCGTACTCCCAACCCCACTTTGTTCGACTGGGCTCCTATCATAAATCGTTTATGGAATATAAGTCTAGATTCAAGCTCGGACGCGTTATTAGGTATCTTTCGGGATACTACTTTCAATAGAGTACTTTCATTGGATTTTATTGAATGTTGTTGAATTAAGAGTAGCCCTAAATAGCAGAATAATAGCAATAGCATTTTAAAATTCTTCAGGCAAGATTTTTAAGGATCATAATACACATTTATGAAACGACCGGCTCCTTGCTAGGTCTACTATATCAGCCAAAAGTCAACCTTGCTGCTATGAGATCAAAGTGTATTAAATGTTAGACAACTATGTAACTAAAACAATAAGAAAATGGTAATGCCTCGATATCTGTAGAATAACAAAAGAAACAAAACATCATTGGGTCGAGATGTTGTAAAAATTAACAGCAAACCTGTTTTAGAATCTAAATGCGTTGTGGATCTAGAATCAAATTTGATTCTCTTAAGCTATCATTATCTTAGTATAAATAGGAATACAAATTTTCTTATCTCTGTACGCTCCAATAGCTATAAGGGAAATTTGGCACTGTAACTCTACTATTATACCTAGACCTATGGGCTTAAACTATACTATTATATTATTCTCCCATGTTCTACTTCATATAATAAAAACATGAACATAATATAAACTCACACCTATATCCCTGAAGGGGTAGGTAGAGGTGCTAGCACCCACATTCTCCAGTTATGTTTAGGTCCCAATGTTAAAGGTGGCGTGCCTATTGCCATTAACCGGCACTTATAAACCTGCGATAAATATACACATAACTTCGAAAAGCATCGAAAAGTCATTGGTGTGTGCCATGGTAAAACCTGGGATCGAACCGGAGACCTCATCCCAGCAGTCCATTACCCATACCACTAGGCTACCGCGGCTTAACATACATAACTAATAACAACAAAAAGCAAACTTCTATTCCTGGTAACTGACTTCAAATTGCATAAAGTCAAATCAGCTGCTATCTAGAGGACCTACAGCAAAACATTGATGCTTCCTCCTTTTTCTTTTTTGTATAACAATGGATAAAGCTTACTTTTGAACAGAAATATCCTTTTGTATTTTTATATCAAAAATGTTTGTGTATACAGCAAAACACGCCAATAGGTACAGGGTCAATACATTTACTAACATCTAACTTTCATTGTTCATGGGAGGTTTAACTAGAGCCACTTCATTTCTAATGTCTAAACTTTCTTCAACGTCATGTATGCAAATTTCATAGAGAATATTATAGAAAGTTTTTCATCTTAGACAAAGTTTGAGCTGCCAACTGTTGGCTTTTGCAAACTAAGTGGAACTCTTGGCGATGTCAACATGAACTTTGTTAGCAAAGCCTTTACAACCCTTGTATCAAGACTGCAGTACTGGTATTATGTAGAAAGTGCTAGACGGCTGCCTGTCGCATAACTTACTAATCTAGATTAGTAAGTTTTGTCACTGTACACACAGTAGAGGTTGTATGCTTTGCTTGCACAAAATAGTTTGGAACTGCCAGCACAAAAAAATTGAGAATTCTTTTTATACATTTAATTTCGGGTTAGGTTTCAAGTTCAGCTAAATTTAGCGTCTTAAGGATTCCCTAGCGTGTGATATCTTGTGTTATAAGAATAATGAGGGGTGCTTTGAGAATGTGGTTTTAAATGGTGCCATTATTACTCCTTTGAGCTGCAGCTCTTAGAGTCGTGTTACATTCCACATGGGAACTATTTTATAAAGCACTAAGTTCTCTTAATTTTTGTTAATTTTTTTGTTAATAAATGGAAAATTGTTATAATCTAGACAAAGATATTATCTGCCTTTAAAACACATACGAAATTTCCCATAAAAACTAGAAATAAAAGCGTTAGACGACAAATTTGATTTTTCTTCATAATTTTATATTATTAAGATGAACAATTTCAAGTTTCCAATTTTCAAGTTCATGGCCAACCTGAATATTCTAAAACCCTAAACGACTATAATAAGCTGTGCACACTATACGACAATAATTGTGTGTTTTAATGACAGAATACCAAGATTCGTCTTTGACTGAATTCATTTAATGGTTTTCAATGGAAATGTTTAATTCGCATTCAGTTCGCACAATTTAATTCGAGCGCTAGTAAACAAAAGAGTGAAGTGGCAAGGGCATTATTTAATTAAACTGCGTTTAATTATGCTTAATTCACTTTCTATATTTATCAATGATTTGTTTTTATATCTATTATGTTACTTTTTTGAAGTTCAGTGCAATATTTTATTACTATGCCACTTAAAGCAGAGATGACATTTGAAAGAAATACTGCGTTGAGAGATGATGATGATAATTATGATTTATCTACAATTTATATTAAAAGCGGCAAGCAGTTCCATTACCAGCATTCTCATTTATCAAAAAGTTCTTAATTTACTGGTTTCCTAGATCGTAGAACTAACATAACAGTGTAATAATACCGAAGACTTAAAGCAGTTTACTAGCCACAAATGACGAATTACAAGTCTAGTTTATCTATTTTCAACCATATCTTATATGCAATAAGACAAATTATTCTATATCACTTTAGTAAACTAGAAGGGGATATATTAAATTTTATATCACCGACATCTGTTACAGTAACAATAAATTAAAATGAGTTTCGGGGAATTACTTTTGTGGTGGATTCAAATTCTCTTGAAGCTGTACAAACTAATGTATGAAATGTGAATATCCACTTGACACAAGAAAACAAGACAAGTAGTAAATGACAAAACATAAGGAAAAACACAGATCAAACAACTGAAAACCACTCGACTATCTTCGCTTGCTGCTCGGCTAAAGGAATTCAAAATAGTTGAGTTGGAGTCAAATGGATATTAAATCAAGATTGATTTAATATCCATTCGAAAAAATGTTATCAGAATTCAGTTTGATATGCAATAATGATATAGAATTAACGCGATTATGGTCGCGTCTCATATCATTAACAAAGCCAGTCACGTGTTTTCAAACGGAAAAAAATCATTCAATTAAGTCCTACAAAAATATTATCAACATTGAATTTGAGCGTATGCTAAATGGGTAACCTACATTCCAGTAGTAAGCTACTTTGTGCTTAAACCCAGAGATTTTTATAGAAAATCCTAAAGTTAATTCGTTCGTTGAGTACACTTAACTATCGCATAGTTTTTAAATGTAAGAGTAACCACATTTTAAATAAAAAAGAGCGCTGAAATCGTCTACAGTTTATTTTATGAAATGTTTGTAATCTTGTTAAGTACTATTATTTTTATTTTTGAATTAGATTTTGACTTTTTATTATTTACTTAAAGAGAAAGTACCACTTTGCTGCAGATAGAGGAACCTTTTTACTGTACCTGCATCTGTGTCGAGACCTTAGGTCTTTTTATGAGTTGGTCGAAACGCTTGGCTATTAGTCGATGGTATGAGTTGATGGTGATGATTATTAGAACTAAAATCATTACAATCAGAATATTTTCCACGTTTTTATGGTGTTTTAATAGAGTTTTGCAATAGAATTTCTAATATTTCTGCACTGTTAGAAGCATTGTTTATCAAAATATTTGTTTCAGACGAACATTTTACCAACTTGAACTTAAAATATAAATCATACTAAATTAAATTTAAAACTAGAAACTAAAACAAGCTAAACTAAGTAACCGGAAATATTCCGGTTATTTAAACCGGAATATTTACATACATAATGCGTCGTGAAATTCCTCCGCATCATCACCAACTAATTTTTAATTTAGATTTTATTTTTCGTCATGTTACTCGATATCCTTGCCGATTGTGTATAGATTTGAATGGTGTTATTATTGGTAAGAGTTGGGCTATATTAAATTTTGAGGAAAAATTACACCGCTAAGGGTGTAAAATTAGAGGAGAAATTCTGTTATTTGATATATATTGCACAATTCTTTGCTGACTATGTATCAATTTAAATGATTATTTAAATAAGCCTACCTTGAGAGTTTATCATTAACATTCTGTTGTGAAAAAACTACAGCCTAAAGAGGTAAAAGATGGTTATAAACAGAACATTCAAAAAATTATTACAAATACTTTGTAATAATTTTTTCTCAAACATGCAATGAAATATTGACATTACGTTCCTCTTAATAGGCTGTGAAGTATGACGTTTCAGGCGTGGCTAGGACCAGAGGCCGGTAATGGAATTACATACAAACCTTGCAGGCCTAAGGCCGGAATAGTCCTCTTTTTTAATTTCGATTCCACATAATTTTTGGCAAAGGCATCGACACTCTGCTACTATGCGTATTTAAAATAAAACAATAAACGACTTGGTATGTAGTTAGAGCAGTTTTATTTACATAAAAAATCCACATTAACATAACTATTATTAATTGTTTTTTTAACTATACACATAAACATTGAAATATTAATATTTAATTTAGTTGCAACAAATTGACATTTATAACAATGACTCGTGTCACTGTTCGTTCAGAAACGTGCTTGTATACTTTGTTGTTTACTGTTAAAATCAAGCTAAAATAGACGAAACAGTACTATACACGTGAGTTTTAGTTTTATCTTGTTTCCTTTTAATGTGTTTAAATCTTTAATTTTTTTGTTGTTTATTTCATTGCCTGTTTGAGAAAAGCACTATACATACCTCGGCGGGAAATATTGAGTTGCCTGACTCAGACCTATCCGTCTATATGTCTTCGGCCGGCAACCCCTTTCTTCCCGGCCTCTGTAGTAATGTACTATTTTAAGATAGTTTCTATAGTGACACAGAAGTGAGGAAAGCGTACTACAAAAGACTTCGAATGTTCGTAGGAAAATAAAGGAATGTGACTGGACTGATAGTTATATGTACGAAAAAACAACTTTGATAGATAATAGATTGTATATCCGACACTATGACAATCTTGTACATTTTCATTAATCGATTTTCTAAAGAATCCAAGAGATAACATTTCTAAAAGTTAAATATTTTAATGACCCGACCCTCATATATAGTAGTTATATACTCTAAAGCTTTTCATGCCTTTAATACTTTCATATTTTAAAAGTTCACAATGAAACCATTAAACATGTCGGTAACGTACTCATAATAATTTGTCAGACACGAGAATTGCACTCACCGTTTGTGCGTTTTATGACGAAAATTATGTATCTTTTAATGCGAGTACTGTTGTGGTTTTGGCTTTATTTTATCATATTTTAAATTAATAGCCTCGCTTACCGGAGCTGAATATTCATTTTATGAAGTGGAAAACGCACCAGATTCAGTTATAATATTAATCCAAACACAATAGAATCCTCGCATATCACATCATTGTTTTTACAAAAAAAAAATGATTTGTGGCAGATAAAGTCGGTACTAATTCGCATTATATACGAGGAAGAATTTTTCTATGATAATAATATACTGCTAATGTGATGAAGAGTATGTTTCAGTAAAAAGTATTTGAACTTAAAATATAAATAAGGATGCATTTAGAAAATAAATGAACATTTAAAACACACACTCCATACTGTGGAGTACTACTTCATTACCAATAAAAGAAATTATAGTAGTTGTATAAACGTTTTAGAATTATTTAAATCGTTCATAACTTTATGCAAAGTATTTTAAATATAAAAAGTGAAACATTCATAAAACTTAAAGTGCATGAAGCAACAAATTTAAAATGTTATAAAATTCAAATGCATTTTACATTACTTATCAACTTTGTTTCTACATTTTATTAGTGTTCTGGGGTTTATGATACTTCTGACTTTTATGACTATAGTAAACTGATTACGTATCTATCATCCTCCTTACAGGGATTTCCCAAGAGCGTGTGATGTACTGTACACTTTAGAGTCAGAGGCCCGTTTTTTGGTTATGATTGGTATGTCGACTTTTCTGGGAGCAAATGCTGTTTGAGGTCCCAACCCTTAGACGAAAACGAAACGAGAACTAGCGAAACCTAGCTTCTTGTTTAGCAAATGCACCGAATAGCAGGTGGGGCTGGTTTAGGCCTAAAGGAGGTACGACATCGGTAAAGTCCTCTACAGCCGTACGTACATACGTTACGTCTCTACGTAACATATAGTGTACAGCATTAACTCTTAATTCATGTGATTTTATGGATTAAATTCCAAAATCTTTCATAGTCCAGGTCATTTGCGAATGTGCAAAGATTGAGATTAGAGAAGAGGTAGCGTTAGCACATGCTAGATAAACTAGAATAAATAAGACTGTTTATACTGTTGATCAATGGCACTTGGTGAAACTTGCTACATAAATATATTGAGTAAGACACTTGTACTTTTTCACAGTTGATTTCAAAGTATGAATAAAATAAATAAGGTTCTCAAATACATTCATTGGATACCCCTGTCACGAAGTCTACCTTTGGAAGTCGGCCATATTGAATTAAGGATAATATCACTTACCAACCAAACGTGTATGCAATACTCAAGCTTAATAATTAATAGAGACAACTTGTTTAAAATTCAGTTAAGAGTTATAGTTGTCAAAAATGTATTTTTAATTTCAACTATAGTCTACATTTTAGTTAAATTATATACTGAAATAGTTTTTATGTTAATAAAAGTATTTAAGAATAGTTGGTCGCTAGAACAAGAATCTGTCCTGAAGATTAAATTCTTGGTATTCGCATTCCCTTGGGCTGCTAAGCTCCATTGCTATAGCAAGAAAATTGTTAAGGGTGTATTAACTTGGAACTTGCTAGTTGATTAAATTACGCTTGAATAAGAAATTTATTTTTACCTTTGTATAATGACAGCTCTTTTATTGTTTTATTTCTGGAAAATGTGAATCGCTTCTCACAGCAAACTTCTTACACCATGGTATGAATTAGAGGTCTTTTTGAATGAGTTGTTTCGCATATGGCTGAAGTGGTGCAAATGGCCTCAGATATCTCTTGGTATAGATTTATTCGAATCAGATTATCATACATCTGATTACAATTCGTATCAAAAATGTATAGGTAGGAATTCCACCAGTATGCTGAGCTGTGCGGCACTACAATGCACAATGTGCGTCACAAATATTTGTTCTGGTCGACTCACTCAAGCAAACAATAACAATTTGTTTTAAAAACAAATATACGCATATCTGTATACTTTATTGGAAGCATTTATACAGGCAGTGGACTCGTTTCGACGGGTAGAAACTGAACATTCTGTTCAGTGAACATTTTTGTACACAAGTGTGCTTAACTATGCGCTTACAAAAATTACGTACAGCCTTACCAGTGGAGACGGAATGAAAATGCACTATCAGCTTAGCACGTGCACTACTGGTGTCTTGCAAAAAATATTTGTAAGCACATGTGCTACACACTATTTTGGTGGAATCCTACCTTTAGGTTCACAATTATTTAATACTGCATTCTATCATCGCACCACTCGCCATAGGCAGGGAATTCATCCTCACAAACTGCGACCGGAAATGGTGCGCACCGTGCGTTTTGAAAGGAACTTCATCCCACGCACGCTCAGGTTGTGGGATGAACTTCCTGCCGTGGTTTTCCCAAGCGACTACAATATGGGGTTCTTCAAGAAGGGTATTAGAAGGTATCTACAGGGTCGGTAGCACGATTGTGATGCCCCTGGTGTTGCAAACGTTCATAGGCCACGGTAACCACTTCCCATCAGGTGGGCCGTGTGCTTGTCTACCACCTAAGTGGCATAAAAAAAAAAAAAAAAAAACACTACCAACTTTATTTTACAATTTGAAATTAATTTTAGTGTAAATTGATATTCTACCGTTACACAGTCTAAAGAAAGCAATTTTAATAAAACGGCATTGTAGTAAGATTTTGTTCTTTCGTAAACAGGTCAAACTATCGCGAAAGTCTAAAAACTTGATACTAAATTAAGTTACCAAGAGAAATTTGACAATAAACACATTCTATTTATTTTGATAGCAAAACCGACGCATATTTATAAAGATTCGCTTGAAATTGCAAATAGATTGGAAGACCCACACAGATTGGAGTTCGACCGGAATAACAGAGGTGTATATCCAATGGTGCGTAAAATTGAAACCGAAATATTATCAAAGACCTGGGTTTCGTATGAATTCATTTATAGAAATGATCTCTATATATTTGGTTATGAGTAACGCTAAGTTGCTTTTTATCTTTTATTTTCGTAGTCCGCAATGCTCTAAAATATGTATATGACTGCATAATTGGTTTGACATACGTTTTGAATAATAACAAACACTTAATCGACTAAAACTACTTTTTAGTAAGACAAAAACCTTCAAAAGTACTTTCGAACGTTGGTTCTGATTAGTTTCTAATACCTTAGCACTATTACAAGAGAGTTGACTGAACTGGCAAAAACTGGCAACCTATCTGCATAGTTCACACTCGACCACGTTCACGACACACAACACATACAGAATCGCTTCAGCTTTTGGATAAAGAGATATATGGTTTTTTAGACTGTGAGTAGACAAATCACTGGATTAGACTCTTGGCGGTTGAAATTCTCTCGAGATTAATCATGATAAATATTCCGTGTATAACAGTAGTAGTTTTTTGAATGCCTATATTAATTCACGGGCGCATCATTATGACTTTGCCTCTCCATGGTATCTTAAAGAAGAAGTCTCAGGAATGACGATTACCATGGCAGACGATACTACAATGGTAAACCTCAGTTCAGCTTCATGAGACACTTATACGACAGTTCTAGAATTAAACATAGAACACCACGCCGAAATTGAATAAGCTAAGAACAAACTTTAAAATTGCAATAAAGGAAACTTTCTTATTTCCCAAAAAAGGAAATCACAGTAACACGCTTCTCAAGGATGAAAGACATTTACGGCCAGCAATAATAGAAGTCGTTCTCCTTTTAAAAGGCTATAATATTATATTGGATGATATTAAGCGAATTCATTTTCATATTTCTCGCGTATATTAGTCATAAGCTCTTTATTGTGTTAGGTGTGCCTTGCCCTAATTATAAGATCTTATATCTTACAAATCTTACATTTCTAAGTGTTCGTTTTCCAATTAGAAATGTAAGTACGCATTTGTTGATGAAATGAATTATGCTTTTTTTTAAAGTCAAGCATGAAATAAAAATTTAACACAAGAGATTACATTATTATATGGGTTTATATGGGGATCATATGGGTTATAGATATGAATTCTACTATTAGGGGTTAAAGTATGAAATTGCCGATTTGACTGACAAATTGAAATTCGTTTTTTTTTTATTTAAAGTATTTATTTAATCAAAATAATTACCATTATTATCTATACATTGCTGCCATCTAGTAGGAAGGTCATTTATGCCTTTGCGATAGAACTCTGGTGATCTAGATTCGACAAACTGTGTGAAAGCATTTTGTACTGCCTCCTGAGAAGAAAACTTTTTATCACATAGAAAATTGTCCAAATCACGAAAAAAATGGTAGTCTGTTGGAGCAAGGTCTGGCGAATACGGAGGGTGACGGATAGTTTCTAATTGCAGTTCCTGTAGAGTTAAAACGGTTTCTCGTGCTGTATGAGGTCTCGCGTTATCATGGAGCAATAATGGTGTAGATCGATTCATGAGTCGGGGCTGTTTCACTGCTAGTTTTGCTATCATTGTTCGGAGTTCGGCACAGTAGACATCTGCCGTTATTGCTTGACCAGATCGTAGAAAGCTATAGTGAATAACACCATGCTGAGACCACCAAACAGTTACCATTACCTTTTTATTGGTAAGCTTTGCTTTAGGACACTGTTGTGGCGTTTCACCTGGGGTCAGCCATTGCATTTTGCGCTTACGGTTATCGTAAAGAATCCACTTTTCATCACATGTCACAATTCGATCCAATATTCCTTCATTTCTGTATCGATTCAACAAGGCAACACAAGTTTCAACACGCATTTCTTTCTGCAGATCAGTCAAATCATGAGGTACCCATTTTTCACATTTTTTTATTTTATTGATTTGACGCAAATGATTCAATATTGTTGGTAAGGTAACGTTAAACCATGCAGCTAATTCCTGGGTAGTTTGGCTCGGATCGGCTTCCACCATGTCTTTCAATTCATATTCACCTGTGTGGACGGCCTTCCTCGTGGTTCGTTCTTCAAATCAAAGTTTCCATTACGAAAGCGTTTAAACCAAAATCGCACGGTGCGTTCATTAGCAGTCCCCTCTCCAAACGCAACATTGATATTGCGAGCTGTTTCTGCCGCGTTAGTTCCGCGTCGGAACTCGTATTCAAAAATCACTCGAATTTTCGAAGTATCCATCTTTCTTGTCTAAGCTGAATAAAAAAAACAACTGAAAGTCGATAATCGAATGTTGCACATTTTTAAATGAAGAACTACATAGGTACCATGTGGAAAAAGTTTCACTCAAAAATCTCAAACCATGAAGGTTCTATGTCAATTCGAAGTACCTATTACAATGAAACGGCAATTTTATACTTTAACCCCTATTATTTAAGTAATGTTCAAACTAAGTTAGGTACTTCAGATTGTTTTTCAAACATAGTCTCGTATTGAGCTCAAATTTAATGTATGTTTGAACTGTTAGGCGAGTATTCATATTTAGATATAAAGGGTTGTGTTTTATAATTCAATTCTTCAGAAGGACCAAAGTAATTTAGAGCAAGTAATAATAATTTAGAGTAGCTTCTTCTTAACTAACTGTTTAACTTCGACCACCATATTATTATTTTGTGGTCATAATAATTTATAATATACGCAAAATAACTCTCTCATAAGAGATATTCTTTCTTTTATGGACCAAGGTACTTATAAAGAGATTACGTATCAAATGGAACTAATATTTGAATTCGGACAAATATCACTAGATATTATATTCTGATAAAAATATTCTAATAACATATTCTACACCTACATTAGTAAGAATTCTCTATAGAACTTGTCTATTATGTGACATTAATAAGCATTTCTTATTTCGTTATGAAGCAATAAGCTCTATTCATTGTAGTCGGCATATTCCTATTACATCATTTTCTACGTTCATATTAAATTTAATAGAGAATGCCCAACTTCTACTAAGCATCTACTGATTATTGGAAAGCCTACTAAGGGTTTTTCCTTCAGGGTTCGGGAATCAGATGGCAGTTGCTCCCGCAAGCACCAAGGTAAAAACATCAAAAGAGAAAGTAAGAAAGCGAATTTAGGCCTATAGTAGTTATGTAACATAGTATTAAATCTACTTTGGAAAAAAGTAGCCAAGTGCGAGTCGAACTCGAAGAGTTCCATAGCAACAAGTAACATAATATAAAAGTACTTATAGTTCGTTGTAACTTTGATTGAAGTTGATTGAATGGAAGGTAAAATGTAGGTTTACGCTTTATGTCGTAGGAAACCAAACCAATTTTCGGGGTATTGCAATTTTGAAGTTTACAAGGTTATGTACATAAAATATTTTTTTAGTTTTATCATTCTCTTATTTTAGAAGTTACAGGGAAGGGGGGAGTAAGGCAGGACATATTTCACCACTTTGGAAGCCTCTTGCGTAAACTATTCAGTTTAGAGAAAAATGATATTAGAAAACTCAATATCTTTTTAAAGACCAATCCATGGATGGATGGATTTAATAAAATGAAATTGAATTTCAGTTCTAAGTACCTCTAAAAATGTATTGTTGTTTTTCTATTTTTGTGTGTACTTACCAAATTCCAACAGCATAGTTCTTATAATTTCATTGATTGATTGGCGCATGTATCATAATGATTTATTATTTTCCCTGAATCTTAATTCCAAATAGAAATAGAAACAGTACGAATCAACACCGACTATTTCAATCCGACAATATTTTGTGGGTGTTGCTACTCACCTTAACATACTTTCAGCTTTCAGTATGCAAATAAAATGCCTTATAATCAGATAACTTTTTAAACGTAAAGTAATTACGTCATTACAAGCCCGAATGGCATGTCATTTGAGAATGCCATGCTTTTCATATAAGAATGAATTTATGGCCGTCATTATAAGAGTAATTTCATTTCACTTAAGTAGGGGCTTGCGTGGTGCTATTTTTGTAAAAGCTTAAACATTATGAAGAAGTTATATAATTGTTTTATTTTGTTATAAATTTAAGTAGAGCGTTTTACACGAAGTTAACAATTAATATTATATGAATTTGAGAATTAATTCCAATTACTAGAACGTTTGAGAAAAGAGGAAAATTCTGTAGTGAAATTAAAATATTTGTTTTATGTTACAAATAATGAAAAATCCATTAATGGTAGGTGTGTCTGTTTGTCCGTCTTTCACTTCTAAACCACTGAACTGATTTTAATGAAATTTGGTATAGGGGTAGATTAGACCTTGAGAGAGGACATAGCCTTTGTTTGGTCGCGATAACCGACATCCACGCGGGCGGATCCGCGGGAAAAAGCTAGTTGTATATAATTAAATTAACAATATAGCTCAGCCCGGTAACTTGCAATTCAGTGGGAGGCACTCCCATCGACATCAAGCCCCGGTTGGAATACCTGGGGCTCGTGCTGGACGGTCGATGGGACTTCGGACAGCACTTCCGAAGTCTGCGCCCCAAGTTGGTGCTCACGGCGAATGCCTTGGGCCGGTTGTTGCCCAACTTGAAGGGCCCAGAGGCCTCCTGCAGGAGACTCTACGCGGGTGTCGTGCGGTCCATGGCCCTATACGGGTGCCCCGTGTGGGCGGACACCCTGGAGGCCAGATTCGTGCCTCTGCTCCGTACAGCGCAGAGCACGATGGCCTCCAGGGCCATCAGGGGATACCGCACGATATCCTTCGAAGCGGCGAGTCTCCTGGCCGGATCGCCACCGTGGATCCTGGAAGCGAGGGCCCTTTCGGCACTATATCAGTTCCGAAAGGAGGCGCGGGAGCGGGGATTCGATCCCGAGCCCGAGGATATTCGGGCCGAGAAATCCCGGCTCCACCAGGTCATGGTGGCCGAGTGGGAGCGACGACTTGGGCAACCACGCGCAGGGCACGCCGTCATTGCGGCGGTAAGGCCCATCATGGGGGAGTGGCTAGAGAGGCCACACGGTAGCCTCTCGTACCGTCAGACGCAGATTATCACCGGGCACGGTAGCTTCGGGCGGTATCTGCATCTGATGGGTATTGAGCCAACGCCCGAGTGCCATCACTGCGACGCGAGCGTGGACTCGGGGCTGCACACGCTCCCCGAGTGCCCGGCGTTTGAGACGCCGAGGCGGGAGCTTATGGCGGCCCTGGGGGTGAGAGTGCTCACGCTCTCCGCCCTGCTCGCGGCGATGGTCCGCTGCGCGGATGCGTGGGCGGCCAGCGCCTCCTTCTGCGAGCAGGTCATGCTCGCGAAGGAGACAGCAGAGCGGGCGTGGCGCGATGAGCGAGAGAGGCTCGCTGACATCGCTGCACGCGCCCGAAGGCAGCTCGGGCGTCAGAGGGCGCAAACTGACCTCCGGCCCCCATGAGCGCGGGCCTGAGGGTGACGGGTGGAGCCGCCCGTCACCCTAGCAGAAGCAGGCCACGGCGGCGGCGCGCATCGTAGGACGATGCGCGCCTCCCCACACCGGGGTTGAGTCGGGGACCGCGTGGTCCCCCCCTTCCCGAGGGCCAGACCGAGAGGGATGGCCCTGGGTCAGCCGGGGTGCGAGGGATATGTCGCATGACAACCTCACCTTCGGCCTAGCACTACGACCCAGAGACGGCGTGCGGTTTAGTCGGTTCAAGTCCGCCGGCTCCGGAGGGGACGGTATCCGTGGGGATTTCCCGCACGTAAAAAAAAAAAGGTAACTTGCAATTAATAAAAAAAACAACAAATCCAATGTTGTTGTTTTTAGGGTTCCATAGCCTAATGGCTAAAAATGGAACCTGTATGGATTTATCATGTCTATCTGTCTGTCTGTCCGTCTGTCCGTATGTCTCTGCCACTTTTTACGAAATTATAAGAACTATGCTGTTGGAATTTGGTAAGTACACACAAAAATAGAAAAACAACAATACATTTTTAGAGGTACTTAGAACTGAAACTCAATTTCATTTTATTAAATCCATCCATCCATGGATGCCGGCCCCTGGAGGCGTGCCCTGCGCGTGGTTGCCCAAGTCGTCGCTCCCACTCGGCCACCATGACCTGGTGGAGCCGGGATTTCTCGGCCCGAATATCCTCGGGCTCGGGATCGAATCCCCGCTCCCGCGCCTCCTTTCGGAACTGATATAGTGCCGAAAGGGCCCTCGCTTCCAGGATCCACGGTGGCGATCCGGCCAGGAGACTCGCCGCTTCGAAGGATATCGTGCGGTATCCCCTGATGGCCCTGGAGGCCATCGTGCTCTGCGCCGTACGGAGCAGAGGCACGAATCTGGCCTCCAGGGTGTCCGCCCACACGGGGCACCCGTATAGGGCCATGGACCGCACGACACCCGCGTAGAGTCTCCTGCAGGAGGCCTCTGGGCCCTTCAAGTTGGGCAACAACCGGCCCAAGGCATTCGCCGTGAGCACCAACTTGGGGCGCAGACTTCGGAAGTGCTGTCCGAAGTCCCATCGACCGTCCAGCACGAGCCCCAGGTATTTCAACCGGGGCTTGATGTCGATGGGAGTGCCTCCCACTGAATTGCAAGTTACCGGGCTGAGCTATATTGTTAATTTAATTATATACAACTAGCTTTTTCCCGCGGATCCGCCCGCGTGGATGTCGGTTATCGCGACCAAACAAAGGCTATGTCCTCTCTCAAGGTCCAATCTACCCCTATACCAAATTTCATTAAAATCAGTTCAGTGGTTTAGAAGTGAAAGACGGACAAACAGACACACCTACCATTAATGGATTTTTCATTATTTGTAACATAAAACAAATATTTTAATTTCACTACAGAATTTTCCTCTTTTCTCAAACGTTCTAGTAATTGGAATTAATTCTCAAATTCATATAATATTAATTATTAAGTGTTAACTTCGTGTAAAACGCTCTACTTAAATTTATAACAAAATAAAACAATTATATAACTTCTTCATAATGTTTAAGCTTTTACAAAAATAGCACCACGCAAGCCCCTACTTAAGTGAAATGAAATTACTCTTATAATGACGGCCATAAATTCATTCTTATATGAAAAGCATGGCATTCTCAAATGACATGCCATTCGGGCTTGTAATGACGTAATTACTTTATGTTTAAAAAGTTATCTGATTATAAGGCATTTTATTTGCATACTGAAAGCTGAAAGTATGTTAAGGTGAGTAGCAACACCCACAAAATATTGTCGGATTGAAATAGTCGGTGTTGATTCGTACTGTTTCTATTTCTAGGTATTTGGAATTAAGATTCAGGGAAAATAATAAATCATTATGATACATGCGCCAATCACGCTTGCATTAATTTAGTTTATAAATTAATTAATTCTGAATATATATATATATATTCAGACACTATAGTCCACATACATAGGAAGTAACGATAGAACACAATAATAAAATAATGCCTGGATATATACCAGAAGATCCACTGACAGCACAAAAACTCTTCAGTGAGCTCTGGCTACGCTGCTCACCGCCGGGAACACAACACGAGGTTATTAGGGCCGCGGTATTCTGTAGGGCGGAGGTACTTCCCCAGTCGGACTGCTAATTTTTACGGAAATACCGTCGTGTCCTACCTTCTCAATTGATATAGATGGTTATAAATTTACAATGCTTGTAATCTTTTTTCTAACTTAAGTAACTTTCCTTGCAGCATTAAGAATGAAACGTAACTTTCGTGCTACCTTCTCAACAACCCATAGGTCATTACTTTGGAAGGTTACTTCTATCGCTGGAACAGAAGTTTTCAAACTTGTCTGTTAAGGTCTTGAAATCCCTCTGAAAATATTAACTATATTGTCACCTGTTGAGTGAGTCAAACTTGATATCGTTATTTTCGAGCGACCGTCCATCCGATTTCTATGTCAAATGTGCTCCATTAACATTACTGGGCGACATGTTAACCAATTACAGCTGTCATTTAAGTAAGACACTGGTAAGATGATTAAATTGATACTAACTGAGGTTTCTCGCTAGCTGAGGGCTGGAAGTCTATCTAGAAGTAATTTTAAAGGCTCCAAGTACAATGATTACGTTATTGTAATTATTTGAATCCCTATTCCTAACTTATAGATTGATTTTTTTAGAATACTGAAACAAAAGTATTTTTGCTGTCTTGTTCTTATAGAAGATTTTATAAGTAATCTTCGCGATTGGGAAATGTGGAATAGAATAGGGCCACCCCGTCTTTTCCCGCGGGTGTCGTTGAAGGCGACAAAGGACTAGGACTGTTTTCCCTCCGATAATTAACATACAGGCCATGACAAAGTAACCACTTGACGGCAAAAGAATCACCCCTATTATCGTGGGACCGGAAATTACAGCGAAATGTGAGTGAAATTATACCTCTACCTACCCATTCGGAGAGTAACAGGCGTGAATATATACCAGGTAATCCATGATCAACAACTACTGAGATTCACAACAATTTAAAACAAGCATAATTTAATAAAAGCTAAGTCCCCTGGGGTAAACTTTGGAAGTGAATGAAAAAATCGTTTTAGGGGTAACAGTGTAAAATTTCATCGGAAACCCTTTTAAATAAGTCACGGTACGGGACACGACGGGTTTTATCTCACGATGAAAGTAAAGTTGGGTTAGTACATAATTAAGTAGGCGGGGCCAGCGATGTGGTTGATAATGAAAATGTGCTAGAAGTGACTTAGGAACTTAGTTGTCTTGATTTCTTTGGAAACTTCCCAAAATTTGGCTTCCAAGAGAGCGCACGAGTATGGATTCGTGTATCTTAAAAAATTCCTAGTAAAATTCTTGAAATTTTTGAAGTTAATAAAAAATAATTTAATTAAAATCGAGTGAAACAATTGAAAATATTTTACTAGATAAAATTAAAGGCATTTATTAGGATATCAAATGTGAAAACAAATATTTAATTTCTTAAATGTACCTTCGAGGCTTATAATAATAGCAATTGCGATCCAACGTGGCAAATAATAGTTTCTAGATTTCAATGTCATTTAGTTGTATTTAAGTCAATTTAGTTTTAAGTCCTTAATTTCACTTAGTATAATTTATGTTTTAATATTGTTACATGTTTTATTAATACAAAAAAAAAATTGAAATTAACCATACCAAAACGACACCTAGCTATTGTAGTTTTATAACATCCGTGTCTGTTCTTGACCCTTCATATTTCAGCCACTATCTAACGTCCGAGGCACATCCAGTCGACCTTATCGCTACCCGACCGCAGCTACTTAAACTGTCAAAAGTTTGTACCGACCCTTAGCTTCATTCCTTTCCCACACTTAAATACTTTAAATACTTAAAAAAAAATTTGGAAGAGGTGTACAAATTCGAATTAAACATTGAAGGACTGTCTAGTTTCTTTTTAAATAATGCTAGCGGCCGCTGGCGACTTCGTACGAAACGAAAACGAAATTATGTGCAATTAACTAACTACACGGTTAGTTAATTGCATTTAATTTTTAATTTTATTGTTATTATAATAAAACATCCCCATTTATAATAATAAGTAGTTGTTTATACTGGAGATTGACAGCACTTGGTGGAATCTACTACACAATATTGAATAACAATTTCCCTTGTACTTATCTACAGTTTTTAACCTGACCAGTTTCACTTCACGACATTTATAATAAAAAATAATAGTTGTTTTCAATAATTTTTATACTTGAATACCAATTAAAATCTTTCTACTAAGATAGGAAATTTTTTGAATTGATTTAGGCGGGGTTCGAACCTGCAATCTTTCTCTTACAGGAAAATGCTTTGATCATTAAGCTACCGAACCTTACCTGGATCCATTTAATTTTTCCTTGTATATCAGTCTTTGAGGCGACGGTGGAGCAAACAATGAATGATTTTACAATCATTATTAAACATAACATAACATAAACGCACGCCTGTATCCCCAAAGGGGTAGGCAGAGGTGCTAGCACCCACATTTCGCCAGTTTATTTAGGTCCCAATGTAATAGGTGGCGAGCCTATTGCCATTAACTGGGCACTTATAAACCTGCGATAAATACACCACATAACTTCGAAAAGCATCGAAAAGTCATTGGTGTGTGCCCTGGTAAACCCTGGGATCGAACCCGAGACCTCGTCTCAGCAGTCCATTGCCCATACCACTAGGCTACATTATTAAACTCATTATTAAACATTGTTTTTCGGTTACTCCGCCCAAATTAAATGATTCTTAAAGCATTTTCCTATCTTACCCGATTTAAATAGTTAGCATGCTAAACGGTTTAAATTCTGCCATATTAATAGTAGATTTTACAACAAGTGCACAAAACGAACCATTTTTATCCGAGATTTTTAGCAGCCCGAGCCGGAGGCGAGGGCTGATAGTAATGTCGAGGATAAAAATGGTTTTGTGGACGAGTTATAAACTCTGCTTTTCACTTCGATTGCGAGGAAATTTTAACAATTTTAGCAAATTGAATCAATTAATAAACGCACGAAAAAACAAGAGCTGTTTCCCGCCGCTTTATTTTTTTTTAATCTTACGACATTGAGGCGTGGGCTGCAGACCTATACAGCCTACTATAAAATTAATTTTGTAATAATAATTTTCTTAAATGAATTAAATAACCTACCGTACTTGAATTTAAATTTTAATATCTTTTAAGTCTTAAAAAACACATAAGGCAAAATAAATTAAAGTGAATGTTATAAAATAACAAATTCTATCTATGAACTTCTTATTGTGTTAGGCTGTATGGCTCATTTTCTTTGCCTTAATATAGATACATTTATGAGTAGATACGTTAATGCCCTTGTGCACAAAATTCGATTTTGTGCAGCCTATATCCTGCACAAATAAGCACTTTCAGAGCATGAGAAGTGAAAATTAAATTTAAATAACATTAGACTTTCATACAAAGTTCATCCCGTGTTTTAACTCCAAAAGAGGGTTGATTTCTAAGGATACATTAGTCGTACACGTCCGCAACACCATCTATAGAGCATACATTTTAAATTGCAAGTGTCTTACTTCAAAAACATAAAACTTTCATACCAGCTTCCGACCCCCGTTTTACCCCCTTAGAGGCGGAGATTCGTAAAATCCGTTCTTAGCGGATGTCTACATCCTTTAAGGAATCTACCTGCCAAATTTCAAGTTTGTAGGTTTTAAAGGTTTTTTTTTTTTTGGAATAGTATGGAATCGTGGCATGGAGTTGTAAATAAAGTTATTGGCGAAATCGAGTCTTACTCATTCTTTGCACTGGGTCATGAACACCAGAGGGAATAGAGTCTTTTGTGCGTTAGTTGATGCGTTATATCTATGCGATATATTATGAATATTTCACACAGCTAAGTAAATTTAATATTTATTTACAGGAATTATGTATTGACCATAAAATTCACCGAATATAATGCCGTTTTGTGCAAAAAGATTAAAAAAATAAATAAAATAAATCTTAAAACTTAACGCAAATGCTTTAAATTTATATATACTAAATTCTTTCTATCGTCACTAGATCTGTCTCCGTATAAATGGCAGTACTCGAATGTTCCGGAGGAGCCAATACCTCTTTATGGAATTGCAGTTAAGTAGGCAACTGGGACTGCTTAGTTTTGCAACAGTATTTTATTTTATTTTGCAGCAGTTACAGTTTTCTGAGCGATAATCGAAGAACTTATTTATTTTATTGCACTTACATTTGCACTTTTATTGTACTTATTTGAGGTATGATCATATTACTCGTATATGAAGAAATTTAAGTAGTGTTGTGAAAATGGTTCAAAATATGAATATGTCTTTAGTAGCAGCGATAAGTCTGAGAAAACACGAAGGGAATACGTGAAACATGGGTGTGCGTTGTTTTATAGACAATTGTTTAAAATAAATTCGTATTACAGAAAATGTTTCGCATAATTTCGTTTCATAGAATAATCAATATACAGAATACTTGAGACGATATTCTTAGCAATCCATGGATTCTCCGTGCGGGTGCCGGGTCCATCGCGTTGCTGAGTTGGGAACTCGGGACAGTGCCTGGGACTTGCGACCCAAGTGTAGGTTTAGAAGGGGCCCCTTTTGTTGATGTACATCAACACTCACCTTCACTACCCAAGTTCCCCTCCCTGCCTAACCAAATTTGATACGAACCTACTAGTGCCGCTTTAGACATTCGTCCTAGTAATGAGCTTATTGTAGCTCTCGATAGGCCTAGATCTTTAAGTAGGTTATAGAGAGATTTAGCTGGTATACCTCTCGCTCCCACTTCTACTGCATACAAATTAACCACGTAACCGTTTTTGATTAATTCGTTTGTGAGATCGTAGTATTTATTTTTCTTTAGTGTGTGGTCCTTCGGTATATTTGTTTCCCACGGTACAGTAAGTTCCACAAGGACCACATATTTCGTCTTTTTCGAGTATAGAAATATGTCCGGTCTAGATGACGAAACCCCAACATCCTCCGGAATTTTATAGTGCTTTTCATACGTGTCGATTAGGAGAGTCCAATCTGGGGCAGTATCTAAGATTGAATAAGGTTTGTTCCTGGATTTTATGGATGAACCTTCAGACACAAAGTTGATATGACGTCTGTTAGTAGTCAATCCTTTTTGGGCTCTAGCTACTGCCAGACTCATTGCTTCGCGTATGATGAAAAGCACCTTATCGTGGCGGCGTGAGTATTGGCCTCTATCAAGAAGCACCCTACATCCTACTAATATGTGCCTAGCCGTCCCTATTGCCTCACCACACGTATAACATTGTTTTTCTGTGGCTTTCCCCCACCTTACCAGATTACTCTGGTCTGGAAGGGTCATCTGAAAGGCGTTAAGGTAGAATTTTAACAGGGCCGGCGACCACTCATATATCAAGGTGCGCCACTTTAAAGCCATCGGTATGCAGAACTCTCCCATTGTCAACCATTCGTTTTGGATTTCCAAATTCATCGCGTGCACTCGATATTTATCATTTTCGTCTTGCTTCAGAAAGGACCTAAGTATATCCTGGTCCCTTTTTGGCTCTCGTACTCCCAACCCCACTTTGTTCGACTGGGCTCCTATCATAAATCGTTTATGGAATATAAGTCTAGATTCAAGCTCGGACGCGTTATTATCTTTCGGGAGTGCCCTGACTGTGTCATCTTGGGATTTACCTAAGATGTGGGCTTTGGTAACTCTAAGGTGTTTATAGAGCTCCGATGGTTTCTTTAATTTCATCCCAAAATTATTCTGATCCCTAAATAAAGCAGAGGGATCAGCAGAGTGCGCTAGTCCAAGCCACGATTTTAGTGATTTTATGACAGTTGCATCTATTTTCGCGAGTAAGGTTTTGCCGAAATCGTATACCAGAAAAGGCCAAGTCAGACGTGATGTTAGGTAGTTGTCATATATCCAAGCTTTTTTGATATTATTCAGTTGTAGCTGATCTATCTTATTTAGGTCGTTTATAAACATATTGACAACTTCATCTAAGGATGGTGTGCGTCCTTGATGGTCTATCTTTCTCCCAAGAAATTTAAATGGGACCGATTCAGCGACTATGGAAACTGGTTTACCCCCTATGAAGAGTCCCGGGTCGTAGGAGGTAAATTTGGTGTCCCGTCTACCCAGACACAGACAGTGACACTTACTGGGCTTCGTTCTCAGTCCATTTGTCCACGAACAGAACTCATCGATTTCCTTTAATAGTTCCTGACATTGATTTGGATTACGCGTCAGTATTGCGAGGTCGTCAGCAAAAGCTAAAAATTTAAATCATTGAATTTTGTTTTGTTTCATATAAAGTTAAACATTAGAATAATCATTTCATAGAATATCAAATCAAATATTCTTAATCATTATATTGTTTATTTAATAGAAAACTTATTACAAAGAATAACATATTATCATAAATATGGTTTTTATAAACTAAACAATTGATGCGTCTACAAGGTCGACGGAGCCCCGCTTCGCGGGGCTCCTATTTCTGGGTGGTTTATAAAAAAATAACCACAACAACAGCCTTCTAACCTAACCTATCCGAGTCGGGGTGTTAAAATTGTAAATGTTACAGTTAAAAATAAATGTGATTTGGAACATTATAAAGGTGGTTTAATATTCTTTAAAAAATAATTCTACAGTTTGATAAGTTTGTTAAACAAAAAAATGTGATTAAAAATTCGTTCAATTGTGTTTCTGTGAAATATGTTTCATTGTAGGAAATTGTTTTTGAAACAATAATATTCGAAATAAAAATATAAGAACCAAATATTATATGAAACATTTTCTGTGAAACGAAATTCTATGAAATTTCTTTCTACGAAATAAGGGGCTCCCGTGAAACATAGCAAGGAAAGAAGATACCTAACAGGAATGTATGCAGGAGAATGGCCATTTTACGCTGAAACCAAATAACTGGGACAAAGACCTCCAGATGGGGATGCTAGCAATTCCTGCCGTTCTCGAATCCCCCCGGTTTTTCGGTTGTATAATAGCGTTCGAATTGAGAACTGGGGAAAATGCGACTATCCTGGCAGACAGTATGTAGTCTTATTTTTTTTTATTAAGTACAGACAAGAATAACTCTAATCCATTGGAGTATATTTCTGAGTTCTAATGGGTTAGCTTTAATGACGTGAAATATTTGAGATGCTTTAGATGCCTCGACTCGACTAGATCTTGGTCATTACGTGATTGGAATTAACATTTATCATGGTTTATTGGATTTCAATGTAGCTTGAATTTATTCCGAAAGATTTATAGGCGTTTTTGGAATAGCGGGAACGAGTAAAATGAATGAAATTGTGATCTGGCTTCAAATGATACTAAAACTTGATCTTTGCAAAGAATTTGAATTAGACTTAATATATTTCTGTACATAAAATGATTGATAGAAAATAATACAAACGGTAAGGTCGGGTAAGTAAAGAAAATATTGTTTTTTAATAAAGAAGATTACCTATTTTTTTATTTTTATTTCAATCCAAATTCTATAGAAAAATCGAAAGCACACCGGGCCAGGTGCACTCACTGTTCGGTAAGCGATCAGTGGGTAAAGTTACCTAAGCGAAGGTTACCATTGGGATGGGTGAGAGTTTAGTGGTGTTAAGCGCTTCCTTGCTTCGGAGGACACGTTAAAGTCGTCGTCCACGTACACGTAAAAGCTATCAACAGTCGTTGGATCACGATGGATGCATATACGACGACCTGAACAACACTGTGACAGGTTAGCCGTTTACTACACGAAGAAGAAGAAGAGTTTTAAATTTGAAACCAAACAAAATAGTAGTATTATTATTTAATGTGGCCAGTATTATAAAACGGTAGGTCGGAAAGCCGACAGCAACTGAGTTATGAAGAGACTGGAAAGAACGACTTATGATTATTTTTATATATTAAGTAGAATTATTATTGAGGTAAATAAGAAACAACCATGTTGTTCTAAATTGAATAAAAATCTTTGACTTTGGTACCAAAAGCTTTTAAGAATCCCACTTATAGCCCAACTATGTAATCTCTGCATTAGCACAGGGGTATTCCCAAGAGCCCTTAAACAAACAATTGTGCACCCCATCTATAAAGGTTCGGGGGATAAAGTGAACGCTGAAAACTACCGACCTATATCTGTACTGAATATTTTCTCTAAAATCCTGGAAAAAGTTTTAAATAAAAGGTTACTAGAATACCTTGAAAAAGAAAACATACTTTCGAATAATCAGTATGGTTTCCGTAAAAATAGATCCACGGAAGACGCTGTTCTTCACTTGACTGAAAGCATCTCAAAAACACTAGATAAAAAACTATAATGCGTTGGTATATTCCTTGACCTAAAAAAAGCCTTTGACACGGTATCGATTCCTGTTCTCTTAAATAAGCTAGTGTTCGCGATAAATCAAACAAGATTTCCAGAAATTACATTTAATAGGGCTTTTACAAAAGTAATATAATTTTGAATGCGCAACGTAGGATGATAATATATTGCAAGATTTTTGAATGGAATGAATGAATGCGTTAGAATGAATGTAAGTAGATTAATTATTAATGATGAGCGAATGTGTCGTAGACATCCTCGGGGGCATTGAAAGTTCTAGAGGAAGCTTTCAAGATCCTATGTCGGTGTAGTCATCCGGTGAAGGCAGCAAACACAATCTGTTGATGGCTCTCCGTACGGTGCCTTGTGAGGTGGATACATCAGCGACTCGAGGCACACCGTCAGTGCCGGGAAATAACTTCGAGACTCTTCCAAGGTGCCAGCATAGTGGAGGAGTCCTATCGTCCTTGACGAGGACTAGGTCGTCAACCTTCAGTTCTCGACACCGCACCTTCCACTTTGAGCGTTGCTGGAGCTCCGTGACGTACTCTGTCGACCACCGCTTCCAAAAGTGCTGACGAGCTTGCTCCAATCGCTGAAAACGGTCAAGACGGTTTGTGCTATAGTCCAGCAGGTACGACGATGGCAAAGACGTTAGTGGCCTACCAATTATAAAGTGGCCCGGAGTGAGCGGAGATAGGTCTTGTGGAGAAGGACTTAAGGGACATAAAGGACGGCTGTTAAGAATCGCCTCGATCTGAGCGAATAACGAACTCAATTCCTCGAAAGTCAAGTGAATATTTTTTAGGACTCTGTATAAATGGAATTTCGCTGACTTGACTCCGGCCTCCCATAGACCACCAAAGTGAGGAGCGTATGCTGGTGAGAAGCGGAATTCAATGCCTTCGCGAGATGCAGAGTCTTTAATGGAATCGCTATTAGACTCGAGGAAAGAATTTATTTCTTTTGCTGCTGCAACGAAATTTCTACCATTGTCGCAGTAGATGACCTTTGGTTTACCCCTGCGAGCTATAAACCTTTTCAATGTGAGCAAAAACGCCTCCATTGATAAGTCACTGACTAACTCTAAATGCACGCATTTGTAGCGAAAGCAAATAAAAATGCAAAGGTAACTTTTAGTTACTTTACAGCCGCGTCCCTTGCGGTTTGTTATAAGAAATGGACCGGCAAAGTCGGTACCTATTGTGGAGAAGGGGAAGTCAGCTTCAACGCGATCTGCAGGTAAGTTTCCCATAATATTATCCATAGTGCGAGCATTAAAACGACGACAGGTTACGCATTCGCGTGCTGCACGTCTTGCTAGAGCCCTGCCTCCTACAGGCCAATAGCGTTCTCTGATAGATGCCAGGAGATGCTGAGGACCGGCGTGCAACAAGCGCAGGTGCTCTTGTGTGAAAATTAATTTGGTTAAAAAATTACTTGCATGCAACAAAATTGGATGACGTTTGTCATACTGATAAGCAGATGACTCAATGCGCCCGCCGACTCTTAGAATTCCGTTTTCATCTAAAAATGGATTAAGAGAAGAAAGTGCGGATTTAGAATTTAAAGATTTACCTTTTACTAGCTGTTCTAATTCTATAGGAAAGGAATCTTTCTGGGCTAACTTTATAGCGACACTGTGGGCGTTTTCTAATTCGGAAACTTGAAGTGGACCTCGCAGTCTGTTCGATTTGTTGTCTGACCTACAATTGTTGACGAATCTTAAAACTCTAGCTAGGACCCGAATAAGAGTAGTTAAATGAGAATATTTTGCTAAACTTACAGACAAGCTTGGCATGGAAGATGCGTTCTCCCCCCCTAAAGCATAATGGGTCTTAAGCTCTGGCAATTCTATAGAGTCCGCAGTATAGGTGGGCCAGGAATCTTCGGATTCTGAAAGGAACGATGGACCGTTCCACCATATAGACAGATCAACCTGGTCGGGATCGACGCCACGCGAGACTAGGTCGGCCGGGTTGACAGAAGTGGGAACATAACGCCAGTCTGTAGGATTTGTTAGCTCATTTATAGCAGCTACTCTATGGGCAACAAACGTTTTGGTTTTATTAGAGTTGAGCCAACCTAACACAACTTTGGAGTCTGTCCAATACACTTGACGCTCAATAGGGCAACGTAATGCGGCTAAAACCGTAGCAGTTAGTTGAGCTCCTAATAGGGCCGCGCAGAGTTCAAGCCGTGGTATTGTCGTGAGTTTAATAGGTGCAACCCGCGATTTTGCACATACTAGGCTGACCTGCACAGCGCCCCTAGCAGAAATAGACCTCAAATAAATACAGCTGCCGAAGGCCCGCTGCGAAGCGTCACAGAAACAATGTATTTGTACATAAGATGCGTTATCAATTAAAATGCACCTAGGAATCTTTAAAGAAGACAAACATGAGGATTTAGTAGAAAAGTTTAACCAGGAAGTTCTTACTTCTGGAGGCACAGGTTCATCCCAACCAATTTTATGATTCCATAATTCTTGAAGTATTATTTTAGGTTTTATTGTGAAAATAGACAGTAGACCAAGAGGATCGAAGATTTTAAATGTTGAGGAAAGTATAGTTCTCTTCGTGACATTTTCAGATGCCGAAACGTTACGCTGAAAGTGAAATTCATCAGAAGACGGCGTCCAACCTATACCTAGCGTGCTAGTTGCATTACTAATCATGAGATTACCACTTTCCAGGTCAACGGAGTCAGCGAGTAACTCGGGTAAGTTCGACCGATATTTGCGCAGATGAAAACATCCCTTTGCTAACTCGGAAGAGACTGAAAGAAGAATGTGACGTAACTCCTGGTCACTGCTTGCACCGGTAAGTAGATCATCACAATATAGATCACTTTGAATTATAGTTTTGATCTTCTTGTCTGAACATTCCTCACCTATCTGCCAAAGAGAGCGAGTAGTAAGAAAGGAAGCACTAGCGAAACCATAAGTAACAGTGTTTAAACGAAGTATCCTTAAAGGCTTATCCTCACTATCACGCCACAGTATGAGTTGAAGATTGCGATCAGACTCTCTGAGAAGCACTGAGCGAAACATTTTCTCTATGTCTCCTGTTAGGACATACTTATGCTGTCTAAAACGGACTAATATATTAAACAATGGCTCTTGCACTACTGGTCCCACCATTTGTAAGTTGTTTACAGAAACACCAGAAGAAGTGCGAGCCGAGGCGTCAAACACAACGCGTAATTTAGTCGACTCGCTTTGTTCCCGTATCACTGGGTGGTGAGGCAAGAAATAGGCATTTAGCGGTCTAGACTCTGGCGATTCAGATAGGTGACCTAATGCTTCATATTCGTTTATGAATTGACAATATGTTTGTTTTAATTCTGGTTGTTTTCGGAAACGAGCCTCCAAATTGAAAAACCTCTTTTTGGCTAAATTAAAGGAATTGCCTAAACAATCTATACTGTCACGAAGTGGCAACCCTACACAGAATTGACCATTACTAGTGCGAGTAGTGTTGGCGAGATAATGTTGCTCACACAATTTTTCTTCACTACTCGGGGGCCTTTTTTGAGGGAAATTCTCAAG
This sequence comes from Eilema caniola, assembly GCA_949126895.1. Classification (NCBI taxonomy): domain Eukaryota; kingdom Metazoa; phylum Arthropoda; class Insecta; order Lepidoptera; family Erebidae; genus Eilema; species Eilema caniola. The sequence goes on from OX421475.1 coordinate 22,064,912, forward strand.
TTCCCAGAACTTAGACAAGTCATCGTGTATGCCACTAGAAGCGTCCCTTGAGACAAAATTGCACATAACTGAATTAGTTTTGTTTTGATTAAAACAAGGCAATGGACCCGTAACGAGCCATCCCAACTTTGACGCTTGAAGCTTAGGAAACCCATGTCCTAACGAATGCTGCTGGGCACTAATAATATCCCAAAATAAGTCAGCACCGATCAAAATATTGATTGGGGATGGTTCATTAAAAGTGGGATCTGCTAACTGAAAGCCTTGAATATTTAATTGTTTTAAATCAAATTTCGATTTAGGTAAGTTGCCAGTGATTTGCGGCAAAACTAAACATGAAACTGTCACATTAAAGGAACTTGTCTCGGAATGAATGCGTAAAATACAGCGTTCTGTGTTAATATTTAATTTAGTGTTGCCAATACCTACTATGGTAGTGTCTGATGGCTGAGGAATCAGGTTCAGATGGCGCTTCACAGCCTGTGTAATAATTGTCGACTGACTCCCGCTGTCGAGCAAAGCTCGCACTACCATAGTTTTATTTGTGGCAGGGTTGGTAACCTTTACTCGAGCAGTACACAAAAGTACTTCAGAAGAACACGTTGAGGACATAACAGAATTAACTGAATTCGAATTCTCCTTTTCTTCCGATTTATGAAGAAGAGAATTATGCCGTAACTTACAATGACGACATGTAGCTGAGAGGCGACAACGTTTAACGACATGACCAGATCTCAAACAATTCTCACATAATTTATTAGAAGAAACAAAGGCTATCTTCTCCTCTAATGAGGTAGACTTGAAAGATGGACACTCATACAGGCGATGGCCATTCTTACAAAATAAACATTCCGGTGTTTTAGGAGAAGAAGTATTGCCTTCGTTTGGCACAGCCACTAAAGACTTAGAACTGTTATTTTTGTTTTGATTACTAGATGATTGTTTTTGTTTACTATCTTGAGTGTCATGTTTATGGCGATAAACGGTCTCCAATACATCAGCACGACGTTTAAGGAAACTAAAGAAATCATTAAGTGAAGGTATGTCACTCAAACTATTTATATGTTCTTCCCATTTGAAATAAGTACTAGAACATAATTTACCAGCAATAATGTATATAATTAAAACATCCCATTTGTCCGTAGGCAGTCCTAGTGAATTAAGTGCGCGAAGGTTTTTAGTGACATGGTCAATCACGTATCTTAAAGACTTATCATTTTCTTGAACAGAATTAAAATTAAACAAAGATTTAAGGTGGTTATTTATCAATTGACGCTTGTTGTCGTAACGTTCGCATAAAAGTTTCCATGCTTCGGAATAATTATTATGAGAAACCTCCAAATTAGCAATCACCCGAGCGGCTTCTCCCTCTAAATAAGATTGCAAGTAGTGATATTTATGAATGCTTTCGATCTTATCATTATTGTGAACTAGCGAAACAAACGTTTCCTTAAATTCTAGCCACTTAAAATACGTACCGTCGAAGTTTGGAATTTTAATGACCGGTAATTTAAAACCCAACGCAATACAACTGTGATCGTTATGATGACACGTAGCCATAGAAGATTTATTTTGAGATGTATTCTCATTATCCTCAACTATAGAATGTTTCTTAATTAAGTTTTGGGCCATCGCAATACAATGGTAGAAATCGTTTTCTATTAAATCTCTAGTAACTAACTCGGTACCTAGGTTTTCTTCGTTATTAATTTCTATTAGATTCTGCACTTCGTCAAATTCAATGAATAATGTCTCAATTTTGGATAACTTCAATGCGAGCTTACTTACTTCTAGTTCTGAAATGGAATCTATTAAAGCTAAACCGTCGAGACTTAACTTAAATTTCGTAACGCGCCCTCTTATAGAACCGCGTTTGGCTATCAATTCCTTTAACTTTGAATTTTCAGACATTGTAATGAACTCGTAACGAGCTAACGCAAACAGATGTTAATAGATAACGAAATAGATATAGGTATGGCATACGATACGCTCCTCGCTTTGTTGATCAGCTGATGCTCGCGGCCCACGTAGATTGCAACGCAATGGTGAGATAGGCCGGTGGGATGCGCCGGCAGTCAGGTAACGGCGATGCGCAAGCGATGACGTGTTACAAATAATAACGCACGATCTCTGAAACAGGTTAATCCGTGTGTCTTAGTCGTATGACTATCAATCGTATGACGAAGCGACGATGGCTTATAAGTTTATTACTTCGAAATCTCGGCAGATATTTAATATGTAAGAGATGTGAAGATTCAATTTAGTGATAAACGGGATAAAGAATCGATAATAGTGGGATGGTTTAGTGAAAATTGCTTGATTTGAATAAACAAGGGAAGTATTAAGTAGTTTAAAGTGCATCAATTTGAAATGGCGGCGAGTATCTGATTAAGTGAAATTTATTAGGCGATTTTGTGCGTGGTTTGTCCTCGGGAAAGTTAGACCTCTGGAGGTTAATTAGGTAAGGCAAAAGGACACAAATCTAAACGAAGGAATTTCACCTGACCTGAGAAACTAAGTCCGCTAAATGCACAGATTAAAGGCTAACACAATGGGTAATTAGTAATTAGGTAGTAGGTATGGAACAAGCTCACTTTAAATAGGCGGCCACCTGATCCTTTGCAATCCAATAGCAGGCAGCGGCACGTAGCTAGGTGGACTCGTTCTAAAGGTGGACTTTGCTCGATCGGGCTTCCACGGTCCCAGCAGTTCTTAGAATGGCTTGGCGAAGGCAACGTTCCTCGACCCAGGTAGTAGGACTTCAGGCACGGTGATCTTGGATGCTCAACACGGCCTGTTGCTGGTAGATTAGATTAGATCGACGACGCCCTTCAAATGTCCTCGATGCAGAACAAACTGAGTGGCTGCTAGCTCCGCTTCGATGCAGGTCCTGTCACGGTCGCCAGTTTTGTTCGCGATAAATCAAACAAGATTTCCAGAAATTACATTTAATAGGGCTTTTACAAAAGTAATATAATTTTGAATGCGCAACGTAGGATGATATTGCAAGATTTTTGAATGGAATGAATGAATGCGTTAGAATGAATGTAAGTAGATTAATTATTAATGATGAGCGAATGTGTCGTAGACAGCTAGAGAACATTGGAATTAGAGGATTGGCACTCAAACTATTTCAGGATTACTTGAGTGACCGGACACAGTGCATAAAAGTTGATGATGTCTGTAGTGAGTACGCCCAGCTCTCCTTTGGTGTTCCCCAGGGAAGCGTTCTTGGACCTACACTCTTCCTGATTTACATAAATCAACTATGTCAGCTTTGCTTTGCCGGGTGTTCCATAATTTCTTACGCAGACGATACAGCCTTAATAATAGAAGGAACGACGTGGCAAGAAGTTCAAATCAAAGCTACAGAGATTATGAGACTAGTAACTATCTGGCTCCCGAATAATCTACTCACCTTAAATATATCAAAAACAGTGTACGTAACTTTCGCGACAATCTCTAGCTCCTTACCTCCACCAGACTCGATTTGCATCAGGGCCCAAACTAACTTGCCTAACTCAAATGACTGTGCAGGAGTGGAATTGATGCGTTCTCCCTTGGTAAACTACTTAGGAGTACATATTGACGAAACGCTTTCCTGGAAAAAGCAGATTGAAACACTGAAAGCTCGCACTCGCAAGTTAATTTATATTTTTAAACTGTTACGAAAGTCTGCAAATGCTGCCATCTTAAGAACTGTGTACTTTGCGCTTGCACAGTCAATACTAACATATTGTATACTGGCGTGGGGAGGAACGCACAAAACTACTCTGCTACCATTGGAAAGGGCACAAAGGGCTGTAATTAAGGTGATAAATAGAAAACCCTTTAGATACCCAACCGAACAACTTTACCGCAATTACAAAGTCCTGACAGTTCGTCAACTTTTTATGCTTAAAGCAATTCACCATACTCATAAAATTCTGAATTACAATCCTATTGCACACAATAGCCCGCCGAAAGCATGCAATCTGTGAGCCGGTTGTGCATAGAACTTCGTTCGCGGCTCGCCAGTGCTACGTCCTGGGTCCAAGACTGTACAATAGAGCTAGTAGAAGTATAAGCCTGTACTCAAAATCTAGATATGATTGCAAAAAAATGCTTACAAATTGGTTGCAGCATCTAAAATGATCTGGTTGCGTGGGTTTCCTGGTGACCTATAAATACAGATACAAACTGTTGTATCTAGTTTAGGCACCAGTCTCACATTACATTTTTGTATTGCCATTAAGACATAAGAGATAAGTTCTAATTGTTTGTATTCATATTAGTATTTGTAATTGATCTGAGAAAAATAAAAATAAAAAAAAAATATTAAAAAATATATATATTTTTTTTACTAAAAAATATTTTTATTTATTTTTTATAGAACCGTCAAATAATCATATTAGCCAGTTTCGTCAGTGAGTTTCGGAGGTCATATGACAGTCGCTTCCCGGAAATATTGAAGTTCAGCCGTTTCGCAGTTACACTGGAAAGCCGACCCCAACTGAGCTGGGCAAGGGCTCAGAAGATGATGATTATTAAAATTAGAACTACCTACATATTTTATTTCATTTGTTCACAAGAATATCTTTCAGTAGCTATGAAAAAATTGACTGCAAAAATAAGAGCGTAAAAAATATCAATACACACATCTCTCTCATGTCCGTTCGGTAACGTTCGGAGAAGTTCGGGTCGCCTCGCGAGGTTTCAGAAGCATATCACTTGTTTTGAGGTTTGTTGTAATTGTCCTATTTTTGCAAATTAATATGAAACAATTCGGAATTTTGTACTTTTCTTGAATATGAAGCATACGGTACGCAGTTGCAAAGTGACTGACTGAAGCGCACTTTCCCCGTTCTATTATAAAGTCAGATTGACTGCATCACGGCGACACGCATGACGTCCTCATAATACATCGTGATATTCGTGGCACTTTTAGTTACAAAACGGTTGGTCGATTTAGAATTGTTATATCCGTTGGATGTACCTAGTATAACAAGCCGCTCAATAAGCCTGTAACTATATTGTGACAACAATCCTAAACCATTTCTCCTTATTTTTCATTCATTTCCCATAATCAAGAAGCAGAAAAAATATAGGTCAGCAGGATTATAAGTGATTGGATATCAATCAACTATTAATTCGTTGCTTGAGTTATTGTAAGAGGAAAAATATGTTACATTATTACGATGGGATAGTAATTTTCTTATGACGGCTTTACTTATCTACTAATGGATGATTAGGAAGTAAATAAAAGATTATGTAAAAATTAAACTTTTTATATTATACACGTGTGTATAGAAATTTCACTTTTCTGGAAAAGGTAACGGTATTCGTAGTGATTTTGATTACTAGATGATACTTTTTCTAAAGAATAAAGAAATTTTAGTTCCGTGCATATTGCTCTGATTTTTATTCTCGACACCTTTTTCACGTTTACTTAATTTCTAAATTCTCCTGACCCGACAATTAGGTGGAACTTGAATATAAAAGTGATGAATAAAAAATAGGGAAGGTAACAACTTCCTTATGTTCTACTTAACACTTGTTATTTTCTTGCTCTTCTAAAATATTTTCTCTGAGTCTTATAAATTTATGTGTATTCTATTGTGTAATAATTTACAGTCTTGCTACCTTTGGTAGATTTGTACAAAAAAAAGAGCAATGATTAGTCCCGTTCGCAAGTAAGCTAAACTACGTGGGTTATAAATTAATGTGTAGCCTGCCAAGTCATATGGCATTCGCCGGGCTCTGGTAATAGTTGTAATAGGGTAAACATAAAGTACTGGCATGGCTTGGTAAAAGATAACATACGTACCAGTTCTCGCACTGCCATCGAGATCAACAAGACTGTGCAAAGGGAAGATAAAAACCCAAAAAGCGAACCTTGGGCCTCGATTCTGCCAAAGCAAAACCATTGTCATTCACTGCAAAAAATGACATTCAATTTTAGACTTTCATCATTATCATCATATCAGCCACACATAGTCCACTATTGAACACAGGCCTCCCCTATAGCGCTTCCCGGCGACGTTGACGACGTCGGCCTTCCACCTGGCCGTTTTAGACTTCATTACTACAGAACTGAAGTATAAAATTAAATGAAAATAGGATTTTTCTTGCACTTTACAAAACGTCATTTAATTTTAGGCTTGAAAGAGATTACTTTAAAGTCTCAAATAAAATAGATTATTATGCAGTGTCCGTGGTACGACACTGGTTTAACTTTATAATGCAGTCAAAATAAACGAAATAAAATAGTAAGCTTGCATAAATTCGCATGGAGTTGGAAATTGGCGGAGGTCTTAAGTACACCATAATGAAAGAAATATCTAAAGTCCCCATCGATTGGACTTCTGCATTTTTTTACTCAAGGTCAAAAAATATTGGACTCTTGCATTTTTCTCGTAAACGCCAAGTGCTAGCGCATATACGTTGGACACGCCGTATACGATTTTGTTGCTAAGAAGGAAAATATGGGATGAAAGTTTGTATAGAACTCCATTCCTGCTCAACCTTATTTCACTCCCTTAGTAATAAAATTTTCAAAAATGCTTTCTTAGTGGATGTTATCAACATGAAAAGCATATACTGCCAAAATTTCAAGTTTAACTACAGGACCAGCGGTTTAGGCTCTGCACTGATGAATCATTCTAAGGGAACAAGTAATTTTGTATTTATGATAAATGTGACCTCTTCTTATTTTGAAATCGCGATATCTCGGCAATGGCGATCTGCACAGAAAAAAAGGGTCGAAACAATTTCGTAGGTAATTAAATGATCTACAACTTTGTCTCACTAACTTTTGCGATAAGAGTTGCTGTTTACGAGAAAAATAAAAGAATTCAATATTTTTGACCCTTGACCCTGAATTAAAAAATGCAGGAATTCAATCGCTGGGAAATTTTGATGTTTCTTTTATTATGGTGTATTTTAAAACTTTTCCAATTGTTAGCTCTATGCGAATTCATGCAAGCTCAAATGTTTATTTTGTCTGGATTATTAGCAGAATCAAAGCCTTGGTCTCCGATATGACATCCCATCCCATCGACTGGAGAACATCATCATCATCATCATTTTCAGCCATTTAGAATCCATTTCTGGACATAGGCCTCTTCTATTTCCATCCACTTTTGGTGATCCTGTGCCCTGTGCATCCAGTCGTGACCTGCGTGCCTTCAGATGTCATCTACCCATCTAATTGGTGGTCTTCCTCTTGGTCTGTTGTTTGCACGAGGACTCCACTCCAATAGTCTCTTTGTCCACCGACTAGGTTCCATTCTGCAATGTGTCCCACCCAACTTCACACCTTTTTTGCAATGGCAGTCATCACGTCCGTAAATTTCGTTCTACTTCTGATCCACTCGTTTATTTTATGGTCGCGCAAGGTGATTTCGAGCATTACCCTCTCCATTGCTCTTTGCGCGACACTGAATTTTTCAGAAGACTTTTTTGTGAAAGTCATTGTTTCGACTCCATATGTGAAGACGGGCAGTATGCGCTGCTCAAACACTTTAGCCTTAAGCGCGATTGACAGCTTTCCACGCATTATTTGGCTGTTTGCACCTAAAGCCACCCAGGCTTGGGTTATGCGACGGTCTACTTCTGCATTCTAATTTTGGAGACCCAACGTAATAAAATGCCCCAAATATACATACTGGTCTACCACTTGGACTGGGAAATGGTAGTCTTCGGCATTTTGGATGTTTGTCATGATTTTCGTCTTTGAGATATTCATCTTCAGTCTGCCTTTAGTTCGTTCAGCATGACTAGCATCTCATCGATATCGTCGGAGAACCACACCAGGTCATCCACGAATCTTAGGTTCGTAAGGCTTTCTCCGTCGATGGTTATACCCTTGTTTTCCCAGTTCAGATTTTTGAAGACGCCTTCCAGGGATGCGGTGAAAAGTTTTGAAGAGATGGTATCTCCTTGAAGTACGCCTCTGGCCAGGTTGAAGTTTTTGGTCTTCTTATGGAGTTTCACGCAGGCAGTAGCAAAGTGCCTAATTATGCTTATGTATCGCTCATCGACTCTACACTGCACCAAGGCATCTTCGACCATCGACTCAATCGAGTCGAAAGCCTTTTCATAATCAATAAAGCCCAATACTATGGTCTTATTGTATTCCTGGCATTTTTCTATTAATGTTTTAATAGACTGTAGATGATCACAGGTACTGTATCCTGACCGAAAGCCAGCCTGTTCTCTTGGGTGATAGGCGACTAGTTTCTTTTGGAGCCGATTTACGATAACTCGTGTGAAAAGTTTATAGACGTGAGATAGAAGACTAATAGGCCTATAGTTGTCCAACTTCCGGATATCACCCTTTTTAAAACAGCAACGTGATGACGGCGTTGTTCCATTTTTCCTTAAGTTCTTATCTGTGTACTTCAGCATTATCCTCTCCCGGAGCTCCTCGGTTTTTTAATTGCCGCAATGCAAGGTCAATTTCATCCAGGGTTACGTCAGGCATTTCTTCGGAGCCAACATTGTAAATCAGTGGGCGTTTATTGAGATCATTTCCACGTTGTTGTTGTGGGCTACTGATACCACTTCTGTATAATCTCTCAAAGAACTCACGTGTCACAGTTAGAAGTTCCTCACGATTCGTTATTACCTTGCCTTCGTTGTTTAGGACGTAAGCACATATTTAAACTGATAAACGACTGGAGATAATGCTAAGATAATGATGATGCATTCTAAATTCCTTTATATTTTGGAAAATATTCTGAATAAGCTCCGAATAATATCCAAGTCTGAACAATTTGAAAACGAATACATTATTATATAAAAATTCTGTAGTAGCTAATACATGTCGGTCTAGATACAACATTAGCTTGCTCCAACACGTACACGGCCATTGTGCGCTTTTGCACTACTCTACTCATATTCTCGGGCATGTTAGTAGTCGTGGGTCCCGAATCATAACTACCTGACTACAATAAACTGTCCCTCTAGACAATTGGCTATTTGTAGGAGAGATTAGAATAAATTGACTATCGAGATTAAACGTCATAATATGTGTCAATACTATCATTCATCGTTCTTTTCTACTATACGCCGATCAACGAATATCCGCTTGTATTGATGTGATGGAGAAAAAACCCAATATCACCACCCTATCTCGTACAAAGGGTAGCGAAAAGGTACGCAGACGATGTCACTGCGAGAGAAAGTAAACTCGACAAAGTCGCCGTGGAGTAGTGTTAGTGAATGCGGCCGCTGCGCAGGAGGTGCGTGTTCGATCCTCGCTTAGTGCAAATATTTGTATACATATGGGTATTTGCATTGGTGTGGTCGTGCTTCGGAGAGCACATTTAGCCGTCGGTCCCGGTCGACGTACAGACCCCTAAAAAGTCCCGAGGAGGGCCAGACCAAGAGGAATGGCCCTGGGTCAGCCTTGGTGCGAGGGATATGTCACGAGACAACATCACCTTCGGCCTAGCACATCGACCCACAGACGGCGAGCGGTTTAGTCGGTTCGAGTTCGACATAACCTCCCCCTTCGGCTCCGAGGGGGGGGGGGTATCCGTGAGGATTTCCCGCAGATAAAAAAAACCCTAATAAGTCCAACAACTGGTCTAGCAACAATGTTTCGATATCGCCTTTGGGTTGTTGAGGTCAAATGGCAGTCGCTTTACAGAAAATATAGAAGTGTAGCGAAATCCACAGTTAGACTGGTAAAGTGGACCCTAGGCTCCAAGCTGAAAGCTTAGAATGCGACTGAGATTTATGCTAAGATGGAGAAGAGGAAAGAACCTATTGCATTCAGTGGAATGCAATAGGCTTATTGCTAAAGGGGCTGGTGTGATTTCGGTTTTCTGAAAATCTAATTCTGTTTGGCACATAACTGCAGCAGTCTGATCAACATAACCCGCACAATACACGCGATCATTCTTCAAGTTTCGCCATCTAAAACCGTTTTCACATCGCAATCTTCACATAAATCGAATATAAAACGAGTAATGGAGCGTTAAGTATAAATACGACGCGACAGCCCACAATCGCATAAGGGCATGTCGAAATCTCATATCGGGTTTAGGGAAGTATAAGTAACTTTATGGCAGAAATGGAAGGGAAATTTTGAATAGGATACGAGTGAAATGTGTGAATGATGAAGAAAGTTTTACATGTTCGTATCCTATATGTTCTACGTCACAATGATATTAGCTTCGGCATTTTATTTACGTCAAATGTTCACTTATTTACTTTATCGTGTATCATCATCATCCTGCTGCCCTTATCCCAAGTGTATTTGGCAACATGTATGTTACAACCACTCATCTCTTGTTGCAGCCATCTCAACATTCACTTACTTCTTAACCATATCATCATCCATACATCCAACTCCTTTTAGGTCTTCCTTTACCGATATTGTTGAGTCAATATTTATGTATTTCAAACGGTAAAGATTTTTCATATTGATATGGTCACTATAAGATGGTGTTAGTTTAGTTAATTACCTAACAACTTAAGACAGAAGGTCGCCTGCGACTGAATAAATTAGTAACCGACTTAGTATTACATGTACCTCACATTTTTTACGGTAGAACTGAGTTGCGAGACTTGGTATTTTTGACAAGTATTGTTATTTTTATGGGATATAATTTTCCCTTAAGTTGGAGGGGCATTCGCGAGTCACACGCAGTCGTAACCTGCCGCCATTTCGTCCATCCAACGTTAATTCGGTGCTTTACGGCTCGATCTAATTCTCCATCGCTCTGCAGTAATGAACCGAGGTACGTAAAACATGTATTCGGTTTTGGTACTCTATCCTGTATAGTAACTTTATATTTATAATCAATGGATATTGATCATCTGACAGATATTTTATATTCAAATTCAGGTTGCTATTGTGAACCCACCCACGGCTAGCTCTTAATTGCCTTATACGACCCATGAGAAGAGATGGCCCTATTCTACTGCACCGGAAACCAACACGGCTACATAATAAAGCAACTAAATAGAATGAATCCTGGAATGATTAAGGTGGAAATTAATAAATACAAGATATTTTTTTAATTAAATTTTTAAACATTTTTCATGGCAAATATTCAAATCCCATGAAAAATACTTAAAAATTTAATTCGAATTTGATGGGTGGAGTAGTCAAAAATCAATGTTTAAAAATGATTGAAAAATAATTATAGACAGTTCGTGAGAATATTGGTAGATGCTCCAACGTCGACTCAAAAATATATAATTGGATTGGTTAGGGCGAGGTCTGGTTGCTTAGTAGTCAAAGCATTGCCCCTTTAAGGCAAAGATCGCGGGTTCAAACCCCGCCGATAGACCGATTCAGTTTTTTCTATTTAAATACACGATATTTGTATGGGTCTAAAAAAAGCACTTCAATTTAAAACTCGTCTCCATATCCTCTTGTCAATTATCGGCATTAATGATGTCCGTGCTATATTTGTAGCAATTCCAGACTTAGATTTCAGTGCCCGGAGAGCTAACGATGAATTTAATGGGTCCAAGCACAACTGGGACGTGTCTATGGCTGTTGGATTAAAATAGATATACAGAGATAGATTAAAAATCGAACAAAACTACGCAAATCATCCATCAATCGGTCTTAATAGTAGTTAATAAATCTGTTGCATAATAAGGGTTCTTATAATACGAGTGTGAGTTAAAAAATGAGCCGTAGGCGATTTTTTTTATAGAATAACACGAATATTTTAAGACCAAATCAAGGGCAGTTTCATACACTACTTTATATAATCTCATGAAATAATTAATATAATTTCCTCAAAATGATAGAAAAATTTAACGCGCACAAATTTGAAAGCAGATCCGCGCATGTGCGTTGCGCACGCATCACAGATTATTATTTAGAGAAAAAGCCTACTTGTGTCAGCTGAAGTCGTGTCGTAATAGAAAAAAAGTTTAGAAAATGATACAGTTGCCCTTAATAGACCTGTACTTTAATGTTTTTTTCTTATTTATTTTGACATTCTAGACGTAAAGTATTGCTTTCTATTTTTTAATATTTACATTTCAGTATGAGAGTAGACAAAATATCTTTAAAAAAATGCCATGTAAAAAAAGTCATGTATATGTGAAGCCGAATGGTTCTCGACAGAGTAGTATTTGGACCACCCCATCTGTGTCCATGTGATGTCAGATGCGGTCCAAGATGCATGGTTTGAGTCAACAATGGTGCCCGGAATCTGACCACGCTCACCTGCTATTACCGAACCGAAGACAATTATTGGTGAAATGTGGGTGTTAATTCAACTCTGCTTAACCCTCCGGGGATAAAAGCGTGATAATATGTATATATGAAATGATTAGAAGTCAGTAAATCATACAGTAAATCTTAATGATAAATTTTGACTATGAAATATGAATTTAGATAAGATAATATTATGACGTAATACACGACGTGGCCAGACTGCGTAAATTTTCTTAACGGTTATAAATTACATTTCCTTTTTAATGGTTTAACGTAGAATAATTTCACTCACTGGAAAATTTTTGTGCTGTTAGTGGGAAGACCAGAGGCTATTCCTGCTTTGTCTTCTACACTGACGGCACAGAAACTCTATGTGTTTACGGGGTCGGCAGCACGAGTGTGTTGCACATGTCTATAGGCCACGGTAACCACTTTCCATCAGGTGAACCGTGTGCTTATCTACGACCTCAGTGGTATAAAAAGAAATTATCAGTTACATTACAACAATCATGGCATGTTCATTAGGGTAAAATAATAAGAGATTAACAATATTAGTTTAGGATTTACAATTGTAGTTTACAGTTCATACTACTGTATTGCCTGAGTTATCTCAAGATATAACATCAAGTTTCACATAGACCACGGCCAAACAGCTTGGAAGCAGTATATTCTACATGCAACGCCGGCCGTGAAAGCCTGAAGACTTAAATAGTAAGTTTTCTGATCTAAATTATCTAAAAGAAATATACTCAGAATATCAAACTCATTACTTTATATATTATCTAGTATTAGCTTATGCCCATGGCTTCGCACACATGGAATTTTGTTGCCGTTCCCTTCCATTGGCACGTTTCTTTTTAATATTAAAACTAGCCGCGTGCCTTGAGAAAAATTCGGGAAAAAAAATGTCCCAATTAGTGTCGTTGTCAAGTTTTACGTTTAGCAACATTAATTTTTGAAGTGAAAACTTCTTTAGCGGCGTTGGATGGGTGTAAAATGTTAAGGAAGCGTCAGGATTAGTTGACCTTTGAACCGTAACCGACGACTGACTACTACTACTACCTATTTTGCAATTTACCATAGATAGCGTCGTAGCTTAAACGGTAAGCACTTCGACTGTAAGTCCTTATAGTTTCAGATAGTATCGGGTTCAAACCACCGGGCCTTCTGAAACTTTTTGTGATTATTTTTTCTTTTTGTAATTTATTACTTTTTATGGTTATTTTTTCTTTCTGTAATTTATTACTTTATGTGTTTATTTTTTCTTTTCATAATTTATTAATTTCTTCTGACAGAAAATTAGCAGAAAATAAGTGATAGGTTCTATGATTAGCGCTATATTATAGGTATGGTATGGTATGTTCTTTTTTATCTTTTTCTATGTATATAACGAAGAAAGAAAAAAAGAAAATGTTTTCACTTCTGCCGGCACTCCCAGAGTGCAACCCGTCTTTTTTTTTAATATAGGATACTCGTTACGACTAAGCTTAATTAAGTATAGTAAGTTAAGGCGGGGTTTCAGTGCGATGTTCGTACTCGTCGCACTACTGATATGAAATCTGCAAGAGACAGAGAAGGCCGCAAAAGCTAAATACATCGATTTAGAGGATTTATATGTCTTTTGTTTTAAATAAAATATATCTGCGTGATAAAAAAGTACTCTGCCAGGCCATGCTAATTCTTTACTCTATTTTTTATTTGGCGCTATTTGCTACATAACTTGACATAAATATGTTTTAAATGATTAAAAACGACTGCAACCCGACCTAAATGTCATTCTGTGAAAAAACTGCGTTATTAAAATATTCTACGAATATGGTAATAATTTTGTAACATTTTTATATTCGTTTTTTTTTTTTAGGAAAAACTGTTACAGGAAATTGTAACATCTAAAAATAAGGTTTAAACAGAATCCTTAATAACGTTGCGATCTGTTACCTTGAATGTGAAATAGGAGTACCTAATACTGCACTCAGTATTAATCCTCCCATTCCCAGTAATCATGAATCCAGGTTATAACAAATGGTGACTTTCGAACAGCCGTAGCTGTCACTCGCTTTTATCACTGATATAAAATTATTTAGACGTAGCGGTAGCGCGCGACTGCCACCGGTGGCTGTGGCACCAAGCCTAAACCAAGGCATAGTGTATATAAAAATAAATAATAAAAAAAACTACTAGATCAAACTCTCAAAATTCGCTTTTGTAAAATTTTGTAATATATGTAATCACTACATTGTATAAAACAAAGTCGCTTTCTCTGTCCCTATATCCCTTTGTATGCTTAAATCTTTAATACTACGCAACTGATTTTGATGAGGTTTTTTTTAATAGATAGAGTGATTCAAGAGGAAGGTTTATATGTATAATACATGTTTAATATAGTAGAGGGCGCAGTTCGCCGGGTCAGCTAGTAATAAATATTTTGTATTTGTGTAAAAGTTTAAATAAGCAACAAAAGGTATTAAAAATGAATTTAACTCCGAAACTGATACGCATATCTTAAAAGAGCTCACTGGAGAGTTTTGTACAATCAGTGGGAAGGCCAAAGTCTTGTCCTGCTTTGTCTTCTACAGTGACGGCATAGAAACTCTTTGTTCTTAAAAGATCGGCAGCACGAGTGTGACTCCCCTGGTGTTGCAAACTTCCATGGGCTACAATAACCACTTTTTATCAGGTAGGCTGTGTACTTGTCTGCTGGTTAAGTAGTATAGAAAAAGAAAAACCAGGCCGTTCCTATAAATATAGAATACAGTAACATTTATTATACCAATTACCCCTTTTGAGAGCACTTTAAACTCAGCTGAGCAGTTTTCAAAGCGAGTCGGAAAACTATTCACATATTATTACTAATTCGAAGCACACACATACTGTCGTTTATTTAAATGTACTTCCCGCGAGGAAGTCGAGCGTGTAACTTAATTTCAAATTCTATACATACGAGGTCTAATAATGGCGGATACTGGAGTGTTAACGATTTAGATAAATCGTTTGTGAGGTATGTTACAGGTAGCAGCAGATCATGCGACAGTTAATCGTGAGGGTTCAGTGTCAACGATGAAAGAAAATACGTAATGAGAATTCTATAAAAATTACGGACACAGTGCGGTCTTCACTTCAAAGCTAAATTCAAAGTTCATCTTCCACTCATATAGTTGAACTACCTAGTTCTGTTTGGTGAACTTCTTCTTTTCTCGTGTCACTGATTCACTTTTGCTTAAATTGTCCGGCGATAAAAAACAATCATCTCCAATGTGCTATCAGAAGCTGTATTCAGATCAGCTTTGGTGCAGGAGATAAGATAATTGTTAGGGACACGAAACCAAGTTTTCGAAAGATGAGCTATAAGTGAACGGGCAGCTGACCCTGTTAATCTGTGATTACACCACTTTCTGCATCACACACGTAGTGCAGAGTCGCAAATGCAAAGAAGAAAAAATAGCCGTCTCACATCCAAACCTATTTTAATTCGTGGAAATAGGTCGGTAAATTGAATAGAATCGAATCTCACTTTGAAGTTATTTCAAATACAAGAATTCAGTTAAATCGAAAGGGTTTAGCAATAATCCTCGCACTATTATTTCAAAAGTAATTACTTCTGTCAGAAAGTTTGTCCAACTTCCAGTCTCTCTGTTCAATACTCGTACAAACCGAACATAAGTTTGCCGATGATAGCTGGTTACTGATGTGGAAATTAGGTACAAGAATTCACATCAATACTCGTCTAAGGAATGAAATTACGCCACTTGGATATATTCTAAAATGATTTGATCTTTGAAGTTTTAATTAAATCGCTTGATTATGTAACCTTCAAGGGCTCAAGAATATTCCGCTGTACGCGTGATGCCGGCAACTGTTGTTTGTCAAGTGGTATGGGTGCTTATAATTCATTCACTTGTTCGCCTACTATTTTGAACCACGTGATCATTTTGTGGTCGTATTTGGATGTGGAACTTAAGAGTGCATGGGGCCTTACCAATGCTTTGGGGCTTGCGTAAGCTGATTGGCAGAAGAGAGCACAGGCTTTACTCTTGGGGTATGGATCTCAGGTGGCTTCGCTTCCACAATCCACAAAAGTCATATAAGCCGAATCAAAAGAAGATGGTTTAAGGGGACTCTGGGTTCAATTAAAATGATAATAATGATGTTATAAAACATTTCGAGTCCATTCAAATATCAAAGAACCTGCAATTATTACACTATCGGGTATTAGCTCTCATAGATGTCTGAACGGCTTGTTTACGGCCATACCTATTATCCCAAGAGTAATTAACGAAAACTAACACAAACATTCAATCCTAGCTCAGTCGATTAGCGTTTGGTTGAAAATTACTAGAGATATGTATGTGTTTTATGTAGTTCAGAGTTTAAACTAAATTTTAATAAAACTATTCAATCGACATGGGCCTGGCGATTGAAAGCAGTCACTTAATATAGGGCTAATTCATCACAATGCAAGATAAGAAGCTGAGATACGCATTCAAATTGAGTGTGAACGAGAGTAACATGATGACTGCGGTCGAAAAAGCGTTACGCTTTGGACATTATGAAATTTGTTTATATTATATTTACCTTGCTTTGCTTATTAATGCCCTAGAAGCAACACACAATTAACGATACACTCAGTTTCCCCGAATTTGATAGCTGTTTTACAAAGTAAATGTTAAGTACACAAGGCAGTGTGACGCCACTAATACATTCGCTCTCATTTGCGTGAGTACAAAGGTAATATGTGTGTGTCTCTCTCTCTCTCTCTCTCTCTCTCTCTCTGTGTGTGTGTGTGTGTGTGTGTGTGTGTGTGTGTGTGTGTGTGTGTGCGTGTGTGTGCGTGCGTGTGTGTGTGTGTGTGTGTGCGTGCGCGCGCGTGTGTGTGTTGTGTGTGTGTGTGTGTGTGTGTGTGTGTGTGTGTGTGTGTGTGTGTGTGTGTGTGTGTGTGAGAGAGAGAGAGAGGAGGGGGGTGAGAGAGCAATAGCAATAGGCAAATAAAACAAAATGCCAGACAATTTCAATGGTTATCCCTCACCTAACAGCCTAAACATAATGACGCTTTTCACGCTTCGCTTCAAGAACGCGGGATTATAAAAGGAAATACGTGCAATAAGCACAGCATTTTAGTCCTATATAGTTGAATTCAGCCGCCTGTCAGCCTAGCAGTGAAGCAAGTGAAGCAATCCGAGGGGCATTCTCACCTTTGGCAATTGATGACCCGAGACGTTCTGCAGTTTAAGTCGGTTCGAGCCCGACATAACCACAACCGGCTCTGACGGAGTAGGGAATAATATCCGAGGGGATTTCCGCTCTATAAAAAAGTGCTATATCGTGCGACTATCATCTTATTAGTCCGGTAAATAGTACTAATTATATCTATGCCGTACATATTTACGTAATACAATGGAAAGTTAAAGAATGTTGCCCATCTAGTTGAGGACACGCCTGGACGAAAGTTAAGAAGTTATGACAATATAAGGGAAATGTATTACATAGATCGAACCAAAGCGCTTGAACGAGTTTAACAATATTTGTTTTACTTAGAATACCAAAGCTAGTATATATCACGGTGATATTGGACGGATACTAAAAATATAGCCAGCTCAAAAGAACTCGGGGCTTGTATGAAAGGTTCAATAATACTAGAGGATGTGCGCAAGTATGTAAAATGAATAGCTTTTCTATAGACTATATACAAACTCTATATCGGGACGCAGCAAGTTACATTGCAACGCGGCGTAAAAATGGGTACTACTTCGGTATAAGGTATTTCTACGTACATTGACAGTTCAAACAAAACGCGTTTATCGTGCCGTTTTTTGCAATGCATATTGAGCTAACAAATGCTGTGAATATACAAGAGTCTCTTATGAACCCTAATAAATTTTTAAATTTGTATTAAAGATTATAAATTTCAGGCTTATTTGTGAAAATGATGTGAATTCAGGAAGATGTACACAAAATTGTCGTTTTAATATCAGTTCTCCAAGAAATTAATTCAAACCAAATGTTTATTTAATTAAAGTTAGTAAGCGGAGAACACCTGGTGTTCCTTAAATATATCACGGTTTTGTTACTCCTTATTTGGGTGACATATGTTAGAGAATACAATGTTTATATTATAAGGACGTTAGAAGAACAGTGTTGTTGTCTGAGCTTCTTATTTATGCCGGTAATATATGGTTTATTATTATAGATCGATAATTCTTTATTGTACACCAATATATTTACAGTAGGACAAGTAGCTAGGATGTATACAGTATGAAGTGTACATTGGGGGGCCTTGTCGCTGGAAGCGATTTCTTTCAGGCAACCTCGGGATGGACAGTAATGTGATAAAGTACAAAAAAACGGTATAGTTTTCAAGTATACACAATACAAGGTGTATTAAAAACAGAAGGAAAATGAGAGAGAGGAGAGCAAGTGAATTTTAGTATCAGTAAATTGTGATCAGTATTTATTCCTGGAGATGAATAAGTACAGTCAGCATCATTAAAATGTTGCTAACATAAGTACTTAAAATAATCCAAATACCAAAATCTCAATTTTATATTGGTTACTAGAGTACACAAATAGTTGTAAGTGTAAGTATTCATATTCATATACACAATCACGCCGGTCATGGGTACCCATTCTAGCATAATTTCAAATAATACAACACACATACGACACTTACAACTATTTGAGTACTCTAATAACCAATATAAAATTGGAATTTTGGTATTTGGATTATTTTGAGTCCCTTTGTTAGCAACATTTTAATGATGCTGACTGTACTTAATACAAATTAATTTTAACTTGCCTCCTATCAGGGGATGAATGGGATCTACAAAGGGTCGAATCTACAAGTTTTATTCCAGGGGACAAATTTTCCGGAAACGAGTAGGTTCGTTGCCAAAAACGCTGTAAGAGGACAATATACCTAATGTAATTTAAAATACATGTATCTAGAACTAAATATTTCCATTACGTATAAAGTATACAAAAAAAACACCATCATTGCGTCCCGTGTGTTTAATCATAACCTTTGATGACATGAGCAGGGTTGGCGGCTCGACGCTCTAACCACAGTCTTCGATGATGCCGATATCAAAAGAACCGCGTGCCGATTAAAGCTACGCCACCACAGTATTGATAATAGGTCCACCATGAACACAAAATGAAAAGTGATTGTTGACCTTGGAACTTGACTAGGTCATTAGGTCACATTAAGATAGTTTTGCGTGAATATGGCTTGGTCGATAATCTACCCAGCATTAATTATTGACTTCTTAATTATTAGGACACTGTAAATAAGACAGTTTACTTGAACCTTACTTCAAATTGGTAATCCCGCTTTGCTGTGATCTTTTAAACTTCGATCAAGGATATACTGGATAAATTGGGGTATTTTGGGGTCCCACCGAGATCTTCGGAACCCAAGATAACCTCACCTGCAAGCTGGTGTACCTGCTGAATAACGGACGAGGCTCTGGCACTGCCTTTCCTTATGGGGTTTTTCTTATCGCCCCCAGAAAAGTCATGAAACACCAAATCAAATTTATGCAAGAAAAAGTATGGAATAATGCACGCAGGAGGGTCACACGCCTCTTGTGACAAGTGCGCAATGGCTACCGTGCCTGAGCTGGGCATGAATAGGCTGATCACTAGGCCTGTCCTTTTACATGGCTGTCAGGCGTGGCTGCGTGTCAGCAGCCTTCATGTCCGTGTTATCGCAGATAAAATGCAATGTGGCCACGTCTTGCGGAAACAGCCAGACTACTGGGGTAACAAATACCTGATGATGGCGCCCCCGCCCGATCCAGGAAGAAGGGGTAGCCCCAAGAAGGCTTGTCGTCGTGGAGGGTGACATGCGTGCAAATGGTCTCACTACCATGAATGCCAAAAATCGCGCGTAGTTGAGGAGGAAGAGCCAGAAGGCGGACCCTGGCCTCCGAGAATATCTTGGTCTCGGATGCAATCAGGATAAACGATGATGGTACTGGATAAATCTCTTTTCACGACCATCGTGGTTATAAGGGGTCCAAATGAAGAAGAAAAAAGAATGAAAGTAGGAAAACAAGGAAGATAGCAAGAAAGAAAGATACACAGAAAGAAAGAAAATAAAACTATTGTACGCCGGAGTGTATATTATACAGACACAACCTTAGTTGTGTATGTCAAGAGTAGCACACTTCATAAAGACAATCAGATCATAGGATTTTTTAACGTCCTTTTTCCCTTGCGAAGCTGGAAGTCAGGGCTAGTTAATTATTTATAATTAACTAGCCGTGACTTCAGGTACCACATAAAATCACAATCGTGTACTTGGTGCAAATTACTTTTGCATCACAAGTAGATTGCCACTGCAGCCCACAGCTAGTCACCGTGAATCCAGATTGAATGCGTACGTCTGTGCGTCAAAAACTGGAGACGACAAACCGAAGACGTAAGGTAACATGCCACACAGATAGACTGTAATGGATTGCATGCGAGGAAAGAAATGTCCAGCAGTGGACTGCAATGAATTAATTACTTGTCGTGTTGGTTCCCGGTGGAGTACAACCCCTTCTCTTCCTGTGTAGGTGTCGTAGAAAATGACTAAGGGATAGGATTGTTTTTCATCCGACAGTAATTGTACAGACTATAACTATGTGCCCGCTTCCGGGAATAGGCTCGTCCCCATAACGTGGGATCGAAAATTATAGTTGGCGTAATGTGAATGTTAGTATACCTCTGTCTACTCCTTTGGGGATTTACAGACGTGAAAGTATGTATGTATGTATCTAAGAATGATACTTACATCTACGATAATTAATTCTTCTTACGTATCTCAATCTCGGACAAAAATTACAAGCTAGTAGCTGGTTTACATAAATTCAATTACAAAAGTAGATGAACACCTATTTTGTTGTGTACGATGATCATGAGAATTACCTGTAACAAAAACATATTCGGTTAAATTTAAAGCATTTTCTTGGTTATACTAAAGACTACTTTATTACCAAGAAACGACAGTTTTGCAATTAACATCGTATGAGTTTAAGAAATAAATTTGTCATTAACTTTCGAAGTTCTTATTGAAATCTGAATCACCTTATAAGCAACATCGTTAGCTGTAATTGTGTTTTCTATTTCTTGTATCTCATATTGTGATTTTTGTAATTTCGACCGTATTCCAGTGCAACAACAGTATTTTATATCACGTTTTAGTTCAGAGAATTTCCCCTGCCTCCGCTTTAGCAGTACCGGAATTAGCTTCATATGTCAGCCAGTCGTTTGTGCTCGTTTACCAGTTGCATTTTTCTTTTGTTCTTGACGTAACTTAAAATATAGGTGCTTTGATATTCCTAAATATTTGAGACGTCTGATTGTCGTGGTGATGAAGTCACCATGACATTCTCACGGCTCCAAAATGACTACTGAATTTTTTTGCGGCATCTTTTTTTATATATACAGCTGAGGTGGCAGACTTGTCTGCCACCTCAGCTCACACGGCTCCACCTGATGGAAAGTGGTCACCGTGGCCTTTGGACGTGTGCAACACCAGGGGAATCTCACTCGTGCTGCTGACCCTGTAAACACAGAAAGTTTCTGTGCCGTCAGCCAACAAAGCAGGAGTAGCCTTTGGTCTTCCCACTGATAGCACAAAAACTCTTCAGTGATCTCTGGCTGAGGTTATTATGGCCGCGGTATTCTGTCATCACGAAAAAAGGATTTTCAAAATATTATAGAAGAGCTAATCTATTTTCACACAATTTCTTTGTTATTTAATATTTTTGTAATTATTTTATAAATTGTAAGGTATTCTTGACTTTGATTTTGTAAGTATATTGTTCATTATTTTTAGTTATATTATTGACATTATAGAATTGATACAATTTATAAAAATATGTTTAGAAAAAACATGGCACTCACGAGGATTCACTGTTCTCAGATACTTTCATAAGGCAATATCGGTTTACCTTGAATCCCCAGAGAAATTTGAGTAAGGATCAAAAAGCTTTGGCCTATGAGTTTGTAGGAGAACAAGTAAATATTTGATATAAAATTGATTAAATTCTCCCAGCAAATTTGGTTAGAGAATAACTAAATATTGATCAATCAATTATAGGTATTCCAGCGTTTGGATTGATGTCGACAAAGGATATACGGTTGCACCTTTACTAATAACTTTATATGAAAATGTGCAACCATATCACTACGTCTCCTGTTCAATAACATTCAATAACACTCACCGAACTACCTTTTTGTATGAAACCGAATGCAGCAGAATTTACGCTACCGAAATTCTGCGATTCACGACTCACAAAATTACGCTCGTTTGGTTTTAGCCTTAGTATGATTGATATTTTGTATTAATAATTAAGAGCACGCTAAAAATTTAGGTCTACATATTATTTTAAGTTTATGGTTGAAACCGTAAACAAAAAAGATATACTAAGGTAATTCGGCACATAAAACGAATTAATACTAATTGAAAAATGCACTAAAACATATATGAGTAGGTGAGAAAGATTCGAACGTGGCAGGCTTGTATGAAAGGTTTATCAAAAGAAGAGGAAGCTTGTGAAATGATAAAGGACAGAAGAAGTTGGTCGACTGTTTTGCCTACACCAGAGGAAAGGAAACATTTCAATAAGTACGTACATCAATTCTGGTAGAGTATCAAAAAGTTAAAAGGAATTGTCACTATCTTAATAATTATGGTAGTTATATGAGTATTAAACAGGTTTTTTTTGAGTATTTCTGTTAAAAACTCCTCAGTAATAGCAAGAATTTCCAAAAATTTTAACATAATCAATTGCTGGAATTAAGCAAATATAGCTGCCGATGATGTACCTGTGTGCTGATGAAATAAAATGAAAAGGTAGAGATCTGCCTGCAGCTATACCACAGAAGGTTAAAAAATGTTAGGGGACGCGATTGGCTTCTGACAATGACCTGATGATCATATATAAAAGCAAGTATGACAGTAGAATAAGCGAAAGTTGTATGCCAGGATCGTAGCAAGAGGAAACATTTAGTCTCTGCCTACGCCACTAGGAAAGAGGCGTAACTGTATGTATGTATGTTGATCTCTATAACAGATATAATTATAACCTATCAAATCACTATCTTGTGTGGCGTGATTGTGATAAATATGTGTGACTTTGCCGATATTAGTTTCCATACTATAGAGGTTTAATGGGACTTTCTCATCCGTGTTTAGTCATTTTAGTTAGGTAAATAGAAACCGGCCAAAGTTAACAAAGCTTTGTTAAAAGCCATTCAAATGTGACCTCATATATAAATCATTGGAGGAAAGTATCGTATTAACTTTTCCTTACAAAGATGTCTAGTGAAACATTACGAAAGACCACATAATCTCTTTGTAACACTAGTGAGTTCTATAATTTGAGAGTACAATACGAGATGAAGCGTATTTACTCAGCACACAATGTCTTGAGTAATTTATTAACTTTTTCCAAACATATTTACTTTATTAAGTAAATACAATCAGACCGCGATTTATTATTGGGATAGTTATGGGAGGAGTATATCATTTTTTTTTTTTTTTTTTAACGTGTGGAAACCCCCACGGGCTTCACCCCATCGGTGCCGACGATGGGGTGGGCGTGTCGGAATCGGACCGACTAAAACCACACGGTGTCCTTCCCCAGTGTCCATTGCCGGGCACCCCGGGTAAGCCCTCGAAAGGATAACCCCAGGGCACGCAGGGCACCCCACCAACGTGTGGAGCGCCGTGTCTTCGCCAGGATCCTCGCAGTGCTGGCACTGCGGTGTTGTCTCCCGGTGGATGCGCCATAGATACTTACCGAAGCACCCGTGCCCGGTAAGTATCTGGCACATCCGGTAGGAGAGGTCACCGTGGTGCCTCTCCAACCACTCCTTCATGATCGGTCTCACCGCCGCAATGGTGGATTCCCCCCACCTTGGATGCTCAAGTCGCACCCACCATGTCTCCATGAGTTCCCGGCGGAGCTGGGACCGCTGAGCCCTGATTTCTCGGGGCTCCGGCCTATGTCCCCGCTCCAGTGCCTCCTTGCGCCACTGATAGAGCAACGCAAGGGCTCTCGCTTCCAGGTCCCATGGAGGGGTCCCGGCTAGGAGACATGCCACCTCGACAGAGATCGTGCGATATCCTCTGATCACTCTGACGGCCATCGCTTTTAATGGGCTGTTTAATACAGCCACGTTGCGGGCCGCCAGAGTCTCCGCCCATACGGGAGCCCCGTACAGGGCCATGCTTCGCACGATCCCCAGGTACAGTCTCCTCGTGGGGGCATTGGGTCCCTTGACGTTGGGCATTAGCCGCGATAGCGCGGCCGCAGCCCCCCTCAGTTTTGGGACCAGACTTCGGAGATGGGGTCCGAAGTCCCATCGGCTATCGAGTACGAGCCCAAGGTACTTCATCGTGGGCTCGATGCCGATGTTCACGCCCCCTACGGAAATACTGGTTCCCGCAGGTGGCCCCCTCCGAGGCCCGTGAAAACACATAGCCTCGGATTTGTGGAGAGCCACCTCGAGTCCCAGCCGCCGTATTCGACCCACGACTTGAGCAGCCCCTGCCGTGGCCTTTAGTGCCGCGCTTTGGTACGTTGCTCCCTGCGCCATAACGAGGGTGTCGTCAGCATAGCAAGTTATGCTGACACCCTCGAGCAACGTTCCGCGCAGCACCCAGTCGTATCCGATGTTCCACAGGAGTGGCCCTAGGACCGACCCCTGCGGAACACCGCACGACACTTCTCGCCGCCCTGGCCCTAGCCAGCTCGGGTAAACTATGGCCCTTTCAGATAGGTATGCCTCGACAATGCGGCGGAGGTAAGGAGGCACTCCGTGATACGCGAGAGCCACCCTAACGCAGCTCCAAGGTAGGGTGTTGAAGGCGTTGGCAATGTCGAGAGACACCGCCACCACCACCCCACCTCGCGAGACTACTTCCTCCGCCAGGCGCCTCACGCGCATGATCGCTTCCACGGTGGAGCGCCCCCGGCGGAAACCGAACTGGTTGTCCGCCAGATCTGGCCCCACGTTCGTGAGATGCTCGACGAGTCGCTCTGCAATAATCCGCTCAAAGAGCTTGCACACCTCGTCGAGCAACACGATCGGCCGGTAACCGGATGGCTGATCCGCCGGCCGCCCCGCCTTCCGGATAAGGACCAGTTTCCCCGTCTTCCACGCAATTGGAAACTGGCCCCTTTCGAGGCATGCGCTAAAGAACGCCACCAGTCGAGGCCCTAGTTCTTCAAGGGCCAGGATCATAATATATCTTTTTTATTAGTATTAGGTAGAGAGCTAACATAATTCCTTTTTATAAGGATCAGTTGTCCAAGGCTCATATTTCATAACAATAGTCAGTTACAAATCTAGATTTATAACTAATAGGACGGAGAATCCCCCCATGAGCACGCCCCCCCCCCCCATGAGCGCGGGCCCCCAATGAGCGCGGGATTGAGGGTGAGCAGGCCACGGCGGCGGCGCGCATAGTAGGACGATGCGCACCCCCCCACACCGGGGTTGAGTCGGGGACCGCGTGGTCCCCACCTCCCGAGGAGGGCCAGACCGAGAGGGATGGCCCTGGGTCAGCCGGGATGCGAGGGATATGTCGCATGACAACCTCATCTTCGGCCTAGCACTACGACCCAGAGACGGCGTGCGGTTTAGTCGGTTCGAGTCCGACATAACCTCCCCCTCCGGCTCCAGAGGGGTGGGTATCCGTGGGGATTTCACGCACGTAAAAAAAAAGTAGGACGGAGAAAGATTACAAGTATCACAACCCCAACTCATCCGAGGGGATCGTAAGAGGCAACTAATGGAAAAAATACACAGAATAAACACACATATCGATGCGAGAGAAGGAAAACTCCAAATAAAACCCTGTAGCAACCAGTCTGGCCAGCGTGAAAAAGGTATGACAAAACCTCCCGAAATTGGGAGAGGTCTATGTCCAGCAGTGGACTGCGACAAGTTTATTGATTGATTGATTGTCGTGGAAAATCTATACCATACCCACTAAATATCCCGATAGCTCTAATAACTATATAAGTGACCATTATAGTTTAAATGAAGCCGCGTGGTTCCCGGCAGAGTAGAATTTGGGCCACCCCTTCTCTTCCCATGTGGTGTCGTACACGGCGACTAAGGGATAGGGCTGATAAACTTTAACATCAGACAGATATGCACAGCCCAGACTCAGCTTCAGATGTCGAGTCAACAATAGTGCCCGGAATACGGCAATAGGCTCACCCCCTATTACGTGGGACCCAATACTGATTGGTGAAATGTGGATGTTAATTCACCTTGGCCTATCCCTCCGGGGATAAAGGCGTGATTATATGTATGTATGTATAGTTTAAATACCTATATTATAAAGGTAAAGGTTAAAACACCCTTTCTTTGCTGGCTTAATTCAAAATTCATATTTGTCATACATAGTTGAGATTGCTCGAGATAACTATCATTGAGGAATACTGTACTCAGTGGTATTCAAAAAAATGTTAAACGACTATCATATACTAACATAAAATCCATCAGATGAGCGTTCATCCTAACTAACTTGTTTATGAATATCATCAGCCACGTCGTCAACAGGGAAAACTTAACATTCTCTAAACTTTGTTTTAAGGAGAATATGTTGTAGCGCTCCGGGAATACCGAGACAGGTAGTTAACTCCAAAGCTGGCGGATACAATACAGAAATAATCGGTATAGGCACACATACGGAGTGATGTAATTTCAGCTTCGATGAATCCTAACTCATTCACAGTATCTTTGATATTGCTGTTATATTGAGATACGTGTTGCTACAGTCGAGGAATAAAATGAAAAAATTAACATCAACTAGCTGATGGATCTACTACCGTGAAATTTTTAGCTAAACAGACATGAATTTGTTTCCATGTGTAGCCGAAACGGTATTTTTTCGGGATAAAAAAAGGCAATGCATTATTTCAGACTATGATCTGTCCCTATACAATATTTCAACCAGATAGATACATTCAACCGTTAGATCGTGGTTGAATAATAAACAAACAAAGATCTTTCCAATCTTTCATATTTTTATTATATTTGCAGGCACATGGGGTTTTCTTTGGGTCTGGGGCCTCTTAGTAGCCCATTGTAAGCTTGCACTTACAATCCGCGTGGATTTACGGGCGAGAAGATAGGGCAACCTAATACACGAATCACCATATTTCAATTACATCAATCACTGACTACACATTTTACAGACACACTCGCGATCTATGACCAAGTATATTCAACCGAACTAGGAGCGTTCTGCTAGACACGTAGTCAAGGTTCACAGCGACACTGATCCCGATTCTCTGCGCGCCCCACCAAAGTCAATGATCTTTCAAACTCAAATTGACAGTCCGAATGAACGAATGACGTCACACTCGACCATAGAGCACTAGAGTCTTGCATTACGCCTGAGTGAGTTTCATTCACTCTAATTACACAATAATTATTAACGCGACGTCATTTTAATAGGAGTAGGATACAATAGGATAAGTCACTTCTCTTTGGCATTGAGGCAGGCAAAGATAATATTTTTCATCTTCAATCAAAACAATTGTACTATTCCACATTATTTATTAAATTCCTGACCGGTTTCGTCTTACGGCTTACGATGTGGAATAGTACAAGTGTTTTCATTGAAGATGTGTAGCAAGTTGCACCAAGTGCCATCAATCAACAGCATAAGCAGTAATATTTTTCAATTTGCTATAATCCTACTATATGTTGTGTACCTGTTTGATCTATTTTAAGAATAAAAAACAAAACAAATCATCAAAACATAACTGAAATATATTTTTCATACCAGTTATCTGGTAAAAAACCACACGGCACAAGGCACATGGCCCACCTAATGGTCATGGTCATGCCTTCGAATTCCCTTCTTAAAGAACTCTATATTAAAAATAATCAGTTTTATCCTCTCTATATGACAAAAATACTTACACATCAATCATTTATATAAGGCGATAGTTTATAAATTGTTCAATATTGAGGAACTGGTTGTGTATAGCAAAATAGTATCGTCTACCTCTATCTTCTTTTTTTACTTATTTCTTTGATCTCCTCTGTGTCTCGAATTTGATCTTTTTGCATAATATTTAGATCAAAAGCTACGTTTGCCACACTTAAGTGGTTGTTTGCATGCGACGATATCTCTTTTGATCGTGTAATCATATTATTTTATCCAGTATTCGATTACCCTTGGTACAATTTTGTTGTAGAAATTACACATGATGTAATTAGTTTTGAAAGCGTATTTAGTTTTAATGGTAATGATAATTATATTTCGAAGTTGTTTACAGGCGTTTACTGAGTCTATTTTGCTTCAATTTTTTTTTCATACTTTTGTATAATAATTGATGATACTATGAAATTAAAGTTTTTAAATTATTTTATAAGATAATTTAGATTTAGATGTCTTAAAGATTAAAGTGAATAGGTTGTTTCTAGGCAAGCGCGCTCCACCGTCGACCACAACGTCACCCACTAACAGGTGAGATAGTGATTAAACGCGAACCTATCAAAAGTAAGTTCATTGTGAAGAAGCCTTAAACCTCTTCATTGTATGATCGCATACGTGCACACTTTCACTGTGCGGTTCTCCTGTAGCTTACATTTTAATTTACTCGTATCTTTGCATGACTTTCAAAAACCACAAAGACTTGTGGTGGTTAGATAATCAATGAATCCGATAATCAATGAACACGTCAATTTGACTTCACCTCGCCTTAAGTTAAGCTGAAGGCAAAGTCTTCGGAAAGATGGTCACTATTACATTCACGTTCCATGTTAACAATGGTGGCACTCAGCATGATGGCCTCATCAGATGGTTTTTCACGCCTCGCTTAAAGGACCAAGGACTGTAGGAAGATGGAAACACGTGAACTGGCAAGGAGTTCCTCTTGACGTGGCGCACTAGCATCTTGCACGTAGCATGACTTTAAGTCGTAATAAGTATAGAAAACACTGAAACTCAACCTTGTCGTATCAAATACACGATCAGTTCGTCAAAGCAATATTCACTTCATTTTCACATTATGTAACACAATCGCGTCACGCATGTAACTAATTAAATTCCAAGGATTATACATCGACATCTATTGTTATATAAGATTTGCATTAGTAATTGAACTCGAGTCCCGATTATATATATAGGTTAATATGAAACTAGATACCGCGCACTGCCATTAGTGGAACCCATTTTAGGCAAAATTCACATCAAGTCTCCAGAGACTGGGGCTTAACTGTCTTTCTGACATTGTAAGCATAAACATGCTCTACAGAATTTCTAGTTCACGTTCGCATATTCCTTTATTATGTGAACGTATAACACTCGAATCCCTCCATACATTTTGAACATGAATTCGATAAATACCTCAATTTGCCACTAGTGTAAAAAGGCACCGACCAAGGGCTTGTCAAGTTGGCGTTCCAATTTATCAAAAAGAGTCGTTGATTACCGAGTCGTTGATTACCTGTCTTTGTTTTCACCTATATTTTGTAATGGGCAGTTTTCTTCCTTTTTTCATGCTTTTTATTAATTTGCAATGTATGTGTGTTAGTTCGACTCGAATCTTGCAACTCGATTTTGAAGCACATTTCCTCAACAGATTTTAAGCATATATTTTTTTACTTGCTTGTATTATTACTGTAAAATCAGTGGGTTAGTAAGTATTCGACTAAATTAAGTGTAAATGACTCAATGAAAGTGTATACTCGCTAACCGCTTCACTAAATTACTTGACTAGACTAAATTGCTTGTGTTAGAACTGGGTTTATGCCGGTAGTGTAATGGCTAGGTCTCTCGATTGTAAGTTCGACGCGCTCGTGGCTAGGTGCGCCCACTGTTCGGTAAACAACCAGGGGATCAAGTTACCTAGGCGAAGGTTACCATTGCGATAGATAATTCATTGAAATTTCGTACCCATGAAAAACTTTTCAAGTTTACTCAATCAAATTCATCGAATACGAGTACAAGCGAGTGCATAAAACACGGTTGCAGAGAATTTAATTTCAGCTGTGTAATGGAAAATTTCCCTTGGTAATGCTTTTTTGGAAGTGTAAAATTTTATTTATTTATTTTTATTTATTTAAACTTTCTGTACAAACGCGTACAATGGCGGACTTAATGCCAAAGGCATTCTCTACCAGTCGACCATAGGGTGGTGCAGAGCTTAGACGTGGTAGGCGCGAGTATAGATAATTGGTAGTATTTTAAATTCAATTAGATAATGAATACCCACAAATATACACATACATATATATACACAATAGATTAGTTTAATTTGTATATAGTCACATATATCCACACATATAAATATACATACATATACATAATAAAATAGAATACTATATTAGCGCTGAGTTGAATTTGCCACATCATTAGAGAGCAACTGCCGAACTTTTGACTTAATCGAGTCGCGGCTGGGGGACATCCTGATATCCAGAGGAAGTGCATTCCATGAAATAACAGATTGCACGAAAAATGAGGAGCCTAAGAAGCCTGTACTGTGGGAGGGACATAACAGTAGTCGGTTATTTGAGGAGCGAAGATTTTTGTCATGGTTCGAACATAACAATTGGAAAAAAGAAGTTAAGTAGGTAGGAGACGAAGGAGAATTAAGGATGTTAAAAAGAGTTGTAAGCGAGCGTAGCTTACGGCGATGACGGATAGATAACCAATTAAGTTGGGAGCGGAAGTGAGACACGTGGTCAAATTTGCGAAGGTTGAAAATGAAACGAATGCAGTTATTGAGAAGACGGTCAAGCTTATCTAGGAGGTCTGCATTCAGGTCGAGGTAGCACACATCACCATAGTCGATTATAGGAAAAATTAAAGTTTGAGCCAGTGTAACTTTAGTAGTTGTAGGTAGAAAATTTTTTAGGCGGTATAGAGATCGAAGGGTACCAGTAACTTTTCGACATACATTCGTAACTTGCACTCGCCATTCAAGGGTGGAATCAAGGTAGAGGCCCAGATCTTTTACCGATGCGCTGAAGGGTATTACTATACCGTTAAATATCACCGGTGGTAATGTCGAAGTGTTAATTTTACTCATAACCCTGCTGCTACCTATTATGATTGCCTGGCACTTAGTTGGGTTTACGGTGAAACCAAATTCAGTGGACCAATTTTTTAGCTTTTCGAGATTTGTGTTTACATCACGAATCGCTTCTGTGATATTCTCTGCAGGTGCATGAGAATAGAGCTGCAAGTCATCTGCATACAGATGGTACGCACATTGAAGATTGTATGTGACGAGATTGATAAAAATAGAAAACAAAAGAGGAGAAAGAATACCGCCTTGAGGGACACCAGAATCGAGAACGCACCAGTTCGATGAGGACTCATCAATGCGAACAGATTGCTGGCGCCCCTGAAGATAAGTTGAGAAGAAATCGAGTGCTTCCGAGGATATCTTAAGATAGGAAAGGATAGCTAGTAAAATTTCGTGGTTGATGGTATTAAAGGCATTGGAGAAATCCATTAGGACGAGTACTGTGGCCTTCGTGGCATCCATACCAGTCCTAATATCGCCAGTTACCTTCAGAAGAGCGGATGTAGTGCTGTGGCCAGATCTAAAACCTGACTGTAACGGACTTAATAGGTTGTTTTTATGGATAAAGGAGGAGAGTTGTTTCTGCACACAGGCCTCAAGCACTTTAGATAAAAAGGGAAGTATAGAGATGGGACGAAAGTGACTGGGGAGTGAAGGATTTGATATTTTGGGTAAGGGAATTATATATGCTTTACGCCAAAGTGAAGGATACATTCCAGAATAAAGGGAAAAATTAATTAAATGGGAGATCGCAGGTAGTAGCTGATCGATGATAGTCACGATCATACGTCGGCTTAACATATCAACGCCTACCACATTGGATTTGATAGATATGATTGTCTTTTTGATATCCTCGGATCCCACAGGAGAAAATTTAAAAGCGTCTATGTCGGGACTTCTAAGGCCAGCTATGAAATTCAGAGTACGGAATTTAGTTTGGTGATCTAAGGGAGTAGTGGTGGAGAAATGTTTGTTCAGCTCATCCAGACCAACCGTCCTCTGAATTTCCACACGCTGTTTGCCAATGCCCAGAGTACCAAGAAACTTCCAAGTGTTAGCTGGTGAAGAGGTACTAATGTTATCAAGGATATGTCGGCGTTTAGCGTTGCGTATCATCTGGTTGCATCGATTCCTTGCTGATTTAAATTTGTTCCACTTCTCTGTCGTCCGGTTTTTGCGAAATTTATTAAAAGCCTGATCTCTACGTCGCATAGCAATTTTAACCTCTGTCGTCATCCATGGTGCAGGTGGACGCTTAAGTTTCACTCTCGTGACAGGGGCGTGAACATCATAGAGGCTAAGAACGTTGTTATTAAAAACCGTAATTTTTTCGTCTATGGAGGGTGCTGCACTTAGAGAATCCCAGTTTATCAATGCAGCGTCCTGGCGCAATTTGTCAACATCCATTCGCCCAAAAGTACGCATATGTAATACCTTAGGAGGAGGTTTCGGGGGCTTTAAGATGTAAGAGAGGTAAATGAGGTCATGGCGTGAAAAACCTGGAGCAGGCAGTTGCCCATGAGAGAGAGCGAGAGAAGTGGAAGAGGTCAATATTAAGTCGAGCCAAGTATCGTCGACATCAGTGTTATGATGGGTAGCTTGCAAGTTCAAAACATGGAGATTTGCTGATTCAATAATGTGGAGTAATTTACGGGCACGTGATGTTTGTGGTTTCAGGAGATCGGTGTTTAAATCGCCCATTATGATGTGATGTGTGTAACTTGACCCCAAGGTTTCCAGTGCTGTTTCCAGACTAGAGAAGTAATCAACGGATGGAGGACAATACACAACTCCAAGGACCAGTTTGGTTCCCCCAACACCAACCTCCAAAAACAGGTACTCCGCATCAGCAGTGTACACTGGTATGGAGGAGGCAAGAATTTTATAAGGTAAATAACTTCGTATGTAAATGGCAACACCACCCCACCCCTTATCAATCCGACCGTTTCGAATAAGAATAAAGCCTGGGAGAGAATAATAAGTCGATAAAAGTTCAGGCTTCAGTACACTTTCCGAAATAAGGATGGCATGTACGTTCGTGTTTGTGAAAGCCTCCAACAAATCACTATGATGTTTGGGAATGCTCTGTGCATTTATATGACAAACATTCAGCAGCTTACTCGAGTTTTGTACAAAAGTCCGTCGTAAGCAATCTCCAAGGGTATCAGTGATAGAGCTGAAGCTATCATCGTTAGATAAGCGGAATGAACTATTGGCAGAATGATATGTTTCCTCATCTTCAGATGACATTTAAAAGTAATTAGAAATAAATATATATATAATATATAAATAAGCAGAATATATACTATCTAAGGTAATACTAATAGATAATTATAATGTAAAATAAACAAGCCAAATACAAAGCCTAATGCAACGGTGCATCTCTGCACCACCCGCCAGCTTACAACACCTAATAATACTAAGGCTTAGAAAATATACAAGATACAACATGACTACTATTAGCTTGAGTAATTAGGTATTAAAATAAAAATTATGCAAAAGAAGTGGTTAAAATGGTATGGAACTCGACCCGTGCAAAAAAGTTGTAAACAAGGTATGGAACGCAACCCGTTGATCTACTGTCATGTCAATGTGACATTTTATCGTGTTGGTTTAAATAACAATCGTGTTGGTGTAAATAACATAAATAATCTCTCGCAAAAGCCATAAACCAAAAGTTGAAGTTGAAGTTAAACATAAATAATCTAAATTCTATATGTTAGTTTAAAAATTGAAAAGCGATCATGTTCATGAACGAGGTAATGAATTAGTAGTTTAGGTTGTGGGTACATAATAAAAAGGTTGAACTTAACACAAATTATGATGTCTATGACTTGCATACCTGTGTAGCAGATCAACGGGTTAAGTGGAGCATTATTTCAAGAGCGAAGTCTGCGTTATGAATGTGTTCAATGATATTATTGTAGATTGGAATTAGATTTTTCGAAACTCGTTACTATTTCCGCTCGCCGAGGTAGCACCAAGAGGCTTTGGATACAGTTCAGCCAGCGCCTGCAACTCCTCTTCAGTAGTTATCCTATGTCTACTCCCGTCCGAAGCCTTTACCACTATTACACCGTCCTGTGTCCAGCATGCCCGAGGACCAAAGTGCAGCCGTGTCTTACTAAAGATGGATTGTCGAACCTTAGTTAAAAACTCTCTGACTGAGATCGGTGTACCCTTCAGAGCTGTTTTGGTTCTCCACACAGCTGATCTAACTTGCAGGCTGGAAAAACGTACGAGTATAGGCCGATGATGTTCTTTACTGGATGCTCCGAGCCTGTGACAGGTGGCCATAGAGGCCAATGAACAGTCCTTTAATGAAAGTTTATTATGAAGTATATCCAAGATAATTGCACTGCTATCTTCATTTTCGGACTCTGCAACGCCCAAGAATAGAAGAGCATTACACCGGTGTCTAGTCTCCATGTAGTCAATGGCCTTGGAGCATTCACTTATCTGCTGTCGTAGCAATCCAAGTATTGTAAAAATGAGCTCTCTAAAAGATCGGAATTCTTCCGCCACTTTCGCCACAGTATCCTTAGCAGTTCCGCTACTTTGCAGCTGTGCTTCTAGGTCCTGCATCCTCTTCATAAACCTTTCTTCAAGTGCTTTCTGTGTAGCCTCTATGTTGCTCAGTTGTGACATTGTGTGTTGTCAATGTGCTGGCAGGTGGCGATAAATGAAGTATACTCCTACATAAAACCTTGCAAACGTAAGTAGTACTTACTTAACCTGTCTAACACTTGTTTTTTTACAAAATATAAAGAAATACTAATTATTTTAAATAAATTTGAAAAATTCTCTTTGCTCAAGTGTGTGTCTTATGTGATAATTTATTTTATGATTGACCGCAGATGAAATACCTTTTATTTTTTATTCATAATAGCAGTTTTTGTATACGTAGTCCTCTTCAAATATATTTTGAGGTTTCTAATAATGTTTTTTTGGATCCACGCACCTTATTCCTGATATCAAAGTGATAACGAGAATTTTCTCTGAAGTTCAAAAGTAATCATACATTTATAAGGATTCAGGATTAAACAGAAGTGGCATTTTTTTCTTCTTAAAAATACCTTGATTCTAAATTTTGTTGAAAGAAATATAAACATAGCATGGCTTTTATCTTCCATCTACTCCAATAACATGAAAAGGCGTTTTCAAATCAGATTAAATCTTCTGTTCAACAAAAGGTGAATTAAAAAAATGTTTTTCAGCTTCGCACAAGTAAAGACTTACGCTCAAATGATCCTCATCTTAAGTTTTTTTACTTCAACAAAAATTCTTCAGGTACTCTTATTGAATGAAAGTCCTCGTGAATTATCTTCAGATGTTTTTGCACGGATCTCTTTGGGTTAGCCCCTTATTGTAAGCAAGTTTCCTAAATCATGCGGTAGGTATATGTACCTATAAGTATTAGTGTGAAAAGACCTTTTATAATGGACTTGCGAATATGTTTTGAATTTGGTATGGATATTTGGGGCCTGTGATTTCTGCCTAGGTCTGTAAAATATCGGATGTATCTAATGATGCGTGCATTTCTGTATTTGTTTCAGTTCCGCTACATTTATTGTAATATTTTAGAATGTCGACATCAAATCACGCCTATATACAGCGCGAGCCGATATTGATAGATATTGTCATTTATGCCGATAATTTGATAAGTTAAATATATACTTTCATGTAGAATGTAAAAAAAAAACAAATATACATACATACATACATAATTACGCCTTTATCCCCGGAGGGTTAGGCAGAGGTGAATTAACACCCACATCTCACCAATCTGTATTCGGTCCCACGTAACAGGGGGTGAGCCTATTGCCGTATTCCAGGCACTATTGTTGACTCGAGCCGTGCATCTGAGGCTGAGTCTGAGCTGTACATATCTATCTGATGTTAAAGTTAATCAGCCCTATCCCTTATTCGCCTTGTACAACACCACATGGGAAGAGAAGGGGTGGCCCAAATTCTTTTTTGCCGGGAATTTTACTTAAGCCGTTTTACCCTTGAGGTAAAAAGGCGTAAGTGAAAAGGAAATTATGGCCCAGTTTCTAAGTTAGATCGTTTGATCATAAGGCTTTCTAATTAGTTTAATTACATTATTACTGTATGATACTGAAACACACATTAAAATTTTATAATAAAACCTTTAAATACCTCATGAAATTCTTTTACCTTGATCCTTTTATATCAACCCGCCGGTATCAGTGGTTTTTGCCTTTTCCAGAACAATACTAATTTGGTTGGCGTATGTTTTTTGAATTCGACCCATGAATGTATTAGTTAATTAATTGACTTACCTAGTACAATATAAATTAATGTACTCCTATTTAGGTTCATTATTTAAATGCGTTATTTAACTCACGAATGATCAATTTTGTTCTATTCAATAATGTTTAAATAAAATTAAATGATAAAATTTCACTCTTGTAAATTTATATTTTTCATGATACTGTCGTAAATTTGAGAATAATATTCTTCATATTATACTTGACTTGAGGTGTTAATAATAAAACTTAAATACATATTATCACCAGAAATTAATTACTTAACAAAAAACATTTTACGTTATTAACTTCAATCTTTAGTTTTTTTATTCTACAAGCCTTCCAAGACGCTTGAAGAAAACTCAAGGAGTTCTCAGCTCTCATCATTCTGTCTTTTTGTTTTGATTAATGACTTCCTTTAAAAGCCTTTTATCCTTTGAAATGGTCCCAATGGTACTGTTTAAAGGTCAGCAGTATTTGCCTCTTTGAACCTTTTCTTTGCTCCTTAATTAAGCGTTAGCTTGAAGCGTGAAACGTTTAATTGAAGGGTAAATATTTTTTCCTTCCTTTAAAGATACATTTAACTATATTTTTGCAGAATGGTTCAGATTATTTGAATTAGTTCATGATATCCATTAAAATATTAGTATTTGAAAACAATGAGGTCATACTGTGATTTTATTATAGCATTGCAATAGTAAAATATTCATTAACCTGCAATCACAAAAGTAAGCTATATAACAGAAGCCCTAATATGCAGTTTAGGGTAATTATAAGACCAAACAAAAAGTTATTACAATCTTTACATCAATAATTCACCTACAAAGATCGAGAAATAGAAAAAACCTCAGCAGAATAAACAATTCCACCATGAAACGCTTTTTCCAACAGAAAAGTTTTCCAAGAGAAACTGACATCAAAAGCATTGTAAATTACAATATCAATAGAAAGATGAACTAAATTATCGGAAACCGCCAAATAACAAGCCCGTTACCAATAACAATTTCCTCCAAATCTTTGCCAAAACCAACACAATGAATATTCGCATAACCCTTAAAAAGCTCTAAAAATCTATCTCAGTTTATTTACGAAAGTCAACGCGTTTATTGAAAGCGTGCGAGGTAAGATTGCCGATAATTGCTTTTCATTCTCTATCGGCTTTTTGTGCGACGCGACATTACCCAGACGGCGAATCAATTCTTGCCGAGGTTAATTTATTTATTAGCATATAGAGAGAATTTCCTAACAGAGAACGTGAAGTATCGGCCGATTTATTGCAAAATTGCCTGCTTTTTTTCCTTTCGTTTAATTTTGAAATTGATTTTCAATCATTCTAAAATTCGGTGGTTCGTTTATTCCTCGTACGTCCTGATAATTTGAAAATTACAAATTATATACCTCCATCAACGTAGGCCAAAAATTTACACTAACAAACGTCAGGTTTATTGTAGATTGACGTCAAAAAGTTGTATGAGCGTTGCACAATTATAAAAATACACAATTTCATTTTATTTCATATCCTTCGTTTACAGTAAGATTCGCAAAGCAACAAAATAAAGTCCATTCCTTTTAATGATGTTAATATTTTAGTTCGTAATTTTTTTAATAGGTTTAATTAATATGTGTTTAACCTCCGGACCCTGACTCCAAGATGAAAACCTCGGTTGCGACTGGGCCTAACGCAACGATGATGATGATGAATATGTATTTAACTATGTCATAGTAAAGCTCCAAACAAAAATAGCCTAGCGTGGTGCTTAATTACTCAGTGCTGTAAGTGAAAATGAAGACTGGTATATTTTATTTATTTTTTGTTTTAAAAAGAATATTAGCAACCGAAATTATCGAAATTACTAATATTCCCTTTAACCCCTCCAACTAAGGTAAATTGCTTGTGCTAGGAGTGGGTTCACGTAGGTAGAGTAATGGCCAGGATTCGAACCCGGGACCTCTCGATCGTAAGGCCGACTCCTTAACCACTAAGCTACCGGCGCTTCATTACATCATTACAAGGATATATTTTGGCTTTATCTTTGCTTGCACACTACACTACACAGACAAACTTAAAATAATAAATAATATATATTTCACATTAATTGTAACATTGGCAATCAATGCCATCAAGATATTGTCTAAAACAATAAAAGCGTTTTATAGAAATTTCATATCAAAAATCCAATAAAGCGAACAATGCCGAAATGTCCGGACACAATCATCCAATACCACGAATCACTCGAACATTGAGCTGTCCGACCTGACATTACGAAAACAATAAGAAACGAAACACAAATATTGTTTGTTCAAAGATATTCGCAACGTCTGCCCTACCTTCCGTTTCCTGCAGGAAACGTCCGTATTGTTACAAGTGATCCATGGAAGGGATTTCAGGGTTTACCTTTGCCTTTTGTGAATAAAATTTATCGCGTTGTAATTTTTGTGAGACCAATTTTCAAGGGGAGAGTTTAATTTCGCTACTTGATGGATGAAAACTCAATTCAATTTCAGTCAAGATCTAGTATCGGGAAAGAAATCGATGTATTTATAGTGATTTAGTAAGAATCCTTGATAAATTGAGAATGCGATTAGATTTTCCTGCAATTTACATTCTAATATGAAATTATTTCTTTATGAAATATTTTTTAATATATATATAAAACGTAATTATTGTAATCAACTTCATGTATAATCATGCTGAAATGGTTATTTAAGGTCTTTCAACAGATTATCACACTTCTAATCTCCTTAAGAAATAAAACACAATGATTGGTTAAAGTAAACAAAACAAACTATTTATATTTAACTTGTAATAAAAAGTCTAAAAGGACACTTCATTTATATTCTGCTCAGGAATTTCTCACACCAAGAACCCTACTTGTGTTCCCAACACCGCTTATAGAACTTAACAAACAAAATTCAAGTTGCAAAGGATCCAAGTTGAACTTATTTCTTCCAATGCCTATTTCTAAGCAAATAAGTATTTGTTTAAAAACAAGACCGAAACCCGATAACATTGGAACTAAGTTTTTTATTCAACAGACAGTAGTACTTCCGCGAATGCAGTGGAACTAAACTTTTACGTTACCTACAAAGTAAATTTAAAGTTCGGGATGCGTCTTTTGCAGAAAGTATCAGTGAGAAGAAAGAATTCTTTTGTATACTGAGTTCATATTGATCTAAAAGCGCACATTTACGGTCTTGATATCAATTTTATTAGTATACACGCACGCACTTTAAACTTTTTATCAAGGTTAAAAACTATCAAAAATAATAAGTGCTTAGAAGCGTTTTAGTGAATTTCGATATTTTTACACTAAATTGAAAACATGTTGCGTATGGTGCCTATTGTATAATTAAATCTAAATATGGTACAGGTTTTTATATAGGCCGAATTGGTAAACTATGACAACATATATTGTAATTGGAATCTTATACCTCTCTCGAGCTGGAGTTTGCGGTATATTAATTTAGATATCTATATAAGTAAGCAATCATTTCAGTTGTCACAAATAAAATGTTATCGCCATTTCATATTCCTCGCTTGATTATATGCCCAAACATACAAAATGTAGATGAAGCGATATTTTTATTTCTAAAAATAGTACGTTTGATCGAAAAAAGAATCTTTTGATTCTGTTTAACAAGAAAGGGAACTCAGAATCTCGTTATCTTTATGTCCAATCAACTATGGATGGCTGAAAGGAGAGTTAATTGCGTATTTGTTGAAATAATATTCAATTTCTTATGTTTTACTCATTTACAAAAGGAACAGAAAGAAATATCTTTCAGTCATTTATAACAGTCTTGTAGTTTTGTCTCATTAGTTTAGTAATAAATATTACAGTTGTCAAGACGAGTTCCTTTAGAATACGAAATTCGCGGTTGTTGACAAAATTATGTGTCTATGATATTAATGTAAATTTTTTGAGTAAGATTTTGACGTGTTGAAGCTTCAAGTAGTTAAGAGAATGTTTCTGGCAAAATGGAGTCAGCACATAATTTCTCAGTAGCACCGTTTCAGCAGACTTATTCGTCAACTAGCAAAAGTGAAACCTTATTTTAGGTAAAATTACATAAATGAAAAAAATATTTGTAATTTTTTTTGCCAGAAAACAATGCCATTATGTCAAGTTTGATGAATTTTCAGATAAGGAAACTTCCAATAAATAACTAAAATTACTTTTTCATTATTCAAATACAGTGCCTTAAATGAAGGCTTAGGTATTTAATTATTTTTTGAAGAAATATCAAAATGTCTATATACTGTAAGTTGTAAAAATACCATTAGAAATAGTATATAGTAGTAGTATACTCGTACTATACACCCAAACATGCACAAGAATCTTTAGGAATCTTTTTTGTGTCTCCTTCATAACTTAGTCTATTGCTTTTATGTTCTAAAATAAGGTAAAAAATTTAGCAAAAGGTAAAACTAACAGATTTCAAAGCTAGTAGGAAGACTATATTTTATCTGGACACGTTTCCAAAATGGAACAAGAGCATTGAATTTCGTTGCCAAGCAGAATTGAGATAAGTTTAAAATTGTATAAAAATTATTTGTACGAGTGTGCAAAAATCCAGATCCCACGTTCCGCGCTGTAGACTGTAGGAGTGAATGGAAATCGACGGGAAAACAACGTCCGTTCGGGTGGAACGAATTTTTCTGATTCGTGTTGAAACTTCACATGTAAGTAGGGATAGGCGCAAACGTGCGATTATTCGAACTTCTGTGCAATCGATTTAGTTAGTTTCCTATCGATTTTAAATAATTTGAATTTAATATAGTTGTACCTATGATACTTGTTTAATATAGATTACACATAAATGAAATATGCTAAAATCACTACATAGTATAAAACAAAGTCGCTTTCTCTGTCCCTATATACCTTTGTATGCTTAAATCTTTAAAACTACGCAACGGATTTTGATACGGTTTTCTTTAATAGATAGAAGAAGGTTTATATGTCAAGAAGAAGGTTTATATGTATGATATATGTTTAATGCAGGTGCAGCGGGAACGGGATCTGACGCCACGCGGGCGAAAAAATATTGGCGGTACGAAGTTCACCGGGTCATCTAAACGAAATGACTTCAACAATTATCGACCAATAACTCTTCTCTCTACTGTCGATAAAATAGTTGAAAAATACGTATGTGAACAAATACACAGTTTTTATAAAAATCAGGCCGTTCTTTATCCATATCAATTTGGTTTTCAGCGTGGTAAAGGTACTACTGAACTAATAGCCCACTTCACTGACGAAGTAAATACTCACATGAATAAAAAAAAAACACGTGTTGGTAGTATTTATTAACTTTTCACGCGCGTTTGATACCCTTAACCACACACAGATCATAAAGAAGCTTGAAACTTGTGGTATACGTGGTCCCCTACTAGGATGGTGCAACAGTTACATACATAATCGTAGCTTTCATGTCAAAGTCAATAATACCCGTAGTGACTCTATGGCCATAACAGAGGGTACGGCGCAGGGTTCAGTAATTGGCCCTCTGCATTTTCTGACGTATGTCAATGACATGAATAATCACCTACGTTATTCTATGTGTTACCAGTTTGCTGACGACACGTGCATAGTGGTTGTCGATAAGGACCCAAACAAAGCGTGTGAGCTACTACAATTTGACTTCAATGCTTTAAATATATGGTGTCATGATAACGGTCTAGTGCTCAACCCCAACAAA
The DNA here is from genome assembly GCA_949126895.1 of Eilema caniola. Lineage (NCBI taxonomy): Eukaryota > Metazoa > Arthropoda > Insecta > Lepidoptera > Erebidae > Eilema > Eilema caniola. The sequence goes on from OX421475.1 coordinate 22,107,103, forward strand.
ACGAAACTCATGCACATTAAGTCACCCCACCTTAAGCACCCACTAACTAATAGAATAACGGCTCACGATCACAACTGCCTGCACTCGATCTCTTCATGCTGTTGTCCTGCTATTGAACTTACCGACTCACATACATACCTAGGTCTCAAAATAGACTCTAACCTAAATTGGAGTCCCCATATAGAACAAGTATGTCAAAAATTGAGACAGTTTCTGGCTAACATTACAATATTGAATAGACGAATACCGTATAAGGTTAAAATAATGTTATACAACTCATTGGCAGAATCCCATGTTCAGTATTGCCTTCGTAGCTATGGTCGTACATATAAAACACATTTAGACAAAATTTATAACTTACAATTACGAATATTAAAGAAAATAGTATCACCGAAAACCAAATTAAAATACGAAAATAACGAATTAGGACTTTTTAAGCATTGCAATTCACTACCAGTTCACCTCCAAGTAAAATTAAATTTAATAAAAGAACAATTTTTTAATCCCAACCTATCCACAAATATCGGACATACTGTATATACGAGAAGCGTTGCTCAAAACAAGTTATGTACTTTGCGAGCCGATAACACGTTCGGTGAAAGAACCACTCGCTACTTAGTTCCTCGTTTAATAAATAAACTACCCACAGATTTGCGTAATAAAATAACCAAGAATAATATTAAAGTTATTCTAAAAAAATTCTTTCTTGACAATATAGAAAATATCAAATAATTGAGATGCTTGCCTGGTTTACGTTCCTATTATATTATAATAATGTAATAATGTTTCCATTAATCACGTACTACCTACATATTTCACTTTTAACAATTTAATTTGCAAAATAGTGTTACTTGCTTCTATAATGTAAAAAACATTTTTGAACCAATTGCAAAATCTGTAACGGTATATTTATATAGAACGTACACATAATATTTAAAAATACGGTTCTATTTTATGGCTGTGCCGCAGTTGGATTATCAAGTCTTAATTAGACTTTAAAATGAAATTACACGAATTAATTTTACAAGTATTTAACACATCAAGTACCTATTACTAACGTCCACAAAAATATACTATCGTCATCATCACATCAGCCGCACAAAGTCCACTGTTGAACATAAGCCTCTCCTATAGACTTTTAGAAAAAAAATACATACTAAATTAGTAACTAAAACTCAACATTTAGGTATATTCCCAACCAGTCGCAGTAAAATCGCATGTGTGTTGGAAATGGCACGAGGACCGGAATGTGTTGTATCGTAGAAAATGTTGATTTGATTCGATTCTAACGGAACAAAATGAAGTTGGGAAGTTCTTTTTCCGGGTGATGTAATTGGATTAATCACGCGTAGGCGATAATCCTCCTGGGGTGGAAATTTATTTTATTTTCATGAAAATGTCATTAGGAACTATACAATAAAAGAAGTTATAGATGCAGAAGGTAGAGAATCGAGTCATGGGGTGCAGATTGAGGAGGCCTGTGTTGGCTTTATCTACGGTAATAACTAGACGGGCGGTCCGAAACTAGTCGGGTGTAATAAATTTATTTAATAGTAAAATTTACGTGCATTAAATCCATGGAACGTGATGCCCAACCTCCTAGGTGGACAGGACTTACATTGACATCTCCAGAAGCAGTCAAGAAGCTCTTCTTAGTTCGACAATTCAGTGGTTTATTAATAATGGCCTTAAAATTCATAAACAAAGTTTGTACTTTATGAAAGGTTTAATATATGTAATAAAGACAAAAATGAATGAGCAAAACAGCATATGTACTTCCAGAAAACTCACATTGACTTTTAACTGGTAAATTGGTAAAGTACCGTGTCTGACATCGAGACTTGATCTTTGAAAACAAAAAGCCAACTCTCCTCTCAAAGACCAACAAGTTGTTTAAACCGAAACTTGCTAAATACTAATAGCAACAGACAAACAGACCAGCGAATAGTTCGACACATTCTCCTCAAGCTCCTGAAACGAAGTCGGAGACAAAAGGAGCAAGTTTCTTCACCAACTTTAATTTTGCCGGTCTTAGTACATTTTTACTTGGTAACTGCGTTTTTAACAATGTTTTTACACTTTTGTGTGGTGTTTGTTTATTGTTTGTTCGGTTTCTGGTGCGATCTATTGTGTAGCAAAAATAGGAGATCGAACGTATTATAGTGGTTTCTATATTGTACTTCTCCACAAGTAAAATTATTATTGACGTCAAAAAAAAACAATTGTATTGTTCAAGATTAAGAATAAATGAATACAATTACCATGAGGTACAAAACTAAATATTATCAAAAACATAGTATTTAAAATTAAACTATTGTTAATGACCGTGGACCTTTTGTGAAACTACCATTTCTATGTTGAGCCTCATTAAGTCATACATGTATTCCTTAAAAACAATAGGATCATTGGATATATTTATACTAATATTTACATAACAATGGTTTTAAAACTAAATTTCTAAATAATTACACAACACTAAAAAAGAAAACTAAAAGTTAAAATGCGTCGTGGAATTCATCCGCATTGCATTGCCTCTTGTGGAAGTGTTCCCAGAAGACTGGCAGCATTGCCACGTTGTATGGCAATACTGGATAGTATTCTAGTTCCACCGAGGTACCAAATATTATCCAAATAATATTTACATTGCTCAGCAAAATCTAACTTTAGTCTAACAGTTAACCCTAACTTATTCACCTCTAATCAACACTAGACACGAGTACATAATACAGTTCCCTCAACAGTACAAATATGAGGCACAAACCAGGGCACACACGCTTATTTTAGTTCCAATCAGCAACGTGTAGCAGTAGTAAGCACGATTTCACCGCCACTCTTGTCAATATATAACACAAGTTACTGCGCTTGTAGGTTTCTATTGGGGCCACGAAATTAGCGGGAAATTACGCGTGAACTTACAAAACTAAGCTTTAAATTGGTAATTTTATTAAAAAAGTATATTTGATTGTGAATGGCTTAGCGGTTTTATTAGTGGTTACCCTTATGAATATCATCTTCACTGAGTAAATTTTGAAACCGTTGTACTCAGTTAAGTTTAAATCAAATGATAATAAAGTATAGTTATGATAATGATAAAATGAAAAATTAAAGGCCTTGCATTTAAGTATAATTACTTGACTTAAGCGACGCAATACTTTTTACTATACAGTACTTTTAAAAGCAAAATACCGTATATCAATTTAAATATTTTTTAAAGCATATTGCATGCTAATAATATAAACCCGCGATCTATGCCTTACACGGGCAATTGCTTAATAAAAGCATAACTGAAAATATACTAGTGCTAATAATCGCTGATTTCGTAACCACAACTTACCCTGTTTTATTTAATACAATGAGGAAATGTGATTTGTTAGTTTCCACACTGTTTTGGGGTGTGATGTAGTCACTGTTGGAGAGTTTGGTGTTACGTCACACGTAATGAATTGTACCGTAAGTGATGATGATTTAATGATCGTTAAAGCAATGAATAATACATCTGCGTTAACATTTGGGACGAAATTCAAAGAAGGAATATAAATTCAGATCAATTTATGAATAGTTACAATAATACTGGGTAAATTTAACCTAGATGGATATTTCTTCTACACTACTATTATAAAAAGAAAAAGATTTGTATATTTGTAATGAATAAACTCAAAAACTACTGTGCCGATTTCAAGAATTCTTTCACCATTGGAAAGCTACATTCACCCTGAGTAACATAGGCTATATTGGATTTCTACGGGAACGTTTTTACCACCCGTGCGAAGCCGGGGCGAATCGCTAGTATATAATATTAAGCTTCTACTTCGTAAAGTCATACTTTCCGTAACGCTTACTTCCCTATATTGAAGCTGCAATTTTGGAATAATAATTAAATGAGGCATAATGTTCCTTTATTCCCAACACAAGGGCCACTTTGGGCCTCCAATTTTCGGATGTTATTAGATTACTAAGTGTGTTTTATTTATTTACGATTCGGGGGATAAAAATTACGTGTTTATACTTTTATGTGATGCATTAACTATTACTAGAAATCGGTGAAAAACTGCTGAAATATTTATAACTATTTTTTACCCACAGCTCCACCCGCGTGGATGTCGGTTATCGAGACCAAACAAAGAAAAACCCTACCTATGTCCTTTCTCAAGGTCTAGTCTACCTCTATACCAAATTTCATCAAAATCGGTTCTGTAGATTAGGCGTGATAGACGGACAAACAGACACACACACACACACACATTTTCACATTTATAATATAAGTATGAATGTTTACAACGTCTCGTTTATTAATTTTAACTCCTGCGATTTTGTAGTTTTTGTGTTTTTCCCTGAACGATTGAAGTGTATGTAGTGGTGTATGACTTCCATCGATATTTTTAGGAGTTTTATACTTCACTAGCTGTTGCCCGCGGCTCCGCCCGCGTGGATGTCGTTTATCGCTTAGTGTTGATCCGACACAATTGAGCATTAAATTCGCCCCTCTACTCACCTCTGTTCTCGACTTTCTACTCGCCTCTTTATTCGACTCTCTACTCGACTTTCTACTCGCCTCTATACTTGAATTTATGCTCGACTCTCTACTGACTTCTCTGTTTCCCTCTCTACTCGACTTTGTACTCTTCTCTATACTCGCCTTTCCATTGGCCTCTCTACTTGCCCATCCATTCGATTCCCTATTACCATCCACTCGCCTATCTACTCGCACCTTTTATAAACTCTCTACTCGCCATTATATTCATCTTTCCACTCGCCTCCCTATTCGCTTCTCTACTCAACCCTTTACTGCATTCTATTTGATTCTATACTCGCCTCTCCGCTGGCTCTCTAGTCGCTTATCTACTCATCCCTGTAGTCGACTCTACTTGACTTTCGATCTTTACACGCCTATTCCCTATCTCTACTTGCCTCTCCACTCGCTTCTATATTTGGTTCGCTACTCGACTATGTCCATTCCGAAGCTCTAATTCACCTTTGTACCAAATTTCATGAGGAGATCTTAAAAGAAATTCTTACTATTTATACCATATTCACCCCCTTTTTGTGCCATTGAAAAATGAGAAACTTTAATCCCATAGCCCTACTACCCTTCCCCCTCCCCCTTCTATTCCTTTTTTTTTCGCGATAAGGGGTAGCCTATGTCTATTTCCAAGCTCTAATCCATCTCTATACCAATTTCATCAAGATATCTTCAAAATTGTCAAACTTACATACCCTAGCCCTATTCCACCCCTTCAACTCCCTTTTTCGCAATAAAAAGTAGCCTATGACCATTTTCGAGCTCTAATCCATCTCTGTACCAAATTTCATTAGTATATCTTCAAAAATGACAAACTTTCATACTAACTATCTAGTCTTTATCCCTCCCCCCTTTTACCACATTATTCGCGATAAAAAGAAGCGTTTGTCCGTTACAAAGCTCTAATTAATCCCTGTACCAAATTTCATCAGGCAATCTTCTAAAACGATAAACTTTTATCCCAAGGCCCTGGTCCCTCCTTCTTCCCTCCTTTTCGCGATAAAAGGTAGCTTATGTCCGTTCCCAAGCTCTAAACTATCTCTGTACCAAATTTCATCAAGAAATCTTCAAAAATGACAAACTTTCATACTAAGGCCCTAGTCCGCCCCCCCTTCTACCCCCCTTTTCGCAATAAAAGGTAGCCTATATCCGTTCCCAAGCTCTAAACTATCTCTGTATCAAATTTGATCACGAAATCTTCAAAAATGACAAACTTTCATCCCAACGCTCTAGTCCCCCCCCCCCCCTTCTACCTCCCTTTTCGCGATAAAAGGTAGCCTACGTCCGTTCCCAATACCTAATCTACCTCTGTTCCAAATTTCATTAAAATATCTTCAGAAATGACCAACTTTCATAAAAACTTTCATATAGGGTTTAAGAGGGGGAAATAGGGGATTTCCCCCTCTTAAACCCCCTTTCTAGTGATAAAAAGTAGCCTATGTCCGTTCTCAAGCTTTAATATACCTCTGTACCAAATTTCATCCAGATCGGTTCAGTGGTTTAGACGTGAAAGCGTAACATACAGACAGACAGACAGACAGACAGACAGACAGACAGACAAACAGACAGACAGACAGAGTTACTTTCGCATTTATAATATTAGTATGGATTTGTCCATTCATTCCATTACACTACTGGTTCTGTTTTGTGTTCACAATGACCAAAAGACAATTATTTATTATGCACACCATTGTGCTATGAGGTTATAATATATAATTATAAATAGTTGCTTAAACAAGTGGATAGCTCTAAATAATGTTCATGAATACGAACTGTTAAAGTAGCTATTGACTATATTTGTTCATAGTTCAAGCAACATTTACGAGTAACGCTGCAAATGATTTAAATTCCTACTTTCAATTTAATTCCCCAAATTTAATATGTAACAATCGAATGCTTTCGACCGTTTATGACAACAAAGGAAGTAAAATTGATGGCAAGCGGTCAGTAAAGCTTTCATTTATTTTTACATATCAACTAGCTGACCAGCCTCGGTTTCGCCCGTGGCATACTTCAACCCCGTAGCACCCCAAAACGATTATGCGTCACTCAATTGTTTTGCCTTTCTGGAACCTCACCGCTAACTCTTGAACTTTATGATTTAGTATTAAAGTTCAAATTGACTTTATTAAAGTATTATTACGAATGGTTTGCATGTAACTATTGAAAAGTGTTATTTTTAGACATTTCTTGATTTTTTTTCTCTGTGTAAAAATCATCCTCGTACTGCAAAGATTATTCTAAAAAAGAGTAAGCTAAATCGGTTCAGCTGTTCTCGAGATTCGGATTTAGCAACACATTCATCGATTCATTTTTATATTACTTTAAGTACTTTTCCATTATACTACTAATAAAAAACATAAATTGCAAACTACTTCTATAATTTCTAGTTCTTCCTTATCATATATTACTTTTACCACTGTCAGTGAAGAAGCCCTTCTTTGTAGGCCATTTCACGCATTTACCCCTATATAACGACTATCATACATACATAATATAATACAGTATACAATAATACAGGCAACCGGGACAGCCGGCTTAACATGCTTTCCGAGGCACGACCAGACCAATGCATATACCCATATTCATGCATACAAATATTTCCACTGAGCGGGGATCGAACCCGTACCTCCTGCGTAGCGGCCGCGTTTATTACCGCCATGCCTAAGATGCTGTCATAATCTAAAGGTTACTTAAAACACATAATATTAAGTATCGCTTATACGAATAAGGATATCTTAAAATAAATTAACCAAATAAAAAAAGAAGTAGAAAATCTGTAACAGCAACTTTTTTACTAATTTGTTCAGTGCCAATGTATTTGAATTTACGTCTTTTGAAGCACAAAGAGACAGTATGGTGCCAGCCAGTTCTAATCTATATCTAATGAGAAGCAATGTCAAGCAGCTGCCACTACATTTGCAATTAGACAGTACATGTTACAAGTTCACAGATAACTTTGTAATCGACTTGTAACTTGATTGCATTGTAGCCATTTCCAGTAGCTTACACAAGCTGCTCCTCATTCGACTAAGGGATCGATTTCACAAAGTTCTATCTACTAGGATGTGAGCCTTGTCAGTTATTTGTATTACTTTATTTGTAAACCGCACTTTGGTAGTAAAACATGTTTCTATTATAAAAATAGGTTGAGGTATGGATTAGGAATAGTAAACTACAAGTAGTGGCATGAGTTAGGAAAATTAAATGATAGAAATTAAGAATTATGATATGAATTAAGAATTAAAATCAGTATGAGTTAATAAATTTTGAAATAGTATGAGATTTCGTAGAATGAAGACAGAACAACCCGAATTATGTCCAGATCATTTGACTCAAAACAATACGATGGTAAATATCCCAATATCTCTAATAGTAAATACATCAATGTATATTATTTATATAAAACAGCGTGTTTCATTTCTTAAAGCAGTACTTATGTCAAATAATAAAGAGTTTTATTATTTTGTACTTCTTCTATATTTAACATAAAGCACACGATATTCAGTACAGATGTATCTTCGAGATGGAGAATTTTCTAGGTTTATTTGCTTAGTATAAATTATTTTCAAGCAGCGTTTTATGACATCTCTAGACAATCACATGACAACATTATTATTCAATTTCAAAAGAAGCATCGTCAAATATTATAATAGCACTTGCAAATAGACATAAACATTTTGCAGATAATACTTGAGTGCCACATAATTTTGAGATAACTTTTGAATTGAGTTATGTTAAGTGATACTCAAAATATTCTTACATTTAATCTTCTCTGCTTAACAAGATATGAGTTTCAAATAAAGTGTGTCACTCATTTTAGATAGAGTACTTTTAGGTATGTTTTTACTATAAAAAAAAACATTGTTTTTATTTTAATAAAAGTTTTATTTAGTAACTATTAAAGATATAAATTGCTCGTATTTATATTTCAATTCAATTTATTTATCTTTGATTTTAATTACAACCCTGCTCAGGCTCAGGCAAGCTCTCAAAATTTGTAATTTTGATCTCTATTGTCCTTATTGCATAATAATGATGTAATTAACCTTGCGCTATAAAAGCAACTAAATATTATCAACCCTTGAAAGTTTAATCTTAAGCAACATTCTTCATTCTTTCTACCAACAAGCAGTAGCAAAATCTTACCCACAGTCAAATCAAATGAAACCCAATCCGGAATTAGGGAGCACCTTTAAAAGTTCAACGTGTGACGAATTCCCTTCTGAAAGTTACATTAAATTACTCACATCCATAAACCAGGAGTGCCATATATACAAAATAGGTTTTTTTTTGTCAAGATAAGCCGAAGAACCAATTTCCTCAGCGAAAAAGGCAAATGTGTTTGGAGTACATTTAATAGAATGTCGTGACAGACTAAAGGAGATGGTACCGGATCGAATTTGTATTTGGCCCACGGATAATAATGTACGATGGGATTTTAGAGTGTCGTATTAAGTGATTTATTTCGAGACAAGATTTAAAAGACTTAATTTTTGGATATACGTATTTGCTGTACCTGCTCAAGCCTAGTTGAAGTACTTTTAAGAGCCTTTCAATTTCGGTGTAAGCTTTTTGAATATAGAATTTACTTTAGTAATAAGGGCTTAGGAAAGTAGAACGGTAAATACATTATCTGACTAGTATCCCTTTTTATTTCTGACGTAAATTTACTTAAACCGTTGTGACTTTTGAGGTGGATTTTGTTAAAGGTCGAGGACGAAACTTGCTTTTTATTGGTAGGTTTAATCAATATATGAATTGTAGCATACATATTTCAATCAATAATACGGCAGAATATAATCTCTATAACTCTCTTCTTTTTTCTCGGTGGCAGCACAAATGTGATTCCCCTGGTGTTGCACACGTCCATAGGTAACCACTTTTCATCAGTTGGGCGGTGTACTTGTCTACCACGCTGAGTGGTATAAATAAAAATAATAATAATGGTAGGTTTTTTTTACGTGCGGGAAATCCCTACTGATACCCCCCCCCCCCCACATATGTATTTTGTAACATAAACAAAAACAAACTTTAAAATATTGATAAAAATCATAAAAAATCCATTAATCTTATACAACACAATACAAAACGAGAGATTTTATTAAGTACCTAATGTATTTAGCATAAACTAATTTTAAAGAATGATTTTATTTTCTACTATTCATTCATTTAAATTTAAGAGCCTCGCTCTTGTCTGTGGAGTAACTTCCATTCATTCCTATCCATCGCCCTATTCTTGTCTTCCTGATACGACATGACGTTAACCTTCTCCTTTATTTGGTCCATATAGCTTCTCCGAGGTTTTCCTCTTCCTCTCCTACCCTCAACTTTTCCTTCCATTATATTCTTTATTAACTCATTTTCTACTAACGAGGCATAAATAACTCAATTCTCTAAGAGCCTTATATTTCTTAGAAACAGGTTAAGACACTGCTACCGTTAATTAATTAAACCTTTCCATTTATAAATTATAGCGCTCCTTAACTCTATATTAGAGTTATAATAAATAGAATTGTAATTATCCTTAGTACGAAAGGAGACATTTTATGAATTTAGTATATTAGATTAATTTTTGAACATTTGGCGAAAATTGTAAAATGCTTAGTCAGACGAGGTTAATGTTACCATATTATTATGTATTCATTTGATTACAGAATAAATATTTGTAACTAATATGACAGATTGAATGAATGGATATTAGTTAATATTATTAGTATACCGGAGGGAAATATGCGAGAGAGCGTTTGTATGTATGTATTAGCATGTAACTAATTGTCATACAACGTGGTAATGCTGCCAGTCTTCTGGGAACGTTACCACAAGAGGCATGCGATGTGGACTACGCTACGCCACCACGCAATTTTATATAGTGTTATATTTGTGTAAAAGTTATTTTATTTTTGTTTTATTTAATCATTAATTTGTCAATAATATGAAGTGTCTTGTACCTACAGGATAACGCTTAAAATGAAATAAAATACTCTTAACTAATTAACGTATTTTTTATGTGAGACTAGAGTAGACAAAAAATTAACCAGAAAATTCACCGACTAACTCAGCGGTGTCTGTGAGGCAGAAGATTTTTCATTTCCCGCAATTTTTTCATGTTTTTGTTTCATTTTACACAACCGTCACATAAGGCACTAATGGTGTTTCTATTCTGTATGCAAATTACGTGAACGCATTTTGGTGTTTATTAGTCTGTGCATGAAAGACTGCCTTTGGTACTGAATTCCACATGGTTAAAATATCTTGGTAATGGGTTCTTTTTATGTACATTTAAATGCACTAGTGTCGAATAAACGATCAAAGAATAAGAACTAAAATGATTTAAAAAAAGAAAATTAGCAACCGAATTTAGAATAGAATAGTATAACACTTTGTTTGTACACCATTTACATAACATATAATTTATACACCCGTTATACAAAGGGCGCACAGTGTATTATTTTGCCTCAGTAGCGGTCATCCTCATCTTTTTATATCTGACGATAGATAACTACCTAACTAAATTTGTAGTAAAACTCCAAATAATTTATCTCTCATAGTTTTAGAGAAATTGAAGAAATCGAGAAAAGTCCATAGAAACCATAAAAACCATTTATCTCTTTTGTTGTTCGTTCATAATCACGGTTTTTTTTTTGTATGATTCTGTTATAATTTAGGCACTTATTTATGAAAAAAAAGAAACCTAATCTCCTCTATTTTAGCGAGCATATATTTTTTTATTATTATTTCATTTAATTTTTAAAAGACGCATCCTTTGCCGGTCGCATTTTTTTTTAGTGCCTAATTGTTAATGGTGGTTATTACTACTACCACAAAAATAATCAGACGCTACCAGTACAGGACAGCTGTGATATTCAATCTTTAAGTTTCGAGCTAGGGTTGTCTCTCGTCGTCTATGGTAGATATAGTTCAGTTTGGTCATTATATTTTTTTATTTTTCAGTCTGCACTACTTATCTACTTACTATTATGACAAGTACACTACATTTCAGTAAAATAATAATAACAATAATAATAATAATTCTTAAACATATTTAAAAAAAATATTTTAAATGTAATTGATATATATTTAAAACTGAATAAAGAGAATAATAATTCTAAATTTATATAAAAAGTGAAAATCGTTTATTAAAAACCAAGAAGTAGTTCTGTCGTTACTTCAAAAATAGTTGAACCTGAAATTGATAAAATTCAATAGACCACCTCTGAGGTATGAATCAAAGAATCAATTTCGTTTATTCAGTTTAGGCCCATAGAGAGCACATAGGAACGTAATTTTTTACAATTATCTCTAGAAATATTATAAAAATATAAAATATTAAATAAAGTAAATAAACCATTTGAAAATGATTTTTTTACTGGTTGGGTAAGTTGTTTCTACTGAGAAGTGTAACTGTAACAAACTGAATAAAAGTACCATACCTTAAATATATCGTAACCATGATTATCTGGTCTAAGATTTATACAAATGTTGCGCAATGTTGATGTGAGGCAGTGTATGGTCGTTACCGTCATCGAAAATGATTAATGGATCATTTGTGGTCAACTCCACCTATTCAAATTGAATATCTGATTCAGAAGGGTAAGACTGAACATTATCAGTTGACAACTGATAATTTTCAGTATTACCCCTACTTCTAATAGAGAAAGAACTTTCGAGAGTAAAGGCATCTTCGGTTTGCGACGTTTATTGTGGGACAATGTTGATAAATATGGATCGGATGATTCGAGTCCACGGTGAAATAATCGTATTTTTTTTCTTTACAATTGTTCCTCGCCAAACTTAATCGTTTAACGGCGAGAGCGCGCTCTTAGTTGTGTATACTATATAACCTACCTAACATATTTATTATATAATTAAAAATTAAAAATAAAACAAAACATAGGTACAGAAATAAAAAGTAAAACAAAATCTAGTAAAGTGATAGTAGTTTTCCGATCTAACTAACGATCATAACGCCGAAATTGGTTTCTGGATTCCCCGGTTTATGTTATTTTTACCACGTTGCCATTCGCAAGAGACATACATACACATGTCTGAAACGTCTTACAAATATTTGCGAAAATTTAAGAGTTCAGCAATATCTCAGCAGTAGAGGGGTATCACTAAATCATGCCACAATTTTAAGTCAATCTAACTCTATCTTAACCGTCAATCTAAATATTATAAATTTCGAATAATTGTATTTTTTTATGACAACCCTATTTCCATAGAAATTATAAAAAAACTTAGAAACGTCATACCTCAGCTGTCCTGCATCGAAAATAATCAAAAATTTGTAAATAGGAAGCTACAATGCTAGAGTGTATTTTCCAAGTGAAAAAAAATGCGACCGTCAACTAGAAAATTTTCCATTTAATTTTTTCTGAAATTTCTAAAATATTTTTTTTTTCGTGTGCCAGGTCATTTGCAGACCTGTAATTTTAACACTCAATTATGTATATATTTCGCCATTTATTAGTAATTTTAACTATGATCAATTTTAATAATTTCGCGCTAAATCTGTAAAAATCTTTTAGACAAAGTTCAATGACCTTTCAAGAAAAGCTACATATTTTAAAAACCAAGCAATATTGTTAATCTGGTGTGTCATAGTATGCTGTATTATGATTATATGCATCGAAATTGGCTATAAAAGGAGGATGTCCGCTACTGAGGCAAAATAATACACTGTGCATAATAGGCAATTTCTTCCAGGCATAATTTGGATGGCCTAGAATTAAGTGTAAGTGGTGGGTAGTTGGTGTGACTGAAAATGACAGAAAATGATAATAATATATGAAAACACAAACGTACAATATTCTCTCTAGCTCCTCCAACTAAGCTACATTGCTTGTGCTAGGAGTGGGCTCACGACGGTAGTTTAATGGCCAGCATTCGAACCCAGGATCTCTCGATCGTAAGGGTGACTCCTTAAACACTAAGCTACCGACGCTTCTTTCCTTCTTCCTCTTTGGACTCTCATTTCACCAACTGTTCTTTTGATCCTAAGTATCCATTACTTTTTTGCAAGCATTTAAAGGTAATGGCAAAATAAAAGCCTTCAAATACTTTGAGTAGTCTTACACAGCTCCAAATGATTACAAATCTTAGTGGAATAAGCCGATTTCATGTTCTTAAGAAAAAAAGTGTAATTTTTTACTTTTAGAGGTACAGGACTCTCAAGAATATCCTCATTTACATTCTCCAGCATCAAAACAGTTCCGTTATCTTTTTCAGCTCCCATCCTCATTTGAATTTACCTACACTTCCAAGCAAACCTATTAAGCCATGAAACCCATTGTCTGCCCATCGCGTTATATCACGTCTTCAGTATTACCCAGAAACCGCATCCAACGCAGTTAAGAGCGGCTTAGGTCCAACTCAGTACGGCCCCTTAAATTGATATTATCACGACTGTGCTAGACGCAAGACAGTTCCCATTAAATTAATTAAGGAGCAACGTATACGTTTGTAGCTGAATTTGTGTTGGTTACAAGACTATCTCGGGATTGTAGATCATATCTTTTTTATTTATGTACCTATTAATACTAGACAGGACAGCCTCTTTGGTGTGCCGGTGGAGAGTGTGACTCATATAAATATTTCTATGCATGTACTGTTGAGTCCTAGAGTGGAGACCGCGAGAAGGCAAACGAAGGATAGGACGCCCCCTAACCAGATGGACCGATGACCTGAAAAAGGTGGCTGGGACGGACTGGATGCGGAAGGCGAAGGATCGTACAATATGGCGCACATTGGGAGAGGCCTATGTCCAGTAGTAGACTGCAGTGGGCTAATAGTTTGATTGATTGATGCATGTTTTTGTCTATACAAATAAAATAATACAAATGAGAGCTTGAGATGCGACTGGGATTAACGCTAAGATAAACAAAACCCATTACTACTAGGCACTTCTCTTCGTTAGGAAACATGGGTGATATAAATTGGTAAGGCGTTGAAATTGCAATTTAGATGTTGCAGATTTTGATAGATGCTATTTTAAAGAAGGCTAATATAATATTCTTGTATAAAACACAAGTTTGAAGACAATTGTTCATGCCTTCATCTTACACAACTATATAATCTCCACATTAATTATATTAGTTAGATAGAGAAATTACAAATTTGAAAAAGAAAGAACGAGTTTTCATTTTCAATATTCCACAAGTTCAATGACCCAAATGTCAGATAAAACCGTCCAGCCCTTTGAGTGTGATCTCACTAAACTTTCAAATGTATAATATTACTAGGATAGACATTATAAATTAGAAAAAGAAAAAGCTTACTTTTTAATATTAAACAAATGTCGTCCACCCATTCAATGAAAATAATTGTAAATTGGGGTAGAGCCTAACGGCTCCTCGTCGCGTGCCCGTGACTTGGCACCGGATTGCAATGCCTGCTGATGCGACTACTTAAATGTTTCTGAGCAGAGTACAGAAAGAATCTAATTCTACATTTTTATACACATAACTATTTTTATTAATAAAGTGGGTACGTTATCTGTATTTGCATAAAATACACTATATATTATTAGCAATAGTGTAGTTGTGACAACAGGGCCGCGCACACTTCCCCGAGTCTCCTCTACGTGAAAAGCCAATTCCAACACATCATCAATTTAATGTTAAATAGGTCGACCCTAGCTTGCCTATCTACTTCTACTTACATGTACCTCACATCTATTGTTTGCTCTGCCTACCCCGAAGGGATAAAGATTTCCATAAAAATTTTAATTGATAAAATCGATAAATTAAAAAAATCATTAATCGATTAATGAAAATATAGGTATCATGATTTTATGTGGAATTATTATTTATTATCTATCTATTTATATCGTTAAAACTAAGTATTTGTGGTAGGAGTATTTCACTTTATCAGTTCGTTATATTTTATTATAAGTTGGTAATTCTTTGAGGATAAAAAAGTAGTCAACATCCCTAAACAATACCCAAGTACGAGTATGTCTATTGCTATGTATGAAAAATAAATTTAAACTAAAAAATATTACGATAGTTTAGTTTTAGTCCAATTTATTCAGTATTGTATTTACATATTTTTTTCTATTTTCCATTTTGCCATAAGATTCTGACACAGTCGATTCCGATTGTAACATTTTCAAGTTGTTACAATAAGAACACAATCGATCGACCAGCTACATCTCTAAAATTGCTTTCTGGCTGATGTGATGATGTCAATGACATATGACGTTTTGGTGCCTAACTTTTGTTGGGAGTTTCCGTTTTGACGCTAGAACAAAGTTATATCGAGCTGTCTAAAATACATTTATATAGTGGACGGAGTGTAACTATCACAAATATCTTCTGTATCTATTAAGTAAATAAATTTCTTAAGCTTCGCTCTTATATTATTACACCTCGTAGAAAGAAGAGATAATAATTCATTTTTTTTCATCAAAATGTTCTATCAACTCATAATTCTTTTAACGTGGACAACACTAAATAATCTAATAATAGAGCTAATTGGAAAAGTGACCTTGTTATCAAGAATTGATGTTTGGTTAGTAATCATTGTTGAACAAATTGCATCACAAAATAAATTGCCTTATGTTTTTTAGTCTTTCTTATTTGGAATTTAGAATAAAATATTTAAAAAATAATAGAGAATAGTTACATACATTTTTACAGTATTCTATGGACAGTTTTCATGTGCTGACTTTAGAAATTTGGGTACTTAATAAATCCAACCTCACTGACACCTGCTAATTGATGGATGAAGCTCTGTCACGAGTTTTCAGACAGCAGTGGCTGCTATAAAATCCAAATCAAAAGGAAGAGAAGGAATAAGTCAATGCAGTATTTGAACGCAAAAGTCTTAGATACAGCTGCGATGAATACAAAGATGGAGATGATTCAAGATGGATATTAAAAATAATTAAAATATAATAGTAATATCACATCATAAATATGTAATTTCAAACAACGATCATGTGTACCTCTTTAGTATAAACATTACTACGTATAGAACAGTATAGATAGATAGATGTATATATCTACAAGACCATATTATTTTCACTCTGACGATCGGTTTTAATATCATGCATTAATAACAGATATCCATCAGCGCGTAATGGCTCAATAGCCACAGGTCCCATGTGGTCAGTGCTCATTTTACCTGGCACGGATAACAGGGGAAGTGAATTCAGAAGGGATTGGAGGGTCGAACATAATGATGTTGTGGTGGAATACCTCGGCGTGACAACTTAAGCTCGGGTCAGGGTCTGACCTTTCTACGTACCTGTGTGTAGAATTACTTGGCTCAAAATATCTGAATTGAGAAACATAAGATTATCTTTTGGATTGTGGTGGTTTTAGATTGTGATCTACCACAATCTAAAATCACAAAAATCTTAAAGATAATCTTCTAAAGAACATAAGATTACTACTGCCACAATCCAAAAGAAAATTATGGGCTGATTGCCGATTCATAAGTTATCAACGAATATTCTTTTAGGTTTTTGTGAACCTTGTCAGCTTTGCGTTTAAATTTATTCTTGGATGGCATAATGGATCGGTGGCATGATGGCATAATGGAGTAAGTAAACGTACGCTATCAAGAACATTATAAAGAATTAAAATAAATCGCACATTGTATTCTTTCTCTATTAAATCAATGTCCGAGCCTTGTCCCAGTTCAGCTTTCAGTTAGGTCAGTTTCTGTCTTACACGAAATGGCCAAACTTTGATATATTTTCCGTGAACTGAATGCTATCTGACTTCTACAATGGTGATATCGAAGTTCTGTTGTAAAACAAGCTTGTCTTGGCTTGTTTTATGGCTGCCATTTAAACGTAACGAATGCCCATAAGATTCTCATATGGCAGACAGCTGAGCGTTCTCTTTAGAAAGCAAATGTGTTGAGAATGACCGTCCATTCTAAGACTGACCTGGCTAGAAGTGCTAACAATAACTATACAAAATGCTAACTTACACGGTTGCCACAGAAATAAAACCCCAAGAATAAAGCGAAAAATATAAAGTTTATGATAAACACAATGTAGTTTAAAAAGTGAGAATTACGACCCTTCTTAAACCAGCTATCACGATTTATCTTTAGTATAAGCCTTAACTGTACGCTGTTATAAAATTAGGAATATAGCCGAATCTTTAATTAAAACTTCGCGCTAACTTTTGCCATCGCTTGTATAATATTAGGCCATCATCTGCCAACCTCGTGGAAATAAATCTTGCTCACCTTATATTTTAAGCCTGCTTGCTAAGTTAAATGAGCTACATCAACATTTTCTTCTTCTTCAAATTAAATTTATTAAAAGGAATCATCGAATACAATTAAATTAAAAACCATTTTTATATTCTTACCTTCATCATTTAATTATTATTATTTGTGTTTTTTTTATTTTTTTTTAAAAAGCCTTTGAATTAATTAGAAGAAATTTTATTAAAAGCATTGCAAATTCTGATAGTTCAGTATGTAAGATATGTAGGTATTTATAAAGTTTCTCGGGACACGGACCAGTACTCCATACGCAGGCTGTAACAAATTGTAAAGTGATATTCTATCGTCTATTTTTTTTTTCATATTATTATAATTCCATACTATAGTGAGGCCTATTAAGAATTTAAATATAAAGTCACTTATGGGGTCTTGTAAACGAAAATTATTTTAATATTATTGTGTAAATGTACAGCATTAAACAGTCAAATGAATTAAAAGTTACACACACAAATATCTAACAAATTTGATGCTGTTTTAAAATAGAATACCCTCTAATATATAAAATATTTTCTTAGAAGCGGACTGGGCTCACGAATTCAACAAATTTCTGAAGGTAACTTAACGAAAGTCTTCTTTAACAATAATTTTACTTCATCTTAAATTCTGTACATTAATACCTTCCAGGCGTTTAATATATTCACTTCCCTAAATAAATTAACAACGTAAATAAGAGTTTCCAAACAGTCATAAAGCCCGAAGGGTCTGAACCAAACTTTTGGGTATTTAGACAATTTTTCAAGTTTGAACGTGTAATTTAGAGGTTAGATGAAACGTTAAATTTAATCATTTTGTTCTGAACTCAAAATGAAAAAGAATTTGGGAATGAAACTGAGTAAATAAATACTAAAAAGACCACGAAAGTCTACTTGAAAAAGAATATTAAAGCGATTTAAGAAAACCTTCATGAATCGAAAGAATGAAGGGAAAGTATGAGAGATAAAGAATATTGAAGAGACAAATGAAATTCAGTATTTCAACAAAGACAATCTGCAGGTACAGATTTAAAAGTCTGATTTGCTACGATGATTGCTGAAAAAAAACTGTTTTTTTTTTTTTGTAATTTTCACTTATATGATTAGCTCTAGTAGTTCGAAATCTATTTGCGTATAAGTTTCATCAATTAACATATTTTTAAATATTTTAAGACAGATCGAATCTCATATATGTTGTCAAAAGTACAGAAGACATACGATACGCAAACCACAAAAAGTGCCTTGGTAACCTTTAGAACCGAGTCACTATACGGAGTACCTACTGTATGAATAAATTGCAACATAATGTCTCAAACCGAAGCCAATATATTATAAATTCTTGTGCCTTTCTAAGATGTTCATAATGAGGCATAAGCAGCTTATATTACGTCGTTAATTGGTTCAATAGCGGCGCCTCTATATATAAAATACAAGCTTGTTCCCTCTGACCCAGCTGGTTTGTGAGTAATAATCTGTCAAAAAACTCCCAGGTAGTAAATGATGCCCTCTTATCTGCTCTAAGGAGCCGTTTAATATTTTGCCATTTTAGTGGATTGCGCTCTAGAAAAATTCAATGGTTCTTGTATTCCAGAGATAAAAGCGAAGCCTTCTATTGAGGTAGAGTAGAATTTATTATACACTAGCTGACCCAGCAAACTACGTACTGCCTGAGAATCAATAAAATAAGTTTAAATTTCCCATATTTTCTCACCGTTTAAACCTTCCCTGGACATCCACAAATATTTCAAGACTAAAAGTAGCCAAATCGGTTCAGCTGTTCTCGAGTTTCAGCGAGACTAACAGAAATGCAATTCATTTTTATATATTATACATAATAAATAACTAGTGGCTCGTCCTGATTTCACTCGGAATTTATAATAATTTCACCCGCTTAGGGATGAAATTTCTAAACACCCTAAGATTGAAAATTTCAAACATAAAAGACCCCGAGAGAAAAGCTCACAATAGGGTCGGCCATGAAACATCTGAAACTTTGGGCCCGAACGAGACACGATCAAAAAACGTAGTATTTAACCATGTAGGTGTTTCCATGAAGTCACTTCGATTTCTTTATGATATGGCTTAAGCCGCACCGAATCATACCGTCTTTGGATCCAATTCTGTCAAGTATTCCACGGAACTGATTTTCCGAAACTTCGATTCGTAAGTGCGGATGTTTCATGGTAAGCCTAAAGACTCGTGTGTCAATCACCAGGCATAGCGGCTTTCAGGTTATCTTAGCCAGCTTAAGTTAGCCCTGAGGATCTCGATGTAGGATAGTAGTATTATTGTATAATCTCTAAATAACTGGCAATAAACATATATCCCTGTGCCGACTGCCCTCATTGTGTATGCTAAGCACGTAGTTACAGAAACTTTATTGAATTCTGCACTTAAGAGGTCCCCTATAATTTTAACTTGATCACTAGCATTACTTTGGCTTTGCGAAATAGACCTTTGAGTGATATTCGTATTTAAATTTTACTTTCTTTTTGTTTGATTAATTTGGGTTGTTTGTTATTTAGCTCACATTGAAATATTAAATAGAGTACTTTGGGATAAAGATGCGAATACCGACCGATAAATAAATAAAGCGGCCAAGTGCAAGTCGGACTCGACCATGAAGGGTTCCGTAGCAGCAAGTACCATAATATAAAAGTTCTTGTAGTTCGTTGTTACTTTGATCGATGATTCAATAATAGTGTTCGGTTTACGATTAATGACGTATTAAAAAAAACTACTTACTATAAATCTCATTCAAACCAATTTTCTGTTGAAGTTTAGTTGATAATGTACATCGTATATTTTTTAATTTTAGAGGTTACAGGGAACTCGTTTTACTAGTTTGGAAGTGTCTGCAATGATACACAAAAGTGAATTAATAAAAAAACAGCATTAATAATCTTTAAACTATCTTGAAAACCGTTACATTAATCTCACTCTAGTACAAAGACATGAAGTCAGGTATCTTCTAAAACTTTTTCACTTAGAACTTGAGTTCAACCGATACTGGAACTTCGAGGTTTGTTTTAATTAAAAGTCTGTGAAATCAGTATCTATTGCACCCTGGATAGACTTGGGGAGGGAAAGACTAATTGAAATATAAAAGGACCTTAAATATACAAATTGATGACTACTTTGTTCGTTTCTTTCAACTTAGATGTCGTTCATGATAAGGAAAACTTTTGATACCATACTTTTTTAGATGACTTACATTACTACTTATTTTTTATTTTTTTATACTACTGAGGTGACAGACAAGCACACGGACCACCTGAGGGAGATTGGTTACCGTGGCCTATGGACGTGTGCAACACCAGGGGAGTCACACTCGTGCTGCCGACCCTGTAAACTCAGTACCTTCGATTACTTTATACGTTTAATTTGTTTTTACAGCGGTAATACACACCAAACCACACCAGGTAATAGCCGGGACAAGATGGCGACACCTTGTTTCCCACACTCGAAGATCGACTCGACTCAAACCCGGAGATAACTCTGGTCAGTCGTTGTGTGAGGGAAATTCTTTATGGGTCACTTTACACCCTAGCATCTGAAACCGAAAACGATGTGTGGTTTTAGGGGGGTTCGAGTCCAAGAGTCCGGCATAACAACCACAGCCGTCAAGCGATGGGTATCTGTAGGGATTTTCACACAAAAAAACGTTTACTATTGTACGTAGTTCATGAAATACAATCCATTTACCGACGGATATCGTAACAGGCTTTCGTTGATACGGGTACGGTACCCCAAAAAAGAAATAAATGCCTTTTTTCTGTTAATTATTGTGCCATTATGGATTAATTAGCCTAATGAAAATTGAACAAATGATTTCTTTGAAGTGAAAAGATTATGTTTTTTTTTTCCTAAAACGTTCTGTACATTAAATTTTCTTTGTGCTAATAATTTTTTTATAGCAATTAATTTTCAAAATAAAATGAAATTGAATAGTAACACCTTTGTAACGACATTTTCTTACGGCTAGGCATTCGTTCTTCAATATGAAAGATGTAGGTTATATACACTATCTACCTGATGCAGTTATGATTGGAAGACTTTGCACACATTCACTGACGGATATCCAACTTCCAACTAAATTACACTAAAACTAATATTACTAGTCTAAAATGTGAAGTTTGTGCAGGTGTTTTTATGTTTGTTACTCATTCACGCGAAGACGGCTGTACGGACCTGGCTGAATTTTGATTCAGGGTTTTATTATAGTCTGAAATAATACATAAGCTTTTATACCTGAAATAGGTTCCTATTACAATTCCACGCGGGTTCCATCTCGAATGGTTGCGGGTTACAGCTAGTATTTAACATTCTAAAGCATTAATAAACTCATTCCCGATTATTTAAATAACATGTAAAACCATACTATCTACTCGTCGAATTCGTTTCAAACATTACCACGAAATTAATCAATCCGGCCGATAATTGCAAATTAACAAATTCTATATAAGGCTAATTTCACTTTGAAATACTAAATATTAATTATCGCCGTCAAAGCCATCTTGGAAATTCAAATAAAACTGAATAAACCCGTCTATAAATTACCACTCCAATGTGGGAATTTATGAAAAATCGACCACGTCGCGTTGCTCTTCCTAGCTTAAATTAATGCATTGACTGCAACTGACTGGATTGGTGATCTGCGAAGACAGTCTGGGAATAAATTTGCTTTCTGATTTATGTCTTATTCTGGAACAATCTGATGAAATTATGACTAATGTCTGAGTTTATATTTTATCGTCGCTATCAAGTTCGCTGGCATTATAATAAAGTGCAGTACGGACTCTTGAGATTCTGTTAAATAATTTAGTTCCTGATTGCACTATAGCAAAAAGGAGGGATAATTGTTTGATCTGTATATATCTACCTATTACCTCATAACTGCCATACGGTACAATCGATTTGTAATTTAAAGAGCAATATTGTCAAAGATGATAGGCAGGGCATTTTCAAGAAGTACAGCAGTCGGATTTTTATGTGTTTGTAAAAAAATATTGGTGGTTTGATCCTACTGTTATTGGTATTGTTATATGTATGTGTTTATATAAAAATGTTAAATTATTATGCGTATGATTCATAAATCTTAAGACTTGTGCATTGACTGAGCTCAAATTTTGCTAGAATATACAATCCGAAAAGATTACAGCTACATGTAATCGGGTTTCCAAATTATTTACAAATATATTCCCGGGTGAAACCACGACCCGGGTTGCTAGTATTATTATACAATATTCTAACTTACATACTAGCGATATAGCCGTTACGGAAACAAGTAAATTCTGCGAGATAGTTATTTAGGGTTAGTTTGCGTCGCAAATGGAAGGTTGCGAAGAACTTACGCACATGAAAGTTGTGTTGTGGACATTTTATATAAGTTCTGTTTCTGCAATATGAACGCAGAGTTAAATGTGGATATAATTATATTGATGTCTTTTTTAATGCGGTAATGTTATCATGTTTGCATGTTTTAGTTTTTAACATTCAAATCTTTTTATTCTGATTAATTATTATTATTGTAAATTTGGAGTTACTTTCGATTCAATTCAATTAAATTTCAATTTTATTTTTATTTTATAATGTAACATAAATATGGGTTGTAAAAATGCCTGAAAATCCTGAAATAAATAAATTATATTATATAAAATGATGTGAAATTTTTTTTCTTTTTTCATACGAATAATATCACATAAAAATAAAATATTTAATATTCGAGATAAACTTTGTTTTTATATTTTTTATTCAGTATATTTCAGTGGTAATTATACCAAAAATAAAATGTAATTAACCACTAATAGTAGTTTATGATACTGTTGCATAATAAGGGTTCTTATAACACGAGTGTGTTTATAAAAACGAGCCGTAGGGGGGGGGGGGGTACGAGTGTTATAAGACCAAGTTATGTACAGTGTCATACACTACTTTATCTACTCTCATACTATAATACATAAACTAATTTATTTTACAAACAGAATTTAAATGTAAAATGTTCTCGCCAAGGCGCAAACATCGATTGCGCATGCGTGTATCTTTTTTTTTTCTTCGAATCTGCGGATTCTTTTTTTAAGTAGAGTTTAAACCTTCTTGGTCCAGATGGAGGTTGTATAGGTGTATCGTTATGATTAAAAAGTTATTTAATGATATAGGTGTACATACAAGACCTGTATCGTAATAAAACTTTTTTTGGCCTGTGCGTAATGTTCGTCATAAGAGTTTTGATTTCAATTTTATAATCTGTGTATTATAGTATCAGAGTAGATAAAAATATTAATAGCAAAGTTTATACATAAGGATGATTTTGATGATCAATAATAACAAACAGGAAAATATTCGACTGCATTGATGACGCAGAAACTCTTTGTCCTTACAGGGTCAACAACGCGTCAGGTGGGGCATGTACTTGTTTGCCACCTAAGTGGTATAAAAATATCTTATCAGAGTTGCATTAGAAGTAAAAGGAGTAACCTGTATCTCGCAAATGTGTTTCTGAGAATTAAGGCTGATATTTTTTTCAATTTGGTTATATATGACTTCACTATCACGAAGCGTTTAATATGGTAATAGAAAACAACTGTCTACTAAAAACCACAGTAAATAAAACAATAATTGAATGAATAAAACTAGTAGTTTTGACAATTTTAACCAATTACCTATAATTGAATTTTTGTCAGGAATGCAAACCACGATTCATTGGATCGTTATGTTCGTCAGATACATAGTTTGGTATTGTTGATTTTTCTCATTGAAATTAATTTTAACGAGGTGTAAGAGTTTTATCAACGATGTTTTTTTTGGCAAGAGGGTATGGCGTCCACTGAATTAATTAACTAAGTACCTAAACGTGGTTTCTAGTAAATAACACCTTGTTCTTCGATTCACCGCTCTAACAAATTTCAATTATTAGCAACAAAAATCTTAAGCTGATAAAATGATAATTATTCATAACCAAATTCAATAAAGCATTGGAATTGCTTACCTGGAAGCAATTCCAATGGAAACCAAATTTAAATCATTTAGTTTAATTTTTATTAATCACAATATACTCGTAAACTTATAGAACTACCTCCAAGTCACCTGTGTAATTTTCCGGATAAGTTTTCTGTACACACCAGTCTGCTCTTAATCACCAAAATTGTATGTTTTATTTACAGTATTCGATTATTTTTGTACACAATAATGAAGTACATAATAAAAAAATGTCATTTTACTCATCTTTTGTACGAAATCATTCTTCACTACACCATACTTATTGATATGTGACCTTTGCTTGCGATGACAGCAAATACTAATGCGATAGGCACAGTGGCCGGTTTACAGGCCAGCGTAGAAAAGGCTTGAATTTCACATCCTCTACCGCGTGTTAGCTAATAAGCCAGTGTCTCTATTAGCCTTCGTCTATGGTCATAAGTTTCAATATTGTTATAAAAGTCTTTGAATTATCGACCTTAAAGAGACTGTCCAGTATACTGACCACTTTGTACGGGTCATCCTAGAAAGGGTTAAATAAATTATTAATCCACATTATAGATATTAGAAATAGCTTGACTCAACCCTCTAAATGCCAAGGTGTATTATTTGCTCAAGATGCAATTTACTTCATTTTTCGTATTAATTATTAAGGACTGCCAACCCACAGTATTTGCTTGTCCTTTTGAAATTGCGTCATCATTTAGAACTATAAATCTTTAGAGTGGTTTCACTTATAATAAGGGGCACAAAACATAAATCAAGGAATAATATACGTACAGTACAAAATGGACAACAGAAACTTAATAGCCACTATTTCCTTAACTTCCGTGACGATTGACAAAGTTACTGCAGTGCTGTCGACAAGCATCCTTAGCTTTGTAGCAGTTTATAATTTGTTTTAAATGGCAGAGTAGCTGCATACATAATTTTGCTATAAAATTCACTACACACGGCTGGGAATAGGTATATCAACTGTCAACTGTCGATACTAACGATGAAAATATATATGTAATTTTAATTATATTGAAAAAAAATGAATTGAATCATGTCAATCCTTTTTGGCCTCTAACAACCAAAAGATCTACAGCTTTACGTATAATTTGAAATACTTTATCATGGTGACGTGAGTAATGATACCTATTAAAGGGCACCTAGCTTCCCACCAATCAGTGTTGCAAATATAGTAAGATTTTTCAAGAGGTTCTCATTCATTTTACTAAGTTATTGTTATAGGAGGATATTTTTAAAGAAAAATGGATAGTAATTTTAATAAGACAGATTATTAATTCTGTATCATTATAATACGCGTACATCATGATAATCATCTATCATCACAGACATCATCATTTGAACGGTGTTTTCACCAGAGGCTTTCGCCTTAAAGCCCGGAGTATTACTATTAACACCTTAAAGCTCTTCCTTTATGTTTAGCTTATGCAGCATTTGCAGGAATGACAGCCATCTGACCTCTGAGTCTCTAAAAGAAAGCCTTTGCCAGAACTTCATACCCCATTATTAAAAAAATAAGATTACAATAGTTGATAAATTATAGTAACATCCATAAAACCCTTTATGTTTAATAAATAGGTTAACCAGGTTGTAGGTGAGGTTAATTTTGGACCTCAAAGATCTTGATGGGATCGAATACCTATTTATATCTTTCTGTACACCTAATATGTTATTAATGTTAGATTCTTTGGACAGAACGCCAACTATAAACCGTGATAATGTTGTACTGAATCCCACCAAAACAACCCCTCTGTTTAAATTTAGGTTACCATTAAATTACAATGTGTATCACATCTAATTTTATAAGTCAGAAGCCTTACCGCAGCTTCTATCCTTAAGACTCATAAACTTTAATGGCACTCATAACACGAAACTGAGGTCACATCTTTACCCCCCGGTTTTCACCCACCGCTTAAGATTATTATTAACGCAAATAAACCACAAATTCCTTCAGCCCTAATTAAGATCACCAGCATTTATGAGTTTAAAAAAAATGTATTTCACACTTTTTTGCGCTAAAAATTAGACTTTAATTTCGTGCCATTTGCTATCGTCCGTCTTAGAGCATTTATCACTTCCTGCAATAAAGAATGAAAAAGATTTTTGTTGTTTTTCCCCTCGTCAGCCCTTCGTTTTTGTTCAAATGGACAAATTAGCTCTTTTGTTTCGGGCCCGTTCGGAATTTCAAAAGAGTTCGACGTCCAAATTGTTTTGCGGTCGCCGCTAAAGGGTTAAGTTGAAAACGTATTACGACTTTGATTGGTTATGTGTAGAGTTGCCGAGCTCCTTTATACTAGCATGTTTCAAACATTTCAAATCCCGTATTAAAACAAAGGACATTGGATTAGAATATTCAATATCTAAAAATAGATGTTTGTGTAGCTTGTATTCTTTTGCTGTTCATATGATGTCTATAAACCTTTATCAATTATAGAATATATCTATAATATCATTAGTACTGAATTCAGTTACTATAATAGAAAATATTAATTGGTGAATCCGCTTGAAGTCCTTTTTCTTCCTACCTCCAACATGTACACCGTTATGAATGAACTTTCTTGGCAGCGTACCTACCTATGTATAACATATCAACTTGCAAGTTCAAAACTTCTATACGTCTAGTACATCGAAGTCGCGAGTGAATAGGCGTCCTTAGTGTTATAATAATGTTATACAAGTCTCAGTCAAGTTCTATAAGAAACTTCTAACCCATACGATCCGTGTGAATGTAACTCGAGTGGATAAAAAAACAAACCATACGAACGAGATTTCTCGGATGCGAATCGTGGCAATTCCACCATAAATAGGTATATCAATAACACAAGTAAATGAGCTGAACTGGAGGGGTTAATAGAACTACTTGCATTTTAAATTTATAATATTATTTTCAAAAAATAGAAATTATGTACGAAACCTATAAAATATTCTCAACTTTCCTACCCGAATGAAAATATTTAAAAAAATCATCTAATACAAAATGCTCTTATCTTTAACACGGAGTGACATGATCAAATTAGTATTATCTTTTCTATCAAGATGCGGCGTGTCTACGGAGATTTATCGTTTTTAATTTGCATTTTCTTGTCACTAAGATGGATTTCTATAAGCAATAGTGACAGTTTAAAATCCATAGCTCAAATTGGTTTAAGATGTTAACAATGTGTGTTTAGAGCAAAACATTTAGGATTGCTTTTTTCTTGCTTGCATTCTCATCAGATGCCGTCAATGGCTTCCTTGCACTACACATTTTGAACACCTGCTTCTCACACTCGTGCTACGGACTCTATAAGACCCTTCTAATCCTCTTTTTAAAGGAACACAACTATGCGCACTGTTTGCTCTGGTTGCAACATGTGTAAGGATGAATTCCTGCCTATAGCAAGCGCTGCGATGATAGAAAGTAGCTTTGGCCATCATGTAGAACAATTTTTTTAAACACGTCTAATAGTTTCTCCTCCTGATGTAGCTAATTTTTGATATTGTCTATCGTCTGACCTATCAACTCTGAATAAAACTAACGCCGCGGCCGGGACGTGAGAGATTCACGCACGCCCTCCCTAAGAAGCGGGATGTCACCCGACCCCCAGCCCCATAGACGCGGGATAATACCCGAGGCCGCAGCCGCAGGTCTGTTGGTAGTCCTGGGACGTCCTTCCGAGGGCTTACCCGGGGCTACCAACCGCAGGCTATTAGGCGGTACGTGAAGGTTTTTAGTCGGCAGGAGTCCGGCATAGCATCCATGAAGGATTTTCCCTCATGGTAATTAAAAAAAAAACTAACGCCAGAGCCTCGTTCGTTATTCTCAGCCGTCACTCAGCACAGACGGAGCCACAGGCAACAACCAGCTTTATTATAATTAGTCACCCGTTGAGGGATCTATTTGTATCAACATTGTTTAAGCGCGTCAATCACTTAATCCAAGGGGTCGCCAATTGCCACTAAATACATAAATCCTTTTCAGAACTTAGAGCCCCTAAAGGTTCATGCGCAGCATCACTCCTGTGTCGACTATTTCCTTAATTGACAATATTTAAATCGTTAGATTCGTACTCTTTTCCGAAAAATGCAACTCATTACTATTTAGTGGTACTTAAGGTTTAAATCCCGACGTGGATCCACTGACTTCTGATAGAACAGTTGATCCTTCGAGCCGGATCAACAAGCAATTATTAAGCGTAGCTTGGTTAACGGACATACTAGTAGTTTTGATTCCTAATACTCTACACATGTAATTCACTGATATTGTTATAACTGAGGTTATAAGTAGTCTATGTGCTATGCTATCTCTGTGCAGTCCATTCATCCATTCAAACTAACAAAGTATCGTCATAAGAACCATAGACATAAATCGGAACATTTGTTTAGCAGAACAGAACATCATTCATTGTTGGAATGCTTAAATAACAGTATAACGTACTGCCCGAGGTAATACGGCTAAGTGTAGCAGGTAGGGTTAAATTGACAATTACTTTGTTACAAAGTTGAGTTTACGCGGAATTCCCTCGGTTAGTGATTGTCAGTGAAGGATATAAATATACTTGCGGGTTTTACTACGTTTGAATTTATTTATTGTTTAGTACATAGTAAAATTTCGAAAAAAATTCAGTATGATATTTAGACTAAACCCCTTCTACCTACATTACAAACATTGGCCTCTTAGGTACTACGTTTGAATTTATTTATTGTTTAGTACATAGTAAAATTTCGAAAAATTTTCAGTATGATATTTAGACTAAACCCCTTCTACCTACATTACAAACATTGGCCTCTTAGGTAGTTCCTTGGTAAATTATTTTCTACAGGTATACTGATGTACAAGGAGGCTGAAGTAACGGCGTGCGCTCCCCAGTTTCCGAGGCAAGGGGACACGGTGTTTCCCTTCCACACGCGAGATGGTCTTTTCGAAACTAAAGAAGGAGTGGGTTAGCCTAGGTGCTAGTGAAGTACCTTATTGGGCCATCTTACACCTCGGTATTGGGTCCCACGACACCCTGTGGTTTTAGTCAGCCCCAGTCTGACATAACCACCCCACTGGCTAGTGGTATCCGTGGGAATGTCCAGGTGAAAATAAAAAAAAGACGGGTTGCACTCTGGGAGTGCCGGCAGAAGTGAAGACATTTTCTTTTTTTCTTTCTTCGTTATATATATAGAAAAAGATAAAAAAGAACATACCATACCATACCTATAATATAGCGCTAATCATAGAACCTATCACTTATTTTCTGCTAATTTTCTGACAGAAGAAATTAATAAATTATGAAAAGAAAAAATAATCCCAAAAAATAATATAATAGGGGTTAAAGTATGAAATTGCCGTTTCATTGTAATAGGTACTTCGAATTGACATAGAACCTTCATGGTTTGAGATTTTTGAGTGAAACTTTTTCCACATGGTACCTATGTAGTTCTTCATTTAAAAATGTGCAACATTCGATTATCGACTTTCAGTTGTTTTTTTTATTCAGCTTAGACAAGAAAGATGGATACTTCGAAAATTCGAGTGATTTTTGAATACGAGTTCCAACGCGGAACTAACGCGGCAGAAACAGCTCGCAATATCAATGTTGCCTTTGGAGAGGGGACTGCTAATGAACGCACCGTGCGATTTTGGTTTAAACGCTTTCGTGATGGAAACTTTGATTTGAAGAACGAACCACGAGGAAGGCCGTCCACACAGGTGAATAACAATAAATAAATAAATAAATAAATATTCCACAACATTTCACACAACGCTATCTAGATCCATGGTAAGCATAGCTTAACTAGCTTGTGTTATGGAATCTAGAATGCGGATATACATACTTAGATACTTTTTGTTGTAAATACATACATATTATACATAGAAACACCCAGACCAATGCAAATATCCATATTCATGCATACAAATATTTGCACTGAGCGGGGATCGAACCCGCGCCTCCTGCGTAGCGGCCGCGTTCACTACCGCCACGCCACGGAGGCAAAATGTAAAAAATGGGTACCTCATGATTTGACTGATCTGCAGAAAGAAATGCGTGTTGAAACTTGTGTTGCCTTGTTAAATCGATACAGAAATGAAGGAATATTGGATCGAATTGTGACATGTGATGAAAAGTGGATTTTTTACGATAAACGTAAGCGAAAAATGCAATGGCTGACCCCAGGTGAAACGCCACAACAGTGTCCTAAAGCAAAGCTTACCAATAAAAAGGTAATGGTAACTGTTTGGTGGTCTCAGCATGGTGTTATTCACTATAGCTTTCTACGATCTGGTCAAGCAATAACGGCAGATGTCTACTGTGCCGAACTCCGAACAATGATAGCAAAACTAGCAGTGAAACAGCCCCGACTCATGAATAGATCTTCACCATTATTGCTCCATGATAACGCGAGACCTCATACAGCACGAGAAACCGTTTTAACTCTACAGGAACTGCAATTAGAAACTATCCGTCACCCTCCGTATTCGCCAGCCCATGCTCCAACAGACTACCATTTTTTTCGTGATTTGGACAATTTTCTATGTGATAAAAAGTTTTCTTCTCAGGAGGCAGTACAAAATGCTTTCACACAGTTTGTCGAATCTAGATCACCAGAGTTCTATCGCAAAGGCATAAATGACCTTCCTACTAGATGGCCGCAATGTATAGATAATAATGGTAATTATTTTGATTAAATAAATACGTTAAATTAAAAAAAAACGAATTTCAATTTGTCAGTACAAATCGGCAATTTCATACTTTAACCCCTAATATTACAGAAAGAAAAAATAATCATAAAAAGTAATAAATTACAAAAAGAAAAAATAATCACAAAAAATCCCTGAAGGCCAGGTGGTTTGAACCCGATACTATCTGAAACTATAAGGACAGTCGAAGTGCTTACCGTTTAAGCTACGACGCTATCTATCGTAACTTGCAAAATAGTGATAGTCTGTACCTAATCTTGTATGACGTCAGTCGTCGGTTACGGTTCAAAGGTCAACTAATCCTAACGCTTCCTTAACATTTTACACCCATCCAACGCCGCTGAAGAAGTTTTCACTTCAAAAACTTAATTAATATTTTTTCTATCCTTGGTATATCTACGTTGGTATTTATTTAAACAGAACACCAGCACAGGTGACAAAGAAAACTATATTTCCATTGTTTGTCTACTCTATGAGAGTGAATTAAAGGCTTTGTAGTGCTTGCAGTTAAATAAGATAAACTTTCTTTATAATCTGTTATTGTTCTTTGAATTAAGTATATCCATTTTTACTTGGCAGCCATTTTAAAGAACTGTTATTGTTTTTTAAATTTATTATGAAGATTTTTAGGGTACCGTATTTGGGAAGGAAAAAAATAATTCACTACGTTATGTATGTATGTCTTTCAAGAACAATTTCATCAGGGAATCGCGACGGTATTGATTTGAAATTAAACTTTTGACATAATTATTGGAAATATAAACCATAAGAGCAGTCTTGTGATGGTGATATCTCATTTATATCTTTGTGACAATGGCTGCTTGTACATTATTACAATAATAACTTTCTAGCTACATAACCATCTAACAATAATTTTAATAAATCTCCTTTTCCTATCGATTTAGACCGGACTAGATTGATTAGACAACTCATTACGTGACCTATTTTTACGTCGTTGACTATTTTTATGATACTCACAAGATTGAGACGAATCGGTTGACGAATCATAAAAATCGGTCATATCGTTTCGTCTCTAGGTCTCTAGAGAGCCATAAATGAATATTTTCATTCATTTATATATGTGGTTGAAAACTAGCCAACTAATATTTTTTCTTGTTATTTTATTATTAAGTAAGAATGAATAGTACCATGACAAGCTTATACCTAAGCCGATCGTATTTTGGACCGTGTTCCAATCGTAACCGAGTGTTGAAATTAAAATAGTGTATTCCGCGTGCCTTTTTTTTACGTGCGGGAAATCCCCACGTATACCCCCCCCCCCCCCCCCCTTCGGAGCCGAAGGGGGAGGTTATGTCGGACTCGAACCGACTAAACCGCACGCCGTCTCTGAGTCGTAGTGCTAGGCCGAAGGTGAGGTTGTCATGCGACATATCCCTCGCACCCCGGCTGACCCAGGGCCATCCCTCTCGGTCTGGCCCTCCTCGGGAGGTCGGGACCACGCGGTCCCCGACTCGACCCCGGTGTGGGGGGGCGTGCATCGTCCTACGATGCGCGCCGCCGCCGTGGCCTGCTTCTGCTAGGGTGACGGGCGGCTCCACCCGTCACCCTCAGGCCCGCGCTCATGGGGGGCGGAGGTCTGTCTGAGCCCTCCGACGCCCGAGCCGCCTTCGAGCGCGTGCAGCGATGTCAGCGAGTCTTTCTCGCTCATTGCGCCGCGCCCGCTCTGCTGTCTGTATTCCGCGTGCCAGACGATTTAGTAAACCTACCACACACACATTGGCAACCCGATACACTATGTACGAGTTTATGAATTTCGATAGGGGTTTTGTTGAAATTTACGGTTGTTTATGTTTAGACAAATCACATCGTATTGCCGTTTAGTTACCATAGAAGTAGAATACAGGCCCTGGCGGTAGAACACGGGCACTGGAAAACTATACCTACCTACCAATAACGTGAGCTCCACCGATATCATGATCGGGAACAAGTCGATTAACTTTCAAATTCAAAATATTTTTCACAGATAATAATTAATTATTATAACATAAAAATATATACTAGTTCAGTCTGGTCATGTACAAATAACGCTTAGGTATTCATATAATATTTTAAGATAAATTAGACTTTATTTGACAGAGATGTATTATGTAAAGAGCACGCATACGCTTTTGGTAACTAGTTGAAGCTCAAAGCTGTATAACTTCATTACGTTTATGATGTAACTTAATAAGTTTTACATAAAGTTAAACCTATTTGTTATCATGAACTAGAGGAACAGTTTAACGTTTCATACAATGTAGAAAGACGATAATGCTTGTAGTTATAATGTTTGGAATTTTTCAAATAAAGACCTCAATCGTATCAAAATCAAAGGAATCTCCAACTAATGGATGAAATACACGCTACAAGTAATCGTTACGATTGAACTGTGTCCCGAGCACGAATAATATTCGAATTTGTAACGTAAACGTATCCAGAGAACGGAACAATGCGATTTTTAATATTATTCGTGCACACGTTTTGAATATTATTCGTGCACTGTACATGCCGTTCAAAGTACACCAATCAACCGATGTATGTGAACTTGAAAACATCTAATTTCTATACAGTTTTTATCACACGCACTCATTAAAGTAATCAATGCAGTGTAAAGGGCACATTATTTACCATACAGTGTGTACCAGCCGTAGCCTGTGTAGCCTGTGCGTAGTGTACGCGACTCCATCCAGATATAATCAACAATAATCTTTTTACTTTTCTTTTATAGTGTCGTTGAATAAAATACATATTTTTCCATTTAGTTACAATCGCTTTTAGTAACAAACTTATATGACAACCCTTCTTGAACTAGTTTTATCATCAGGCTATGTCGTAAAATAGTAAATAGGGGCTTTAGAAGCGACCGATGTGTTCCATAGAGCCACGTTGCATTTTCGTATTTTACGAGGGTGACTTATGTACCTACGACTTATTATTATTATGTTAGTG
This sequence comes from Eilema caniola, assembly GCA_949126895.1. Taxonomy (NCBI): domain Eukaryota; kingdom Metazoa; phylum Arthropoda; class Insecta; order Lepidoptera; family Erebidae; genus Eilema; species Eilema caniola. The sequence goes on from OX421475.1 coordinate 22,141,451, forward strand.
TACTCTATACCGCCTCCACTTCCTCGAGACAGCGCCCTTATGTCGTACAAATAAAATGGATAATTCTGCACGATTCTGTGCAATTTATCTGCACGAAATTAGCTCAATATTTTTGCATGATATAAACTACCGCGTGTATGGATAAACACAATGCAGGGCAGTCAAAACATCTGAAACCTTCCAATAACCAAACTGCTTAGTAGGTATTTTAAATAATAAACATAAATTTAACTTGAAGAATAACATAAAATTTTGATATTTTATTTCAGGAAATTAATTTTAGCAGTTATAACTCATTATGGAAGGATTTCACGCAAGCCAACCCGCGGGCAGGAGCATGGACCTATTAAAAATATTGGCACATTTGAACCAAATTTAAATTGCACGCTATTACGAACAAAATCAAGCTCAAATCCTTATATAATAAATATTGTAGACAATGCAACAATTGTGAAAGCCGGCTATAAAAGCAATAAAAAATAAATTATTAACTTAAACATTATCCGAATACTCCATTATAATTCAAACCATGCATTAGCAGGATTTACAAAGGGGTTTTTTCTGGCCTTAATAGTCTCAACATACCGGAGTTCATAAAATTGTACCTTACCAATAGTACTTAAACTACTTTTTTCTGCATGCGATCTTCTTCTTTTTCGTGTGGTTAGCGGCAGAGTCATTCATGGCGCCCATATAGACCTCCGTCTTGACCTAACGACTGTTCACAGCCGGTACCGACTTGTAACGTGCCCTCCGAAGCACGGAAGTGCTCAGATGTAACACCACTAAACGGTCACCCATACCAACGGCAACCTTCGCCTAGATACATCTTAACCCTCTAATCTTTTATCAAACCTAAAGGCACGACCGCTTTATACGGTATGCATATAGTAACATAATAAGAGCGTTTTCACACTCATCCGATATCCGATATCGGTGTCGGATGCTGATAGTCGAATAGCAATTTTCGACCTTATTGACATGACATAGTGCCGAGTTTTATTTCTTATATTTGTGATCAGCGTCATCAATTAAAGCGAAAAGACATGTAACTCAGAAAATGTCCTTAAGGTCGAAAATTGCTTGCAGTCGCTGTCTTAGTCTCTTTGTGTTCCGATATCGGGCCAAAACAGTGATGTTGGCTCCGATAACCGATATCGGACCGGACAATGTGAAAGAAAGAAACAACATATGTCATACATTTGACTTCCTCCGATATCGGATGTCGGATATCGGATATCGGATGTCGGATATCGGATATCGGATATCGTGTATCGGATATCGGATATCGGATATCGGATATCGGATATCGGATATCGGATATCGGATATCGGGTATCGGATATCGGATATAGGATATCGGATATAGGATATCGGATATCGAATATCGGATGAGTGTGAAAACGCTCTAAGAATAGGAATACATTTCTTAAAAATGCGTATGAAAACGGTCTTTCTATTTCTTGGTCTTTTTTTACAGGCTGTATAAGTACAGCTTGCTGGACGTTAAGAAGCTAGTATGTATTCTAGATGTTAAGGACCAGTTCTTCCAGTTAAGTAATGCTAGTGGATATGTAAATCCTCACAATTTTTCGGGCCCAAGTTATCTGGCAGTCTTTGCACCTGCTAAAAACATATTATAAGGCTCTGGTGTAGGCTAGGCCTCTCAAGGATTGAATATGAAACGACAATCGCTTACTGAAAAACAATGTACAATATTCGATGACTGATTACAAAATACGTCTTACAATTGTCCAATCATTAATATACTAATCAATTTTAACAAAGCACGCCTATTTCAGCTATCGAAACCGACTCCTTATAATGCCTGTCGATTAACCTATAACTTATAGTACACAGCTCCACCTACATTAGCCAATGACAAATCTACACTTCTCGGAACTCCATTTAGTACCGTGCAGCGATTTTATTTTTCGTCTACTACTAAAGTTTATTAGTGTACGCGAAATCTAAAGGGTGTAATCGGGTATATATATACACATGAATGGGCATGAAAAATATTCTTTCATTTTATATACCGGAGCATTGGATCGTGCGTTGATGGACGTAATTATTGTATGATGTTTTTATACGACTTGAGCAGTTAATAAGTGGCCTACTTAATAGTAAATGATAATTGAGATTCATGGTTTTTAAAGACAATAATAGTAACTTAATCTAAAGACAATGGGTGCTGCAACGCACCCGAAACGTCTTCGGCAAAAAGTAAGTTCCCAAAAAAAATATCGCGTTTAGTCACGAGTGAGCAGATAAAAACTACGAATTTAATCTTTGTTACTAGTGTGAATTAAATTACTAGTATCGTTAAATCCTCCAGCTAAGCTTAATAACTTGTATCAGGAATGGCCTCTCAGTAGCGTAATGACCATTAATCGAACTCGGTACCTCTCGATTATAAAGTTAATCCTTTAACCACTAAGCTACCGATGCTTGCAACACTCAAGTCGTAAGAGCGTTTTCACACTCATCCGATATCCGATATTCGATATCCGACATCCGATATCCGATATCCGACATCCGATATCGGAGGAAGTCAAATGTATGAGATATGTATCTTTCTTTCACATTGTCCGGCCCGATATCGGTTATCGGAGCCAACACCACTGTTTTAGGGATATCGGATATCGGATGTCGGATATCGGATATCGGATGAGTGTGAAAACGCTCTAAATGTACCTACCAACACGTCTGACCAGTGTGGCAACAGCAGGCCAAAGCCTCCCGACATTGGGAGAGGCCTATGTCCAGCAGTGGACGTAATTCTGCACGTGAAAGTCTTACAGGTCGGTTATACTTAAATATCTGAAGAGTCACCCGAAAACGTAACTAGTACGATATCGGTCAAGGAAAGCAGGATAATGCGGCAAGGGAAATAACATATACCCCATTAGGGATATACACACGTGCGGTGACTAAATTAAAATCATCAAGTTTGAGTCTCATTTGTCCACAGTCTCAATATCAAACCCATTATGGGCTACCTTATGAGTACTTAAATACTCGGTACTCGGTACCTTGTGATTCCATCTTCATTGAGTAAAAAATGTCCTCTCTTCGTAAGCGCTCTTGTATCAGATTGAATAAGACGTTGATTTTTAATTCAATAAAGTTATCAAATAGCCCAAGATACTGCCCGGATTTGTGAAATTGTGCGCAATAAATGTGAAAATACATTAAACATCGCACTCGCAAATAGTTTTCTCATAACATACCTGACACATTCGTACATGTTTATACATTTGCGGGTAGAAATCACGGGTATTTCTCGTAAAAATACAAGCGAGATTTTCCTTTTCGTTCTTTTATCTATATCTTTTTATACATGTTTGAATGCTCTTTGAGAATAAAACAGCAGTTGAGGTGTCATGAAAATGTACAAGGAAATTGTTCTTGCTGCGATTCTTTACTTTTATTGTAGTTTATATCTAAATCAATCAAATTTTTATGGGAAATGTGGTTGATTGATTCGTCAGATGTAACTTCTGAAGATTGAAAAATAAAATGTCATCCAAAACTTTAGCACTTTCAGTAAGTAGGTAGTATTGTTTAAAAAGCAGTGTAGCTAGCAGGTTTTTTGAACAAAAAAAAAGGTTTATGCGATCTACAAATCTTATAAAAAACGTTAGTCCACAAAAATAATACGGAAAATAACTCATAACTAAAACAATTTGAAACGCGAACGTCCAGAAATTCATTGCGAAAAAAGTACCTCGTAAGATTCTAAATCGAATAACTACAGCATCCCTGTATGGGAATATATATCCCCATCATCCTCGTTAATAAAATAAAAGGGATTTTAGGGTAAAGGACCCTTCGAGATTCTTTTATAAGGGCAGATTAGCGCGCGTGAATTGTTGACGTCTTCTGTGGAAATAGCTTTTATTTTCATGGGGTTTTTTTTGCACGGCACATTTTCTATGGGGTAGAGAATTTCCAATTTGTCTGACAAATGCAGTTTGCGATACTTAATTGACTTCGTTTAGACATTTTGTAGTGCCCCGTCAAGTACATGCGCTGATAGAAATGTACTTGACTTATAGATTGGTAAATCGTTCGATATTTTGGTATAAGAGTAGTTTTGATATTACTAACGTTGTGAACTTGGGTATATTGTGACGAATAATATAAATATTTAAGAAAAGGGTTAGGTATAATGGGATTACACGCTTGGATTTTAGTTGCAACTGGAAAAGTGTATCTAATTGCTTTTTTAATTAAACATTTAGGTGGCAGACAAGCACACGACCCACCTGAATTTTTATATGGCAGTGAAATAAATTAATTTAGCTGTTAACGTTTTTGGCATATTAATTATTATTTTAATTTATTATTATTATATTTCCCATAATCACGACGAAAAAAAAACGGTTTGTCCCAAATGCATTTGAGGCCTTCATCATGGCGTCCGGGTTCGGCTAAATTACTTTCTTATATATTATAATTACTTCTAATAAAATGACTGAATGCACTATATCTCTATAAGAGCCGGAAGGCGAATTACAGGACTTCAGAGACTAAAGCAATTATAATAATAAGTAATTGCACGAGAGTATTAAATTACTCCAAAATAATTTATGACACTTTATTACCTTTGTATGATTTGTCACTGCACATGGTTGTCAAAAGAAATTTGAATTTCGCTTGTGTAAATAAAAAGAAAAGTGATAAAAAAGAAGTCGATATTCGTAACAATTCTGCTAGCCACTAGCCACCAAAATTGTTTAAAGAAGTCATTATGTAAGTTTTGTAATGAACATTTTAGTCCAACAAACTACAATTTCTTCTATCAATAAACATATTATTAAATCTTATCGTTATTTCCCCAAACTATTGTTGATTATCACAATAATAGTTTCTTTTTTCCGGAAATTATATTTTGTTATGCGTTTTTTCGCACTTCGTGTGCGTGACAGATACAATCTAAATTACTTATATAATTTGTTACATGGGACTACAAAGTTTTAATCTTTTGGATGTTTCTTCGTTTTATTTTTTCGTCTTCCATTGCAAAAAACAACACAACGACAAGTCCTTCCTTTTGAAAATGGTCGGAATATTAATTTTATGCTATGTATGATTTATCTAATAAAATTACTATAAAACATAATTACATAATCTTTATGTAAAAATGAACCAATTATTTTAGCCTCCGTTTTCAAAATAATTAATGAAACCCACCCACTGTGCGTTCATCTCTATTTCACTAATTAATTCTTAGTACATCTTTAATAGTAAATAAAGATTCTCTTATTTGTCAATCAAACATTAAGTCCTTTTGATGTAAATTTATCCATAATTATTAGTTTGCTCAAGTTGTTTATAAAACCTACATTTTATTGAACTAACATTAAATATCTCAAATTATAGTTGAAAAATAAATTACCTAATGTTATAAATTTATTTTTTTATATCGCTACCTTTTCTTAAGTACCCAGTAACATACTATTTACATAATATGACTACATACAAAATGTTGTAGCGTAATATAGTTTGTATAAATTAAGGCAATTAATAACACTTAATTACGCGTATCGTACGAATAATTTTATTACTATCATTGATTTTGTTGCTCTAAATTATTATTTATTATCACTGTAAAGTTAATACAACAAAAACTTCCAAACAACATTGTTAAGTTTACCGGTTAAATTTTAAACTTCCACGGAAACTTTTCTCTGAAATTTATCACTTAAAGTAATCTTACCTTAATAAACTTGATCCAATTTATTCATACTGTAATCACACACACAATATTTAAAGAACAAAAATTTATAATACGCAAACTCGCGAACGTGATTCCACGAAATCCCCGACGCGACTGCCCCGCTACGGGTCTTTTGCAGAACTGTGGACTGTAGGAGCCTGTATTCTGTAGGTGGGACGCGAAACATGCAACATTTTAGCCCCCATGTATCGACGATCTCTTCTGTCAGTGGCGCCATCTGGTGCCCGAAAACTTATGCATTAACAAGCTAAGAGTTGAAAAAGTTTGGATATTAAACCGGTAATGTTAGTATAAATGTTTTAATGGTATAATTGTGAAGATTTTGAACAAAATTGCTGTTGGAAATCAGTACTTATTTAATAAGCAGTTGAAGTTTTGTATTGGACTAATTTTATTTTTCTTCTTCAACTAATTAGCGAGCACTTCGGGCTTCGGAACTCAAGTCAAACTCGCCTGCTTCCTGCTTGTCAGTGTATCTTACGGATAAACGGAATAAAACGAAAATATTTCCAAATCTGATTTCATGATTTTTTTTTAAATTTTATTCTATACAATCTCATTCACATAGGTACTATGGGATACCCTGGGTCAGACGAGGTGCGAGGGATATGCACTAGCTACCTAAACTTTTGCGACCCTCGGAGGCGTGCAGTTTAATCGGTTCGAGTCCGACATAGCTTTGCCCCAGCGGGGGGGGGGGGGAGAGAAAAAGGTACTATGGCATAAGGTTACACCCTAATCAATGGAAAAGTGAAAGAGGCCGCAGGCTTTCTTCTCAGGGTTAGGAGGGCACATAAGAGATAGCTTTCTTATTTTTCTTTCAGCCTATACGCCAGAGTTCCGTTCTATGCTAGACAGTCGGTGCACCAACAACCAGTCGTGGCTGACTGGAGCCCCAAGACATTGATAGAGCTCTCTCACTCAGTTGAAAAACTATATATGAGTATTTATTTACGTAATGAATATAGCAGGTTTTAAACAACATGCAATTACATGAAAAGTATTCAACTTACTCAGAATATTGTTTACTATCTCCCGTAATCGAAGCCATCGAAATGTGAAACCTTTTTCATTCGTTGCCCGCCTGTTAACGAAGGCTGTATTTGCTTTTCTTGTTTATTTTCTCTCATTTATGATTTTCTGAATACTTTCGGGTTTTATCAATGATAGACACTGAGGTCTAATATTTAAACTATATTGATGAGGTTCTACAAGTACGTATCCTGATCATTACACTACTGAAGTGAACCTACTATTACCACTAGCAATTTAGCTTTTTGTAGCAAACTTTAAGCTATGTAGGTATCACAATAACCGACCAAAAAAAATTCTGATCGTCATATTTTTGAAGTTATTTCAGGCTGAATAAATTCAGGCCATTTTAGACCCCTTATAACTTTGTTGTAGATGAAACTAGAAACTCGAAGTTTCAGTTACTAAGCAGGCATTGTATAAACACAGTCTCGTACATCCCACTCCTAGGGCCGTCACTAGCTCCCGCTTTGGCATCTCCCACGCCCCGGACACTAGATGAGCGTGTGCAGCCCCGAGTCTTGCTCGCGTCGCAGTGATGGCACTTGGGCGTTGGGTGTTTCTTGTTTCATTCAAAAATGGCGAACTTGCATGAAAGGTTCAATGAGATTAGAGGAAGCTCCTGAAGTATATAGGGATAGAAGCAAGCGGCGGACTTTTTTTGCCGAAGGGAAATAGACATAAGTTCATGTATGTAAATATACAATTATAGCATAGGCGTTTGAAATATTTATTGATATCTGAAATTGCCAGACTCATCTCCATTTTCATGCAGAGTGAAATTTTGAAATTTTCAAACAGCTGAACACTAATGAACTAAAAACTATTCCACATTTCGACATAAGATGAACGTGTTCTTCTCACGGCTGATGAGTTGCAACGATACAAATTGAATTTAGTTTGCACGTAAGCCTGAGTTCGGAAGTGCGCTTCGCAATGAATTGTATTAAACTTTTAGTCCAACATTCACTCATTACACTTAACCTTCGTTAGTTGTGAGTTAGGTAGTTGTGGAATTGGCTTAGACTTGGTCTTTGTGGAATGGGTATATGGTTTTTTCTATAGTGATGAGGAAACAAATAATAGTCGTTTTAGAGGTCTATCAGTGCTAGCAACACTAAAGGATTCATTTACGTGTCATTGTACCCGCGGTCTTCACCTCAGAGCCTGGGGTGTGTACAGTAAGACCGTACGAATTGGCACTCCCCAGGCTCTCCTGGCTCCCCAGGTATCCCTGGAACCATTGATTCACATGTTACTTTCTATGACGTCAAGTTAACATTTAATAAATATTCAAGAACATTAATAGTATGACACTCACCGGGATATTTATCTTGATGTTTCGGATATTTCAGCGCTGTTGCGAGCGCTATGCTATGTAATAAACTTTCTTAGATACACTTTCTTTTCAATACATATAATAGTATACTTAGAGCTGTTCGTGCTTAGAGCACCCAGACCGGTGCAAATGGTCATATTCAAATCCATACATACTTACGTTGAGCAACAGTACCGAAATTTGGACTTTGAATTTGACTTTTACTTTCATTAAAGTTAAAGTTAGAATGTATCCAGTATAGAACACATCATAGCAGTTACAAAATATCTATATGAATATTGTATATAAATATCAGTACACGAAATCCACTTCGGACAGCCGCGGCTGATAGTTGTGACTGATTTATATCTGAGTAGTACAGTGTACATTAAGCTATACAAGTCAGATATAAATCTGACCGGGTATATATACATGGTTTATTCAGCAGCATCGACAAACAGTATGCACATGGATCGTATTTTCCGAAGGACTGTAGGACAGTTTATTTATTTATGAGAGTTGCATTTAAAAAAAAACAGTTTTAGTCCTTATAGCACTGTAACCTATACATATTTAAAAAAGGAACCCCTGTTTCCCTTGGTCATTACGCGTGAACGGCTGGACCGACTTCATTAATTCTTTTTTAGAATATTCCTTGCAGTACGGGGATGGTTCTTACACAGAGAAAAAATTTAAAAAAAGGTTAAGCCGTCACAGGAACGGGCACAGAATTCCACGCGGGTGAAGCCGCGGGCATCAGCTAGTAAAAAATAAAATTGTATTATGACTAACCCCAATTCTATGTAAAGGACACAGCCATGGAACAGAGCAGTGTTTAGTTGGTTCGATTACGACCCGCCTTGGTACGTACGACGTAAAGTTGGTACGACAATGTAGTACACCACAAGTAAACAAGCCTATTATATATATTGCCTCACCGCTTCGGCTAAAGAGAATAGGTATCTATCTATCTATACGTAATGTTGTAAAGCTGAAAAGCTTGTACGTTTGTTTGGTTGAACGCACTAATCTCAGGAACTACTGAAGCGAATTGAAAAAAATATTTTCTGTGTTGAATAGTCCGCTTATCGAGGAAGGTCATAGGCCGCTGCTACTCAAGGGAACGGAGCAGTAATGGTTGAATCTCGAAAGTCGACGTATTCAGTTGATTACTTTGATGCATTTTATTTGCGAAGATTTTATACAAAACTAGCTGACCCGGCGAACTTCGTACGCCAATATTTTTCTGCCCGCGTGGCGTCAGATCCCGTTCCCGCTGCACCCTCTACTATATTAAACATGTATTATACATTTGAACCTTCCTCTTGAATCACTCTATCTATTAAAGAAAACCGCATCAAAATCCGTTGCGAAGTTTTAAAGATATAAGCATACAAAGGGATATAGGGACAGATAATGCGACTTTGTTTTATACTATGTAGTGAAGGTGCTGAAAACTGAATACATCAACCTACGAGATTCACAGTAATAATAAATGTCAACAAATTCTGCAGATTCCCATAAATTATTTAAAAATTAAAGAATTACGTGCACATGTTGCTTTAAAGCTCGCAGACCTCGAGGTAGAACTAGGTCGCATAAACTGGCTCATATCGGGGTTGTCCGAGATCCGAAGACAGGGGGAGGACACGATAACCCTTGAGTCAGGCGACCTGTTCTACTTCAGAGAAGGTGATCTGCTCTCCCAGGGAGGTGTCGGTTTTCTGGTAAAGTAGGACCTCATTGGCAGCGTTGTTGAAGTCGGCAGTGTGTCGAACCGAGTAGCGTACCAGATCCTGAAAATCACGAACAGTCGTTTGCAGAAGGTGATACAGGTATATGCACCCACTTCGCGCTACGCCGACGAAACCACCGAGGCTGTTTATGAAAATATTGCCAAGGCAATAAATCACACCGCCAAGACCACTTACAGCGTTGTTATGGGGAACTTCAATGCCAAAGTGGGAGAACAAGAACGTGGTGAGATTAGAATCGGACCTTATGGAGTCGAGCGCAGAAACCACAGAGGGCAAATGCTAGTTAACTTCCTTGAATCGCAGGGGCTATTCTCAATGAATAGCTTCTTTAAGAAGAAAGCCCACAGGAAGTGGACTTGGCAACGCCGGGACTCTGTGATAAGGAACGAGATAGACTTTTTATAACGGACAGTAGGCACATATTTAGAGACGTCTCTGTGATCAACAGGTTTAATACCGGAAGTGATCACAGACTTATCCGAGGCTCTCTAAATATCAACAATAAGGCTGAAAGACTCCAAATGATATGGTCTACTCTCCGACCTACGCCGCTCCAAGTAGCTCTAGGGTCCGAAAAGTTCCACCTGGAACTTCAAAATCGCTTCGAAAGGCAAGAAACCACTAGCGGCATTGACGAGAAAATCGACACAGTGGTCAAAACATTACAGGAAGTGTCTCGAAAGTTGTTTCCCGGAAAACGCAAACAGCAAGAGTCCAAGCTCTCTCCTTAGACTCTCGAACTCATTAGAAAAAGGCGTGAACAACCATCCATACAGTCGTCTTCGTCAGATGACAGGGCCTTAAACAAACAAATTAAAAAGCTGATACGACGCGACCTCCGACGCTTCACCAATTGCACCGTTCAGGGGACGGTTGAGCAAAATAGGGGGTCGAAAGTGTTCGCTCAGCAGTTTGGAAGGCCCCATCTGACGAAACTTAAAACTGTGGATGGCAAAATGATTGCCTCAAAGTTCGGGATGCTTGAAGAGATCGAGAAATACTATGGACAGCTGTATGCATAACGGATGAGTAAACCGACGGGACACAGTGATGAAAACCACAGCGCTGTTACACCGAGGAGATACCCGATGTCGAGCAGTGCGAGATAGAGGCGGCTCTCGGGCAACTGAAGAACAACAGGTGTCCTGGTGATGATGGAATTGCTACTGAGCTCCTGAAAGCAGGCGGGATTCCAATCCTGAAAGAGCTAGCAAGTCTTTTTAATTCCCTCATCGATAAGGGTCTAACACCTAGGGCGTAGGGCGGGAGAACGGTGATACTGTTCTACAAAAAAGGCGTCAAGACCTTGCTGAAGGCCCATCTCACTCCTGAGCCACACCTACAAGTTGTTCTCGAGAGTCGTCACAAATCGCCTCGCGGGTAAATTCGACGAGTTCCAATCACCGCAGCAAGCTGGGTTGCAAAAAGGCTATAGCACTGTGGACCACATCCATACTGTTCGGCAGAATGTAGAAAAAAGTCAAGAATACAATCAGCCGCTGTGTATGGCGTTTGTGGGCTACGAGAAAGCCTTCGACTGTCATCGAAACGTGGGCAGTTCTGTATGCCCTGCAGCGGTGTCGTGTTAATTGGCGATATATCGAGGTACCAAGATGCCTATATGAAACTGCCACAATTTTCGTCCAGCTCCAAGACTAGAAGACGAAAGCGATTAGCCTCCAGCTTGGAGTCAGGCAGGGGGATATTATATCCCCCAAACTATTCACCAATACATTGGAGGACATCTTCAGGACTCTGGATTGGACTGGGTATTATCATTGACGGTGAGTACATCTCACACCTTCGGTTCGCCATGACATCGTCGTGATTGCGGAGTCGCTGGAACGACTGGGCGAGATACTGCACAGCCTAGATAGAGCTTCTCGACGCGTCGGTCTCGGTGTAAACTTGGATAAAACCAAGATCATTTTCAACGAACATGTTGCACCGAGACCGATTGCCATCGAAGGGGCGACGCTCGAAGTTGTCCAAAAAGTGTAAACCTGGGCCAGGTTATCCAGCTTGGTAAAAACAACTTCGAGAAAGAACTAGGCTGGGCAGCATTTCGCAAACTACGTCAAGTCTTCTCTTCTCCCCTACCGCAATGCCTGAAAACAAAGGCTTTGACCAGTGCATCGTACCTGTTATGACTTACGGTGCCGAAATATGGACACTGACGGTAGGGCTAGTCTATAAACTAAAAGTTCGCGCAGCGGGCTATGGAGCGAGCTATGCTTGGAGTTTCTCTGAAGGATAGAATTCGAAACGAGGTATGGTATGGTAACAAATTACCAAAGTTTCCGACATAGCTCGCAGAATAAGCAAGCTGAAGTTGCAATGGGCTGGCCACGTCTGTCGAAGGACCGATGGCCGTTGGAGCACATGAGTCCTAGAGTGGAGACCGCGAGAAGGCAAACGCAGGGTAAGACGCCCCCTAGCCAGATGGACCGATGACCTGAAAATTGATTGTTGCTTTAAATTGATAGGGAGTTTCGAAGTATGACACGGGCGAAGCTGGAGCGAATCGACTAGTCTCTTATATATCTATGGTATGTATGTTATGTTGGTGGCCTTCATCGTCTGCCCTGATGTGAATTATATGACCGAAGACACGTGTCTAGTGCACATTTGTGCGTAGTGCTCTTGTTTGCATAGGAGTAAATTGATATCACGCTGTACTTCAAAATACTGTTTATGTTTTGTTTATGTTTATGTTTTGTTTTTGTTTCATTTATGTTTTGAGGCTGGCTGGCTAGCTGGGCTGAAGCTCGATGACACTTAGTTCGTAATATAAAAAAGATCACAAGTAATAACTATATTCTCTTTGAATGAAATTTTTAAGCATATTGCATGCTAAATATTTAAATTGATTAAAATAGGAAAAGACAAATATAGAAGGAGAAATTTGAATTGGTTCAGGCGAGGTCTGGTAGCTTAGTGGTCAAAGCATTGTCCCTGTCAAAGAGATCAGAAGTCAAAGATCGCGGGTCCAAACTCCGTCTAGACCGATTCAAACTTTTCCTGTTTTAATCAAGATAATTATATCTGTTTATTTATCATTTCGTAAGAATAAAACTTTGTACCTAATGAATTTTTCGACACCTTCAAGGCATAAAAATATACGTTTTCGCTGAAAAACTTCACATCCTAAAGCGTAGTTCGCCCTATAGTATGCGATAAAAAAAAATGCATTTCTATGTACTCCGTATTTTTAACTATTTGAGCACATTGACCAGCCCAAAAAGCTAATTTAAGGCTCACTTCCATAATCTACTCCCAACACAACTAATTAAGCTTAGTTTATAATTAAGCATAATATTTAACACAACCGCCAGTAATGCATATATGTAGGATTGAAAATAGCGCGACTAAAACCGGTATTTCAATTTAATATTTGATCTCCAAAACTATTCAACTCTATTTTTGTACCATTTATACACATACACCAAGCGGTTCGATGACTCTTTTCTTTTTCGTACCATTAAGACCTGAACTCCCTGCCAGCTCACGTGTTACCTTCTTCCTACAGTCCTGGGTACATCATTTTTTGTGTTTGAGTGTACCCGAGTTTTTGCCTTCAGACGACCAATTGGCGTGTCCATTATAAAAAACACAATAAAATTACACCTTCAAATTTTATCTAGATTTCAAAACACATCCGGTCTGCGATTTGGCAGCGTTAGTAAAGATACTGCAGAGTTGCTGTAGCAGTCTAGCTTAGAAAATAACGAGAAAGTAACGTCCTGGCACTTTGTAGGCACCTGGGTCGCATCAGCTGCTTAGCGTCGGATTCGGTAGTAAGTAGTTTACGATCGAGAGGTCTTGGCTTCGAATCCTGGCCATTACAACACAGACACCAGTAATTTAGTTTAGCTGGAGTGATAGTAAAATACTAGAGTTTTTCATTTATAAAGTTTATTCGGAACCGAAATAACTAGTATTCTACTATCCCCTCTGGGTCAGCCGGGGTGCATGGGATATGCTTTGTAGCTACCTCACTTCGGCCTTGCACTGCGACCCGACCGACGGCGTGCGGTTTAGTCTGTAAGAGTCCTACATAATATCCCCATCCGGCTCCGGGTAAAAAAAAGGTATTCCACTATCTATCAGAGGATTTTTTGAACTACTGTGTACGACACCAGCAATTTAGTTTCAATGGCTCCTAAATTGCTGGTGTCGTACACAGTAGTACTTGGTTAGAGTACTACTATTACTAAAACGTCTTTTTTTAAAACTGAGGTTTGCAATTATACAACTTTCAAAAAATCCTCTAGAAATTTAACTAAATGAAGAAACCCTACGGGACCACATTGTAAAAACTCTATCAAAAAATATGTTTCACAGTAAACACCTAACGATATTTTTACTTTTTTACATTTTCGTCGAGTACTAGACCTAAAAACCTTGTTTTTCTAAGTCCTGCGGATCAATAGACAATTACTTTTAAACACTCGTAAAGAAGCTATATCTTCGTTATAGTCCTCTAGGGTGGCATTCTTATACGTCCAAAGGGCTACGGGTGGTTTGTACCGTCCCCTAACGACCTTTGTAGAAGCCTCATTAATTAATTCCTTGGCCAATCCTGATAAATAGTGGTAGTTATATACATGTAAGTGTACATAAATGATGATTGTAGTAAATTTTATGTAACTTGGAGTTTGTGATATGTGTTTAGAAGTTTGTATGTGTACAATAATGTTGGCAATGTTTTGTACAGACAGCATCAGAAATAACTTGACGACAAAGTCTCAAAATGATATTAAAACTCGTTTTGAAATCAAATCAAACTCTTTTATTGATTTAAATAGGTTCAAACCCCGCCTAGACCGATTAAATTGTTTCTATTTAAATCGATTTGAATACTTAGCATGAAAAAAAAAACGGTTTTATTGATTTATATTTTATTAATGTCCAAACTAAAGGTGTGTACTAAAATATCAGAACAATCAGTCTACAGGGAGGGGAGGGGGCAAAGCATTCTAATCATTTTGAGTACGTTGTTCATCAAGATCGATGTGATGCTGACTGTACACTAATAAACTGGCAAAGAAGCGATAGCTAATCGTTCTTGTTCATCCCAGCGTTAATCCCAGTCGCATCCGAAGCTTCCAACTTGGAGTCTGGGGTCCGCTTTACAGTCCAACTGCGTATTTGGCTGCACTTCGATATTTTCCGTGAAGCGACTGCCATCTGACCTTTACAAACCAAAAGCGATATCAAAGCATTGCAGTTGGACCAGCTATTGGTTATTTGCGGGTTCTAACTACCCGTAACGACTGCCATAGATGTTCGTATGGCAACCGGGACCGACGGCTGATTTTGTGAAGACGTTTGAATGTTTGGATGTTTGTTATTCAAAACGGCTAAACGTATCTGCCAAAAAATTAGCACTTGGATGGATCATAGTCTGGATTAACGTACTTTTATCCCGGGAATAGGTTTTCGTGGGTTGTGGGAATAAAATTCATGCAGGCGAAGCTGTAGGCATCAGCCTGTATAGAAATCATTCCAGGGGTCATCATCGATATTGCTCTTACATATTTTTCTAACCAGCGATTGCTTCAAAAAAATATCGAATTTCCTGGTTGAAAGCCTCTCCATTCAGCCTTTTGAAACCAAGGGATTAGTGAGCGTACGTATGTCTTTTCCTTTCAATACACGACATCATTTTCGTCATGAATAATTTTAAATATTTTTGTAAAACCAGCAGTCACTAATCAAGTATTCGTTCAATCATAATCCAGGCCGTCTATACGCTTTTTTTATTTTCATAAATTTTTACATATTCTCTGTAAAGGAAATCTTTTGATTTCTTCAGTGTTGCTTGGATTTAGGAAATTACGGTAATCATGCTTCAGTTCATCTGAAACTTTCTTTAATATTCTTCGGTAGCTAATATTCTTTTGAAAAAGGTATAACAGTATCAATGTGTAGCTATAATATATAACTCAACTATTTAATTTAGCTGAAGGAGTTAGGGGAAATGCCTTTTATTTCGATTACTGATATTTTTTACAAAAAATATTCCTGGAAACGTTTTATCTCTGAAATATTCTCACCCATACTGCAAGTAGAAAGTTTACTAACTGCGAGTGAAAATAAAGAAAGAATTACTCAAAATGAGTGCTATCTTTTCAACGAGTATTATATATATTTTATCTGATTATATCAATAAACGGAGCTCAGTACTAAACCAAATAGCCCGTATAATTCCACGAATTCCAATAACCTTATGCCAATAAACTATATTGCTTTGCATAAGCAATAATTTCACTAATTAGGAATTATTTAAGCCCAATTGGATGCATCATTCAGCAATAGAAAATACGAGGAACGTTCACATAATACGTCATGTCCACTAATTTCATTGTCTCTTGTGTTTGAAATATTTGAGTATTTTGAACAGAACACTCATAAGGGAATACTAGCTGATGTACGCGACTCCGCCTGAGTGGATTTCAGTGATCAATATGTTAGATTGCAGAAAGTCTTTCTCAAAAATACCGCACCAGGATCCGTTTGGTGGCTTTCACGTCCATCGCGAACAAACAGACAAGGATAAAAAAAAATGTGTGTAAGTATTTTTGAAAAATCTGATCTATAAGTACTAATATTATGAAGCGAAGAGTTTTTTCTGTTTTTAATCAATAAACTCTGAAATTACTTAACCTATTTTAATAATAATAATTCTTTCAACACTGAAGAGCTTTTAATCGAGAAATAATACTATTACTAGATATTCCCTATAATACTATTACTATTATATCCCAATCTTTCAATGGGATCAGAAGTAACGCGGGCGAAATCGCGAGGTGATGCTACTTAGTAATAAATATATATTACCTTCTCCAGAATTATTAATCCTTTTTCACCTAAAAGATCACACAATTGTGTCTTTAATAACGAAACGCAATGATTAACGCAGCAATTATAAACGAACGATGATTTGATAAAATATGCGTTTATTTTTAGCTAAACATAAATTTGTTTACATTTTATTGATTAAGACTAAATATAATTAACATTTAAGGCTCTATTTGGGTCTGTATTCATGTTTACACCATGTAAATATTTATCATGAAGAACGTTTTCTATAGAAATTCATGTGTGGTATTCGATAATTTTGATACGAGTAGTAGTGGAGTTAACAGAATGTTTATACCGGTTTTTAGGGTTCCGTAGCCAAATGGTAAAAAACGGAACCCTTATAGATTCGTCATGTCTGACTATATTATAACCGCATTAAGATTTTCACACAAAATAAGAAAGAATCAATAAATTTTGGGGTTTCCCCATACTTAGAACTGAAACTCAATTTTTTTTTTTCATCAAACCCATACGTATATCGTGGGTTATCTATGGATAGGTCTTTAAAAATGATATTGAGGTTTCTAATATAATTTTTTTCTTAACTGAATAGTTTGCGCGAGAGACACTTCCAAAGGTATTATAAAAAAATATATGATGTACATTACCATGCAAACTTCCACCGAAAATTGGTTTGAACGTGATCTAGTAAGTAGTTTTTTTTAGAACGTCATAAATCTTAAACCGCAATTTACCTACTTGCTGCTACGGAACCCTTCATGGGCGAGTCCGACTCGCATTTGGCCGCTTTTTGTTTTGAGTATTCGATATTTCGACACTATTACAGGCATCATGACTATAGTAATGAATTCTCCGTGGTCAAGACGTACCAAACAATTTTAGTCAAAATGATAATTTAAATACTTAAAACCTGTATAACTTCGATTTCATTTAAATGTGTGCAACTGGCTTATGGCTAGTAGGTTAATAACGTTTTTACCATTTTTGTGTTCCAAGATTTTCAATATACCAAAAATATAAATCTACACAATGGTGGCACTTCACATGGCTATATTTATTTACGAACATGACATATTTGTCAAATATTTACGATGCGTGGATAGGGCATTTGACAAAGCTTTGGCCTTATTTTCTATTTGAAATATATAACCATAGATGCAGTATTATTTCTTTTTCTCAAACATGCAATGAAATATTGACATTACGTTCCTCTTAATGGCTGCGAAGTATGACGATTCAGGCGTGGCTCGGACCAGAGGCCAGTAATGGAATTTCATACAAACATTGCAAGGCCTAGGCCGGAGAGGTCCTCTTTTTTAATTTCGATTCCACATAAATTTGTGGCAAAGGCATCGATACTCTGCCACTATGCGTATCTATTAAAAAAAAATGACTTGGTATGTACTTAGAGCAGTTTTATTTACATAAAAAATCCACATTAACTAAATAACACATTATTATCAATTGTTTTCTTAACTATACAAATTAACATTGAAATATTAATATTTACCTAATTTAGTTGCAACAAATTGACATTTATAACAATGATAAGTGTCACTGTTCGTTTAGAAACGTGCCTTTATACTTTTTTACAAGTAACATGATAATGAACATAAATGTAAATGTTTTCTGTAGAAGTCAAGCTAAAATAGACGAAATAGTAATATAATAATATACACGTGAGTTTTAAAAAATAATCTTTAATTTTTTTGTTGTTTATTTCATTCCCTGTTTGAGAAAAGCACTATACATACCTCGGCGGGAAATATGGGGTTGCCTGCCTCAGACCTGTCCTGACCTGTCTAAATGTCTTCGGCCGGCAACCCCTTTCTTCCCGGCCTCTGTAGTAATGTACTATTCCAAAATAATACTATATCTATGTAAATAACAATACCAAATACGTTTGATTGGCAAGTTATTTAGTTTTTTTTTTAAATTTAATTCTGTAGTACCTTTTAACATTAAACAAAATGTGACAATCCACATGTCACACCTCTTTGAAGTAAATATCATTTTTCTAAAGTAAATAGTATTTCTCTGTACTGGCATGTTTGCATGTTCGTCAAATACAAAAAACTCCCAATAGCAAACAAATAGCTATGCGAAGTGTCACCATATGTAACGTCTTCCAATGTAACGTAGAAAATGTTTTGATGCTTAGGTTTTAGGTGAAGTTAATAAATGTAATGTAACGAAGGAAGTTTTTGATGCTAGGGTTTTATAAAAGTTAAATAAAGAGAATTAAATGAGCTATGTGAGCACTGTGAAATTAATAGAGATGATGTCTATACCGGCTAGGGTATGAGCAGAGATAATTGAAAGATTGAATTAAGTATAATTAGTAACAATTATAATCGAAGTAATAGAACGTTACATGAATTTATAGTAGGTATTATAGAAATGAATCTCAGGGTGGATTCGCAATAAATATTCTGCCGAGGCGTTGTTTGATCCGTTGTGCAGAGATGGTGGTATGCACTTAGCTCGTTCACTCCCGGCTGCTGATGTTGCCGGCGCGCCAGGGTCCTCGCTGGTGTGCCTCACGACCGAATGATGGCGTGAAGCCCGGTGCGAAGACCCCGGTGCCGACAGCAGCTGGACAATCAATCTTATCTTCCTACGTTACATTGGCGCCCCTACAAAGGTATTATTCTGCCGCAGGTATTGTGTGTTTGGTCTGTAATACTTTATTTCTTCTTATTTCTCTTTGCTTTACCAGTGTGGTGATTTTTTCACCAATTTTTAGTAATTGGAATTTTTTATTCCATATGTGGGTAGAAAAAAATAAAGTATTTTTTTCTCAATTACATATTTAAACTGAATAATGAACATTTATTTTCATTATATAAGTAACATTACATATATTATTTACATTAATACCTTTGTTTCACGTAACAACAAGGTAATTATCATTACTTTAACAATTTTTTTGCATTAACACTATATTGTTGATGAAACCTTTGTACTAGTTAAACTAGACAGGTTTATTATCTTTTACAGTTGTTTCAACTGTATATTACTACTATTATACCCACTGGTAAAGTAAAGTTCTATTTTCTTTTACTTCTTATGGACTTGTTGATCTCAACTCATATCATCTCGCTTCTTACTTTTATTAATTTTTGTGCAGGTCTGTCTGTTGTACATACCTTGTTTGTACCCCGTCAGTGAATTCATTATATTTTTACATTTACTTACCTTATGTGCATTTATTTTGCATAATAATAACTTACTGTTATTATATCAACCTATTGCTAGTTGAATTTTGTTTATATTTTAATTTTTTCAACTATTTTGTTGTTTTGAACACAAATAGTCTATCATTCACTGACAGGTTACCTATGTATTACTTTATTACAGTAAATAACTTACTTTATTGAAGTAAATTACTTACTTCATTTTCTGTCAATCTCGCTCATCGCACCATAGTTTTTACTTATTACTAATTTGGGTTACTTTACCATTTAAATTTTATACTGAACTGTTTTGTAGTCATTGCTCGTTGTCGGATCTCTGTATCCAAATTAGCTTCTTTATTTATAAAAAAAAAAATATAATAATATATATTCCTTGAAAAGAAATACAAGGAAAAACAAAAGATCTCCATACAATAAAAAAAAAATCTTTGAAAAGAACAACAAAGATAATAAATACTTAAATTGATAGTCCGTCATCTTGTTCTGCATATGGGATTGTTGAGTTTGGTACATTTCAAGCCATTAAAATCATTACCCCTAATTACTTCAATTCTTTAAAGTATACATTACCATTTCCCGGAGTCGTTTTAAGATGACTTGTGTATTAATGGAGTTTTCATGACAAACTGTGTGCTTCTTTCAAGTTATTACCTACTTGTTAAGTAAGCTTCTATTGTAAACCATTTAATTCAAATATATATAGCAGTGTCATCCAAATAATCACATATTTCACATAAAATATTTTAATCAAACAAAATATACATAAAGTTAACCTAACCTAATCAATTAATTTAAAGTAACAACTTCTTACAATGAATTCTTGTGTTCTAATAATCACTATTGTTTCAATCATAATTTTTAATTCCAATAAACTTAACATTGCACTTAAATAATATTACACAACTGTTATGGCAAACAAGTATATACCAACACATACTTGTAATTTAAAATGTAATTAAAACTTGTATTTTACAAACTTCTTTCTGTTATTGCACTGTGGTGGTACACTGCCTACAACCTTTTAATCACTACATGGTCGTGATGATATACACTTTTACCTATAAAAGGGTCAACAGTTATAACTTTAATTTAATGTACCCAACTTTGAACACTTATTACGAAAACTATTTACGACTCGTCTAAGTCATGATTCCTGTTCGTAGACTTAATGTACTACTTTTCTATTGTTTATATCTTTGGTTCTTATAATAGAACATAAAATTAAATTCATCAAAACTTTGTTTTGAATGTTCTGAAAGAAAAATGTAACTTGAACCTGTCAAACGTCATATAATTTTGACAATCAAAAAGTGTTGCCAGTAGTATAATTTTAAAAAAACTACTAATTTTATTTCAAAATTGCCTTGTTTTTTTTTAAACAAAATAAGATTATTCTTTTGAGAATAACAACTTTTTGGTCTTTTGTGCTAAATATTATACAAAATCTTTTAACCCTATGGTTGCCTCCGTATTCTATTGTCTGACTTTTCCTGGGATGGATGTTTCATTATTATGTTCCTGTTGTTTTTATATATCAAAATGTATTTACTACAGTATGGCGTATTATGCTTAATAAAAATAAAAATAAAAATAAAATATAATATAATAAAAAATAAATTAATTAAAATATTAAGTATTTTTTAAATCTCTGTTCCTTGGAACTGGAACTTAGAAATTGTTCTAAATTTTGACTTTTGCAATAAATACTTTTCCTTTGGGTTAAAATATCTTCTTAGTTTTCTTGACTTGTAAATTTTTTTTTTAAACTTTTTATCACAAAACAAACGCAAACGACTACAAAACATTAAATAAATGAATTTATTGGTTGAACCTCGGGTTCTTAAATATTTTTTTTTTAAATTGAGTTTCTGAAATCTTTTTTTGAACAATCGTTGTTCCTTTCGCAACTCATGTTTGCATATATAATACTCGCACTATGTGGGTCAAATAATAAGCCATTTTCCTTTGAAAATAACTCTTTTAATAATAATTTGACTTGGTCATAACTTTTAAAAGTAGTTAATTATACTTTTGCATTGTTTATATTTGACAATGACACTTATATGGCTAGACTAAATTTAACTTATACTTTTTAAATCTTATTACCCTACCACTGCTATATATTTTCTTCTTCTTTTCTCCTCTCTTTGAGATGGAACTTTGAACTTCATGTTCGTTTTTCTTTATTATTAGGCTTTGCCTAGTAATGGTTGTTGTGGGTCGGTTGGCGTTGTAAACCAACCGATGTTGTTTTTGGGTCCGTTGGCGTTTTAAACCAACGGATACCTTATCTTGGTGCTGGGATACTAAACCAGTCACCGGGAATGTTTATGGTTTTATACCATTTGTTGGATCTGTTGGCGTTTTAAACCAACAGATACCTTTTTCTTCGAGCTGGGAATTCAACCAGTATCGGGGTACTGTTTTATGGTTTTATACCATTATGCTGAGCGGTCGTGCAAACTCAGTTTAAAAACAAGCCTCATTGCATCCTTTTTTGTTATGTCTTCTTCCGAGCGGTTTGCAAACTCGTGAAATAAGCCTTATTGCAGATGCGGTAATGTATACATCTAAAATAAGCCCTATACTAAAAACATAACACTTTCCCTTTTTAAAGTTGAAAATATATAGTGGTTCGATTGCTCCTTTTCTTCCCATTGAAATTGTTGTCTGTGACATTTCAATGTTTTCCATCTTGTTCGATTTACGTCTGAGTCTCCAGTGCCTATGAACCTGGAAACTCTCTTTGAAAGGAACGCGTGTGCTACATTACTGAAGTGGTAACCGCTAAGTATGGATGAACATGATAGGGGAGGTATATAAGGGAGTATGTATGTGTAAGCGTAAGTCAGGCATTTTATTGAGCAGTCCAGTATCGGGTTTTTGGGTAACAAAAACCCAGAACTAATTGGGGGGGTATTGTAACGTTGTGGATTTTTTTATAAATCTATTTTTAAATAATTCTCTAAAATAGTCGATAATTTAGTATTTTCGATACGATATACTAATTTGTCTATGGCTGTGCGAGCGAGATTGTACAACATTACCTAAGTGTCTATTCACGGCGCTAAAATGGTCCCTTTCTTCGGCTATCCTTGCCGTGGGAGGTCGCTTTGACCCCGGCGGCCAACTGCTGTCGGCACCGGGTAAGTTTTGAGATCAACATTTCCTACTTCTTTCAACAGGTGAAGACTTCTCAGCGGCGCAGCTTTATGCCTGCTAATATGCATGGCTTATTTATGTTTTATTTTAATATGTATATTTTGTGCTATTTCAGCCTACCCATTAGTGACACGAGGCCGATGACCCCTATGGTCAGAGGTCACGTCATCAGCCTGCACTGCTTAATTATTCTTCCTTTTTATAGCTTCTAGCTACGCTGTTCTACCGCTGGGGAGAATATCTTCACCTGCTATTATTTTTAGCGGGTCACTGGACGTAGTTCCCATGTGACATACTGACCCGCACTCTTTCTTTTTCCAGGGTCTTCGCACCGGGCTTCACGCCATCATTCGGTCGTGAGGCACACCAGCGAGGACCCTGGCACGCCGGCAACATCAGCAGCCGGGAGTGAACTAGCTAAGTGCATACCACCGTCTCTGCACAACGGATCAAACAACGCCTCGGCAGAATATTTATTGCGAATCCACCCTGAGATTCATTTCTTAATACCTATACCCATTATAAATTTATGTAACGTCTTCCTTTACTTCGATTATAATTGTCATCAATTGTTAATCAATCTTTTCTTTTCTGTCTCACTAGCTAGCCAACCAAACATTATATTTATACTTTTTACGGTTCTCATAGCCACTTTTATTTACTTTATTTAACTTTTCATTAAAAACCATAGCATCAATCTTATCTTCCTACGTTACAAACGACCAAGTAAAGTATTTCCCTCTCTCTCTAAAATCCATTTTGGACATTTCTATTCGTATGACTCGTCTTGATTTCACTTTTTGCTCTTGCCGCCCACACACTTTAGCGAAAGCGTAATCATGGATTTAGATCCCTTTTAGTTTTATTGCCGCAACCCGAGGGATGAAAATTCCCTTCAATTTTGTTCTAAATTTGCTCTTATAAGCAGACCCAGTGGCTGTTATGCCTGATAGTATTATATGTACGTAAAGATAGCTAGAAATAAGAGCATCAAATTGCGAATAATTTAAAGAAAATTAATATAAAAATCACGTTAGGGATCAATTTGAAGCGACAATATTGCCATAGAGTTGAAATTGAAATGAAATGATAAAATATCTATTCTAAACGATGATATAAAAAGCGCACAAATAATGACTCACGTTAACTTTGACATTCAGTTAAAATTGTTACTTTAAATCCAAATTCGTAATGAAGTCAAGATGAAGTCAAAATCTAGCGATATCAAAATGATAATTAAAAATATCATTTTCTATAATAATATGGCTTGTTCCGCTTGAAACAGAAATCCATTTCGACTTGCGTAAAACCGCTCAAAGACTGTCACAGTAACATGCTACTAGGTGCATTCATTCGTAAGCTGACGTTGCTGCAGCCAAATCGAAATACGGATATACCCGACAGCGGCTGAGAAACTTATTGTGTGTCTAAGAATATGAAAACCGCCGGTTGAACAGAAATTCTTTTCCTTTGGCTTCGGTATATTGTTTTGCCTTTGCTGCTTCGGTGCAGAAGCGTGTACGTACAGGCACTGTCAAAAGTTGCTGAACAGCATCGATATTATAAAAGATATTTACATTGAAATGTTTGAATATTTTATCTTGGGTCATGTAGTGGTGTCTGTACGAAGTAGACCTGACTAGGTCATTGGCGACGCAATTAGGATGACTGAAGACTCCCCCCCTCCCTTTTCGGGAGAAAGAGGAGATACTGTGATTCGCATACCTAGGTGGGCCATATTCAAACTGGAAACTAGGATAACCAGGTGCAAGGGGAATGCCTTACAGGCTGGCAAACCTCACAATTCGGCCCAGAATGGCGTACTTCACGTGCATCATGCATCACTCCGCATATCCACCTTAGCATATCTCCGTAAGGTGCAACAGATACCTTTACTATGACACAGCATCTTTATGTATAGCTCTATCAACGGCCATGCTTCATAGCCATGCAAAAATACTACGGCTGAGGAAAAGTCTGCACCACTCGTCCACTTGTCCACCACTCGTCCGTCAAATTTAGGAGTTTGTAAGTCAGATAGACTTGGATCTAAAGGTCTTTAGGAGGGCCTTGTGCAACTTATGTCATTATCATCTACATTTAGACGTCATCCTGATTGCATCTGAGGCTAAAACGCCCTCAGAGTTCAGGGTCTGCTTGTACAACTTTTGTATTATAAGAAATAAACTGATATAAAATATACCCCCAAAATGTTATTAAGTCGCGCCTTATCGTAATCCGGACTAACATACTGTGAATTATACGATGTCATTACTTTAAAGGATTATATTATTAGGGGATGCAAATATGTTAAGCCCAAATTGAGAGGTATTGCTTAAGGGAGGAGGAAAAGGAATTCTTATCGGTTAAATACACCTTTGATAACATAATTTGTTTTAAGAATTTTAAGAAGGGATGTCTTTTATGTATTATCAAAGTGAAATGAATAAAATGTAAGCCTTTGAGTTGTGATAATTTTATCTACGCAAAAAATGTGAAAAAGGCTTGGTTTCGTACACAGTTCTGGTCAATATTTATCCTGTAGCCATAGATTTAGGCCTATTCAGAAATTAGAAGGATTTCTCTGTTAAATAATATTATTAGTAAGATGTAACTAGAAGGGTGACGACCTGAAAAAGGTGGATAGGACATACTGGATGCAGAAGGCGGTGGGTCGGACGATATGATGCACATTGGAAGAGGCCTATGTCCAGCTGTGGACTGCTGTGGGCTAATAGATTAATTGATTGAATTAGAAAATGTGCCCTTTTCATCATAATCCTTTGAGTGCCAATCCTGGACACAGGCATAGTTTGCACTTGAAACCAGGCATACGCTATCCCACTCTTTTTTATTCGGCGTAAAGCGATCCCTGACCGTTAATCGGTAGGTCTACTGGGTCGTATGTAATACCGACTTTGGGCCCTCGAGAGAGAGGTGTTGTTGGGGCTTCATATACCCCTATATGTAGGGGAATGTAAAAATACGTCTGAACTTTACCTTTTCTTTGCGCTACAGCTTTGCACTATCAGTAGAATGAAGGGAAATACTGTGGAAGACATTGAGGATTTATATATTTATTATATACTAGCTGCCGCCCGCGGCTCCGCCCGCGTGGATGTCGGTTATCGCGAATCGGGGTATGAAAAATAGATGTTGGCCGATTCTCAGACCTACCCGATATGCCCACAAAATTTCATCAAAATCGGTCAAGCCGTTTCGGAGGAGTATGGCAACGAAAACTGTGACACGAGAATTTTATATATAAGATTATTATTGCTCATGGCTATACAGTTTTGTAATACGTACATTTCTTATAAACATAGACTGCAATTGCTGCAAACAAACTCGTGAAATACGAACAGTATTGAAAATTACCAGCATGCCACCAGTAAATTTTAATTGAGTTAAAAATATTACAAACAGACAGTGGCAAAAGCTTTAATCCGACAGCGTAAACAAAATGAACTTAAGCTTCAACCAACATTTCAACCAAACAGGATGCAAAATGAGCCTCGTGTAATACCTGCGATTGCAAGCGAAACGTAATTTTTAATTTTTTGTTAAACCTGAAAAGTGGCCGGTGTTGCACTGAACGAAATAAGTACTAGTAAGTACAGTAAAAGTACTTTAAAAAAAAGTAGTATTATCTATATTTATTATTATGGGAATGGATTGTTTTTGTTTTTATGTAGGGCACGTCAATGGAATGATTGGTGTGGTTCGTTGTATGTTTGTTAAAAGATCGAACTTGCAATTAAAAGGTCGCAGGGTCGAACCTCGGCTATCACACCACCGACATGAACACTCCCACCTTATAGCTTAAGAATAGGTTCATTTTGGTAGGCTTCCACTAGTAACTTCAGATACGGCATAAACCAAAAAATTATAATACACTGGCCTGCAAAAGTAAGTATCACACTTTTCAAATGTAATTTTTTTCTTAACTATAGAAAGAAGGTAGAGATTTAAGATTTAAAAAACATTTTGTTATAGGCTTTAATTCTTAGTAACTAGTAAACTATACACTAGTAACATTTTTAACTTAAAAAAGATATAACAGTGAAAATAAACATTTTTAGCTTAGTGTCAAAAAATTCAACTAAAATGTATTACATGTTATTTAATTTTTAATAACTGGTATTGTCTCCTCGAGCTCTGATTACAGCTTCGAGCCGATTTGGCGTACTGAATACTAGGTTTCGGAGCCGATGTTACGGAATATTCTCCCATTCTTCTACCAGGGCCTGATTTAGTGCCCTGAGGGTAGTAGGTGGTGGTCTGCTACTTCTGACTAGACTAGAGGCAATACCCGTTTTTAAAAATTAAATAACTAGTTGTTTTTTTTGGCACTAAACTAAAAATGTCTATTTTCACTGTTTTATCGTTAAAAATGTTACAAATGTAGAATTTACTAGCTTGTAAGAATTAAAGCCTATAAAATTTGCAACAAAACGTTTTTAATCTTAAATCTCTACCTTCTATAGCTAAGAAAAAAAATACATTTGAAAAGTGTGATACTAACTATTGCAGGCCAGTGTAGTTTTCATAAAAAAATTAAGAATGTAAAAAGCCAAGATTCATAAAGATTTAATTTTTATCACAATATGACTACAACATTAAAATTTCAGCTTCGAAGATTGCATAATGCTGCAGTAATATTATAAGTGTATGCAAATTCATCAGATTTACATTCTTACGTAATTCTGCTAGTTTTGTCGCGTATCGTACCAGCTGTACTAGAGAATATCAGCTTTATAAGATAGTGAGAATCTCGTTAATTTGATTCTGTTATGTACCAAGTTTTTGTGCACCTAACAAAGTTTTCTCATAATATATCAATATACAAGCAGACATTGTTCTCTACGTTTTGTAACTAGGGCTAGTTTAGTTATGCTGCAGGCCGCCGATTGAAATGTCAATTATATACAGGGTGAAACGTTAAATGTATTCAGACGATTATTTCATAATTTATGAAGATAGATATTGCAAAACTGAACTGCAATAATGTTTTCTTCATCATCATCACGATTTTAGCGTTGTTCGGGGTTGCGTCTGAGGCCAGAGGGGTTCTTACTATTCTCCTTTCGATCAGCATAGCATTCTCTTCCCATCTTTCGTATCAGTTTAATCTATTGCAGTTCACCCTTAGACCGAACGTTTTTTTTTAATTTGATACATATGGTCAATCTGCGGTTTTTTATTCAGCTTTAGATACATTGTTTTGTGATTTGCGAGTAGGTTTTAAAATATATCCAAAGAATAAACTGACTGTCTTAAAGTTTACTCTTAAATTCTTTGAAAATTTCCTTAGCAAGTATGTGTCAAAACATCTTGGTCTCCAAAACTTTGCAAGCAATAAAAATGGCTATTTATTTGACAGGTTTAAGTCACTTTTGACAGATTCTCATTCTTCCGTCACGTTACAAGAAATACTTTCATTTTTCCATACAAAATGTTCCCTTAGAAAGTTTTTAAAATACTATACAGGTGAAAAAGAAGACCAATTTGAAACATTTTTATGATTAGATGAAATATACGTCGTAGTTAGAATTTAATTTTTAACATTTTTCATGTTAAATTTGTATTCAAATCGATTTAAATTTCGAAAAAGTTGAATTGGTCTACGTGGGAATCAAACCCGCGATCTTTGCCTTTGTTGTCAGTTGTCGCGGAGTGGTCAAAAATCAATGTTTAAAAATGGTTGAAAAATCATTCACTGGTTCCGATAGTTCATAAGAATATTGGAAGGCACACTACACTGTCGCCTCAAGACAGATATAGAAAGAGAAATTTGAGTATACGTCGTAGGATAATTCAAGGTGGTGTTAATGTTTGTAAGTGATTGTAAGATTCTGATTTCCATTTAAAGGTGGCCTAAAGTATTTATTACAATATTACTATAAATTTCCAAGTGTGAATAGGACTTGGATACATCCATCAGGAAATTTTAGTTCTATACCTCATAAATCTAATAAACCAAACAAAATAAATAAATCCACCACAGACTATCTAGTGAGAAATACTGTTTGACCCAGTTTCGTCAAATAAAACAGTATTCTGACGGACGCCGCACGATGGTCCAATTCACGCTAAGAAAGTCACAAAATAAGATTGAATATTGCTTTAGATCGCAGTTCGAGCAAAGTCCTGGAACAAGTCATGGTTGAGTAAAGTTTCTAAAATGAAACTCTTGGTAGCATCACAGATTTTAAAAATGTGACAGTAAGATCCTGAGTGCAAGTCGGGTGATTGCGTTCATATCTTGAAACTTGGCTATATATAGAACAGCTCTGTAAAAGAATTTCTAGTTCTGCCTATGCCTTACATACGCTGTCCAGTATTGTTAATAGAGATGCTCTATTAATTTATCATATTTTGGCTGCACCTCTGTTACGATACGGAGTTATTTTCTGGGGTAACTCAACAGATTCAAGGCTCAAAAGAGAAGCATTAGATCAATGTTTAAATTAAAAACTACAGATAGCTGCAAAAGTTACTTCCAGGACAACAAAATTTTAACATTACCAAGCATGTATATTTTCGAGGTTGCAATGTTTGTAAAAAGTAATCCTCATTTATTTCCGACCTTAGAGGCAACCGTTCCGCGAAACAGGCGAGATAATGACAGGTGAAGACGGCTCTAGTGCGCAAAAGTATAATTTGTATAGCGCCTATAATATACAATAAATTGCCTAAAAATTGAAGGGAGTTGAACTGCAACAAATTCAAAGCAGTTCTAAAAAATATGTTAGTACAAAAAGCTTATTATAATGTTACAGAATTTCTTAATGATTATTTGAATGAATAATGACTTCCTAACACTGTAACTCGACATACTTTATTAAACAGACATTTGATTTTTGTATTGTATTATTTAATTTGATGACTACATTTGTTTATTTTATTTAGTTGGTATAATGATAATAATGATAATAATTGAAGTAGAATAGCTTGATCTGAATCTATCCAAATACTTAATTATATTTCTCAATTAATATTTTAATTTATTTAATGTGATTAATAAATCTTATTGTACGTCTTATCAGACATGCTACAGTGATACCTACTTATAAATGTAATTTACAACATCTTCTATTACCTGTGACAAACAATAAATTGATTTTGATTTTTGATTTTGATTTTAACACTGTTTCACTTTTTTTCATGACCTAATGTGGCTTTTAAATTAGTAATAATAGTCATGCCGATATCAGATGATTGACTATCAGTTGGGCGAGATATGGACGTATGCAATATTAGGGGCATTACGCCCGTGCTGCTGACCCGGAAGAAACATTCTAATGCCTACTATAGTCTACAACAGTTAGGTGGTTTTCCAGAAATGTAAAACCATGAAAATGCCATACTGTTGATTGATCATCATGAAGACCTAAGTTGTGTTTCAAGCTGCATCTGAGGCTCTCCTCGTAGTCCAAGTTACACTTACTCATTCTGTTTATTCTCCTATTGATTTAGCTTATGAGGTATTTATCGGGCAACTATTTGACCCAATCCGAGCAATCCTTACATCAATCAACAGGTGAACCGGCCTGCAAGTGAAATTTTTTTAGGCGCTGAATATACACTATCTT
Organism: Eilema caniola; assembly: GCA_949126895.1. NCBI lineage: Eukaryota > Metazoa > Arthropoda > Insecta > Lepidoptera > Erebidae > Eilema > Eilema caniola. The sequence continues at coordinate 22,172,085 of OX421475.1, forward strand.
CTCTCTAACATCCCACTTTAATTCCATAAGAAATACGAACTAGTTCTACTGCATGTTTTTCTCCTGAACAGCCCTCGGCGACAATTATTTTTTCCCACTAGCAGACATTTGATGGAGGCCCTATTAAAAGTTGTCGGCAACTTGAGTCCATTCGTAATAAGTCACACGTAGGGGACTGTGTCAAAGTTAATGATGGAGTCAAGCCAGAAAAAAAGTTGTTTCGTAATATTTGATAGGTGAGATTAAGTTTAAATTGGGTAGGAATGGTTTTGTAGAAAATGTTTCATTTCTTTAAGCTAGGTTTTGAAAATCACACGCAAATTTTTGTTATTAATATTGATTTATTTTGAAATTAGTTACGTGCTGGAGTATAATGTGCCCACCTCATCTCATCCTGTGGGTGTCGTAAAAAGACGAGCCTATTGCCTTCAAGTGGGCATTTTATTACGGGCTGTATGTTTACTGTTGGGTGTAGAGGTAAATCCATTTTGCTTTTTTTTGAACATCACAAACGCAGCAATAACTAATTTCCCATATGTAACCCATAACTATATCACAAACAAGCAACCTTTAATTTCATACAAGTAATATCAAAACATCAATATATAATGTCTTACAGCAACACAGCAATTAGTTGGGACAAGATGTCGATACTCGCAGCGACATTCTTGAATTATGATAAAAATAAAATCAATTATCATTTTTCTGAACATCACAAACGCAAAAATAACCACTAATCTATTTATAAATCAAACTTAAAAATTACCCATACCTAAAGTTTAACTATTTCCTTAACAAGCAACCTTTATATTTATACAAGTGACATTAACTTCCTTTCAAAACATCGATAGATACGTCCTACAGCGTCACAGCAATCAGTGCTAGCGCATCACAAAATCCGCATCGTGACAAGTTTGGACAAGATGTCGAGCCTCTCAGCGCCATATTTGAATTGCAAATACCCGCCAGCCTCGCAAAGAAAACAAGACAATTAATTCGGAAACACCACTCCCTGTGTTGATGTTTAATCAGTTAAGTAGTGGCGTTTAGGCCCTTTTGGGCTGGTTTATGCGTTGTGGGGGCGACAGGATGGCGAAGGTGGGATTGAGATTTGATTTTGAATGATATAGATGTTACTTCCGTAATGTATGTAAGAAAATAGATGTGGGATGAATATGAATTATGTTTTTAATGTTAAACATCATCTAAAGGGCCCGAAAAAATTCGAGGTTCTGGTGCTTCTCCTCTCAGTGAGGAGATCAAACGACTGACCCTCATATAATGGCTAAGTAACAAACTAAAATAATCAGCGTTACCTGGGCTCCAAAGTTTGGAAGTAAACGGGAAATCGACGACAATACTGAAGTTTTTAATGCAATTTATTCAACTTATATGTGTTGGATAGAGATAATATGTATTCATTTTTCATGTTTTATGTAGTTTTGTAGTCCCCATTGCACTAAGTAAATATTTATAATGTTTAATTTCATTAAATTATGAGAGGATTAGCAGCCACAGTCATCAATAAATTAGAATTTGTTAAGCTACTTTTGGAGTTGACTGTACATGATCAATATCATCAATTCTATCATTAGAACTGCATTTAAATGAAAATAGGAGATATTTTTTTCAAAATATAATGATTTTCCAAATCGGTTTATAAATGAGGTAATTTCATGGTAACACAAACTTTAAAAATAATTATTATTATAATGGAATCGAGATCAGACCAGACTATTGTATTTACCTTTTTCTAGAATCCTACTGCCATTCAAAAAAAATTAACCAATCTTAGCCTTCCACGCTCAATATCTACCAACAGCGATCATGGATCCAAATAATTATGAAGACAATTACAATTCTTATCATCTGCCGAATTCTATGAAGATAGTCTGTCATTTCAAAGGCTAAGTCCTACTCAGTTATTCTCAAGACAGCTCTTGGAATAACTCATCATTTACAACAGAAACAAAATTCATTGCGTATTAATATTGTACACTGGTGAAACAATGAATAAAGATGGCAAATTCGTTGAATAGACAATGGTTGCCTAAATAAACCAATCTTTAGAGGAGCTATGTAAAACTGTTCTCGGGCCTACCGTGTGCTGCGGCCGTATTCTGGTTTAGTTTTGCGTCCTACATCTTTACTCTACCTTTTTATATAGAACACATCAATAATCATCAGATTCCATCAGGTCAATTTGTGTTCACTTCACTTGATCATAAGATGAAAGGCTGAAGGCAAAGTCTAAGAAAAGAGGGTCACTATTAAAGACATCACAAATCATCAGATATTTTTTCACGCCCCGCTTAAAAGACCCGGGACTGTAGGAAGAAGGAAACACTTGAACTGGTAAAGAAACCTAAGATTTTATGGGGTGACAAAGAAAAGAGCTATGAGCACTAACTCTATCAGAGGTCATTGTTTTCCTTGATTTCCCAGTTGCGTCCCAAGTTTGCGCTCTTAAGCCCGAGAAACGCTTTTTTTTTATTGATATGCTGCAGTTCCCGAGATGGACTACAATCTAACCTCCCAACTAACAATTTTTTAGCGGTTGCAACGACTTATAGGTAAGACTGCCTTCAAGAATGTTGAGAACTACCAAAATTATAAGTGTAACTTTGCAAAACCAAGGAAAAACCTTTAATATTAGCACAAAAGACGAGACCACGATAGAGCGCTATTTGAATCAAAATATAATAAGTACCTAAATCATAAAAAATTTATTGCAATCTTATTTTTTTTAAGTACCCAGACAATATCAAAGTAACTCATTAAAGTGGTACTCAAGAATATATTCTTGCGATCAAACCTAGTTAGTACAAAACCTGAAACACGATGCCCAATTAAAATCTAGCAAGGGAAGTTACCAATATGAAATATAGTAAGCAGTAGAACACTTAGAGTTGTTTGTGGTTTGGCTAGTTTTTATGAACTGAACCATAATACATAGTAAAAAACTTGAAATCTTAAAAATGGTAAACGGTAATGAGTTCAACTTCATTGAATACATATTACCGTCTCTTAAAAGGTCGGGGTCTGTTTATTATTGGTTTATTTGGTTTTTACGGGAGTGATTGCTGAATAACTGAGAAGAGCAGGTATGCCAGCTTATATGCGAGGTTGACTTAGTCCCAAAGAATTTAATAAGGCCTACATACACGTCATTAATATTAAGTAGTAGTAAGGAGCATTTAGTAACTCTAAACCATATGTGTTATGTTGAAAATCAGCATTCTTCTTTTCATCCTAAAGTCTTTAGTTAAACCAGCTATTGGACTTTTAGGGCTCCAACTATAAGTAACGACTGCCATAGAATGATGTTCATATGACAACCTTGACCGACGCAACGGCTTAACATGTTCTACGAGGCACGAGCAGACTAATGCAAATACCCATAATTATGCTTACAAATATTTGCAGTGAGTGGGGATCGAAACTGCGCCTCCTGCGTATCAGCCGCGTTCACTACCGCTTATTTACAAAAAAAAAGGCAATGAAATGATTTCGCATCAAAAATTTTACTTTAAAACAATTCGTCGGTAACTCAATAAAACTCATTGTCAAGCATTGCGCACTGCCATCCATCGACGCACAAACGAGGTTACGTCAGTTACGTCAAAAATTCAGACATCGATAATCATAGGAACATTAATTATTGGCAAGATAACATCGTTAACGTACATCGGCCGAACTGAATCGGTACGTCATTCGACATTTGCAATGCAGATTCGACCATTTTCATTTTACAATCAACAGAATAAAATTAATTCAATAGGTTCAACTGAAGAATGTTTCTGGTTCGAAAAGGAGCTTTGGTGGTGGTTTCGATGAATGGTTAATGTATTTAAAGTGAGTTATTGAGTGTGTTTGATTGTTTATTTGGAACTAATTGTGTTGTAAGCTTTTGTTTGTGTTGTATCAATGTTGTTGTGAAATTTAGAGGTATTGGATTGGTTTAGCTTTGTTTTCTTGCTTGTGGCGATAGGGATAATGTGTCATTTACTTGTAAGGGATACATTATATTCTGTGAAACTATGAAGCAATAGAGCATACTATTGCTTCATAGTTTCACAGAAATGCCACAAATTGAAATCAGAACGATTCCATTTTATTTTTTATACCACTTATTTGGCAGACAAGCGCACGACCTATCTTGTGGAAAGTACTTACCGTGGCCTGCAACACCAGAGGCATCACAATCGCTCTGCCGACCATATTGAAATCTTTGAATGCCCTTTTTGAAGAACCCCATATTGTAGTCGCTTAGGAAAACCACAGCAGGAAGTTCATTCCACAACCGAAGCGTGCGTGGGATGAAGTTCCTTTCAAACCGCACGACGCGCGCTATTTCGGGTCTCAATTTGTGAGGATGAATTTCCTGCCTATGGCAAGTGGTGGTGGTACGGTAAAAGATTTAATTTTGATAACTAAAGTTCTATCCAGACACATCAGGGCCGTACCTGGGACTAGACTGGGCCATGCTGTGCTGTGCAGACCAGACACGAACGTGTGTGAACGAGTTTATAAAAAAGGTCTACAGTGATATTTTTTTAAGATCGTGACGGGGCACGGTCCTTCCAGGGCAGCGCATTTACATTTCCGTGTTCGATAGGAGGCAGAAGTGCCTTGAAACCCGCACGGGTTTGCTACACTAATACCCTTTCCAAATCCGTATTCTGTATAAGGCACGCGTCCTCCGAGCGCGTACGGGTTGGTCACGCAAACTGTTCTTACACACACATGGAACTTAGTCGGATATCTGGCTAATGCTTAGGCCATTCGTATGATGGGGTTTGGTTTAGGCATAAGTTTATAACCGTAAAATAACATGGAAAGTTAGTGATAGGTTTCTTAAGAAAAGCTGCACAATCCGAGTTGAATAGGCTTGGTAATATTATTTTATATTTATGCAAAAACAAGTGGTTTGCTGAATTTCATTCAGAAAGTGAGCCTTATGCTAATAAACATAGATTTTATAAAATTAAGTCATTATTTTTATACACTCATTTAAAAAGAATGTACCTACTTAGATTTATTTTAATACTGTTAACAATTTAAAACTTTATTTGAGTTCATCAAACATATAAATTCTTCTGAACAAAACGGATCTTTGGAGCTTAATCAAGGCAGATGTACATTGCACACTAACCGCAATTGGAGGTATAAGTTCGAAGAATCAAATTGAACACATGTTTGTAAGATCAGTTCGCGTGCCAAACCCGTACGCGATTGGAGGACGCGTGGCTTAAACTGAATACGTGTGTGGATAAGGTATTATTGTAACAAACCCGTGCGGATTTCAGGGCACTTCTGCCTCCTATTAAATACAGTCCCGGGCACGGCCCTGATGTGTGTAGAGACCTTTACTTTTTAGGTACAAAATGTCTTGTGATAGAATTCGGTGTACAATAAAAATTTGTCTTGTCTTGTCTTCGTGAAAACCACAATAGCCGTTGGTGTGGATGTAACCTTATTTCTAGTAATGAGTTGTATAAATGTCGTACGTATGGACGTGATTTTGTGTTCCGATCGCGTCAATACGTACCTACGATTTTACTTTGATCATATCCTACGCCTGTTATTTTTCTATATAATTAGGCCTTTGGGATTTACATCGCCTTCTGTTTTTATTGTTTTTGGGAAAACATTTGCTTTGAAGAATTTCTTTCAAAACTACATATAACGTACTTTAAAATTCATACAATACCCCAAATAAATATCAAATATACCCCTTCTGGAAACCCAATCCTACTTAAAGGGCAGAATCTCATAAAAATCGAATAAAACATTGTTCATTCAAACACTATTGCCTGTGGCATTCGCCGATAGTGATGTGTCTTAGTCGATATGATGAATATCGAATGATACATTTATTCAGTTTTAAAATTTTGTATATTTTTTATGACATCATAACAAATTATCGAGTTTCAAATAGGTTCAAAGTTTCAAGTAGAAAGTGTATGTAAGTATGCATGCATGAATTATTTTTGAATTCATTGCTATTATTCAACAATTTCTGGTTGCATTTTAGCAATTTTCAAACAGACAACTCTTACAATTTTAATGAATTTGACTGATATTATGCTCATTGCAATAAAGAACGTGTAAAGCTTGGTTGGTGAGAGTCAGAAAGGGACTGATCGTGGGTTCTTGTCCCGTCCTGAAAGTAACTTTTTCAGATCTAAATCTATAAGTACATGTGATTCACATATTTTTAGTTGTCAGGCGAATACAAAAACTCATTTTAACTTTTATATATTTCAAATGCTGGCTTAGCCTGAACTTGTATTTTTCATAACCTGTATGTATTTAATAGATAGAATATAATTTTAAAAATATATTAGAACTAATTTGTAATTAATTGAAAGTCTTCTGGGAACGTTACCACAAGAGACATGCTGTGGAATTTCATGATACATTTTAGGTTTAGTTATCGTTTTCAGTCTTAGTTAAAATTTTCAATTCGATTTACTACTAAATTACTAATTAAATTAACAAAAGTTATCAAACATTTGCGTTTTGAGTCACTTTCAATCAATCAAATATTTGTTCATTGTAAATGAGTAAAGATATTTCCTTTCACAAATTCCGTACAAAATTTCTTAGCCTCGAGAGTCCTTATCGATCCACAATTTAATTTTCCATCGGCCTCAATGTAGCCAATGGGCTAATTCATCAGGCAAAATGGAAGTTATAAAGTTGTGATAATGAGAGACAATTCCTTCGGCCTTAAACTTTTTATCGAATTTATCTTGCAATAGGTTCCATTCGTACTTTATCTTTACACTTCATGATGATAAGTGCAAAGTTTAATTTCGCGATATGGAGATTTCAAGTTTAGTATACATGGGAGAGGCATAGAACATAGTTCCAGCAGCAATTGATGAAATATATCAATCATGCTCTGGGCCTTTTCCAGCGCTTCCCAGCGACCTAGATGAGTCGTCCTTCCACCTGGCCGTAGGGGGTCCCACACCACGTTTACCCGTACGTTGTCGTCATTCCAGATTTTTATTCGCCGGGAAGCGCTGGATGCGGGCTGCTTTAGATCGGTCGTTCTGGTAGTCTATAGGAGAAGCATCTATCATCAACAGTGCATTTTGTGCGGCTGATATGAAGATGATGATGAAGAAGGCCTTTTACCAACCCTGTGCGAGGAATCCCCACGGAAACCCCCCCCCCCCCTCCAACGGAGCCGGAGGGGGAGGTTTTGTCGGACTCAAACCGACTAAACCGCACGCCGTCTGTGGATCGATGTACTAGGCCGAAGGTGAGGTTGTCTCGCGACATATCCCTCGCGCCCCGGCTGACTCAGGGCCCTGTTGGGGTTGGCTTTCTAGTCAGTAATTCCCATACTAGGTGCATACGTCAATTTTCTACGTTCCCATTATGACAAAACTACATCTTAAAAAGGATACAAACTGTATAATTTATGACTTACACACAACACTTAATACTGTTATATTAATATACTGAAAATGGTTACTACTGAAGGCATAATATTTAACTAAAGATTGCTTGCTAGCTTGTTTGGAAATACTCAGCTCCTCATTGAAGTTGCTCTCGAGTACGGCAAGATGGCCGTCAGTTTCATGTATCTATGCCGATTTTCTGCCAAGCAAAAGCCACTTGACGAAAAGGATGCACGAATACTGTCTGATGTTACGTAATTAAGATTTTGGAGAGAATAAAAAAATGAGATAATATTAATCTAAAATTTCGGAATAGTTTTATTTATCCCCTAAAAGTTTAGCTAGCCATTTTATAGCGCGGAAATAACCTCGGATAAGCCCCCCGAAGCTGGCGGGGGTAAAAATGTCGCAGCCGAACCGGCTAATCCGCACACCATCCTTGGTCATCAGTTGCCGAGCGTGAGATCCCAAATGACAACTTTTGCTACGTTCAGTTAAAGAATTGACCACCCCAACAAGTACAACAAAATATTTCTTCATAGTTTTCTAGACGTCGTTTTCTTTACCGGAAATTATGTAAAAATGTGCTGCCCGCAAAAATAATGATAGAATTTATGATATTATTATTTATATCTTTTTTTTTTCACTTCAATAAACTCTGTCATAATTTTTTTAGATTTGACACCGATAACCTCTTACAATCGATGCTAACCGCCCCATCACTTCGTAGACGCGTGTGAAGCGATACGGAAAAATAATTTCCTTTCAATGCACACGGTATAGTTCACGTAACAGATGTCAAATAAACAAAACAAAACCTACTTTAAACAGAAAGAGTTAAGATTCATAATTAAAATTGTAAAGATGACAGAAATTTTGTAATTAAGTGGCTTGGAGTTTGCTAATTGTGCCAATTTGTGACGTCACGTATGTGAATTTTCAGGCGGTGGTTTTGATAGCTCGTTTCTTATTTCCTCGCTGATGACTGCAATTTACTTCGCGAAAGATGTTCTTTGTAATTTCGCCATATGGCTGCGAATGTTCCAATTAATCGGAGCTGATTAGAAAATTAAGGAAAAGTGGAGACAGCCATATTACGAAATCTGGAATCTTCAAAATAAAGACAATTTTGTGAAAGAAAAACTTTCTTTTATTAATATCTTATCTTTCCTTTATACTTTTGCATTCCGACTTATACAATTCGGTTGTACATGTACATGCCGTAAAATGTGAGTCAGCAATCTGGTAATCAACAAACATACAAGGAAGTACCTATGCATCGATTTTTTTATATACGACACGTTAATTTGACGTCACCTCGCCTGCTGGTAATTTGAAGGCAGTTTCAAGAAAGAGGGTCACCATTACATACACGTACCATGTTAACAATGGTGACACTCAGCTTTTCGGCCTCACCCAAAGAGGATTGTCGTTGCAGCACCGCGTGTCACCTACTGAACTGGACCGCTTTTCACAATCGTGCATCGTCTGACAAGCGTTCTTGTGAGAACATTACCTATTTACAATGGAGGTTCCATTGTAAATAGGTAATTTTTAAATTTACAACATTTATTTGATTATCGATCTCATCTTCTGATTTTCAATCTCAGTAATACCCAAAGCTTGAATTTTGGTGTTTGCTCTCGTGCTTCTACTATCCAAACTGAGATCCTTTACTTATTGATGAAAAGAATACCTAATGTTAGATGGACTGATACCTAATGTTTTAAATGACTGACTGATTGTCTATTCTCTACCTATAATCTTTTATGTAGTTGACCATAGCTATGACATTATTTTATTGAAATTGAATTATCCTATTTTTAACTATCACAAATTTAAATTAATTAATTAATTAATAGTATTTATAAACAAAATAATCTAATCTGTAACTTCAATAGAGACAATGCATTATCATTTAATAAATTATTAAGTTTGAATTGTGAAAACTGTGATTTATCTAAATTGAAATAAGGTATTTGCTTGTTGACAAAATGACTAGATACAGATATGGGTTTTGTGATACCTGAAATAAATGAATTTTATTTTATGATTTATTTTTCGGCCGCACCCAAAGAGGATTGTCGTTGCAGCACCGCGTGACACCTACTGGACTGAACCGCTTTTCACAATCATGCACGGTAGTACCAACCGGGCCGAAATTTGTGACGAATTTGTGCCATGTAATTTCTACCACCAATAAATTTATGACATATACATAATCTAATACGTATTACGTAAATAAATAACCAAAAAAACTAATCGAATCCCAACCTAAACCTAATTTTCACTTCCAAAAGTCAACCAATAAGGAATAAAGACTATCACTCCAGACCAAACATGTCAAATTTATCACATCAAAATTATATTCAAACTTCAAGGTAATTAAATTCTACATTTGGCCAGTTTTAAAGACCTCTCTGTGCATCCTGGTTTACAGAAATTCAAGGAGATGTTACTGAGTACAGGTATCATGATAAATTGGGGCTTTTTATAAAAAGACGAGTGCCATTTCAGTGGGATTGACGTTTGTAAAGTCCCAGATTATGTCACTGAATGTTGAGAGGAATTTATTAAAGACTTGTGTCGTAGTCGAGTGACTATATTTATCGCACTGGGCTCCGTAGTTTTAGGGATATAACAAAAAATATACATTTTTGTAGCACTTCTTCTTTGGATAGCTCGTTTGCAGTGTTGACTCACGGTGGAGTAGATTACGACAACCCCAGCCTTTCTTGTGGTGTCGTATAAGGCGAGTAAGGTATTGCCTGTAATACTATTAAATTATAATAGTCAGTTCTTAATCCGACAGTGAACATACAGGCCAAAACAAAGTGCGTGCTACACGGTAATAGGCTTGCCCCTATTACATGAGACCGAAAATCATAGTTGGTGAAACGCGGGTGTAAATACACCTCTGCCTACGCCTTCAGGGATATACAAGCGTGATATGTATGTTCTTCTTTGGTATTGACTTCGAGGTTAACTTTCGCCTTCATGTTACGCTATCGGATTTTGTCCTGTGCGTCATGCTCCTCGTGAATTGACTACCTAGTATTCCTCCGCACAATCATCATCCGGGTGGACAGAGGTTTTGCTTTTTTTGTGTCGCATACAATGTCATTTCCAATACAGTAAATCTGCTGCTGACGTATGAAGCTCTGAATCAGCCTTTCTTTTTGGAATGGGAGTTAAACAACAGTCATGTCTTCAAGGCCAAATCTAAAGTGATCTGATCTAAAGTGCAAGCTCTGGTTGTGCAGATTATTGAAAATTATTTGAAGGTACCCTGAAACATTTACAGTAAATAAGGTTCCATCGGCTTCACTAAAAAGGCGCAACTTCGATGATTTTTACGTCGAGATTACGACTTTTTGTCACAAGTCGTTTCGACGACATTAATAAAAATTGACTTTGCACCGACTTCGTCCATTTCCGTTCCCTTACCGGGAAAACTTATTAAATTAGAATTCTGAGTTTTATTTTTATAATAAGTTACTACGTTATATGGCGGTTACTTTAGAAACTCGATTACACTGAAATTGGTAGGTATAATTTCATTTGGAGGTGTGCATAAATTTCATTATTCTATTGATCAATCGTCTGACAAGCGTTCTTGTGAGAAAATTACCTATTTACAATGGAACCAATTTATAACATTTATTTGATTATCGATCTCATCTTCTGATTTTCAATCTCAGTTATACCCAAAACTTGAATTTTGGTGTTTGCTCTCGTGCTTCTACTATCCAAACTGAGATCCTTTACATATTGAATAAGACACTTGTACTTTTCCACTGTATTTTAACTTGACCGGTTTCAATTTAAGACATTCTCAAAGGTTTAAAATTTGCGAAGAACCGTTATATTTATCATTGGTATCTCTGTACTAGAACAAAAATCACCAGATGAAACACGATAGAGTATGTCAACAGTAGTTTTATTTGAATGTGCAACATTCGCATAAATGTACGACAGAATCAGCCGATAAATTGCGTAATATTACAAAATTAATAGAGCTTCATTATATCATAGAAACTTAAATTATGGCAGGAGCACCACTTACCGTAGCCAGTGAGGAATGATTTACCACTATTCAGTGCCATTACGCTGAATGCCAGTTATTTCTGACTTCGTAGTCTCGGCAAGCTTATGTTATGCATGACTATAAATACACCAAGGCTAGATATTGCGTTTCACTGGTTTAGAATTCAGTATTCGGTCAGCTCTGCGTGTTTCTCACAACAGTTACTGGTTCAGATAGTGTTTTGATCAATTCTCAATCATAGTGCTTGAAACGATACGTACAAAGGCGTGGGTTTAGACGATAGTGATCTTTCATTCACAATGCCAAATCACAAAGATCATATTGAACACCACAATATCAACGAGTCGCAATATACAGACAGTTGTATTATTGTGAATTGCACACTGTTTAATGCTTTCATATCTCTTACGAAGAACATTACACAGTCAATTGAAAATCCGGACTAACAATTTAATTATTTTAAAAGCGGAGTTAACAGTTTTAGACGCAAATGGAAAACAAAGCAATTCAAACATTTTAATCTGAGGTAATATATCACCACAGTATGGTTCGATTGTTTTTCTATATGAAGAGAACAAAAGCAATAAAACGTAGTGATGTTAGAACAATCAATGTGCGTGAAAACATACTATTTGTAATGAAAACTCTATTAAAATCCTAAAAAGTGAAATTAAATGTTTTCTTTTTTAAAATTGCAGAAACTTTGCCAATAAGTAATCAAACAGGTAACAAAGACAGCAGTAAGTACCTCAGGCTTGCGTTGTTCCTACACATCTGCTTGCAGTGCTGGAGCATCAGTTGTGACATGAACTACCCTTGGAAACCTCACCCAGCGACCTTGACGTCCAGTGCTGGGATATAATAATTCCCCACCTCCCTTTGTATCCGTGGTGATTCCTACTATTAGCCGATTTCAAGGAGGTTTTCAGTTTGATCAAAAGTTATTTTTAGCATCATAGTTTCTAACCCAATTACTGATAAATTTATTTTAAGTTTTATTGTAAAAGGTATATTCCATACGTTTAATAAAATTCTTAAATATAAAAACAATTACTTCTATATAATTTAGATGGGAGTTCTAAATTTTTCTTTCCACTGCTCGAGTATGTGGTTTAAACGAGACAGCGTAGTAGACGATTGTCAATTTCCAATTTCTCTCAAAATGTTCAACGTTGCCGAACCAAATATACATCCGTACATTCCAGAAGACCCGAGAGCAACGCACTGTCCTTTCATGTGCTGTCGGGTGGAAAAATGAATTATTCTTCCAATTTATCGAATAGCCTCTCCCGGCGCCTATTTAGTTTATTTCAATACCGGCGGCTAAATGTGTCCAAATTGCTTTGGCTGGTCAAAGGAGATCAGACAGTTTGTTTTTTCGAACGGAAAATACGAATTAGTGAACTGTTGCTAGTTTAATTAGGGTTTTATTTGAATTCCCGGGAATACGATTGGGGGTTATTAGTTACTTTTGATTTTGTGATTGCGTTGAGGTGTCTCGATATCAAGACTGTAGTATTTTACAGTTATGTCAATACTAACAGATTTTAAACTTGTTTAAGGAAACTTTTGGTATCCTGTGTTTCATTTTACGTTCGATTTGATGTGTTTAGATTTGTTAATCAGATACTTTTTGATATTAAACTCATTTTAAAGTATTCTGTCGCGACTTACCTAATTAGGGTCATACAGAAAAAGTCTTTCAAAAGGTAAATTGACGATTATTTTCGTAATTCTCGATAACTGCTTCCTCCTTATAGAAAACTGTAGTTAAATAACCACTTGGTAAGTGTTATGTTTCTAAAGTGAGAAGGGTCGACATGTCCCTTGAGGAGGGGGCTGCGGCTACGTCACTTATACGCGAGTGACAAATCTGACGTCGCATGCGTTTATGGGCATCGGTAGAGACTTTCAATTGGGTCATATGATTGATTGCTGTCTCAGAATTAACTATGAACAAATAGATTAGACTAAAGGTCTTGAGAATCCTACTAATAACTCCGGAAGTCAGGTCAGTCATTTGAGTTAACCTCTCATACTTGTCCCTGCACCTGCAAACCAACAGACTTGGCTGTGGTGCAGAATTTCCTCACGGAGTTGAGACGTCAGAAGGCACTCGTTTCTGTAAAAACCAAAAGAAGTAAGGTAATGGATAGGAGAACTCAACTCCGGACTCCACCGGGATTAATCCTTAGATGAAAAAAAAGAAGAAATCCTAAATTAAAATGCAACAAATTCCAATAATACGGCAAAATTTTCTTGGTACCAGTTGCACAGTTCACAACAAATAATCCGTAAAGTTTACAGTATACTTCGTACAAAATAACTTTCGGTAGCGTACATACATTTGTACGAACCTAATACGGACTTCTACTACGTGATACATTTCACAATCGGTACAACAACTTTAATAGTGAAACTATAAGTTGTAGTAAAGTTACGCTATGTAGTAGTACTAATATACAAGCAAAATATCACGTCTTGACATCGTTAAAAGTTTCCCGTTCGTGGATGTGGAAAAATAAATTGGTCAACAAGTTTTAACAGTTTAATATTTCGATGGTACCCTCCTTAGGGTTACGAACTTAATCTCAAAAAGTTGTAACTAGATGGAGTTACTATGAAAGAGATTAAACTCGTTTGGATAAGTAGTAGATGTAAAGTTTTTCTTGTGTTCTTTTCAGAATCTTCGAAACACCCGTGAGCTATTTGTAACAGTTAGTGTTAGACTCTTGAGCTCTTTTTTACAACAGAACTTATTTTATTATTAATAATAACTTAAGTGTTATTATATAAATTCAGATAGATAGATAGACGGATAATTCTTTATTGTACACCAATAGATTTACATCAGAATTAGTAGGTAGCATGTAAACAATTTAATCTACAATGGGCGGCCTTATTGCTGGAAGCGATTTCTTCCAGCCAACTTTAGGATGGAAAGTAATGTGAGAAAAACAAAAGATATAGTTTAGTTTTCGGATAAACTAGACACAAGAGAGAGAAGTACAAGTAGAAATAAAATAAATATACGAGTAATATACGGAGTGGAGTGGGAGTGGTGAGGCAATAGGGACGGCTAGGCACATATTAGTAGGATGTAGGGTGCTTCTTGATAGAGGCCAATACTCACGCCGCCACGATAAGGTGCTTTTCATCTTACGCGAAGCAATGAGTCTGGCAGTAGCTAGAGCCCAAAAAGGATTGACTACTAACAGACGTCATATCACTTGTGTCTGAAGGTTCATCCATAAAATCCCGGAACAAACCATATTCAATCTTAGATACTGCCCCAGATTAGACTCTCCTAATCGACACGTATGAAAAGCACTATAAAATTCCGGAGGATGTTGGGGTTTCGTCATCTAGACTGGACATATTTCTCTACTCGAAAACGACTAAATATGTGGTCCTTGTGGAACTTACTGTACCGTGGGAAACAAATATACCGAAGGACCACACACTCAAGAAAAATAAATACTATGATCTCACAGAACGAATTAATCAAAAACGGTTACGTGGTTAATTTGTATGCAGTAGAAGTGGGAGCGAGAGGTATAGGTACCAGCAAAATCTCTCTTTAACCTACTTAAAGATTTAGGTCTATCGAGAGCTACAATAAGCTCATTACTAGAACAAATGTCTAAAGCGGCACTAGTAGGTTCGTATCAAATTTGGTTAGGCAGGGAGGGGAACTTGGGTAGTGAAGGTGAGTGTTGATGTACATCAACTAAAGGGGCCCCTTCTAAACCTACACTTGGGTCGCAAGTCCCGGGCACTGTCCCGAGTTCCCAACTCATCAACGCGATGGACCCGGCACCCGCACGGAGAATCCATGGATTGCTAAGAATATCGTCTCTATAAATTTTCTTGGCGGTTAGAGTGCCTAATTTTTTTATGATAGTGTTAATCTCGATCGCATCCAAAGCTTTGACCTCGGGGTCCGCTTTTTAGAATCTAGTTGCATGTTTTGGCTGAACTTCAATATTTGCCATGAAAAGACTACCATCTGAGCCCGCTGTGGACCCATTGGCGATATCAAAATATGCAGTTAGACCAGTTTTGACACTTCTTTAGGGCTTCAACTACCCGTAAAGACTGCCACAGATGTTCGTATGGCAACTGGGCCCGACGACTTAACATGCTTTCCGAGCCACAGAAATAATAAAAAAATGGTATAATCGTACATTATTGAATGTTAGCACACGACCAAAATATATTATCTTTACGAATAATTTGTTCATTTAAATTAAATTACGGTTTCCACAAGGTTTGTCCCATGTCAGAGGTCTACGCTTAGCACATTGTGTTGACGGGTGAAAAATTATAAATTAGCTAGATTATAGAGATCAGAGATATAAGGTTAGAATAATCAATACAAATTCAAATTTCCAGTCTTTAGGCTTTCACGGCCGGCGTTGCATGTAGAATATACTGGTTCCGGGCTGTTTGGCCGTGGCCACTGATGATGTTGACCGCAGTGATCGACGAAATGTCTGGAATGCAAGTTTCATATGGACCACGACCAAACAGTCCGGAAGCAGTATATACTACATACTTCCAGTAGGGCACTTTGCTATAGGTAAAGTTTACTTCTTACTAAGTATTACATACATATAATCACGCGTCTTTCCCAGTGGAGCTACCAGAGGCAAAGTTTTCGACTTGCTACAATCCTGGCATAATAAATCATTCGCTTTCCACATGGTTTTTTATATATGCTCGCCAGTTTCGACTGCTCTTGACATGTCCTTTCTTTAAAATGCCGTTGATCTGATTGACATACGGTATTAACCTGGGTATCCATACTAATATTATGAACCGGAAAGTGTGTGTGCATGTGTTTCTGTTTGTCCGTCTTTCACGGCTAAACCACTGTACCGATTTTGATGAAATTTGGTATAGCGGTAGATTAGACCTTGAGAATGAATACGCGTGTGGAGTCACGGGCACAAGCTAGTATTCAAATAAAAGGTTAATCTATCTTTACCATTATATAATAGTTAATGTGTTTGGGCATCGGAGATACATACCTACGATTTATTTTACGATTCTGAACCCCTATATACCTGTACTGTTAACTTTTTACAATTATCAAAATTTCTCTATCTGAATCTTATCTCTATTGTACTATATCGAAGTAAATTCATATCAATAATATAATATCATCTATTTATTGTGATGTCGAAGATCTGACTACCAATTTCCAGTACAAAGCCTCTTTTTTATACCCTGCACAAACGAATATACAGTCTTATTCCAACGAATCTCCCACGTTTTCATGAATAATTCCGTAAGCCAGTGATTAGTGATGTAAATTCCCTTTGCCAGTGTCCATCTGTAATTGGGCGTATAATATTTACTGTTGTATTATTTAGTTTCCAATTGAGGTCAGTTGTATTTTATTATTCACTGTCACTTTGTTTAATTATGTGGAATGTATTGGTAATCACTATTAATGTACTGACCATTTACTTTGAATATAAATGTTTGACAAATTCATTTAAAAATCTATCATTATGTCAACAAGAGAGTTAAAAGATAATTCACTCTTTCATAATGGTTACGCCAATTTGACTTCACGTCACCCGATGGTGAGTTAAAGTTTCAGGAACGAATCCGTAACGGTGACCGGCGACTTCATGGTGTACCAAAGAGGTGCAGAACCGCTTGCTTCTTGATGGGATTGCTTACACCATAATAATCTGATGCACCGATTCAAAGGAGGTAACTGCTTGGCGGCTTTAATTCTGTAAGATAATAATGTCTGCACTTATATTTCAATATTTATCTTTTTCTCTCTTCTAAAATACATGAAAATTATCTCACACATCACATAAACATATACTATCTTCAAAGGAGCTTAAAAGTCTCAAAGCAAGGACCTACAAATAAAAACAGAAAAGTGCAAAATCAGTTGTGTATTATTTGCGAATGCTTACGTCCTAAACAAACTGCAGACTGTACCCTCTCGGCACAATGATAACAACTCGCGCGACTTGAAAAAACGTGATCAGATTTATATTTAT
This sequence comes from Eilema caniola, assembly GCA_949126895.1. Taxonomy (NCBI): domain Eukaryota; kingdom Metazoa; phylum Arthropoda; class Insecta; order Lepidoptera; family Erebidae; genus Eilema; species Eilema caniola. The sequence continues at coordinate 22,189,580 of OX421475.1, forward strand.
TTTAATAACAAAGCTTAACTCTGCAAAGATTTTTATCCGAGGGAATAAAAACATAAGCTTTACATGATATTTTAGGACCTACGGCTCGAGTTCTAGAACGATACTCAGAGCGATATCCGAGGACAGATTATACAGAAAGACTGACATATTTGACAGGTTGTCTATACAATCTGTCGTCAGATAAATCGAGATTCAAAATTGCGTACCATTCTAGAAAGCGGATCTCAAATTTAGCTGTCGTTAGGTTTGTGACCAATATGTTCCGAGCAAGTAGTTAATTGGTACGACCGTGAACCAAGCCGTCCAGTAATTACTTTCTTTACCATACGATTAAGAATTAAGATGTTTTACTTACATGTATGTAGTTAAAACATCCGTTCCATTATTCTTAAATTTAGATTTTTACATTACCATTGTGGTCACTATCACTACCATACACCTTAAGGTGAACACTCATCTATTAGCCAATTGGTTCACTGCTGAATATAGGCCTCACCCAATGTTCGTGATTGCTTGCTTCTCCACCTTACGCATCCAGTCAGTCCCAGCTACTTATTTTATGTCGTCAGTCCATCTGGCTAAAGGGCGTTCCATGCTTCCTTACGGTCTCCTCTCTAGGACTCATTTGCTCCAACTGTCATCGGTCCTACGTCAGATGTAGCCTGCCCACTGCCATTTCAGTTTAGTAGGATAACGTATCCCGGACTGCAAGGTGCTTAAGTAGGGGAGACAGGGGTGAAACGTAACCATTTTTGGTTAAGGGCTCATATCTCTGCAACGAGTCTTTAAATAGAGGTAGTTATTAATCCTATCGTTAGAAAAAATATCTGGCTACACTAAATTACATTAAAAATAGAGATAAGTATAACAATTATCGAGAAAAATACTAATAAGTTAATTGTTGCCCCGATTATTTGTTAATTGCAACCCCGTGACATCATTTTTCACATTTAAATATTTATTAAATCATGTATTAGTTTTATGCTATAAAGCACAGGCTGATATTGTTGCTTAATCAACAAGTCACGAAACAAAAACTGGTCAGTTCATTTTACAAGTTACTTAATCCAGAAATCAAAAAAATAGTGAGCGTAAAAAAGTTCATTTACCTAGCAAAATGGAGCGCAGTGACGCGACCTTTACATGCGGCCCGTGAGCGCGGGCTAGTAGATATCGGCGCGTGCACCACTGTTTGTAGTGTTCGAATACTTCATTTCAGGGCCCTATGGTTCATAGTTTGGAGACAAATAACGTGTTAATTGTTACCCCCGTTAATTCTAGCCCCAGGCTCCCCTAACCCTAAATTATTTAAACTCATAGAATAGAAGCAGACTGTCTACAGTAGACATATTATATCTATCGCACTTTCTAACACTTTGAGAAAATATAATAGAATAGCATGTTATTATTTTTAAACCATGTTTTCTCCTCGAACACAAAACTCGGAGCTCATATTTAACGAACGTCCCGCACATATTTTACAGAAAAAAAAAACACAATAGAATTGTAATAAGTACAAAAAATAATAATGTAATACCATAACAATATTAAGGGGTAAGGTAAGATAGTAGATAATAAATAATAAGAAGGATAATAATATATTAACACTGCGCTTTAACACCGCAGTAATACATCCAGGGTGAGATTTATATTTTGCTTATACTGATTTTCTTATGAAGTTATAGCACAGTAGTGACTAGGTGTGACATACCACGTAACGTATAGTACGTCAAGGAAAGTCATGAAATGAATGTTTAATGAACTAATATTTTTTCCTTGTATATTTGCAACACTCAACAACTGCCAAACTGAGTAATCCAGTTGTCAGTTCCTAGTTTCGTTGGAGATGTTTGGTATATATTTTGCGTATATAGAATTGGGTGTAGAAGGGGGTGCGAAAAATCCCCGGCAGAGATTCGGCTACCACCCCAGACGGAAACTGGCCCTGGTAACACACAACGTCAGCACGATGAGGACTGACGAGAAGCTGCTCGAGGTGGAAGAGGAAATGAGTAGGTTACACTGGGACATTGTTGGGTTGTCCGAAGTGCGAAGAGCGGGGGAAGGCACGACAACCCTGAAGTCTGGTCACCTACTCTACCACCGGGAGGGTGACAGAAAGTCACTGCATGGTGTCGGGTTCCTCGTCCACAGGTCCCTTACTAACAACGTCATATCCATCGAGAGTATCTCGAGTCGGATGGTATACCTGATACTCAGAGTATCCAAAAGATACTCGTTGAAGGTCATCCATGTGTACATGCCCACGAAGTCATACTCCGATGAAGAGGTCGAGGAAGTGTATGAGGACATAAGTAAGGAAATACATGCTTCCAAAACCTATTTCACTGTTGTTATGGGGGACTTCAACGCGAGACTGGGTGAACGGGGCGATGGGGAGTTGAGGGTGGGGCCTTTTGGATATGGGCAGCGGAATGACCGGGGCCACATGCTGGCGGACTTTATGGAGAAAGAGGGTCTCTACGCGATGAACTCTTTCTTCAGAAAGCCACCCCAGAGAAAGTGGACCTGGCTAAGCCCCGCTAACATGGCGTATGAGATTGACTACATCTTGACGACAAAGAGGCAAGTATTCAATGATGTCTCTGTGATCAGTCGTGTAAAAACCGGTAGCGATCACCGTATTGTAAGAGGCACATTGAATATTAGCCCTATACTAGAAAGGTCACGTCTGATGAAGTCAACACTCAGACCGTCATATGCCGATGTCCGGGACTCCGAGAGCTTTCAGCTCGAACTATCCAATCGTTTCGATTGTCTACAGGATCGCGTTTCAGTGGACGAGGTAAACAACGTGCTGGTAGAAGCTGTCCAAACGGTGGGATCTAAATTCTTTAGGTCTCGCCCTAAACAAAAACCTCAGAAAATTTCGACCCAGACCCTTGATCTCATGGCCAAACGTCGATTTATGCCGCTATAGATCTCCGACGACGCCGAGGCATATAGGCAGCTCAACAGACGCATACAGAAATCTTTGCGACACGACATTCGCTCCTATAATACAAAAACTATTAAGGAGATGATAGAGCGAAACAAAGGCTCCAAAGTGTTTGCGAGGAATGCGTCCGTTGGACAAAGCCGGTTGACGAAGCTGAAGACGGAGGATGGCGGCATGGCAACGACAACGGCAGAGGTACTTAGGGAGGTCGAAAGGTTTTATGGACAGCAATTATATACATCAGTAACACAGCCCGTTGGCATGGCTAAAGGTCCAAGAGCCAAGCTTACCCGACATTATACCGAAGACATCCCGGACATCAGCCTGTACGAAATTAGGATGGCCCTCAAACAGCTAAAGAATAACAAAGCGGCGGGTGAGGACGGAATTACAGCAGAGCTTTTGAAAGCGGGCGGAACGCCGGTACTGAAGGTCCTTCAGAAGCTCTTCAATTCCGTCCTACACGAAGGCATAACGCCGGAAGCGTGGAACGGGGGTAAGGTGGTCCTTTTCTTTAAGAAAGGTGATAATACTTTGTTGAAGAATTATAGGCCCATCACGCTCCTGAGCCACATTTATAAGTTGTTTTCGAGGGTTATTACGAACCGTCTCGCCAACAGGCTCGATGACTTCCAACCTCCCGAACAAGCCAGATTCCGTAAAGGCTACAGTACCATAGACCACATCCACACGCTGCTGCAGGTTATACAGAAGACCAAAGAGTATAACCGGCCTCTCTGCTTAGGATTCGTGGACTATGAGAAAGCCTTCGATTCGATCGAAATATGGGCCGTGCTACAGTCTCTCCAGCGGTGCTGGATAGATCACCGGTATATCGAAGTGTTGAAGTGTTTATACCAGAACGCCACTATGTCGGTCCGAGTACAGGAACAGAGCACGAAACCAATTCCACTGAAAAGGGGCGTTAGACAGGGAGACGTGATCTCTCCGAAACTGTTTACCGCTGCCTTGGAAGACGTCTTCAAGCTACTAAACTGGAAAGGACGTGGCATGAACATAAACGGCGAGTATATCACTCACCTTCGGTTTGCCGACGACATTGTCATTATGGCAGAATCGCTGGAAGACTTGAACACCATGCTCGAAGACCTCAACAGAGTATCCCAACAGGTGGGCCTTAAGATGAACATGGACAAGACAAAGGTTATGTCAAATGTCCATGTTGCGCCTCTACCGGTTCATGTTGGGGGCTCAGTCTTAGAAGCTGTTGACGAGTACGTCTACTTTTTTTTTTTAGGTCGTGTGCCTAGTGGGCCTACCAGTCCACCCGCAGTGGGGTGGCCCGCGAAAGCTGGGACCTATTCTCAGTTACTACCTCGCAAAACGAAGGCTTTTACATCCTGATCTAATGTGTTGTAATGAAAATTGGAGCTGTCCCCCTTTTTGGGGGTTTCACTTTTTATTTAAAATATTTACATTTATCGAGTACAATAATTCAAATACATTTGTGGAATACATATTGATAAAAAAAAACACAATTAATATAAGTATACAATTTAAAAACTTACAACTATTACAATAAGTATCGCAATTTGAGTCAATTAAAATTCAATACAATGGTTAAAAAAATAATATTTACAGTTAAAAAGATTTTTATAAAAAAGGTGTATAATTTGCTAAATGTATAAAAATAAAATAAAAGGTAAAATTATAATTAAAATTGAAATTGTAAATACAGTTAAAATTGATATTAAAATTACATTGAAGTTAAAATTAAAATAAAACAAAATAAAACCACAATAATAAATTCCACATTAATTCAAAATAAATAAAACAATTAAAAGCGTTTGTACTCTGTTTGGAGTACTGCACCCCTCTCCGAACGACGTATTGTTCGGTGACGTGCTGGAACCGCCGTATGCTGGCAGCGCTGCGCGCTTATCATACGGCGTCCAACACGTCACCCGTCTCTGTTCCTCTCTATGCAATTTTTAACTATATGGGTGCAGTACTCCAGAAATTGGTTCCTCAAATTATTACTTTTAAAAATCTCTCCCAACACCTCTGCCTTCAGCTCTTTCCCTAATCGCATTTCTAAATCAAACCTGGCTACCCCGTTCGCAGGGCAGTCAAACAGGAGGTGTGAGACCGTTTCGTCCTCAGTCGGACTACAGATGCACGATGGCCTCGCCCTGCACTTGAATCTGTGCAAGTACGAGGCGAACGCACCGTGCCCCGTGAGGACTTGAGTGGTCTCATAGGTGAGCTGCCTTTTCAGGGCAAACTTGTACGCGGTGAACACGTCAGGGAAGAACATCTTGGTGCCGCTGGCTACCGTCCCCGACTGATAGCGCCGGTTCCACTCGTCAAGCGCCCCGTTGCGGATCATGCGCTTGACGAATGAGACCGGCACCCTGTCATAAACAGGCCGGACTTTGGAACGGAGCGCCGCGGCTTTCGCCAGCTCGTCGGCCCTCTCATTCCCCGCTAGGCCTGCGTGAGCCTTGACCCAGTACAGAGACACTTCTCCGCCATGGGTCAAGGCTTCACGCAGGTTTGCCCTGGCTGCAATCGCCAGGGGGTGCGGGGACTGACTGTTTACAACAGTTTCGAGGGCCGAACGAGAGTCGCTCATAATGGCAGAAGCTCCTCGGTGCTTAGCTGCAAGCCCCGTGGCCTTGCATATGGCCAACAGTTCCGCCTGGTAGACAGTGCAGTACGGCGACAGGGCAAGCTTGACGGCTTTGGTTTCGGCGTCGCCATTCCATATAGAAATGGCGGCCCCCACCTTGCCGTCAATCTTGCTCCCGTCGGTATAGTACCACACTGCACTGTCTACCTGCTCGACCTCCTCTGCCGTCGAGAGGCATAGGAACTGCAGGCTCATATGGTCGGCTGGATGGGGCCTGTCCCGGAACGGAGTCGGTGTCTCTATTTGCCGATCCGCTAGCTCCGGCCGCTCGACCCCCCGCCGGCACTCGTACAGGGCGGCATTCTCCCTTATACGAATGTCGAGGGGGAGCAGCCCGGCCAGAGCTAGGGCGGCGTTCAGAGACACTGTCCGGTAAGCCCGGCAGAGCTTCTGCGCGAATCCTCTTCCGCGTTTCGACCTTGTTTGTGGACGGCGCCCAGACGGCAGCGTCATACGTGATAATGGGCTCCACGGTGGCCGTATATATTATACGGACCACCTCCGGGTGGAGCCCCCAGCTGGATCTGGCGGCTGCCGACACGCGCTTGTAGACGTTCAACGCCTTTTCACGAACACTTCTGACATGGGCGTTGAACGTCAACTTGCTGTCTATCAGCAGCCCCAGAATCTTAATCTCCTCCACCGCGGCAATAGCGACTCCTCCCATGCTCAGGCGTGGGGTGTCATATTTAAGCTTTTTGATAAGCACCATTGCACTTGTCTTGTGCGGTGCAAACCTCAGCTTATTCATGACACCCCACCCCCGCACGTATTCGAGCGCTGAGTTGCCGCGGCGTTCGATCTCCGCTGCGGTGGCACCGGAGAAGACGAGTACTACGTCGTCGGCAAAAGCCTGGCAGTACTCGCCTCTCCGGGTCAGGCCAGCAAGCAGCGGGTCGATGAGGAGATTCCAAAGCAGGGGTCCCCCTATGGAGCCCTGCACGCAGCCTTTGCTACACTCCCTGGTGTGTTCACCTCCCCCATACCGTACCGTGACCCGTCTCTCGCTGAGGTAACTTCGCAATATGGCGTCTAGTCGTGGTGGGCACTTGGCCCTCGCCAGCGCGACCTTCACCGCGGGCCACCAAGCGCTATCGAAGGCGCCCTCTATGTCTAGCGAGACCATCGTAACGAGTTTCCCCTGACGGATCTCTGCTCGTACGTGGCTCACCAGATCATAGAGGGCGTCCTCGGTGCTGCGCTGTGCGGTGAACCCGTACTGGCGAGGACACAGTGCCGGCGCCAGATAGTGGCCGAGTCGTCGCACCACCATCTTCTCGAGTATCTTCCCCATGACCGGAAGCAGCCCTATGGGTCTGTACGACCGTGGATCCTGGTGGTCCGACTTCCCAGGTTTTCGGAACGCTACCACGGTCGCCTCCTTCCAGTCCTTCGGGAAGTACCCGAGTGCGAAGCACCTATTAAACAACGTTAAATGGAGCTCCATGTCGGCCAGAATGGCCCGCGAGCATATATCCGCTGTGAAACCCTCTGCCCCAGGGGCCTTTTTCGGATTGAAGCTGAGCACCGCTGACCGAAGCTCCTCCTCGGTAAAGGCCGGTTCATGGTCACCATGTACCAGAGCCTTTACCGGGATTTCGGCTTCGGCCCTGATACTGCGGTGCTCCTCGGTTTCATCATCCTGATGGTCACTGGGGAAGAAGGTCTCCGCTAACACGCGCGCGGAGTCACTCTGGTCGACAGGAACTCCATTCTGCGAGAGCGGCAGCTCTTCCTCCCGCTTGCCTGTCCTGCGAATCACCCTGTAAATCCGCTCCCAGACCCCGTCCCTTGTCTGGCGCTCACAAAAGGACTTCCAGGATCTTATTTGTGCCGCTTTGACCTCTGCTTCGTGGAGGACTTTGGCCGCCACATACTCATCGACGACGCTTTGCCGACGCGACTGTGAAGCCCAATGGACCCTGCGCTTCTTGGTCGCGACCGAGCGCTTCATCTGCTCCAACTCGTCGGACCACCACGGAACGCTGTATTTGCCAAAAGGTTTGAGCTTGGGCATCGCAGCGTCGCACGCCTTCGTGACCGACCCCGTGTGTTTGCGTATTAGCTCGTACAGAGCACCCGCATCGCCAACTGACCGGATATCTTCTGCAGTTAGCCGGTTCAGCCCACACTCCTGGCTGAACTTACTGCAGAAGTGTTCCCAGTTAGCTTTGCGGGTGTTGTACACACGGGTCGTGCGTTCCACTGCGATGCCTTGCGCTCTACGTAATTTAATTTTGAATATTATTCCGTTGTGGTCCGACGAAGTCAGGTCCTCGACTACCCTCCAGTCCTCGACCAAGGAGAGCAGAGTACGTCTACTTGGGTCAACTGATCCAGGTAGGCAATTCCAGCTTCGAAGACGAGGTAAATCGACGAATCCGACTCGGCTGGGCGGCGTTCGGGAAGCTACGAGATGTCTTCTCGTCCGACATATCTCAGTGCGTGAAGACGAAAGTCTTTAACCAATGTGTGTTACCAGTGATGACTTATGGATCGGAAACGTGGTCCCTCACTATGGGTCTCTTAAACAAACTCAAAGTCGCTCAACGAGCTATGGAAAGGGCTATGCTCGGTATTTCCCTACGTGATCGCGTCAGAAATGATGATATCCGTAGGAGAACAAAAGTAACCGACGTAGCACAGCGGATTAGCTCGTTGAAGTGGCAGTGGGCGGGACATATAGCGCGCAGAACAGATGGCCGATGGAGCAAAAGAGTTCTGGAATGGCGACCGCGTACGGGCAAACGCAGTGTAGGACGCCCAACGGCTAGGTGGAAGGACGACCTCATCAAGGTCGCCGGGAAGCGCTGGATGCAGGCTGCTTTGGATCGGTAATTCTGGAAGTCTACAGGAGAGGCCTATGTTCAGCAGTGGACTGTGTATGGCTGATATGATGATGATGATGATGATGAGAATTTATTTACATCCAGAGTTTAAAAAATAATTGATATGTGAATAATATATAAGGTTTCGGGGATATATTGTGATGAAAGGTCGAATTTTAAGACCCAAGCTGCTTTCCGAGTATGACGATGTTTATAGCTGAACAGCTAAATTAACTGGTACGTACGTATAGTTTAATGACAAACACAGTGTGGGTAGTGTAATTTAAAAAATTCGAGTCAGTACCGCAAGTACCATGTACCTGGCATTTACTTAGATAAGAAATAGGATTGATACCAATAATTGACGCCAATAAGTAGCTGGCAGTCTAGTTAACACATTTATGAACCACTAGCTTTTGCCCGCGGCTCCGCCCGCGTGGATGTCGGTTATCGCGACCAAACAAAGCCTATGTCCTTTCTCGAGGTCTAATCTACCCCTATGCCAAATTTCATCAAAATCGGTTCAATGGTTTAGGCGTGAAAGCGTAACATACAGACAGACAGACGGAGTTACTTTCGCATTTATAATATTAGTATGGATACTTCCAAATTTTAATTTGAAATTTAAAAAAAAAAGAATTTTCATTCATTATGCAAAAGTGGAACCTCTGTATTTGTTTTTTTTTTTGCTAAAATATCGTTTTTATAGTGATTGCTAATTTAGCATTGTAACATTTTATCAAAGAGATTGTTTACTAACAAATATGGATACCTCACCCACGAAATCCGCCCAAGTTGTGGCTTTGCTATATGCAGGGCATAGTAAGCGTGTGGCTGCACGGCTAAATCTTAGGCCGCTTTGCTGTCAATAGAGTGTATAAACGCTATCGGGCAACAGGTATATTTATGCCCCGTCTAGGGTATGTTTATGCCCCGTCTAGGTTCAGGTGGAAATCGAACCACGTCTGAGCAAGATGACCGGTATATTGTGTCAGTTTCTCCAATAAATCGTCACCTCAACGCTTTCCAACTACAGCAGCGGCTCCGTGCGGTTCGAGGATCGATTATTAGCAATTCTACCATAAGAAGAAGATTAGAGAGACGTGGCCTGAAACCTTATAAACCAGCTAATGGCCCAAAATTAACGGCAGACCACAGGAGAGCGCACCTTAACTTTACACGTGAGCACTTAAATTGATCTTATTTGCAATAGAGCAAAGTTCTCTCTACAGATGAAAGTAAAATCTTACTTTACGGTAATGACGAGAGAAAGAAGGTGTATCGAGAAAAGGGAGAACGTTTTGCACAGTGCTGCATTGATGAAAAGGTCAGCTACGGTGGCGGATCATGGACAGTTTGGGGAGGCATAAGTGCGGAAGGAAAAACCGAACTGGTTTTTGTATTTGGATCACGCCTATCCACGGCCTCGGTTATCACTGAATGGGTCACGATACATCGAACAGTGTCTGGAGCCTCCTATAGTACCCTACGCACATTTAACTCGCGAAGGATTCATTTTTATGCAAGATAATGCCAGGGCTCATACCCCACGCATTTTAACTGATTTATCTAAGTGAAGCCGGTATTACTGTTATGGCCTGGTCAGCAAGAAGCCCAGGTATGAATCCCCTAGACCACCTTTGGGATGAGTTGAAAAGACGTGTCAGGGCGAGAGATCCTGCTCCGGAGATGTTTAGTCAGCTCCAAAACAGCTATACAAGAAGAGTGGAACGATATTCAGCAGCACAAGATTGTGACTCTCATCTGTTCCATGAAGAGCCGCATGGAAGCTGTTATTAGAACCCAAGGAGGAAATACAATTTACAGAATAAACACGTTTTAGATTTTTTTCTGATTTACGTCTTTGTTTTTAACATTAAATTAGACCATGTGAATAAAATAAGAAGGTAATGGAGGCAATTTAATTTTAATTAGAAACATTAATATTCTTCAAAAGATACCTTAAAAATATATATAAATAACTGTAATTATTATTTTGGTATCGTTAGTATAAAATAAATCAGTTAAACTCATTTAAAGTCAAACTATAGAAGTGTCTCGATTTTTTTGATGGGAAGTGTATATTATAGTCGATTAACACTCACTTGCAAGAAGCTTCACATTAAATCTTCTTTAATTAATGCCACTTTATCGCTAATGAAATCATTAAAATAATGATTTCATTAGTTTGTTGCATCAAACTACTTTAAGCTAAAAACTTGATCCTTTAACTACAGTCCGTCAAATCTAAGAAGTACCGTTTGACAGTTCTGACAATTGAATTATAGGGATGGGATGAAAAAATCGATTACTATAATATCCGAACTTTAAGAGATCGATTACTATAATATCCGAATTTTAAGAAATCAATTGTTATAATTAAATAAAAGAAATGTTTAGGATATTTTTTTATTCACTACTAGTACTAGTATCGTCGTCTTCGTCATCATCGTCATTTAAATTATTGACCAGTTGATTGTCCATTACATTATCAAAGTGTACGTCTCTTTCGAAGTCGTCCATTATTATTTTCTTTGTTTTTTGTACTACTTTACTCCAATCTTCCTGTGTAACTTGGGCACATGCTTCCTTTAATAAACCTTCCATTTTCTTGACACTGAAGGGTGGTTTTGTGTTGTGTCTTGCTGCATAACCTGTAAAACAATAATGTAACTATTTGATAGCAGACGAAAACCATTGTTTAAATTATAAATGTTAGAAGTACTCGTGTTATTATTATAATATTATAAAATATTACCTTTAACTTGGGCCCAAATCAGTTCAATGGCATTATATTGGCAATGGTACGGAGGAAGTCGTATGACTTTGTGCCCGTGCTCTTCGGCCAATTGGTCAATTACATATGTCGGTTTTGGTGGTTTATGCAATTTCACTAACTGTAATAATTCAGCTTTTAATAGTGACATGTCGGCATCCACTCCTTTTCTTTGCAGCCATGCCACCAAATCTGCTTTCTTATTGGCTGACGTAGGTGCTTTATCAATTTGCACAGAGTGGTATGGGGCATTATCCATTATAATTGTGCTGTTAGGAGGGATATTCTGTAATAAATTTAAGAACCACTCTCGGAACCTTACTGCGTCCATTTCTTCATGATACTCTTTAGTGCTTTTGGATTGGAAAGCTAATAAAGAGTTTTCCACGAAGCCTGTAGACGCTGACCCAGCATGGCATATTATGAGGCGTCCACCTTTTCCTATCGGCACCTTCGAGCACGAAGCTTCAGAATCATCAGTCCATGTTTTCGGCACAGAATGGTTGGAATTTAGCCAAGTTTCGTCCAAAAATATTACATTATCCCAGTTTATAATTTGTTTAACTTCGCGCAGGAATGTTAGTCGCTGCATAATTATGTCATGTCGCTCCATAACAATTTTTCGTTTGTCAACTTTTTTGTATCTGAAGCCAATTCCTGTTATTACCGTTCTCAACGACTCTATGCTTCCCTTATACAGCCCGGCATCTTTTAAAGTTGCACATAACTTTGCCAATGTTGGAAATTCGCCTCTTGTAAAATACCCGTATATATGGTTTCTAATAGCATGACTATCGAATTCATCGATGCCTGTCACAGGTTTATTTCTTTTTCGTTTTTTCGGTGTGTGAAGTACGTTACTGTCACTCCCCGAAGGCCCATATTTTTCACTTAATATTTTGCCAACGGTGCGGCTACCAATACCGAGAGCTTCACCGACGCGATCCCGAACTTGTGTAACTGGCAGTAGAAGTCCACCATTTTGAGATTCACGCTCAAAATACTCGTGTAATTTCACCACCAATTCACGAGCCTGGCTGTTCAAAGTACGTCCTCTTTTCGACATTATTAATAAACACTTGCTTAGTTCGGAGTCCAGTATAAATATTGCCAAGGTAAATGGATAAAGAATGATCAGTCCAGAAAAGTAATAGCCAAGTCACAAATTGTAAAACACAAACGAGAAAGCAAGTACGCGCACAGTCAGCTTCCAAGATGGCGAGAGACTGCTGACGCCGAACCGACCGAGCGGACCGCGTGCGCTTGTAGTTGGCAGTGTTGCCAGAAAAAAAAAATTGTAGAGACTTGGACACCTGCGATTTTGCCTATTGACCTAAAAATAATTAAATTAATTTATTTTAGGGTATCTGTGTATTCAGTGCATTATGCGGTCGCGCAGTAACGTCGTTAATTTATAACATCAGGCAACAACATTTTTGTGAATGGGTTCTACATACCTTATTTTTATTAGTTTTAGACGTAGAAATAAGACTTAGAAGAAAAAATTGTAATTGTAAAATCAATGGATGTGCTTGTTAAAAATTTGTTTATTTCTCTGTAATATGCAAACCCATACTATCATACACAAAAATAAATGTAAAAAACACTATCCCTGACTCCATTTACTATTTCGACAGCGTTAGCGCGAGAAACCCCGACTTATTTGGGCGCGAAAATCAAAAATCGACAAATCGCTTTCGACAACTTTTTAAAGAAGCAAATATATTTGATTTATAAATACGTATTTTTGGTGAATGGGTTTTATCTCATATTTTACGATTACATAACTATTTAGTTATGTAATCGTAATATGTGAGATAAATCCCATTCACATGAAAAAATATTTGTTTGGTTGTCAAGTGTAATTTGTAAATAATACATTCGATTTTTCGTATATGTAAACGATTTTTTTGCATACAAGTGTATCCGAAGAGTCGTAATGCGGTCAAGAATATAACTATTAGAAATTATTTACTGTGTAAATATGTGTTATTTTGCTTTGTTTGAAAGTTTTCAATTACATTTAGATATTAAGAATTGTACATTTTTAGATACAATAATGAAATCTTTCTAAATTCATGGTTTTATGAAAAAGGTTATCGAAACTGAATAATGTACGTATGAACAAAGTTGTTTCGGTTTGAAAAATATGAAACGTCAAACGGTACCTCTTAGATTTGATGGACTGTAATGAGGGCATTAAACATTGTTGCCAACAATCAATTTAAAAATTGAATGGAATGAACGAGTGGTTGCGTTTTGTTTTGAAAAGTATTCACAATTTGTGTATTATTTGGCCGACACAAAACGCGGCTGAATATTAGAATTACCTATTTACCTAAAATTGGAATAAAAATTAAATACTTATAACTGATTTTTTTTTTATTGCCTACACTTAAAAGAATGTTCAACAACTACATGTTAGGAGAATATTTTGTTTACAAGGGCTGATCGCACAGATGTTTCATTTTGATGTGATGTACCAGGGGCTAAAGTTGAAGGAAAGATATCTTCCCTGTCCACATAAAAATCATTTGGAGGTCGTATTTCATCCAATTCAATGCAAATATTATGCAGGACAGCAGTCACTACTATTACTTGGAGAATAGTGTCAATCTTCTTTAGGGTGATTCCCTTCTGCAAACATGGGCACCGCCGTTGCCAAACTCCGAAACATCTCTTCACGGTGTTTCGGGTAGCGATTTGACTTTTATTATAAGCCTCTTCTGCGTTTGTTCGAGGTTGCAAAAATGGTACAAGTAAATACTTTTTACTAAAATATCCACTGTCGCCCAATAGATGGTAGTTTGCATATTTGCCCCTCTCGAAATCTGCACATAAATGTGAGTTGTTGAAAATGGTACAATCGTGCACCGAGCCGGGCCAGCGAGCTATAATATCCCTTATTTTTAGTGATGCATCACACACAACTTGAACATTAATGGACAAATATCCTTTTCTGCAGCGGAACATTTCAGCTAATGAGCCCCCAATGCTGTTGATCTTTACATGAGAGCAGTCAAGAGCTCCTGCCACACGTGGGAACCGATCAATGGCATAAAAATCTTCAGCTACTTTTCGGAGTTCGTTCCTTTCAGGCATCTTGGTATAGGAGGAGCCTAATGCAGCCAGCTTGCGAGACACCTTTTGTACGATCCGGCAAACTGTAGAGCTGTTTATGTTCGTCAGATCACTGGAAAGATCCCGTCGCGAAGAACCGCAAAAAGATTAGAAGCTGGGTAAGACCACAAATGGCCTTACTCCTCAGGGTCTGTGGCTCCAGATTGAGGTGGTCTCGAAGCTGCAGCGCTGCCTCCTTTGAAATTCGGTGGCGCAACCGGAACTTTTCTCCATCATGTTTTTCGAATAAATTTATTCTGTCTGGGATCTTTCGGCGGCGAGGAACATCTTCTAGATCAGACAGCGACGATAGGCTGGTCAACGACATATTCAGCAGCGAAAATAAAAGTAAACACTACTTAAAATCAGTTTAATGGCCCGTCGTCGACCCATTAAAAATTATAACCTCTAAAATGTAATTTAGTCGCTTCGTGCAATACAAAATACCGTTAATGGGTGGTTTGAAACTTCATTAGATAAGTTTGACATTTCCATAATTAAAATTTAAAGGAGCTTTAAAATGCATCTTATTTTCTTTCCTGCAATGCTTTAATGAAACATTAAGGTTTAAAGTGGCATTAAAAAGATAAATAAATCATTCTTGCAAGTGAGTGTAAATAGATAATAAATGCTTTAAAATATCATTCAATAATATATTATGTATATTATATCCCAACAAAAACACCAAGTTGCCAAGACGAGTTTACGTAGCTTACCCCTGTGAAAAAGTTATCAGATCTCGTATAAAGCCAAGCTCTAAAGACTACACGCTCTAATCCTACAAGCTCTACACTACACCTTAGGTTTTTTTTTTTTTTTTTTTACCTACCTGTCCTACCTGGCCGCAGTGGGGTGGCCCGCGAGAGCTGGGACCTATGCTGGTTTCTCCCTCACAAAATGAAGGCTTTTGTGTCTATTCTAATGTGTTGTTTAATGAATGTACAGTTCCCCTTTTTGGGGTTCCTATTATTTATTTCAAAGCTTACAATTATTTGATACAATTTGTGGATGTAATATAAATTAACAATATTTTCGAGGTACACTTGTGGACTAGATTAAGAATATAAATGAATATGACTATAATACAATTAAATTTACAACTTTTAGTAAATATCACAGTGGTTTCGGTAAACAGATAAAAGACAATAATTACAATTAAAAAGAAATATTTATAAAAAGGGTGTATAATTAGCTAAAAAGTAAATAGTAGAATTAAAATTAAAAATTGGATTAAAATTGCAATTAAAATAAAAATAAAAATAAAAATTAAAATTTGAATTAAAATACAATAATACCACAATAATAAATTCCACCAATTAAAATTAAAAAGAAACTTTGAATTGGAACATTTGTACTCTGTTTGGAGTACTGCACCCTTCTCTTGAACGACGTATTTTCCGGTGACGTGCTGGAACCGCCGTATGCTGGCAGCGCAGCGCGCTTATCATACGGCGTCCAACACGTCACCCGTCCCCGTTCCTCTCGATACAATTTTTAACTATATGGGTGCAGTACTCCAGAAACTTTTCCCTACAATCATTGTCTTTAAAAATCTCTAATAAAATCTCTGCCTTCAATTCCCTTCCCATTTCCATTTCCAGATTATATCTTACTACCCCGTTCGCAGGGCAGTCAAACAGGAGGTGTGAGACCGTTTCGTCCTCAGTCGGACTACAGATGCACGATGGGCTCGCCCTGCACTTGAATCGGTACAAGTACGAGGCGAACGCACCGTGCCCCGTGAGGACCTGCGTGGTCTCATACGTGAGCTGCCTTTTCAGGGCGAATTTGTACGCGACGAACACATCAGGGAAGAACAACTTGGTGCCGCTGGCGACCGTCCCCGACTGGTAGCGCCGGTTCCATTCGTCAAGCGCTCCGTTGCGGATCAGTCGCTTGACAAATGACACCGGCACCTTGTCGTAAACAGGTCGGACTTTGGACCGGAGAGCCGCGTCTTTCGCCAGCTCGTCGGCCCTCTCATTCCCCGCTAGGCCTGCGTGAGCCTTGACCCAGTACAGAGAAACTTCTCCGCCATGGGCCAAGGCTTCACGCAGGTTTGCCCTGGCTTCAATCGCCAGGGGGTGCGGGGACTGGCTGTTAACAACAGTTTCGAGGGCCGAGCGAGAGTCGCTCAAGATGGCAGAAGCTCCGCGGCGCTTTGCGGCAAGCCCCGTGGCCTTGCATATGGCCAACAGTTCCGCCTGGTAGACAGTGCAGTACGGCGACAGGGCAAGCTTGACGGCTTTGGTTTCGGTGTCGCCATTCCATATAGAAATGGCGGCACCCACCCTGCCGTCAATCTTGCTCCCGTCGGTATAATACCGCACCGCACTGCCCACCTGCTCGACCTCCTCGGAGGTCGAGAGGCATAGGAACTGCAGGCTCATATGGTCGGCCGGATGGGGCCTGTCCCGGAACGGTGTCGGTGTCTCTATTTGCCGATCCGCTAGCTCCGGCCGCTCGACCCCCCGTCGGCACTCGTACAGGGCGGCGTTCTCCCTTATACGAATGTCGAGGGGGAGCAGCCCGGCCAGAGCTAGGGCGGCGTTCAGAGACACTGTCCGGTACGCCCGGCAGAGCTTCTGCGCGAAACCGCGTTGCACGGCCTCCAACCTCTTCCGTGTTCCGACCTTGTTAGTAGACGGTGCCCATACGGCGGCGGCATACGTGATAATGGGCTCCACGGTGGCCGTATATATTATACGGACCACCTCCGGCCCCCAGCTAGATCTGGCGGCTGCCGACACACGCTTGTAGACGTTCAACGCCCTTTCACAAACGCTCTTGACATGGGCGTTGAACGTCAACTTGCTGTCTATCAGCAGCCCCAGAATCTTGATCTCCTCCACCGCGGCAATGGGGACTCCCCCCATGCTCAGGCGTGGGGTGTCATACTTAAGTTTATTGGTTAGCACCATTGCACTGGTTTTGTGCGGTGCAAACCTCAACTTATTTATGACACCCCACTCCCGCACGTATTCGAGCGCTGAGTTGCCGCGGCGTTCGATCTCCGCTGCGGTGGCACCGGAGAAGACGAGTACTACGTCATCGGCAAAAGCCTGGCAGTACTCGCCTCTCCGGGTCAGGGCAGCAAGCAGCGGGTCGATGAGGAGATTCCAAAGCAGGGGTCCCCCTATGGAGCCCTGCACGCAGCCTTTGTTGCACTCCCTGGTGTGCTCGCCCCCCCCCCGTACCGAACCGTTACCTGTCTCTCGCTCAGGTAGCTTCGCAATATGGCGTCGAGTCGTGGTGGGCACTTGGCCCTCGCCAGCGCGACCTTCACCGCGGGCCACCAAGCGCTATCGAAGGCGCCCTCTATGTCTAGCGAGACCATCGTAACGAGTTTTTTCTGACGAATCTCAGCTCGTACGTGGCTCACCAGATCATAGAGGGCGTCCTCGGTACTGCGCTGTGCGGTGAACCCGTACTGGCGAGGACACAGTGCCGGCGCCAGATGGTGGCCGAGTCGTCGCACCACCATCTTCTCGAGTATCTTCCCCATGACCGGAAGCAGCCCTATGGGTCTGTACGACCGTGGATCCTGGTAGTCCGACTTCCCAGGTTTTCGGAACGCTACCACGGTCGCCTCCTTCCAGTCCTTCGGGAAGTACCCGAGTGCGAAGCACCTGTTAAACAACGATAGATGGAGCTCCATGTCGGACAGAATGGCCCGCGCGCATATATCTGCCGTGAAACCCTCTGCCCCAGGGGCCTTTTTCGGATTGAAACTGAGCACCGCTGACCGAAGCTCCTCCTCGGTAAAGGCCGGTTCATGTTCATCATGTACCAGAGCCTTTGCCGGGATTTCGGCTTCGGCCCTGATACTGCGGTGCTCCTCGGTTTCATTGTCCTGATGGTCACTGGGGAAGAAGGTCTCCGCTAACACGCGCGCGGAGTCACTCTGGCCGACTGGGACTCCATTCAGCGAGAGCGGCAGCTCTTCCTCCCATTTGCCTGCCCTGCGAATCACTCTATATATTCCCTCCCAGACCCCTTCCTTTGTCTGGCGCTCACAAAAGGATTTCCAAGATCGGATCTGTGCTGCCTTCACCTCTGCTTCGTAGAGGACTTTGGCCGCCACATACTCATCGACGACACTTTGCCGACGCAACTGTGAAGCCCAATGGACTCTGCGCTTCTTGGTCGCGACCGAGCGCTTCATCTGCTCTAACTCGTCGGACCACCACGGAACTCTATATTTGCCTGAAGGTTTGAGTTTCGGCATCGCAGCGTCGCACGCCTTCGTGACCGACCCCGTGTGCTTGCGAATTAAGTCGTTCAGAGCACCCGCATCGCCAACTGACCGGATATCTTCTGCAGTTAGCCGGTTCAGCCCACACTCCTCGCTGAACTTACTGCAGAAGTGTTCCCAGTTGGCTTTGGGGGTGTTGTACACACGGGTCGTGCGTTCCACTGCGATGCCTTGCGCTCTACTCAATTTAATTTTGAATATTATTCCGTTGTGGTCCGACGAAGTCAGGTCCTCGACTACCCTCCAGTCGTCGACCAAGGAGAGCAGGTCCGCGCTGCAACAAGTCACGTCGATAAAGCTCGTGAAGCGTCTACCCCTTCGCACGGTGTCGAACGTTGGGGTAGACCCCTGGTTAAGTATGTGGAGGCCAACCTCCTCCACGAATGCGGAAAATTTCCTTCCTCTTTTATTGGTTTTGGTGTCTCCCCACCATACATTCCTGGCGTTCGCATCCCCTCCAACGACCAGCCTTGACCCGCCGAGGGTCCTCTTGATGGAGGCCAAGCGCTCCAGATTAGGGGCCATCCTCTCCTTCTTATTGAGGTAGTACGATACGGCGAGGACATCCCAGGCACTGGTGCGTAACCGGACCACCACGATGTTAGTGGTGGTCATGTGAGGGAACTGTTCAACGCTGATGTCGCGGTTGAAAAAAACCGCGATTCGTGCACTGGAATATCCTCATCTCCTTGATGGCCCCGACGTATGGCTCCTGAATGAGAGCTACGTCAACTCCTCTGCGCTGGGCCTCCATCATGAGCTCTTTTGTGGCCAGCTTTTTCCGTTGGAGGTTCACCTGCACCACGGTGTACAGTGCGGTACTGTCTGCAGTATTTGGGACGCCCGCGGCCACCTTAGCAATACGCTACTCCCTGCCGACTTATGGCGTCCCACTTCTGCCTAACCGGACAGTCCGCACTGAACGCCGTGTGAACGCCAGGTCCACACTTCGCTTTTTTACAGTTGATGCACGAGGGGCCCTCCCCCCCGGCCGCTGCAGGGCATTCTGCCCTGCGGTGCGGCCCCCCGCAAAAGGCACAAAGGTCCGCGACCTCTGTGCATCGGGCCCTGCCGTGGCCGAACGCGAGGCACCTCGTGCATTGTATTAGTGGGGAGTGGTCCTCAACCCGCACCTGCTGGATGTCGATGTGTAGCCTACCAGCCTCGATTAGGCGCCGCCACAACTTGGGGTGGACCTGGAGCGTGCGGTCTATAGAGCTTGGCTTTATAAGAGGTCTGATAACTTTTTCACAGGGTAAGCTACGTAAACTCGTCTTGGCAACATCTTTACATGAAAATGTTTTTGTTGGGATTTCATTTATTTTTGTAAGTTGGTTGAAAATTATATTATTATTATTTTATTCGTTATAAGAAATATCTTAATTAGTTTTGACTTATGTAGCACAAACCGTAGTGCAAGTCTCAAATACAAACTTCCACCGTAGTAGGTGTATCTGTGCTTCCACCTTCTGTACCCAGGGGATAGGTTAAGTTAGGTTTTTATTTTTTTTGTTGTTTTTGTAGTAATATTAGCTTACATACCAAATTTCAGCTATCTAGGACTTCAGAAAGTACCCTGATAATGTTGATGATCAGTGAGTGATGAGTCAGTGACGAAATTAAGGGTCGTCCATACACTACAACATTAATAAAATCTAAAGTATAATAGCTACGGCATTTAAACTTTGTATGTTTAATGATTGTACCGATGGCATTCTATCTTGAATATTTTAACTATTTAGCATCATCCAAAGCAAAGTTATATGAGTTCAAAAAAATTACGTAGCGTTTCGAGAAAAGGCCTACCTTTTCTCGAAACGCTACGCACTGCCTACAGTGCCCTTGCGCTTCGCTTGGCTCGTCTTGGCGGGGAAACTCCCGTGCCCCCAGATAAATATTACTTGCATATCCTACTTTCATTTTTTAATGCTAAACATCATCATTTTCCTCCTTACTATAATCCCGGTCGCATTCGAGGCCTTCACCTCGGAATCCAAGGTTCGTAGTTTAACTGCGAAACGGCTGAACTTCGATCATTTCCGCGAAGCGACTGACACCTGACCACCACAACTCATTGTCGAAATCGAAATATTAAGTTAGACCAGTTGGACTTTTTAGAGCTCCAACTGCCCGTAACGACTGCCATAGATGTTTGTATGATAACCGGGACTGATGACTTAACGTGCTATCCGAGCAGCGCGCCCCCTGCGTAGTAGTCGAGTTCGCTACCGCTACGCCACAGAGGCTGTCAATCATCAACAGCAATATCTGGGAAAATTTCAACTCTAGCTGTCACGAATGAGATACAGGCGATCCAGGATAATGCCGCAGCAGCACCTGCCGAGCGCCAATTCCCCTCTACATTGTGTAATACCTAAGAATAAAGGGTTTGAACTGTAACATACGTATTCGCATCTATAAATCCTCGAAGGGGTAGGTAGCTGTGTATTAACACTTACGCTTTATATCGCTATATGTTGATGGTACACTAAACAAACATACACTAAATACTACCATCATATTAAAATTATACTACTTTATCCTATAACACATTACAAAAGATCAAGACTCTTCAGTCGCAATATTATAGGGATGCCAGGGTAAGCGCAACAGCACCACTCTCAATTGTCATGACTTTCTTGTCGACCTATACGTACCTACACTGTAACACTGAATTACACCATATTAAATTCCTGTATATAAATCGATTAAAATAGGAAACATTTTGAATCTGTTCAGGCGGGGTTCGAACCCGCGAACTTCCTCTTACAGGGGAATATATTGACAAATAAGCTACCAAACCGTGCTTGAATTCATTTTTTTTTCTTTCCTCTATATAAATATTATTAATATCAATGACAAACATTGCTAAAGAATTAAAGACAGGACCAGCAGAACTATTTTGCGACAATATTATGACATTAGCTGAATTAGTAGTAAGTACTACCTATTTTCTTGAAATTTTGTGTGTTTTTCATACCCCGATCCGCGATAACCGACATCCACGCGGGCGGAGCCGCGATCAACAGCTAGTAATTCTTCCATCAGAATTTTCAACAAACTGCCTCTAGACTTAAAAACCATTATTTACAAAAGAGAGTTCCACGACAAATTGAAGGCTTTTCTGTTAAAAGGGTGTTATTATTCAGTCGATGAGATATTAAATAAATAGATTTTATACTGACAGCAGAGGTATAATGTAATTACACTGTTATTTTTTACGTGTCATGATATTTTCCACTTCTTTTGATTGTTGATTTTCTTATGTTTTTTATTTATATATGCAATGTATGTGTACAAACGATGTTCAAACACGATGTAAAAATTGTTAATGAATAAATAAATAATAATAATAATAATAATTCTATATTCAAGAACTGAACTAAAGCACTATACAAAGTATTTTCTTAAGATAACCAAAGTAGCGGCATATTCTCGATTCCCCCTTTTACCGATTCCCAAAAACTATTTGTTTTCGAATCCCCTCAAATTTTAAAAACTCCCACAGTCACGCACAACATATTTTATTTTATTTTACCAAATTAACTTGTATATAACGTTTATGATTACATTGAAGTATACATTCAAAGTTCAGAAGTCGATAGTAAATTTTGCTTAGCACTGTACCCAAAGTGATAAAACCGCACCATTAACACGCCCCTGCAATATGTTTCAAAGGTTTTTCCAACATTGAAAAGCCGATCCAAAAACAATGTTATTCCGAACTGTCTTACCCTTAACCAAATACTTTTCTAAAACACCCCCACATAAAATATTTGGTAGGTGTTACTAGATATAGAATACAGCTGTATTCTATTTGCATAAGTATAGCTTCGGGCTAAATTTGCAATTTTTGTCTGATTTCGGTTCTTTGATGCAAAAGGATCAACCCCGTAAACTATACTTGCGGCACGCTATGATGGCCGTTTTGACATATTAACTAAGTTACGATAATGACCGAGTGAAACGGTCTAGTCATCTGTACTTGAGTAGATAAAGTAGTACTTAAAGGCCGTGTAAAGAGTGAAAGCAAGAAAACGGCCATCATACCGTGCCGGTAGTGTAGTGGAAATTCGTTAGCTAGCGTATTGTAAAATGGAATGATGAATGAATGGGATTTACGTGTATTTTGCCATTTATGACAGTCGATAACGTATCAATCAATCAACCAATTAGCCCACTGCAGTCCACTGCTGGTCATAGGCCTCTTCCAATGTGTCCACCTTCAATCCTCCACCTTCCGCATAAACGTATATGAATGTATATTCAAAGTCAAAAGTCTTAAAGTCAAAGATTTTTATTCAATCTAAAACAACATGGTTCAAATTCAAATTCAAATTCAAATTGTTCTTATTAACGTCAATAATAAATTCTACTTAACGTAAACTTACCACCGCTTCCTAGGCGGTGGTGGAGAATAAACTGCGCAACAAACTCCACTGCGGCATTTTTAAGACGTCAACTTACAATATAAGGCTAAACGTGGACGAATCTAAATTTTTGTGGAGTCTAAATGAATAAAAGTATATTAAAAAATCTTTATGGTAAACCTGCCTTTATGGTGCCTGCACAGACGTTTTTGTTTTGATTTGATCTTGTTTGATCAATCTATTCTATTTTACAAATGTATTGCCCCTTCTCTAGAGGGACAGTTATATGCAATAGTGGTTTTATTAACAGCGGTATATGACGAAATTGTTTGTCTATCAACCCTCACGAAAAGATGAATGATGGGTCGGATTTATTAAGTTTCTATGTGGGAAAATTTATCTCATTTGTACTTGTTGTCATAAGAACTGGGTATTTATTTTTTGTTTGCAAATATTTTGGTTTTCAACTCGTGGTATGTATATGTGGGTATAAATCTATACTAATATTACAGTATGAAGAGTAATCTCATGAATTATGAGTCGTTAGAACAGTCTAAGAGCTATTTATTTGGTTGAACGCAAAAATCTCAGGAAGTACAGGTTCGTATTGAAAAATTATATTATCATTATTAATATTTATATCCAATTGAACAGTCGGGCTGGGGAAGTACCGCCGCCCTATAGAATACCGCGGTCATAATAACCTCGTGATGTGTTCCCGGCGGTGAGTAGGGTAGCAAGAGCTCACTGGAGAGTTTTTGGGCTGTCAGTGGGAAGACCAAAGGTTTATCCTGCTTTATCTTCTATACTGACGGCACAGAAATTCTCTGGTTCTAACAGGGTCAGCAGCGCGAGTGTGACACCCCTGGTGTTGCAAACTTCAATAGGCCACGGGAATCGCTTTCCATCAGGTGGGCCGTGTACTTGTCTGCCACCTAAGTGGTACAAAAAATATAATTTTGAGCTGAATAGTACGTTTATCAAGGAAGAAAACAGGCTTTATAAAGTCACGCTACTACCCGCGTAAACGGAAAAGTATTTATAAATGTCAACAATTCCGGCAAATTCCCAAGCATTATTTGAAAATTAATAAATTACGGGAAATTAGCTTAAAGGTATGCTTCAAAGTATGCCACGGACTTAGGACCGGCTAGTAGTAGGGTCTGAAATAGATACACCAATTCTTACGAGTTACAAAGCATTCTTATATCGTCCGCACTGCACAACTCAAAAGACCGCTGCATGCACTCCATACCCCACACTATGTCGCATGGCTCTAGGAAGGTTGATAATCTTGCCAACAAGAAAATTTGCACAGAACTAGTGGTAAGAATGCAATAGATCATAAAATCTTTGTCGGTCAGATGGTGCTCAAAGGGAATTGCCATACGGTAAAAATGCTCAAATACGGTATCAGGCAATACGAGTACATAAAGGTCTAAGAACTGAACAAACCTGAAACGGCACCGCCTGTTCAGAATAGCTTACCTAAAACTTAAGTATTTAACAATGAGAAGGGTTAATTCATGATAAATTAACGTCAGAGCATTGACGTATAGAGGACCAAGACGAATTGAATAGTTAGGAGACCTTAAACCCTTCCTGTGCAAAAGGTCCTACGTGAATTAATTTACACAAGTAGTGTGTACTACGAAGCAAATTTCACTTATTGCGTAATATCATCAACAACCGAACTGATCGTAGTGATTTCCTAGCTGCGTCCAAAGTTAGCACTTCAAACCCCGGGGTCCGCTATTTTATCTGATTAAATATGATAAAAAATACACAAGTACACTTACGAATATCTAATGAATTAAAGTTGAAGGATGCTTAGCCTATTCGTTATTAAAAAGAGCGTTAATAGTTTATTCGACTAAATTAAAGCAACGTTAATTGGCATTCTCACAAAATTAATCAGTGAAATGTTCGTCACTAACAGAGGTGTTACCCCATTTAATTTCAATCTATTAATTGGCTCTCCCTAACGATGAACAATAATGAGTAGTACATATAACTTCAAAGACACCTAATTATCATCAAAACCAATAGTTCCACGCACATCTTTATAAGTGATTCAATTATAAACTTTGATCATTGCCCTTTCAAATTTACAGAGCTTTATATAGAAAGCGATGTTGTTTGATTTAGTTATTTGTGTAAATAGTAATAAAGTTTATTTTTGTTTGTGAGTTCATAAGCTGACTGCTCCTTTGAGTTCTGTAACGTCAGTTACTGTGCAAGTAATTTGCAGTAGTACTAGTCGATTTTTAAAACCCAGGTAGTTTCCAACAACTGTCGCAGGTTAGGGTGACCAAGGTCAGTCCAGATCTAGGAATTCATAATAAAAGGTGTATAATTACATTTTAATCCTATTATTTCCCTTTTTTAATCCTAATAAAAATATAAAACAATACATACTTTATAAAAACCTGCAGGTTCAGGTGCCAAAGAAATCCTTCGCATCGATGTTAACTGGGAGGGTGGCCAGAACGCTAGCAGCACTGCCACGTTGAATGGCAATGTCAATCCTTTTCGCGATATAAAATGTTCCAAATAAAAATATTTCTTAATAGAATTAATTACGCCTCATAAATATGAATCTTGAAAAAATATATAATTGAAAGAGAACTGA
Source organism: Eilema caniola (assembly GCA_949126895.1). Classification (NCBI taxonomy): domain Eukaryota; kingdom Metazoa; phylum Arthropoda; class Insecta; order Lepidoptera; family Erebidae; genus Eilema; species Eilema caniola. The sequence goes on from OX421475.1 coordinate 22,215,173, forward strand.
TTCAATCGTCTCAGTTTAACTCCTAACGTCTGTCATTTGATGATTTCAAATAAAATAAATGAAGGGAATGAAAATGCCATTGAGGGAATAGAAGTTAAATTTTCTTTTGTCAAATTTAAGTAAGCTTTTTGCTTTCACATTTTCGATTTATAAGAAGCTATTTTATCATAGTTTAGATAATGTGTTTCTTTTTTTAAAGAAATGTTGCCACTTTTTGTAAGCATAAAATGAAAGGATACCCTTTAATTTTTTGTTTTCAGTTTCAAATGACTTAATAGTGTGGAAAAGAATGAGACCGCGCGATACATTCCAAAGATACACACCAAGGATAATAAGCAAGTATTAAAATTTGTTAAAACACTTTTAAGTGATTGAACTTCTGCAATATACTTACAATAAAACACAACCGCGACTTCAAAACAGCATCTATAATGAAGATAAACAGTAGAAAACAATATGCCGTAGACAAATAGTGACAGTTGAAACAAATATTTGGAATGAAAAACAAATGTTTGCTCACGTTTGATGCCCTAAGTAAATACATCGGTCAGGATTGGCTTAATGTTGGACGTGGTAAGTGATGTTGGACGATTTGTTGTGCTGTTTTGGAAGGAAATAGATTAAAAACATACCTATGACCGAACTTGTATTATATATGAACAAAAACGAAAATAAAAGTAATATCGAAGTATTTGAACGTAGTATTTTTTTTTGTGTATAATGAATAAAAATATAGTGTTAGGATATTAATGACATTGGATATTACTCTTCCATAAATGTATTATTATTTCTTTGTAAAAACGTATATTATTGATTACAATTTCTTTTTTTATATTCTATAAACGTATTCTTCTTCTATTATGGCGATCGCACCTCGTCTCCCAAATTATGTTTTCCCAGTGTCCTGCTACATGGAAGACGTATTGCCACTTGTCTAGAAGAACTGAAAATCATTGGCCATTTAAAATAAATGTCGACACCACGATCTCTAGTTATGAGGAATCTATCACTAGCGTTTTTCTACTAGTTACTCTGGACAAAATTTTGTTTCACATGAACTTTCGCATTTGAGAACTCCCATTCTAAACTTAATCTAAACCGACTTCGACGAATTTACATGCAAATTGGGTTTCAAAACGGATCCCGGTGAACGCCCATAGTTTATGCTTAGACAAACTTTTGACACGGTATCAAAAAACAAGTACAACTCTAATGGCGAAAACATAAAACACAAAATTGAATACGAGTCTGGTTGAACGGCAGCAAAATAAACTTCGAATTAGAATTAGTGCGACAAATTGGATAATGCATTAGATTTTCCTCTGATTTGTTCTTACTTATATGATTAGAAGGTCGTTTATTGTTTAGCAAAATATTTTATAAATGTCACATAGGATGCCCTCATAAGTTTTAACTTTTCAAGCTTCGGTAAGGACTTTCAGACCACTAATATGTGACAAAGTGGTATGACGTACTAGTTTTTAGTGATTATTAATAGTTTGCTTGTATGTAAATAACTTGTCTGTGTGTGTGCTACGAAATGTGATTAAATAGGAATGTAAATTTCTATAACTAAACTAGCTGTTGCCCGCGGCTCCGCCCGTGTGGATGTCGTTTTTCCTGTTTTTATTTTGCTATAAACCTCACGGAGCCCGAGACCTCTCCAACGAATGCAAAACCGTGGAAATCGGTTCGTGCGTTCTGGAGTTATAGCGTCAGGAAGGAAAACCCGACTTATTTTTATGTAGTAGATGACGATTACTTCGTTTATTGAAAGTTTTCCGGATAGTTAAGTTTTAAAACTGAATCAAGTAATTAACGCTGCAATTTAGTTGAAGATTTTATGATTTGATATCTTAGATTTCTTGACAGCCACTGTGGCGTAGCGGTAATGAACGCAGCCGCTACGCAGTAGGCGTGGGTTTGATCTCCGCTCAACATAAATATTGAAATGCACGAATAATGGTGCATTGGTCGGGTCGTGCCTCGGAGATCACGTTAAGCCGTCGGTCCCGGTTTGCTATACGAACATCTATGGCAGTCCTTACGAATAGTTGGACGTCTATTCCTGTTGTCCCCATTGTCGCTGTCCCCATTATCTGCACAACAGGAAGTCAAAAAATTTCCTTCCCATTGTCCCCATTGACATTTTTTGATTACCTATGAGGCCATCAGGATATCATATAATACTGGAGCCCTAAATAGACCAACAATTGGTCTAAGTGCAATGCTTCGATATCGTCTTGGGTTGTGGAGATCAAATGGCAATCACTTCACGAAAAATATTGAAGTTCATCCAATTTCGCAATTAGACTGGTAAAGTGGGCCCCAAACTCCAAGTTGAAAGATTAAGATGCGACTAACCCAGTCACATCCGTTCCTCGAATGCTCTGATGAAGAAGAAGATATTTAAGGCTTCTACTAGAGACTTTAATCGGATTGGCCAACCGTAACGTGTGACTCTTTCCTTTGTCGCACAATTAAGACCTGGAAATCCTTGCCAGCTCACGTGTTTCCCTCTTCCTACAGTCCCGGGTCCTTTAAGCGGGGCGTGAAAAAGCATCTGATGAGGCCGTCAAGCTGAGTGCCACTATTGTTAACATGGCACGCGTGTATAAAGGTGGCCCTCTCTCCTGAGACTTTGCCTTCAGCTTACCATCAGGCAAGGTGAAGTCAAATTGACGTGTCCTATACAAAAAATAAAAAGTTTCCCGCTTCTATGTTAACCAATTAAAATCCAAAGGCTACTCACCTTACAACTGCAATTAAAACTCACTGTCAAAGACAAAAGTAGCTTAATAAACGAGCATTGTTTTAAGTTTTCTGTTCCTTTCCCATTTTTTTTTTCATTTCTCTGACACTATTGTTATGAAATGAACCTTTCACTCCCTAGGGAGAAACCCACGTCTAACAGTCAATATGAATTGCGTCCTACTCTAGTTTTCAGCTCCGAAATCCCGAATAATGAATAAACACATTGTCACAGTTAACTTTCCTGACCTTAAACTTGGTTAAACATATTAAAAGGGATACGAGACAAAAGTTTCCTCTTAAATTAAGGCGCAATATCGATTCTAGGAAAAAGGGTTAAAAAGTATGAAACAATGTGGAAAATAGAAATGCCTCGGCAGTCTCTGACCACAAGCACGTACTCGTATAGTCAACGTCAAAAATAAAGGATCGTATCAGATTTTAAATATGAATTTTTGTTTAGGGTTTTATGATTTGGAATGCACATCAGGCCACCTAATAGTGAACCTTTTTACTTTGATAATTATGAAAAAATTACGATACTTTCCAATCATGTTTTGATTTGACCCTTATAAAATACATACATACATATAATCACGCCTTTATCCCCGGAGGGTTAGGCAGAGGTGAATTAACACCCACATTTCACCAATCTGTATTCGGTCCCACGTAATAGGGGGTGAGCCTATTGCCGTATTCCGGGCACTATTGTTGACTCGAGCCATGCATCTGAGGCTGAGTCTGGGCTGTACATATCTATCTGATGTTGAAGTTAATCAGCCCTATCCCTTAGTCGCCTTGTACGACACTACATGGGAAGAGAAGGGGTGGCCCGAATTCTACTCTGCCGGGAACCACGCGGCTATCATACTATAATCAATGATTCTACTAGGATACTATAATCAATGCAATAAATTGTAGGTACACGTGTAATAAACCATAAAATACCTACTACGATTTGTCACGATCATTACCAAAAGCAATCCGAACACATAATCCATTACAGTAACCCTATAATCACTATGTATTTAGTTTCAACACACCACCACTTCTGAATCTAGTTGTACATACAAATGTCCGTTTATACTGATGAAATCACCGAACAATTTATACAAGAACCCTCAATCGATATAACGCGACGTCCAAAATGTTCGGCTTAGCAAATAAGAAGGGATGATCATACCCTGCCTCTTATATTGGTTTACCATGATCCGACGAGGGGGAGACATTTACACGTCACGATTTGATGAACCCTTTTAAGCTCGTATTATAGTTTTAGGTATGGAAATGCGAGTAAAATTCATAGTACACTCGAGAGCAATGAATCCGGGTCACTCAAAGAATCCAAAAAATCTCGGAAAGTAAGAATGCTAGGTTAATGCAATAAATTGTATTTAATAGACAATTTAATACTCCTTAAATGAAAGTATTAAAACTTCTTAGTTATTGTAAAGTTATATCATAAAAAAATCAAATTTGAAAAGGGAACACTGTCGAAGATGGAACTACGAAATTACAGGATTTGTTTTTGCTTTTGTTTGTAATCTGTCATTTATGTTGGTACATAAACCAGGTTGATAGTGCTCAATATTCATTATTCAAGCTGAAATCATGTCGCTTACACTTGAAGAATGCACCAGAATACTTACATTGGTGGAAACCGGCCGGAGTCAGCGCGATACAGCCAGGACTGTCGGTGTGTCGCTGTCAACAGTACAAAGAGTTCTCCGACGTTACGAAGAAACTGGTTCTAACCTACGCAGACCAGGAACGGGCAGAACTAGGTGTACCACAGCACGAGAAGACCGATACTTGGTGAACACCATGCTTCGAAATCGCTTTCTCACAGGAACTGAACTCACAAATCAGTTTCGACGCCTCGGAGGAAGTAACCCAAGTGCATGGACAGTAAGACGTCGGCTTGCTGAATCTAACTTAAAACCCCTTAGACCTGCAAACGGCCCTAAACTGGAGCGTGGCCATCGTATTTCAAGACTAAGATATGCCCAGAACCACGTAAATTGGAGTATTGAAGATTGGTCGAAAGTCATGTTCTCCGACGAATCAAAATTTATGCTCTACAAGCACGATGGAAGACACAGAGTGTATAGAAGACCAGGGGAAAGATTCAAGCAAGCATGCATCGAAGAAAAAGTAGCCTACGGTGGTGGGTCTGTACTTGTGTGGGCCGGAATTTCCTCTGAAAGTCGCACAGAGCTGGTGATCATAGAAAACGGCTCTTTAACTAGCGTAAGATATGTGGAAGAAATCCTCAACGAACACGTTGGTCCATTTATGGTCAATTTGGGTGAGGATGCTATATTTATGCATGACAATGCCCGACCTCATACAGGTAGGATTGTGAATGACTACCTTCAAGAGATGAACATTACTTGTATGGAGTGGCCAGCGCGCAGCCCGGATATCAACCCGATCGAGCATGCTTGGGACGAGCTAGGGAGATGCGTAAAACAACGAAACCCTCCCCCAATCACGCTTCCTGAGCTCAAAATTGCTCTCACAGAGGAATGGGAGAATATTCCCCAAAATCGTATAAGGAACTTGGTGTACAGCATGCCAAACCGCGTAAACGCAGTAATGGAAGCACGAGGAGGTAATACGAAGTATTGAAATTCAAGAAAATCGTCATAAAGTTCAAAAATTTCATGTTTCCTATTTTTGTTTTAAGGAGAGATCAGCAGTTTTTTTTCTTTATGTAATTTTGTGTAAATAAAATGTATGGTGACTCATATTTTTTTAACTTTCATTTAAGGAGTATTAAATTGTCTATTAAATACAATTTATTGAATTAACCTAGCATTCTTACTTTCCGAGATTTTTTGGATTCTTTGAGTGACCCGGATTCATTGCTCTCGAGTGTAGATCATGATTGATGTGATTGGATGGTGTGTTGTACGGTTTATTAATTATCTCAGTTTTGTTTTTTTTTTGTTTTGTTATACTACCATTTTAAACTAATTTCAATATAGCAATTGCATTATGTAAATAACTTGTCTGTGTGTGTGCTACGAAATGCGATTAAATAGTAATGTAAATTTCTATTACTAAATGACGATTACTTCGTTTATTGAAAGTTTTCCGGATGGTTAAATTTTAAAACTGAATCAAGTTATTAATTAACGCTGCAATTTAGTTAAAGATTTTACGATTTGATATCTTAGACTTTTTGACAGCCACTGTGGCGTGGCGTAGCGGTAATGAACGCAGCCGCTACGCAGTAGGCGTGGGTTTGATCTCCGCTCAATATAAATATTTATATGCACGAATAAGGGTGCATTGGGCTGGTCGTGCCTCGGAGAGCACGTTATGCCGTCGGTCCCGGTTTGCTATACGAACATCTATGGCTAAAGCTATGTTATTTACTTAGGTACGTACACTTATTTACTTACTTGTATATAATTTTAAACTGCTATGGAATACGTTAAGCCTGATTTTTATTACAAAAAAATTGTTAGATTAAAGATGACAAATCGTGAACCAAATTGTATTTAGATAAGCATCATACGACAACGTAACGAGTCTGATATCGTTAACAATAAAAATCCATTGCATCCTAAGTCAATGCGGTTTGAATTTCATAGGAATGATATTTCTATCCAATTCTAGCGTCTATCCATTTTAATATGCTCACGTATTCACTATTGATTTTCTATCCTTTTAAAATGTTTTACCTAGTAATATTGAAGCGAAAAGCTTGTACAAAAGCTTATTTTATATGAAATGGATTGAACTCTTGCTGTATGTCTAATTTGTACATTGTTTTAAATTTTATATATTTTTCGATTATAAATATCGATAAAATTTAATTTATGATAGATTTTATTTAAATAGAATGTTCTAAGATAAGATTATACAGCGCTATCTAGATTTAAGTGAGAGATCTAAGTAAAAAAAGTGAGTTACACACTTCACAAAGCTCTTTCTAAAAAGATATTTACTACTAACGTGGAAAACTACTATAGGACCCGCGTGATAGTTCGTTCTTGAAGATATATTCACATCCCTAAGGACGATTGATGACAACAGGCTTTAGCAGAAAAACTACTCTATGCAAATAAAGTTTTCGTTCATGAGGAGGTACTTTTATAATCAAGGAACTACAAATTTGGGCAGGCAGTGAATGAATACGACCCTGTACTATCTAGGTATTCCATATTGCGCCGCGCCTGGGTGCTCTGCTCATGATTAAGGACTCCGGTCGGGTCCGAAACTAGTCGGGCGCATCCTGACGATTGACGTGAGTACAGCCGTAATAAATTTATCGAATTGAATAATGGCTCAATATAGTTTCTATATCTAGGTATTACCGTGAATACGGTCTGTTTCGTTTTTACTTACTATTACATAGATTCTTCCGTCCCTTTTATACGTAATCGAATAGAAATATGCGACAATTGCTTAACCACAGATATCAATCAAACGAAAAACCAAACGAATCGAATTCACTTCATAACTTTCCTAAAGTTTGATTTCCAAATGATTACCTCACAAGGGCCAAATTTTCTGTCTCTTGCGTTTGTATACGCTTATCCCTCTCCAACAGATGGTTCGAGTTAAAGCTTTCATTTACCTAAATCGAGTTAAAGGACCAAGAAAACAAGAAAGAGCTTCACAGTGTCGTCATCTGTCAGTGGATGGCTACGGCCAAAAAATATTATTCCCAGCCCAGTGTAATATAAACCTTTTGGAGATCATCCTAAAGTCTTTTATCAGTTTACAGTTTTTGAAATGTGAAACTAATTTCTTTCATATTTCTTACTACACAAATTTCAACTTTATCACAACGTTATAAAGTGCAAGCAAAATGTGTGTACTTTTTGTGTTTCAGATCTCGATGTCACGTTTATGAACGGAGCGATGAACACTAGACATAAAGTTTTTGGTTAGAAGCACTCGTGTTAAGCTTTTTAAGTATTATAAATAGCTACTGCGAGGATCAATGTCCTATCCAGTTTGGATAAAATCTGAAAATTATGGAACTAGTTTACATAATAGGCGAAAGTAGGTATTCGCGAATATTACATGTTGAAATAAATATATTTTTAACGGATCCTATACGATTTATATTGTGTTATATAGGATCGCCTGCGCCAAATCCTCGTATGTTGATCGGCCGACGTATTAGTTAATAGGTGAGTTTGACTTGACATCTAAAAAGGTTATCATACCTTTTTATATACCACTGAGGTGGCAGACAAGCACACGGTGCACCTGATGGAAAGTGGTTACCGTGTGCTACCTTGTTATTTATGGACCTGTGCAACACCAAGGGAGTCACAATCGTGCTGCCGATCATGTAAACACAGAGAGTTTTTGTGCCGTCAGTGTAGAAGACATAGCAGAAATAGCATTTGGTCTTCCCACTGACGGCTCAAAAACTCTCCAGTGAGCTCTGGCTACCCTACTCACCGCCGGGAACACAAAATGAGGTTATTATGGCTGCGGTATTCTATAGGGCGGAGGTATTTCCCCAGTCGGACTGATCAATTGGATGGAAATACCAACTTACACACACTTTGGCCTAGACTATATCCAAAATCTACAGATATACAGTATGCATCACTAAAACTCGGTGTAAAAATAGCTATTACTTTGCTACAACTTTTACATACATTATACATTCCGTAACTTGCACACATTAGATACTTCAAAAAAAAGACGGGTTGCACTCTGGGAGTGCCGGCAGAAGTTTCTTTCTGTGTTATATACATAGAAAAAGATAAAAAGAACATTTAACATACCTATAATATAGTGCCAATCATAGAACCTATCACTAATTTTCTGCTTATTTTCTGTCAGAAGAAATTAATAAATTACAAAAAGAAAAAATAATCACAAAAGTAATAAATTACAAAAATGAAAAATATTCACAAAAAGTAATCAATTAAAAAAATAAAAAATAATCACAAAAAGTGTCAGATGGCCGGGTTTGAACCCGGTACTATTTGAAACCATAAGGCCGACTACGATGCTATTTATCGTAACTTGCAAAGTTCAAAAAACAATCTATAGCTAATGTTGTACGACGTCAGTCGTCGGTTACGGTTCAAAGGTCAAGCGATCCTGACGCGAGTTTAACACTTTTCACCCTTCCAACGCAGATAAAGAAGTTTTCATTTAAAAAAAAAATTAGACTTTAGCTTGATCACATATAACGTGTATTTTGAGCCGTCTTGCTCGTCTTTTATAATGAATTTCGTTAAACTGTGTCAGCAGCTTTCTTCTATTCGTAAACCTTAACTCACAACATTTATGACATTGTTTCCGTTCATACGTCGTGAAAATAAGTATGGCGAATTCTTATAGGTACTTGCTTTCTGTCTCAGTATCATAAAAGTCGAGCTATAATACTAGAACAATATAATTGAAGTTAGTAGTAGTTCTTAAAAAGAAATTGATGTTCGTGCGCTATCTTTGCAGTCGTTATACCAGTTATAGATGCTATTATTTAACTTTATGAGTCAGTTATATGACCTAAAATTCAGCTTTTATGCGGTCTTAATCTTAGTTTAAGTTTTTAATAGTTAAGACTTGATTTGACCAGCATTAAGACCGTGATTAAGAACGGCTACGAAAATATTTCAAAAAGCGAATACGAAGAAAAGTTTGAATTGCTCATAAGCGATAAATACGGATTGTTCTAAAAGTTTTTTCTGTTCTGTGGCTCTAAAGCTGATATCAGACGGGGCACTCTATTGATGTTCACTCGGGTAATTGCTTAATTTATCTATCAATCTATGTTCACACGCCTGAAGTGGGTGATAGACGCGCGAACTTTTAAGATCGCGAACTTATTCGGATCGTGAAGCTTGCCCACACTGGATTGCAATGTCATCAAGAGAAGGTACTTTGTGCTATTTAGGAATTCTACTATGTCAAATTTTCAAAATAAATAAACAAAGACAAAATCTGATGTGAATTTAGTTAGAGAGTAAAGCGACGAGAAGGAAGTTTTCAGAATGCCTGAGCCGATGTATAAAGAACTTTAGCGCTTGGTTACACCAACTAGGTATAGCTAAACAGGATAGGATACTTGGATGAGAGAAGTTATTTCTCTGCATGAATGTTTAAGTGTAACATTGCTATTTTTGATAACTAGTGGAATATATTATACACATTAAATGATTTTACTTTTTAATAAACTTCTGTAGGTTTGGAACTTCATATTGTTTCCTCATTATTTCTATTTTTCCAAAAACAATGATTATTTCGAAAAGCCTCTCTAAATTCAGTTAGCAATTTTCTGAGAATAAGTTCTAAAATCACTCATGAGTAGAATTTTCTGAAGCAAATTATACCAAAATTAAAAGGTCAAACTCAAATAGCGTCGTGAACAAAATGGTGGCTCGCGGCTCACAATGCTGCCACACGTACGAGCCGAGACGGGTTACGAGCAAAATTTCAAACTAGCCAGATCGCCATCGAACTTACTCGGCGGTTTTAAAGTATGCGAACTACTAGTGACAAGCGTGCGAGTAAGGTCACGGAAGCCATAAGCTTACGTAACCTTACGTACTCGTACGTCGTTCACCCACTTTAGATGGATTGAAATAGATTTTTTTTTAATATGTGGTCGAAGGAGATCGTGCGTTGTGGAGTTAGTTGAAACGTAACACAGAAAAAAAATAAAAGTGTCACATGACATCCGTCGGTTACAAAATTCGAGACAAAATGATTGAACCCGAATTTGTATTAAATTTTCCTTGCATTTTTCATTCGGTCAGAGCGAGAGTGAAAGACCATAATATGCCAACAATGAACCGATCTGTGAATTCAATCGGCATTGATGATTCAATTTATGTTCAAATGTGTCATTTTGTACGAGAGATGAAAAATGAAACAGGCAAGTAAACCAAAAGTCATCTGTCTGATGTCAGCTTTACCAGTTCTAGTATTAAATTTGTACCAAGGAACAAGTACTTTTAGGTTTCTTGTAATTGGTCGTAGCATATACGAGTTAGTGAGTTCAGTTTCATATTAAATATGTAAACTTAATTCATAAGTCTCATGAAGTTTAAGGGTCCTTAATTTTATATTCTGTGAAAATAGTAGTCTCCATTGAATCCGACAGTAAACATACAGCATATGACAAACTACCAGCCTAACGGCAACAGGCTCGTACCCTGTCATAGTTGGCGAAATATGGGTTGACTCACAAATTTGAGTAGCTCAAATAATATTATGTCGATGATGTGATATACGGCCTGTGTTAAATCAGATTTTATACTTGAGCTTATTTCACGACTAAGGGGAGTGAGAATTGATAAATTTATTGAATTTGATGGTAGAATATTTCATTTATTGCGTTTAAAGTCGGCAAAATTGTACAAATATTGGCTAGCATTAGCCTAAGGCAAGGCTAGGCTTGTACTATATAGTTACGAGGGTGAGTTTAGCAGGGCAAATGCTCAAAAGCCCTTTGGCTGTTACTTTAGGGGCGGTCACGGAATAGAAAATGTCATGTATTTTCCTTACGTATAATGGTACTGTAGGTGTTGGACAAATATTTTTAATAAATTTTTATTTTGTTCGAATCTTCGGTAGCTTTACTGACTAGGGGTTTAAGTTGGACATGCGATTGTGATGTGGAGAATTCTTTACAAATTATCTTGGACAACTTTTAGTAACTGACAATAGATAAGTATTTATATATTCCATTTAAATGTCCAACACAAAAAAAATATCGTGAATTAAATATTATTTAGTGATTAGATGGTACTTCGTGGGACTAACCGGACTGGCTAAAAGAGAGCTTTGGGGACAAGTAGATTTTACACTTGATAGCCAATGAATATGGATCTTCTTCGAAATTATAGCTTTAGTCTTGGTTATATCCAAAATTTGATGGACGAAATGGCCCGGATAAACCGCGTATGGATCATCGTCCGGCCATCCGGCGTCCCCAAAATGAAATAATATGTCCAAAATTTGCAGTTTAGAGCTTCTTCTACAAGAGTAGGGTTGAATAAATCTTTACACGTAACATCAGTGCCCCTAGCACGAAAAACCATCGTAAACGTATTGTGAGCGTATAGAGCATTGCCATTGGTCCCCTGCCTACTGTGAACCTGCGTGTGTGTGAAGCCGGCCAATCACAATGCTCCGTTCTCTCAATACATTTACGACACTATTACGATTATTAGATTATTTTTCGTGCTAGGGGCACAGTTCAAAAGTCACTATACAAACATACATATAATCACGCCTTTATCCCCGGAGGGTTAGGCAGAGGTGAACTAACACCCACATTTCACCAATCTGTTATTGTGTATTGAATAAATAGTATATTGTGTATGGCACCAAAAATATTCAATAAAATACCAAACAGCTTTAAAGAAATGAGTATAAACATGTTTAAGCATAAATTAAAAATGCTTCTAATTCGAAAGTGCTACTACACCATAAGAGATTTTATTAATGATCAGGACATACGTTGACTAATTTTGAAATGAGAATCTGATACAGCACTTTGACATAAATAATTATGAAATTTGACATACGGCACTTTGACATAAATAATTATGAAATTTGACATCACTTTATTTAGGATTCTGACAAAAGCTTAAAAAGTATTTTTTGACATCAACCTGTTTTCTGACTTGTAATGGTATCTCTTTGGACTTTATGTATCCCCTTATTCTGACATTAATTTAATCATTTATTCCTTTATTGACCGATAGTAGATAAATTTAACTATGTTCAGTAGAATTAAATAAACAATGATTGTCAAAGGATTTAAAACCAAAAATATGTATTGATAAAGGAACCTTAATATGCCTGTCACGTGTTCATACAAATGCTCGTGAATACTCATATTTGTACGTCTACATTGACAGAACATGTTGAAACTCAATGCACTATCATGTAACATCATCTGTACACATGTTTCTACAAATAAATTTATCTTTATCTTTATCTTTTATCTGTATTAGGTCCCACGTAATAGGGGGTTAGCCTATTGCCGTATTCCGGGCACTATTGTTGACTCGAACCATGCATCTTAGGCTGAGTCTAGGCTGTACACATCTGTCTGATGTTGAAGTTAATCAGCCCAATCCCTTAGTCGCCTGTACGACACCACATGGGAAGAGAAGGGGTGGCCCAAATTCTACTCTGCCGGTAACCACGCGGCAAGTCACTATACGTGTTTTTATTCACATCTAAATAAGGTTTGCGCATAAATACAATTATAAATTCATGTGTACTCCTAAGAAAGGTCGCTATTACATTAATTTCAATCTAGTTGTACAGTGAACAAACAAATTACTAATTCATATGGGAGTTAACTCGTGCGTCAGATCACTTTGACATGGGTCCGGGACCGTGATTGTACATAATGCTGTTGTTCACAAGTTTTTTAGTGTTCGGTGAATTTGGTGTGGTGCGAAATATAGAGCAACAAGTACAGAATTTCAAAGTGAACCTCATTGCCACTTCAGTGTGATAGAATGGAACTTACTTACTGCGAGCAAACGGTGACAGTCGCTCAGTGCGTCGGTGTAGGCGGGTGCCCAGGACGATATCATTTGACCTTTATATCAAACAAGACACTCTCTTAATCATAATTATATATAAACTGTGCTAGAAAATGTTTTGTGTTTTCTATTCTTGACATATTATGTCAAATGAAACAGATGAGGGCAAAACAAGTACTTATTAGATGCTCTCGACAGGTTGCAGCGACTTGCGGTCCGCATTATCGAAAATCCTGAGGTCACGAGTACCCTCGAGCCTCTGCAGATGCGTAGAGATGTTGCTTCCTTAGCAGTATTTTACCGTCTCTACCATGGTGAATGTTCTGATGAGCTATTCCAATTAATCCCACCCTCTCCTTTCCTATACAGGACAACACGTGCAGGACTTAGATGTCAGCCGTATACGGTGCAGAACATGCCTTCAAGAACCAAGCGATTTGGTGGCTTTTTCCCTTGTCGCGCCATTAAGACCTGGAATTCCTTGCCAGCTCACGTGTTTTCCTCTTCCTACAGTCCCGGGTCCTTTAAGCGGGGTGTGAAAAAGTATCTGATGAGGCCGTCAAGCTGAATGCCATCATTGTTAATATGGCACGTGTATAGAATGGTAGCCCTCTTTCCTGAGACTTTGCCTTCAGCTCACCATCAGGCGAGGTAAAGCCAAATTGACGTGTCATATATAAAAAAAGGTAAAAACGTAGTATTTTTTTCGTTCACGTAAATGGTATTTGTGCAATATAATAAAAAGGCGAGCTTATCTCAAAGTTGTGTTCTCTTCCATAACACCTGGGCTGTAGAGAAATTACTGCACTAGAGGCAGTCATTTGTTTCATCCTAAAACAGTTTCAGTCATTGGGTCCTAAGACCCAATGACTGATACTGTTTTAGACAGACGTGGGATCCCATACAAAAGACCTCAGAGACCTACGCTCTGTACGCTGCTTGACTAAAAAGAATTTCATTTGTTCAAAGAGTAAATTAAATTCTTTTTGAGCACCAGCCCGTTAATATCGATTCGATGCTTTTTTTATACCACTGAGTTAGCAGACAAGCAAGCGGCCCACTAGATGGAAAGTGGTTACCTTGGCCAATGGACGTGTGCAACACCAGGAGAGTACACTCGTGCTGCCAACCCTGTAACACAGCGAGTTTTTGTGCCGTCATTGCAGGAGACAAAGCTGGTTTTGCTGCTGACTGTACTTTTGTAAGAAACAGCGCAGGCATTTAATGCAGTTTCCTTTCCAGCCTAACTCTTAATACCGATAAAATAATAAAAACTTAACAACAAACATAATACTCTTATTTACAATCCCTCTACGAAAGTAACTCAATTTTTTAATGTCAGTTGAGCCTACCGAGATGACGTCACACACTCAATTTAGTTATGTCTTCATAAAAAATAAATGTTCCTTCATAAGGGATACGGTATCTTTGGCTTGTATTTTACAGGTGAAGTCATATTACCGCGGTAATTTACATTATCATTAATAACAACAGACAGATGCTTTTTCACGCTCCACTTAAAGGATCCGGGACTGTATGTAAAAGAATCACGTGAGATGGTGAAGAGTTCTATGATTATGGTGGAGCGAAGAAAAGAGTCACCGAATTTGATTCTTGATGGGATATTCTGCTCAGTATGCGGGTAACATAGTGTTATCTTGTATAAGTAAGGAAGACTCTCAAGTTGTTATTTAAAGATCGATTCCAGTAATATGCATGTGACTTAACAAAATTCTAATGTTATTAGAAACTTTTGGCATCACCCACAGTTTTACCTGCATAAATCTTAATCCCGTGGGAATATTGGGAATACCTGGTTACAAGTTCTTCAGCTGTACTTACCTGTGCATCAACGGACATAAATAAGTACAAGACCTAACGACACCATTACAAGGGTCACTCAAAACTAGGGTATTAGCTAACCTCAACGTACGAAAGCGACCGAATATGCTACACACTCAGTAAGTGTGAACAAGAACAAACTAGCCAGTGACGTCATCGGTCAAGAACAAAACAATGCCAACGAGACCCCAAGATGGATATGCTGCATTTATCTTCACGATTACTGAAATGCCAAAGTTAGTAAGGCTTTGTTATGTTATATCCGTATACACAACATGGGGTTACAGCTCACTGTTATGTAATCGACCGAGGTAGAGACTTTGACTGTTATGTTTGAGGTCACGTGGTTAATTCCCGTTTAGTGTAAATATTTGTGAGATGTAAACACTAAGCGGGAATCTACCGTGAAGACGAATTGATGGAAAAAATAAATAAAAATGGTTAAAAAACTACCGTCAGCATGGACTCAAATGTAAAATAATTTTTGAGCCTCTTTAGTGTGGCGTTAATGTATTCGATTGGTCTGTGTATCAATCGAATACATTAACGCCGAGGCGCGGGTTCGATTCCCACTCAGTGCAAATATTTGAATGCATGCATATGTTACCGTGCGTTAGAATGCAGAATACGTTAATGTGCACAATAACTAGATAATCTATAAAAATAATTTTTGAAACCACTTGTTTCAGTGCTAAGATTTAGTTTAAAAATCCTCATAATTTACACTTTACCGGTGTCAACTCCGTGTAATTACACTTGGATAGATGAAGGTAGAAATGTTTTATTCAAACAGGAATGTGGTTATTAGAATTTACCGTTTGCCTAATTGTTATTCTGCTGATTCACTACCTAAGAAGTGTGCAATCTAGCTGTAAAATATATAATATATATTATCTATATGCATTGGTCTGGGAGTACCCTGCCTCTGAGAGCATGTTAACCCGTCAGTCTCGATTGTCTCGCGAACATCTATCGCAGTCATTACGTGTAGTTGACGCTCTAACTAAAAAGTTTGAGTTCTCGAAGTGGTTGTGGAGATCATATGGCAGTCCCTTCAAGGTAAATATCGGTGTTCAGTCGGCATCACAGTTAGACTGGAAAGTCAACTCCAACTGGGTTAGGAAAGGACTCCGAGAAAGATAAATTCTTGAGTCGCTGTACTAATGAACTTCCTGCCGTGGTTTTCCCAAGCGACTACAATATGGGGTTCTCCAAGAAGGGTATTAGAAGGTATCTACAGGGTCGGTAGCACGATTGTGATGCCCCTGGTGTTGCAAACGTCCATAGGCCACGGTAACCACTTCCCATCAGGTGGGCCGTGTGCTTGTCTGCCACCTAAGTGGCATAAAAAAAAACTAATTTTTCCACTATAATATAATTCTGTGATTGTTTTCGGGTGTTTATAACTAAAAATATGGGAGTTTAGCCAAATCCGCAGTTAGTCTGATAAAACGGAACTCAGACTCCAAGTTTATAAACTTCGAATATGACTGGGATTAACGAGTTCGCTAGAATGTCGAGGAAGAATACGTAACACTGGTTGAAACAGAAAAAGGATATCCTAGTGATCATTCAATAAATACTTGATCAATTACCGAATTTATAGGCGATCAAAAGTTTTATAGCGGCTGAAGTAGTAAACAGAATGATCTAGAATGTTATATATTACTTGTAAACATCGTCTAAGTAACCACACAAATGGTGGCTTATGGGTGAAAAGAGAACTAGGATAGCATAATAATACAAAACAAGATTGGTAAGTGGAAACATCTCGCTTTTCTGGGGTAGGTGGAAGTAGAAACCCACAGCTTCTGTCCTCACACATTTCGCAAGTTTACTTTACTGTTTTACATACATAAACTCACGCCTGTATCACATTTCGCCAGTTTATGTTTAGGTCCCAATGGTGGCGAGCCTATTGCCATTAACCGGGTACTTATATATCTGCGATAAATACACACATAACTTCGCAAAACATCGAAAAGTTATTGGTGTGTGCCATGGTAAAACCTGAGATCGAACCCGAGACCTTGTCTCAGCAGTCCATTACCCATATCACTAGGCTACAAATTATATCCATACCATTATAATTATAATTGTAAAGTGGTCGTATTTGTAAAAATGAACGTCCATGATGAACGCAAAAGCTACTGAACAGCTTTTGATGCGGTTTTTTGTAAATCTTACGTTTGTTTGATCGCAATTGGTACATTAGGACTGCGACATGAGCAACCGTCTCGTTAACCAACATTCACACGGGCAGAAGGCTATCTTCTATCCTTCAATTAATCACCACAGTCCACTGCTGGACATAGCCCTATCCCAATGTGCACCGTTTCGTCCGATTCTGCACCTTCCGCATATTCTTCATAGCAGTTGTTTTAAGATTCATTTAAAAATGAGTCCCATGTGCATGTACCCTTAAACAGTTTACATGTAAAACAGGAAGGGACTAAACCGCAAATGTAATAAATTACTTTAAATCTGAACAGCCTGGAGTGGACTTCCCTTGGAATGTTTATAGCTACCGTATGACGCCGTATCAATAATTATAACTATATTGTTTACGTATTTATCTACTCTGATACTATAATACAAAGATTATAAAATTGAAATCAAAACTCTTATGACAAACATTATGCACAGACCAAAAAAAAAGTTTTATTACGATACAGGTCTTGTATGGACACCTATATCATTAAATAATTTTTTAATCATAACGATACACCTATACAAACTCCATCTAGACTGAACCTCTACTTTAAAAAAAGAATCCGCCGACTCGGAAGAAAAAATAAAGAAACACGCATGCGCAATCGATGTTTGCGCCTTGGCGCCAACATTTTACATTTGAATTAAACAAAGTTTGGTTTTGTTTGTAAAATAAATTAGTTTATGTTTTATAGTATGATTGTAGATAAATTAGTGTATGACACTGTACATAACTTGGTCTTATTAAAGAACTCTTATTACGCAACAGTATCATAAACTACTATTAGTTAATTTGGGATGTAAACTGAAAAATGCATGAAATTATTATTCATGAAGCATTCGCGCAAAAAAAATTTGATTGCTCTGGCTCGACATGATATTGATATTGTAATTTTTGTAGAAATTCCCGCAAAAGCACATTTTATAGCTTTAGCGTTTTATTAGGTCAAATGACGTTTCAAACTCTAATACAGGGTTGCTACTGGTGCTACGGTGCTACCCTCTAACCCCTCCAACTAAGCTAAATTGCTTGCGCTAGGAGTGGATTCACGTCGGTAGTGTAAAGGCCAGGATTCGAAACGAGGACCTCTCAATCGTAAGGCCGACTCCTTAACCACTATGTTACCGACGCAAATGAATTAAATGTAATACCCAGCATATATCTTAAACCTATGACACATCACACATAATGTATGCATATAAGTATTTGTTCGTTAATTCGGTGCTCTTCAATAAAAGTTATTCCACTGTTGTATATAAGTTTATTTCTTCAGTTTACATTATTTTGTACGAATATCTTTGGAAAGGTAATTAAGTTTTAATGCAACGCTTGTGTTCGCCGCCGCGGTCGAGTTCGTCCATATTCTAACAATTCTCCCCGCGCGGGCCCTTCCCCTCAGTCGTCCTAGAGGGGCGTATACATCTTCCCCCCCTCTCGAAGGCTCCGGGATTCGAGTAGTCTCTCTCGAAGTTAAGTTTGCCCGTCAGATAGTGGGCAAATGTTTGTGATTGCACGCCGGATGACACCCCTTGAAGTGTTGACGTCCGCCACGCGTGCAACGCCATCTGGTCCTTGGTACAGCCGTTGGATGCGTCCCAAGCGCCATTTGAGTGGTGGTAGATTAGCTTCTTTGAGCACCACCATATCGCCCTCAGCTAGTTGTCCATGACTAGTTCGCCACTTTGAGCGCTGTTGCAGCTCGTTTAAATACTCCATGCGCCATCTCTCCCAGAACTGCTGACGAATCTGCTCGATTCTCTCATATCGACTTAGACGGTTTGGATTTAAATCAATCAGTGCCGGAGACGGTAATGATGTGAGTGGCTTGCCGATCAGAAAGTGCCCTGGACACAAAGGATAGAGGTCTGTGGGATCGGATGATAGGGGAGTCAGGGGTCGGGAATTCAAAATTGCCTCAATTTGTGCGAATAAAGTCGTTAACTCTTCAAAAGTAAGGTTAGTATTCCCTATCATACGAGTCAAATGATTTTTAGCGGCCTTAACTCCAGCTTCAGTCAGCCCGTTAAAATGTGGAGAATAAGCTGGCGAAAATTTAAATGTAATGAATTCACTGGCAGCATATGACGAGATCGATTCACTGCAAGATTGAAGAAATTTCTTAAATTCGTTATTTGCACCCACAAAATTTCGGCCGTTATCGCAATGAATTTCGCTTGGTTTACCTCTGCGAGAGATAAAACGATTTAAACACATAATAAAAGCCTCAGAACTTAAGTCTGATGCGACTTCTAAATGAACTGCTTTAGTCGCAAAGCAAACAAATATACATAAATAGCTTTTAATAATCTTACAACCACGTCCCTTGCGGTCACGTGTTGAGAATGGTCCGGCAAAGTCAACCCCTGCAACCTCAAAGGCGAAACTAGGAGTGATTCGAGCTGATGGTAAGTTTCCCATTATGGGTACGATTGTTTTTGCTCTTAATATTCTACATATTCTACAGTTGTTAACTGTTGACCTAGCTAATCTCCTTCCTGCAATGGGCCAATACGTTTGTCTAACGTTAGCCAGCAGAAGTTGAGCACCACCGTGGCATAATTTTTGATGTTCGCAGAAGAATAACAATTTTGTAAAATTATTTTTCGATTCTAATATAATAGGATGTTTTTTACTAAAAATTTCAGGTGAATTTTGAATACGTCCACCCACTCTAAGGATGCCCCTTTCATCAATGAATGGCCTGAGCGCAAGAAGTCGTGATTTCGAAGGTAAGCATTTTTTATTATTTAACAGACTAAGTTCGGCTTCGAAACACTCCTCCTGATGTTGCTTGATCAAATGATGTAAGGATAATTGAAGTTCTTCTGCAGTCAAATGTCCTGTAATTTTAGTATCTGAATATTTTAAATTGTAGATAAATCGTAATGCATAAGCTAGACTTCGTAATAAAATTGTAAATTTTGAGAAATTCTCAAAGTTTATCAATTTGACACTGATAGTGTTTGTAGTTGAAGTGCTTGTTGTAGTGGTAGTGCATGTTATAGGTTTAGTGCATGTTGTAGTTTTAGTTTTAGTCTTAGAGTTGTTATTATAAGGTTTTATTTCAGGTAGATTGATGGTAGGCCTGATGACATCGGGCCAGGCTGATGACCTGTCTCTTAAGAAGACCGGTCCATGCCACCATAACTCAGCATCATGGATTTGACTTGGATTTACGCCACGTGAAGCTAAATCCGCTGGATTTTGAACTCCCGGTACGTGCCTCCAGGTTCCAGTAGAGGTTAATTCCTGAATTTCCGCGACTCGATTTGACACAAAGGTCTTGAGATGTTGTGATGGGGAATTGATCCATCCGAGTACGACGGAGGAGTCTGTCCAATAATAAATGTTCTTAATAGTAAGTCGTAGCGCCTTAATTACCTTCGAGCTCAAACGGGCTGCCAATAATGACCCACATAATTCGAGTCGCGGGATGGTTTGAGCTCGCACCGGGGCTACCTTTGTTTTAGTACATAATAGGTTAACAACCACGTTTCCTGAACTATTAATGGAACGCAGGTACACACATGCAGCATATGCGTCTTGTGACGCATCACAAAATGTATGCATTTCAACGATAGCGTTAGGATCGTTGTCTAACACGAATCTAGGTATTTGGAAACTAACCAAACCTTTAAGCCCTGACACAAAATTGAACCACATTTTCTCTAGATCTGTAGGTATAGGATCGTCCCAATCTAGTTTGGACATCCACAATTTTTGGAGTATTATTTTAGGAACGATCGTACATAGGCTTAATAACCCAAGTGGGTCAAATAGTCTAGCTGAATTTGATAAAACCGACCGTTTAGTCGCTACAGACGAGCATTTAATGTCGACAGGAAAGTTAAAGGTGTCTGTGCTTGGGTCCCATTTAAGACCCAACGCACTAGACTGTGAGCTGAAGTCTAGATTCTTTGGAATAAATGAATTTGCATTATCCTGGAGGACTGAACTGATATTTGTACGAAATTTCCGTAGTGGCAAGTGTGCCGAATGAAGAGTTTCAGTGACAGCGTTAATGATATAACATAAGTCCTCCTGGAAATTACTCCCAGTAATGACGTCATCAATATAGAAATCGTGCCTTATTACATTGGCAATCTTACTATCTTGGCAATCATCAGCTAGCTGAACTAAGCATCTTGTACAGAGGAAAGGCGCTGAAGACGTACCATACGTAAATGTATTAAGTAAGTATGTTTTGATAGGCTGGTCCTCGTGTTCACGCCATAAAATCATCTGGAGATGACGCTGTTCAGGCTGCACTAAAATTTGGCGGTATGCCTTTTCAATGTCCGCCGTTATGACGTATTTATGCTGTCTGAATCTAAGTAAGATGGAGAAGAGGTCATCCTGGATAACTGGTCCTACATGTTGGATATCGTTATACGAAATACCTGTTGTCGTTTTAGCAGACGCATCAAAGACAACCCGTAAGCGTGTTGTTTCGCTGCTTTCCTTAATAACAGCGTGGTGGGGTAAAAAACATCCCCGAACTGGTTCAGTTACTTCACTCATATGTCCTAGGTTCTCGTACTCTTGCATAAATTTAACATATTCCTGTTTAAATTCAGGTCTAGTCTTCATTTTTCTTTCCATTTGAAGTAAACGTTTTTTTGCTATATTATAGGAGTCGCCTAGAACATCTGGTGAATCAGAAAGAGGTACCTGAACACAGTATCTACCAGTTTCGTCACGATATGTTGTATCCTGATAAAGTTTCTCACAATAATCTTCACTACTTGAGTAAGGTTTACTAGTGGGAACCTCTTCGATTCCCCAGAACTTGACCAGTTGTTGTTGTAAGTCTTTGCTAAAGTTGCAATGTATTTTAGTTGAACGTTTACAGTATTTCCCCCCAATGGGGCCTGCCACGATCCACCCAAGTTGTGTTTCTTGAAGGATTGGCTTATTAGGACCTAGCTGCACTCTAGACGAACCCATAATATCCCAAAAAATATCAGATCCTAATAATAGATCAATGTCTGATGGAAGAAAGAAGGCTGGGTCTGCTAACTCGATGTGGCCGGGTATACCTAGCTCGTGAAGACGCACTTCTATCTGAGGAAGGTTGTCGGTAATAACTGGCACGACATAACATTTGATAGAAGTGGTGAACTCGTTATACGTTGATTTAATTTGCAAGTTGCAGTGCTCGGCAATGCTTATTGTTGCATTATTAAGACCGGACACATATTTATACTGATTCCTATATTTAATGCATGCCAACTTAGTTTGTGCTGCCTCCGTAATGAAAGATGATTGAGAGCCGCTGTCTAAAAGCGCTCGTAACCTTATTATTTTGCCATTGTTTGACACCTCAACCAAGGCCGTTGAAAGAAGAGCCAAGTTTGAGGCGCCAGCAGACATTGTAACTACCGGTGGAGGGCACGGTTTAATAACGTCAGCAACATTCGACAAGCCTTCACTATCTGAAGGTAAGTGAGTAGTTGTAGGTAATGATGTAGATGTAGACGTAGACGTATCCACGTTGTTTTGTGTACTTTGTTGTGTTTGAGGTTGTTGAGTTTGACGTGAACTATTATCATTTTGTAATGAACTGGGTTTGTGTAATAGCGTGTTATGCCGTCTTTTACAGATGCGGCAACCAGCGAGTTTACATTGGTAGGATTGGTGATCATAACGAAGGCAATTACTACAGATTCGCCATTGATGAACCTTAGCATTGCGTTCTTCAATCGACATGGATTTGAATTTATTGCAGTCATACAATTTATGATCCTGTTTACATGCCAAACAACTACCACGGGCTGGTGAGTCTAGTGAAGATGAAATGAATGATTTCGACCTAGCAGAGTTGTGACGACCTTCACTTTTATTATTGTTATTCACTGTTTTTGCGGCGTAGACTGTTTCTAATACAGTTGCCCTTTGCCTAAGAAAAGTAAAGAAATCGTCCAAACTTTGTGTCTCTAATTTACTACGAAACTCCTCCCAATTCCTCGCGGTAGTGGAGTCCAACTTTGATGAGCCAATATAAATAATAAGTGTGCTCCAACTATCTGTTGGTTCGCCTAATATTTTCAAAGCACTCAAATTTTTAGAAATTGTATCTACTAAGTTGCGTAATCCCCGGTCAGACTCCTTTGTAAGCGCCTCAATCGAAAATAGACATTTTATGTGTTCGTTAATTAAAAGACGCTTGTTATTATACCTATCGCAGAGCAACGACCAAGCGATTTCATAATTAGCTGCTGAAACATTGACGGAACCAATGACCGATAAAGCGGAACCCTCTAAATAAGATTTTAAATAGTGGAATTTACTAATGTTGTCTATACTTTCATTGTTGTGTATAAGGGACAAGTACATATCGCGAAACTGCAGCCACTTGTTTGTATCGCCACCAAAAGGAGGGAGTTTCAACGGCGGCAGTTTAATATGATGAGCAAATGATGTGGAACTGCCATGACACGAAACTTCGTCCTCTCGCTTAATTTTACTACTGTTGTAAATGTCCAAGTACTCCTGAGCGGTCCCAATCAGCTGAAAGAACTGGTTTTCCGTTTGCTCCCGTTCTTCCATCTGTTTTGAGATATCCGGGTCTAACTGTTCGATTTTACATTGAATTTCATCGAAACTATAGGTTAATTCTTGTAATTTTGTTAATCGCAAACTTAATTGATTGTTTATCAGTTTATTACGCTCAGTGACACTTTCGATTTGCATAAGAGGCGATAAATACTTCTCAAATAACGTTATACGGCCCCTAATATTTCCTCTCAACCTTATAAGTTCCTTTAAATCAGTCATATTGTGGGCGAAAACAACTAGGAAATAATTAAATAAAGTGAACCAAACCTCGTACAATGCGCGCTGATAACGCAGTAAGTAGGTACCGGACGGCTGTCGCAGGCGCACCGACACGATGCAACACTGTGCTATCGCGGCGCGGCAGCTGGGAACCACTTCGCGGTGTCGATGCCCGACTTACTAATGATCGCCGGCTTATTCCCCGAAGAACCCCTGAAATAGTCAGCCAATATGTTTAACTATATGTCTACTATAATATTTTAGACTGGGAACTATTCCTTAAGGGAACTTTAACCAAGTTAAATACGAGAGTTAGACACTGTGTTAGACACTGTGTTAAGACACAATTTATAATATTGAAATTTGCAGATAATTAATGAATTTTACGTAACTAACTGTATTTGTTTTAACATTTAAATAACCACAAAGATATTCGACTGCTAATTATAGTTTATATACACAGATTTACGAAAATTTTAGTAAAATTTAAAGTACGTAGGTACCTACATATGTCGAAAATTGTAGGTAAATTAACACTCGAATTTTCGAACTATATTAATACAAATTGAGCACAATTATGTGTAAGAAGGGAATTATGGAATAATAAGGAACGGGCGTACTTCCCTCGGGATCCAATGATGCACTTATTTCGGGATTTCTTCGCCTTCCAGTTGAGTAATCCAAACCACGTCGGGGTCACCAAAAAATGTTCGTTAATTCGGTGCTCTTCAATAAAAGTTATTCCACTGTTGTATATAAGTTTATTTCTTCAGTTTACATTATTTTGTACGAATATCTTTGGAAAGGTAATTAAGTTTTAATGCAACGCTTGTGTTCGCCGCCGCGGTCGAGTTCGTCCATATTCTAACAATTCTCCCCGCGCGGGCCCTTCCCCTCAGTCGTCCTAGAGGGGCGTATACAGTATTCCTTCTATTAAGAAAAATATATACTTGAGACAAGAGACAAATTATTTGAACAAAATTTGGTATATATTTTGCCACCTTTTGTACAGGTTTTCATCACTGGCTAGTTCAAAAAGTAACTACTTCATATGTAACATAGGCTAAAAATGAATACATATTTTAAGCAATATCACACTTGGAGTAATTACTTAAAAGCGGTAATGAGTACCTCTCAATAAATTTACATGTCGACCCCTAACAGCCAGGGTTCCATATGTTACGCGAATAAAACCTCTCTTGACCAGTTCCCGCATAATTTTTATGTCTTCTTTGTGAATTTACTCTTCTATTTGCAATTCTGATTGGAACTCGGCTGTGGTGTTTCAGTCCAAAAATTGGTGAATATTTGCTTGATGCCAAGTTTTCTATGGTTAGTTTTTGAATATTGCTTACTCGCCTGTCTGTCAAGAACAGTAGGAGCATTTCCATCGATATTGCGCTATATAGGGGATTTACGAGATTGGATCGAAAAAATGAAGTGAATTGAGGAGAAGTTACATTTTTCTGGTAGTTTAGCTCATCCAAATAAATTATTTGAGGATATTGTTTCAATGTATCACTTAAGAATAGTTTTGGCTTAATAAAGCTATGTACTTTTACTTTACTCTTTATACCACTTAAGTGGCAGGCAAGCACACGACCCACCTGGTGAAAAGTGGTTACCGTGGCCTAAGGACGTGTGCTACACCAGGGAAGACAAACACATGCTGCCGACCCTGTAATAACAGAGATTTTCTGTACCGTCAGTGTAGAAGATAGAACCGGAAAATTCTTTGGTCTTTCTACTGTCAGCACAAAAACCCTTCATTGAGCTCTGGTTGGATCTAAGGACTTTTCATTAAATAATAGTAATTGTTGGTTACTTCGTTTGATTACTTATTGCTTGGAATCTTGTTATTCAATCATAATATAAATATTGTTAATGTGAATATTTGTGAAGTTGTTTGAATATTTAATATTCAATAACGCTTTAACGACTGAGCAGATCAGGCTTAAATTTAGTACAGGGATAGATTATAGTTTGGAATACCATATAGTTTATTTTATCCCGGGAATAGGTTAAAATCGGGCAGCAGCTAGTATTTACATAAATATTCAATCAAAACAGACTTTTTTTTTTTTTTTTATGCCACTTAGGCGGCAGACAAGCACACGGCCCACCTGATGGGAAGTGGTTACCGTGGCCTATGGACGTTTGCAACATCAGGGGCGTCACAATCGTGCTACCGACCCTGTAGATACCTTCTAATACCCTTCTTGAAGAACCCCATATTGTAGTCGCTTGGGAAAACCACGGCAGGAAGTTCATTCCACAACCTGAGCGTGCGTGGGATGAAGTTCCTTTCAAAACGCACGGTGCGTACCATTGCCGGTCGCAGTGTGTGAGGATGAATTCCCTGCCTATGGCGAGTGGTGCGATGATAGAATGCAGCGGTGGGCATCATGTCAAACAATTCATCTGAGCACAAACCATTGTATAGGCGGTAGAACACACACAGCGAGGCAAAGTCTCTTCTGAGGCTGAGAGGTTCCACATCGCCTGTGAGTATGGGATTGTCGACGAGCCTCAACGCCCGTCTTTGCAATGAGTCGAAGGGGCCAAGCTGGTATGCAGGCGCTCCGGCAAAAAGGTGACAGCAGTACTCCATGTGGGGCCGAATTTGTGCCTTATAAAGCAGAAGTCGTTGCCCCGCAGTGAAGTACTGCTTCGCCCTGTTGAGCACTCCAAGTTTCTTTGAGGCCAGCTTGACCTTGTCCTCCAAATGGTTGCGGAACTGAACGTCGCTTGAGATGTCGACACCTAGGATCCCAATACTCGAAGAGATGGAAAGTGGTGTGCCCAGGAATTGCGGCGCTACAATAAATGGGGTTTTCTTAGCGGTGAATACACATACTTGTGTCTTAGTGGGGTTAAATTGGACTAGGTTAAGTCGACCCCAATCGGATACTCCCGAGAGAGTAGTCTCGATTTCAGACACAAGTTGTTCGCGTCTCTTCTCCACCTCGAATTGAGGGATATTTGCACGACCCGTGTAACACGTATCCCCGGTACTGTCGTCCGCATAGCAATGAATAGATCCATCAGACAGCATGTCATTGATATGCAGCAGAAACAGCGTCGGGGACAACACGGAGCCTTGTGGGACACCAGCGTTTATGTCCATGCGGTCCGAGCAGCTGCCATCGACGACGGCTTGGATACTTCTGTTGGACAAAAAGCTGGCAATCCATTCGCAAAGTCCCTCGGGGAGTCCGTAGCGTGGCAACTTCGAAAGAAGACCTCTGTGCCAGACCCGGTCAAAGGCCTTTGCTATATCGAGGCTGACCGCTAGTGCCTCGCCCCGACTCTCGATAGCTTGCGCCCATCGGTGTGTGAGATACACAAGAAGGTCACCAGTGGAGCGACGGTGGCGAAAGCCATACTGTCGGTCGCTCAGTAGGTCGTTTCCCTCAAGGTATCCCAGGAGCTGTGCGTTAATCACACGCTCCATTACCTTCGAGAGAAGGAAGGTTATAGCAATAGGCCTGTAATTGGACGGGTCTGTCCTGTCGCCTTTCTTAGGCACAGGATGCACGAATGCAGTCTTCCACGAGGCTGGGACTTGTCTCGCGGAGTAAGAGAGCGCGAAAAGCCGTGTAAGTACTGGGCACAATTCGGGGGCACAGTGCTTGAGCACCATCGCCGGTATACCATCCGGCCTACTCGACTTCCGAACATCCAGGGACTTGAGTTCCCGCCGAACCGCCCTTATGGAAAAGAGTGTCTGATCTTGATAACAGGTCTTGACAAGGATATTTACAATATTTAACTAACAAATACAATCATCAACAAAGAAGAAATACAAAAAACTCTACTGATACCCTTTCATCAAACATAAGAACTGTGGATTAAAGAACTTTTAATTCTTCACAATCATTCTTTATCTTTCTTTATGTCGACTCTTGTCTCATTTATGTCTCAGTTTTTCATTGGATCAACTTAATAGATTTCAAGCCATTGAGACTCGTAAAAGAAATTAAGCTATTTAATTCGTTACCTGTAAAAAAGAAAATGTAGACTGAACCATCAACGTAATTCATTTTATGTGAAAAACAAGACACTTGTTTTTGATAGAATTGGTATAATACTCTGTTTTTCGTCTCGGATAGATTATAAAGTGTTATACAGTGTCTGAGTTTGGTAGACAATCTTAGCCTATGTAATTTAAAATTGTATCAGAATTAGTACCTAGTGTCTTTATATTTAACCGACTTCCAAAAAGGAGGAGATTCTCAATTCAATCGGTATTTTTTATATATGTACAGCGATTACTCTGAGATTTGTATCGTAATACAGTTCACAATTTACTTGATTTTTTTATACCTTTAAATAAATTTAACAATAATTCATAGAAAATTTTAATAGTCCTCAGAGAACAAAGATAATATAATATTATATTTAGTTAAAAATCATTTCATCTATCCAGGTTTTAATATGAGAAACCCTGAGAAGAAAACCTCCCACCAGAGCCTCGATAAACAGCATTCATATCGGCTTGTAGGTGGAAACTCTTTTTTTTATACTACTGAGGTGGCAGACTAGCACACGGTCCACCTGATGGAATGTAGTTACCATGCCTATGCATGTGTGCAACACCAGGGAATTAACACTCGTGCTGTCGACCCTGGAAACACAGAGAGTTTTTGTGCCTTCAGAATAAAAGATAAAGCAGGACAAGCCTTTATTCTTCCCACTGACAGCACAAAATCTCTCCAGTGAGCTCTAGCTACCCTACTCACCGCCGGGAAAACAACACGATCTTGGGCCCCATATACCCAATATTCTTACTACATTCTTCACTAAGCAAACTATAAAGTGCTGTTCACAATATATAGCCATCATTATTCCGCAAAGGATCGTTATTTTGCAGGTAGAATGAAAAATAATTTTCCATCGCTTTTGACACGCGGTGCGATTATGTGATCAAAGGGTCAGGCAGTCAGCCTTGTATAGCTGCGGATATTAAAAGTGTCATCGAACCTCAAATAGTTTACGACGAGATGAGACTAATAATAAATAGCTTTTAGAAGCAGCTGTTGTTAAATAATATTGGGATTATGTCAAATATTTTAGGAGGTTGTAACGAAGGAAACTGTTTTATGCTGGTGTTTTAAATGTGAAGTTAAATAAAGTGAATTAAATGAGCTATGAGAGCGCTGTAACTAACCGGCTAAGGTATGAGCAGAGAAATGAAAAGATGATTATAACAATTATCGATTATAATAGATAAAGAGCGTTACATAAATTTATAATGGGTATAGGTATTATGAAATGGAAATGAATCTCAGGGTGGATTCGCAATAAATATTCTGCCGAGGCGTTGTTTGATCCGTTGTGCAGAGATGGTGGTATGCACTTAGCTCGTTCACTCCCGGCTGCTGATGTTGCCGGCGTGCCAGGGTCCTCGCTGGTGTGCCTCACGGCCGAATGATGGCGTGAAGCCCGGTGCGAAGACCCTGGAAAAAGAAAGAGTGCGGGTCAGTATGTCACATGGGAACTTCGTCCAGTGACCCGCTGAAAATAATAGCAGGTGAAGATATTCTCCCCAGCGGTAGAACAGCGTAGCTAGAAGCTATAAAAAGGAAGAAATAATTAAGCAGTGCAGGCTGGTGACGTGACCTCCGACCGTAGAGGTCATCGGTCTCGTGGCAGTAAATATTAGGCTGAAATAGCACCTAAAAAAATGTAAAATAATAAAATATAGTAAGCCATACATTAAGCAGGCCGTAAGCTGCGCCGCTGAGAAGTCTTCACCTGTTGAAAGAAGTAGGAAATGTTGATCTCAAAACTTACCCGGTGCCGACAGCAGTTAGCCGCCGGGGTCAAGAGTGACCTTTCACGGCGAAGGTAGCCGAAGAAAGGGGCCACTTTATCGCCGTGAATAGACACTTAAGTTAGTGTTGTTCAATCTCGCTCGCACACCCATAGACAATTTAGTATATTTAGTATCGAAAATACTAAATTATCGACTATTTTAGATAATTTATTTCAAATAGATTTATAAAAAATCCACAACGTTACAATACCCCCCCAATTAGTTCTGGGTTTTTGTTACCCAAAAACCCGATACTGGACTGCTCAATAAAATGCCTGACTTACGCTTACACATACATACTTCCTTACATACCTCCCCTATCATGTTCATCCATACTTAGCGGTTGCCACTTCAAAAATGTAGCATACGCGTTCCTTTCGAAGAGAGTTTCCAGGTTAACAGGCACTGGAGACTCAGACGTAAATCGAACAAGATGGAAAACATTGAAATGTCACAGACAACAATTTCAATGGGAAGAAAAGGAGCAATCGAACCACTATATATTTTCAACTTTAAAAAGGGAAAGTGTTATGTTTTTAGTATAGGGCTTATTTTAGATGTATACATTACCGCATCTGCAATAAGGCTTATTTCACGAGTTTGCAAACCGCTCGGAAGAAGACATAACAAAAGGGATGCAATGAGGCTTGTTTTTAAAACTGAGTTTGCACGACCGCTCAGCATAATGGTATAAAACCATAAAACAGTACCCCGATACTGGTTGAATTCCCAGCTCGAAGAAAAAGGTATCTGTTGGTTTAAAACGCCAACAGATCCAATAAATGGTATAAAACCATAAAAATTCCCGGTGACTGGTTTAGTATCCCAGCACCAAGACACGGTATCCGTTGGTTTAAAACGCCAAGGGACCCAAAAACAACATCGGTTGGTTTAAAACGCCAACCGACCCACAACAACCATTACTAGGCAAAGCCTAATAATAAAGGAAACGAACATGAAGTTCATAAGTTCCATCTCAAAGAGAGGAGAAAAGAAGAAGAAAATATATAGCAGTGGTAGGGTAATAAGATTTAAAGAAAAGTTAAATTTAGTCTAGCCATATAAGTGTCATTGTCAAATATGAACAATGCAAAAATATAATTAACTACTTTTAAAAGTTATGACCAAGTCAAATTATTATTAAAAGAGTTATTTTCAAAGGAAACTGGCTTATTATTTAACCCACATACAGTGAGTATATATATGCAAACATGAGTTGCAAAAGGAACAACGAGTGTTCAAAAATTTAAAAGTTTTAAAAACTTTCCAAAGTTTAAATAAAAAGTTCAAAAAAAATCAGAACCCAAGGTTCAACAAACAAATTATTTATTTAATGTTTTGTAGTCGTTTGCGTTGGTCTTGTGATAAAAAGTTCCAAAAAATTTTTTAAAAGTCCTTGAAGACCATGAAGACATTTTAGGGTTAACCCAAAGGATAAAAAGATTTTTTTGCAAAAAGTCAAAATTTATGAAAAATTTCTAAGTTCCAGTTCTAAAGAACATAGATTTAAAAAAATATTAAATATTTTTAATTAATTTATTTTTTATTATATTATATTTTGTTTTTATTTTTTATTAAGCATAATACACCATACTGTAGTAAATAAATTTTGATATAAAAACAACAGGAACATAATAACGAAACAGCCATCCCAGGAAAAGTCAGACAACAATACGGAGACAACCATAGGGTCAAAAGATTTTGTATAATATTTAGCACAAAATACCAAAAAGTTGTTATTCTCAAAAGAATCATCTTATTTTGTTTTAAAAAAAACAAGGCAATTTTGAAACAAAATTAGTAGTTTTTTCAAATTATACTACTGGCAACACTTTTTGATTGTCAAAATTATATGACGTTTGACAGTTCAAATAGTCTTATTTTACTCCCCTAAACAATTTTAAAACAAAGTTTTGATGTAATTAATTTGATGTTCAATTATAAGAACCGAAGATGTAAACAATTAAAAAATAGTACATTAGTACTTAAGATATAGTGTAAACCAAGTCTACGAACAGGAATCATAACTTGGACGAGTCGTAAAAAGTTTTCGTAATAAGTGTTCAAAGTTGGGTACATGAAATTAAAGTTATAACTGTTGACCCTTTTATAGGTAAAAGTGTATATCATTACGACCATGTAGTGATTAAAAGATTGTAGGCAGTGTACCAGCACAGTACAATAACAAGAAGAAGTTTGTAAAATACAAGTTTCAATTATATTTTAAATTACAAGTATGTGTTGGTATATACTTGTTTGCCACAACAGTGGTGTAATATTATTTAAGTGCTATGCAAAGTTTATTAGAATTGAAAATTATGATTGAAAAACAATAGTGATTATTAGAACACAAGAATTCATTGTAACAAGTTAAGTTGTTACTTTAAATTAATTGATTATGTTAGGTTAACTTTATGTTTTGTTTATTTTGTGTAATTAAAATGTTTTATGTCGAATTATTTGATTATTTGAATGACTGCTATATATTTGCTAAAAATAACATGAAAGGAACACACACTTTGTCATGAATATGTCCATTGATGCACCAGTCATCTTAAAACGACTCCGGGAAAATGGGTAATATATACTTTGTACGGTAAATTTATATTAAAGGTGATTATTTTAAAGACTTGAATCACAGACTCAACAATCCAATATGCAGAACAAGATGAAGGACTATCAATTTAAGTATTTATTATCTTTGTTGTTCTTTTCAAAGATAAATATTAATTTTATGGAGATCTTTTCCTTTTCCTTGTAATTCTTTTCAAGGAATACATATATATATATTTTTTTTTTTTTTTTTTATACATAAAGAAGCTAATTTGGATTCAGAAATCCGACGAGCAACATGACTACAAAACAGTTCAGTATAAATTTTTTTAACAGTGAAGTTAGTAATAAGTAAAAACTATGGTGCGATGAGCGAGATTGACAGAAAATGAAGTAAGTAATTTACTTCAATAAAGTAAGTTATTTACTGAAATAAAGTAAAATATAGGTAACCTGTCAGTGAATGGTAGACTATTTGTGTTCAAAACAACAAAATAGTTGAAAAATTAAAATATAAACAAAATGCAACCAGCAATAGGTTGATATAATAACATATTATATGTTATTATTATGCATAATATATGCACATAAGGTAAGTAAATATAAAAATATAATGATTTCACTGACGGGGTACTCAGTGTGTGTACTAGAGACACACCTGCACTAAATTTAATAAAAAGTAAGTAGCGAGATGATATGAAGTTGAGATCAACAAGTCCAAAAAGTAAAAGAAAATAGAACTTTACTTTACCAGTGGGTATAATAGAGGTAATATACAGTTGAAACAACTGTAAAAGATAATAAACCTGTCTAGTTTAACTAGTACAAAGGTTTTCATCAACAATAGTGTTAATGCAAAAACATTTTAAAGTTAATGATAATTACCTTGCTGTTATGAAACAAATGTATTAAGGTAAATATATAGGTAATTGAATTGATATAACAGACATAAATGGTCATTAATCAGTTTAAAATAGAATTTAAAATTTATTTTTAAGTACCCACATTTGGAGTAAAAAATAAAAATCACTAAAAATTGGTGAAAAAATCACCACACTGGTAAAGCAAAGAGAAATAAGAAGAAATAAAGTATTACAGACCAAACACACAATACCTGCGGCAGAATAATACCTTTTAGGGGCGCCAATGTAACGGAAGAAAAGTTGATGCTGGTTTTATATTAGGGATTTTATGGTAAGTTAATTCTAGTAAATAAAAGTGAATGAAAGTGTGGCTATGGAAGCTGTAAAATTGATAATATAAAGTCTATACCGGCTAAGGTATGAGCAGAGAAATGAAAAGATGATTATAACAATTATCGATTATAATAGATAAAGAGCGTTACATAAATTTATAATGGGTATAGGTATTATGAAATGGAAATGAATCTCAGGGTGGATTCGCAATAAATATTCTGCCGAGGCGTTGTTTGATCCGTTGTGCAGAGATGGTGGTATGCACTTAGCTCGTTCACTCCCGGCTGCTGATGTTGCCGGCGTGCCAGGGTCCTCGCTGGTGTGCCTCACGGCCGAATGATGGCGTGAAGCCCGGTGCGAAGACCCTGGAAAAAGAAAGAGTGCGGGTCAGTATGTCACATGGGAACTTCGTCCAGTGACCCGCTGAAAATAATAGCAGGTGAAGATATTCTCCCCAGCGGTAGAACAGCGTAGCTAGAAGCTATAAAAAGGAAGAAATAATTAAGCAGTGCAGGCTGGTGACGTGACCTCCGACCGTAGAGGTCATCGGTCTCGTGGCAGTAAATATTAGGCTGAAATAGCACCTAAAAAAATGTAAAATAATAAAATATAGTAAGCCATACATTAAGCAGGCCGTAAGCTGCGCCGCTGAGAAGTCTTCACCTGTTGAAAGAAGTAGGAAATGTTGATCTCAAAACTTACCCGGTGCCGACAGCAGTTAGCCGCCGGGGTCAAGAGTGACCTTTCACGGCGAAGGTAGCCGAAGAAAGGGGCCACTTTATCGCCGTGAATAGACACTTAAGTTAGTGTTGTTCAATCTCGCTCGCACACCCATAGACAATTTAGTATATTTAGTATCGAAAATACTAAATTATC
The DNA here is from genome assembly GCA_949126895.1 of Eilema caniola. Taxonomy (NCBI): domain Eukaryota; kingdom Metazoa; phylum Arthropoda; class Insecta; order Lepidoptera; family Erebidae; genus Eilema; species Eilema caniola. The sequence goes on from OX421475.1 coordinate 22,249,694, forward strand.
GACTATTTTAGATAATTTATTTCAAATAGATTTATAAAAAATCCACAACGTTACAAGGTATACTGTCGTATTTAGACTATCAGAGTCCGGAAAATATTTGTCTCCGTTATAATGAACAATACTCCGCACGCCGAATGATGATCGCTATGACGTTTCAACTGACAGTTGTATTAGTTATGCGAAACAATTTCGATAAAATACTGTTTTTTCAGGCAAATGTCATGTCATTCAGCCAGGTCATTCAACATAATAAGCAATATTTATTTATTTTGAAAAAAAGACTACGCGCATTGATGGACATAAAACACTAGATAAAAAAGTAACAGCCTTATTATATTTTATTTTACTATGCTTTAATTTTTATTCAAATTGCATAATTTAAAGAATATAAATTCTTTTTGAATTGTATTTTAAAGAATTCATAATTAGCTGGCAATTATAGATTACATGGAAAAGTATTTAAAAGGAGGCCATAGACCTACCGTATTTTTTTAATTCAGTCATGTCATGTCTTGTCAGTCTGTTTTTTGTCTTCTTGTCACACCGCATCACATCGCGTCATACGAGTGCTCTAACGCCTTGTATGCGCCACGTCTTTCTTTGTTAGCTGAGTTTTTTTTCTGTTTTCGCTGTTTTGTGTTATTTGTTGATTTTCTGTTACCTGTTTGTTGATTTTCGGTTTTGCAAAATGCCGAAAAGACAGCGGAAAACTGTTCTCAACAGTGAAGTTCGCGAGTTTGTAGTTCGTTTGCGAGACTATTTTGCTCGTGAACAACAAAATGGCGGACCCTTGTTACCGCTTGACAATGCTCAATACTCAATACTCAATACATTTATTGCGTTCCATAATGTGATACATATAGATGTCATGTTAATATTATTAAGTTACAATTATGGACCCTGTCGGGCACAGCACAATGTTCGGAGAGAGGGACAATTTTCTGTTGTTCACAGTTTAGAATCTATAATTTAATTTTGGATATAATTATTATTTATCTATTTGTTTCCATTAATTTATTGTAATAGTCTCAATTTTATTTCATTTTGTTTGATGAGTAATGATGTGAGTAGATGATTTATTAACTGTTTGAAGTATTTGATACAATATTAATATGTTCTATGTCCATTCATATCATTCATGCAGATACATATCAGTCATTCATAGTCACGCCTCTAAATCTCATCAACAAATAGGATAGTTTTTTTTTATATATTTACTTCCCATTTTATATTAATCTTATTAACAAAACAAAAAAAATATATTTACAAAAATGTCAATACTAGGTGTCGATACAGAATACAAAAATGTCAATTTTTGATGACAATACAAAATTAAAAGATCACAACAATTGATGTCAAATACAAAACACTAAAATGTCAATATTAGATGTCAATGTAAAATCTTTAGGTCCATTTCATACTCAGTTTATAGTATGTTAATGAAAATCAACAGCAAGACCATGCAAAACCAATATGAGTTATCCATAGTCCCGCTTCCGAATCTCATCAAGGTAGATATACATAGTTTTTTATTATATTTACTTCCCATTTTAAATTATTTTTTTTATTAAAACAAAAATACACAAAAATGTCAATACTAGATGCCGAAACAGAATACAAAAATGTCATTTTTAGATAAAAATACAAAATACAAAAATCACAACATTAAATGTCAAATGCAAAACACTAAAATGTCAACATTAGATGTCAATATAATAATATATAACAATGTTCGCGATCGTGTAGCCGATGCTCTAGGAATCGGAAAGGCTACTGTTTCTCGAATAACAAAGGAAAAATTTGGGGAGTCGTCCATGGAGGACAATAAACTATTAACACCAAAGAAGAAAAAGAAAAGGTTATGTCATATAACAGAACCTGATGAATTTGATTTAGATGCTATACGCAATCATATTTATGGTTACTACCTACGAGGTGAACTACCGACCTGCCAGAAGTTATTATCTTCATTAAAAGCTGCAGAACACTTCAAAGGCGGTGCTACTTCTCTTAGAATTGTTTTGAAAAAATGTGGATTCCGCTATAAAAATGTGACAAGAGAAAAATATTAATGGAGCGTACTGACATAGCTTTACTACGATGCAATTTTCTTCGCAAAATCAAACAAATTGATAACTGGGAGAAGGTAGTATACCTTGATGAAACATGGCTGAACGCCAATCATACTGTAGGTAAGGCATGGACGGATGACACAGTCAAATCCAGCACAAAAACTCCTGAAGGAAAGGGCCAGCGCTTAATCATTTGCCACGCTGGCACAGCTACAGGTTTTGTGCCGAATTGTCTGTGGGCTTTTAAGTCAGTGAAAACAACGGAGTACCACGAGGAAATGAATTTCGAAAACTTTAAGACATGGTTTATAAAACTATTAGAAAATTTGAATGAGCCTCACTATATTTTAATGGACAATGCTTCATATCACTCAGTTAAAATAACAAACCCCCAGCAGCAATAACAAAAAAGCTGAAATTATAGAGTGGTTACACGGCAATGGTGTGGAAACTGACAGTCAGATGTTAAAAAAAGAGTTGGTTAGACTGTTGAACTTTCACAAACAACAGACGCACCCATCATATTTTTTGGATGAATTGGCCAAATCAAATGGACACACTGTAATTTGGTTACCGCCCTATCACTGCCAATATAATGCAATCGAGTTGATATGGGCGCAGATCAAAGGTATCTATATTTTTTATTTATATAATATTATGTATATGCATATATTTCTAAAAATAATTACTAAATGTACAAATATTTTCAGGTCATGCAGCTAGGCATAACACAATTCCGCCATTCACGGCCAATAAAATGATGGTTATATTGGAAGAAGCTTGCGCTCAAGTGACAGCTGACGATTGGCGAAAAGTGGTCGAAAGAACGAAGAAAATTTGCTTACAAGACTGGGATCGAGATGTACAATACGACAATATCATTGACCAACCGTTAATAATAAACGTCACGGATAGCTGCAGTTCAGACTCAGATTTTGAAGATTCGATTGACCCTGTATCATATTCAGATTGATATAAATAAAATACAAACTCAAAGCATTTGTTTTATATTTCCAACAAATTATCGATATTTTGTTTATCGATGTGTTCCTTTTTAGTCGATAACAGCTTGACGACGTAACTTTTGCAGCACGTACCATGTACATTTGCATTGAGTTTTTTTCTATTATTTCCGAACATTACGTAATAATTTCTTAATATTCATTTTTATAATTTACAATTGTACACAATTATGATTTTTTTTTTGGACCTCTAAAGGATTTGATGTGATAGGACGTCAGTACAATGTTAAGCGCTAACGAACTGTCATAGGGATCATCATTCAGCGTGCGGATATAAAGGAGAACCCCAATTTCGAGCCTGATAAATTTGACGATACAGAATTAATCTACTAATTAGGTGTATTCAAAATTGACAACTGACGTCATAACCCTGAGAACAAATACTTGCTTCCCTGAGCCTCGTCCCTTAATCAGTAGATGTACTGACTTGCAGGTGAGGTTGGCTTCGTACCGTACCGTACCTTACCGTATTTATACTAAACTCGTACCGTAGTCGTACCGTCCCATAATCGTATTATTGCTAATACTATACCACCAAAGAAGTTGAAATAAAATAAAGAATATTTTCGACGTCATCAAAACCAATATACTCGTATTTCAAGCTTACTCTCGTTACATTGAGTAACAACCTATAACAGTAATTTTGTCGTAAAATTATTCGTATACTTAACATTAAGAGGGAATTACGGCAATTCCCACATATATATATAAATGCTGATGCCTGCTGAATACTCGTCGAAATTAATTATTGTAGTCACGTTTATATGTACGTGACTAAACCGTATATAAGGCAGGCACATAATAATAATATGTTATTAGAATATATTCATGTATAAACAGATATTTGCTGTATGGTTTCCGGTAAAGTAGGACAAAATAATTTCTCCACATCTGGATGTCGTACATTGAAATTGAGCTGTAAATCAGACTATCTGTAACAAGTAAAGAAAACGGGTCCAAATTGATTCACATACAATTTTTAATCCTGTTCTTTTTCTTAGTACCGATTTGTGTTCATAATCATCACTCTTCATAATTTTATTTTTCATACTTTTTTTATTCATACATTTTAATTACTATCGTGGGAACTCGTAACAGTTAGTGATTATAATTTTCTTATTAACACTGTTACTACCAAGAACCAGTTTAAATACGTTTTGTTTCAGATCTTTTTTCTTCATAACATTCTATTATCATATTGCTTTAATTTATAATGTTGTTACTACGAACATACTTCAACTCATAACGTCGTTGTTCAGAATAGCTTAATTTATAACAGATAATTATCATATTGCGTTCTATCAATTCCTTGTGTCCGTCTGTTCGTCCGTTAGACGTGTTTCACAATAACGGCTAGTCCGATTTAACAATTTTTTTTCCATAAATTCTGTCTACTTTTAACAAAAATTAGTTTCTGGCGCTTCGCCGGCCGCTGCCGCGACACGCTCGCTTCGTTCGCTCCTCTCGCGTGGTGTTGTGGTCACAGTTCTAACCTAACCTAACCTACTTGTCTGGTAGCATCTCGTTTCTGGTAGTAATTATGAATAAGAAATTTATAAAAACTGATATCAGAATAAAACACATTTATGAATATTATAGTTATTTATTCGAATGATTTTGAGTTTCGATCATTAGTATAAAACAAATATATTAACACAAATATCGTGGGCATAATGGCAGAATTAAATAACTCCGATTTTGGCCAAATTGACCTTTCACCATTTTCGAGAACCCTAAAATGTGCCGCATCTTTTGGTCTAACAAACATTCTTATATGTCAATCCAATCCAAAAATAAATCCATTTTCGTGTTTCAATTGAAGAAATAGATATGTTTAATTGAACACCAAATATTATTAGAAAAAATGACTAACTCTATAAATAAATGAACAACTGTGACTTCTGATCACTTGAGTATGAAATGAATTAGCTAAATTGAGTTGTTTAGTTCTTCCACGAACGAAAATATTCTAATGAAAGCTGGCATGTTGAAGGAAAACTAAACAATTTGAGTTATTTAATTCAGGCAGTTATGAGCATTCTTTCGTTTTTAAATAATTATTTTTATGTATTTCTCCTTCGAGAAAATATACATTTATAAGAGATTCTAATCAAAAAATGTCTGTAGGTGAAATTATTGAATATTTCTATTTATAGTATTCGCACGTAAGCAAAGTTATCGTACAACTCAGTTGTACAAATTGGGGCGAAATAATGTAAACATCAATGAGAGCTATCGGTAAGGTGGAGTTTGAGTTCATCGGTGGAATTGGCGAGCGGATTACTTGTTACCCATCCGGTAGTTGAGCATTTTGGTCGCTCGCCAAAGCTGCCGTGGGAAACTTCTGCCATTCCTGCCTTCCGCCGCTGCAAAAACCCGACGGTAGCCTAGCTCATGGCGCTAATGAGAAAGCCGATCTTTTAGGTAATCTCTTTGCGTCAAACTCGACGATGAACGACGGAAACGCCGAGCCACCTATTGTCCCCAAATGTGGTACTTTCATATCTGAAATTAAAATCACACAACGGGTGGTTCGGCGGGAACTCAAGTCCCTGGATGTTCGGAAGTCGAGTGGGCCGCATGGTATACCGGCGATGGTGCTCAGGCACTGTGCCCCCGAATTGTGCCCAGTACTTACACGGCTTTTCGCGCTCTCTTACTCCGCAAGACAAGTAACAGCCTCGTGGAAGACTGCATTCGTGCATCCTATGCCTAAGAAAGGCGACAGGACAGACCCGTCCAATTACAGGCCTATTGCTATAACCTCCCTTCTCTCGAAGGTAATGGAGCGTGTGATTAACGCACAGCTCCTGGGATACCTTGAGGGAAACGACCTACTGAGCGACCGACAGTATGGCTTTCGCCACCGTCGCTCCACTGGTGACCTTCTTGTGTATCTCACAAACCGATGGGCGCAAGCTATCGAGAGTCGGGGCGAGGCACTAGCGGTCAGCCTCGATATAGCAAAGGCCTTTGATCGGGTCTGGCACAGAGGTCTTCTTTCGAAGTTGCCACGCTACGGACTCCCCGAGGGACTTTGCGAATGGATTGCCAGCTTTTTGTCCAACAGAAGTATCCAAGCTGTCGTCGATGGCAGCTGCTCGGACCGCATGGACGTAAACACTGGTGTCCTACAACCCACAAGCCTCGTGTGTAGTCCCCGACGCTGTTTCTGCTGCATATCAATGACATGCTGTCTGATGGATCTATTCATTGCTATGCGGACGACAGTACCGGGGATACGTTTTACACGGGTCGTGCAAATATCCCTCAATTCGATGTGGAGAAGAGACGCGAACAACTTGTGTCTGAAATCGAGACTACTCTCTCGGGAGTATCCGATTGGGGTCGACTTAACCTAGTCCAATTTAACCCCACTAAGACACAAGTATGTGTATTCACCGCTAAGAAAAAACCCCATTTATTGTAGCGCCGCAATTCCTGGGCACACCACTTTCCATCTCTTCGAGTATTAGGATCCTAGGTGTCGACATCTCAAGCGACGTTCAGTTCCGCAACCATTTGGAGGACAAGGTCAAGCTGGCCTCAAAGAAACTTGGAGTGCGCAACAGGGCGAAGCAGTACTTCACTGCGGGGCAACGACTTCTGCTTTATAAGGCACAAATTCGGCCCCACATGGAGTACTGCTGTCACCTTTTTCCGGAGCGCCTGCATACCAGCTTGGCCCCTTCGACTCATTGCAGAGACGGGCGTTGAGGCTCGTCGACAATCCCATACTCACAGGCGATGTGGAACCTCTCAGCCTCAGAAGGGACTTTGCCTCGCTGTGTGGTTCTATCGCCTATACAATGGTTTGTGTTCAGATGAATTGTTTGACATGATGCCCACCGCTGCATTCTATCATCGCACCACTCGCCATAGGCAGGGAATTCATCCTCACACACTGCGACCGGAAATGTTGCACACCGTGCGTTTTGAAAGGAACTTCATCCCACGCACGCTCAGGTTGTGGAATGAACTTCCTGCCGTGGTTTTCCCAAGCGACTACAATATGGGGTTCTTCAAGAAGGGTACTAGAAGGTATCTACAGGTCGGTAGCACGATTGTGACGCCCCTGGTGTTGCAAACGTCCGCCCCTGGTGTTGCGTTTAGTTGATTTTAGAAGATTTATAATAGTTTATTACCTACAAAAAGTTTGTTTGATAAACCATGGTCGCTTTTTATGTTTAAAATTACAATGATGTTTTAATGTAAAGCAAAGTATTTTTTGTTCTAGTTGATTTTACGAGAAGAAGATTTATAATAAGTAATTTATTTGATTTTATTAGATTGCCATACCTAATTATGTTGATTTTGATTTTTGTACTTTTACGTTTATTTATTTTTAAATAAACGATGTTTCTTCTACCAACCCAGGTTTTTTATTTCATGTGAGATCAATAATCAGGTGATAAAATTAAACAAATTAACTTTCACTAAGAATGCCTAACTTTCATGTTTAAATATTTCATTAGGTTCAGAACTCGACAAGTGAACTTGTTGACCCAATTTCATGTATTCACATCCATCTTATGTGTGAGAAAACTGAATAACTACCATAAAGAATTAGGTAACTACGGTATGTTTGCAACATCTTGGTGTGGCAAAATTGGATAACTTGGTTTTTGATTTTTATGTTTATTTTGGTTCATGAAAGAAATTAGTTTGATTAAGCATTGAATCGACAGCAAACATGCTTATAACATATAAAATTGCCGACAGTAAAATTGTTCTCCCTTTGTTAATGATGTCAAAAAAAGTGCCAAAAAACAGTAAATCGCGATTATCTCGAAACTTGAAATATTGAGTTATTTAGTTCTGCCATTATGCCCACGATATTAGTAAAAACTAAGTGTATGATTTGTGATATTATGAATTTAAATGATTATGTTTTTTTTTAATATTTTGTTTAATTTTTTTAATGAATAACGTTCACTATAATTGTAAATGGTATGAGAAATATTTTCGGACCTCCGATGATAGAAATTGAAAAGTCATGTAAGACAAAGCGCACCCAAAGAAAACAGCCCGTCATCTGTACATAATTATACATTTGACGACTGTCCTCTTTTTTTTCAACATTACGTTAATCCCGGTCGCACCCGAAGCTTACACATTGGAGTTTGGGGTCTATTTGTACTAGTCTCGAGCATCCCCTATGGTTTCTTTTTATTTTTTTATTTAAGGTTCATGCATACACAAGACATACAGAACAAACATTGGATGTCGAAAAATTAGTACCTACATTGGTACTGATTATTTCTAAAAGAAATTTCTCCCAGCGGAACGGCGCGGCGGGCGGCGAGAGGAGATCGTGAAGAACAAGAAAATAGTTGTTAATGTGTGTATGATAACTGAAGTGAAATCGCTTAGGTATACACACAAGCTTAACATTATACCTAATAGACACAACAATTATATATTATATATCTATATAAATAATATGTATATATGAATATAAATAATATGTATACAGCATAATATAATAATAAAATATATTTAATAATATATGTATGATAACTGAAGTGAAATCGCTTAGGTATACACACAAGCTTAACATTATACCTATGGTATGGTATGGTAACACGGGCTGGTATCCGCAACTCCACGTCATGGCGCGGTTTTTGCGTGAGGGTGGGCATTTCACTCGATCCACCCCAACTCATTGAAGAACGCCAGCAGGCTCTTCACACTGCTGGTGATCTCCCGGAGCGTACCTGTATTATTGAAGTACTTAGCCCTGTATGTGGCGGTTGCAGGACAGTGTAGGAGCACATGTTGTGCCGCTGTTTCCTCCTCTCTCATGCAGGCTCTGCAGAGAGGGCTGTCGGTGATTCCTAAAATAAAAAGGTGTTTATTAAAGGAGCCGTGCCCCGTGATGGCAGCTGTAGCCATGCGTAGTTGTTGTTTTGACAGTTGTCGAAGACGCCGGGTCAGTCTATGTTCAAGCACAGGGATTGCTTCCCTGGCCTGCTTGCATCCTTCCAGGTTTGTCCAGTATCTGTTGTGTTGATCTATCGTTCGTTTGTTTACGATGGTTCGTAGGTATGCAAAGGGGATCGGTATTATGGGCTCAGGTCCCATTGCGACCATGTTAGATCCTCTGCTAGCAAGCTCGTCCGCTGCGTCATTGCCGCGCGAGCCGCTGTGGCCCTTGATCCATTGCAGGATTATGTTGTTGGTGTTGCCTATTTGGTTTAATTTGAGATGGCACTCCAGTATTAGTCCCGAGTTTATAGTGTGGCTGTTTAAGGCTTGCAGCACGGCCATGCTGTCCGACAATATACGTATAGAGTGGCCTTCCACTCTCCTGGCCATTACTGATGAAGCCGCCAGGGTTATCCCCATGCATTCTGCTTGGAATACTGTGTTGTGGGTCCCCAGCGGTTTCGAGATGGTGATGTTGAGGTCTTCTGAGAAGACGCCGGCTCCCGTGCCTTTATCCGTTTTTGATCCATCTGTGAAGATACGCATTTCTGCTGGGCATAGTGCCTCGCAGCGGTGATCTTCATGGAGCTGGATTTTGTATTTCTTATCAAATATGTGCTGTTTCGGTACACGATCATTTATTGCTCCTATGATAGGCAGCTCAGCTGTGAGATCTGTGAGCAGTGATGTATGTCATGTATTCCTGTCGCTCCATAGGTTTAGTGCCTTTAGGCGTATAGCCGCAGCTGTTGCTTCTTGGCGGATCCAATGGTGGGAGTCCGAGCATGACTTCCATTGCCGCCGTGGGGGCGGTCTTCATGCATCCCGTGGTTGCCCTACAGGCTAATCTTTGGGTCTGTTGTAGTTTAGCTGATATCGTACTGTTTTCGGTCCTTGGCCACCAGACAATAGCGCCATACGCTATCATGGGGCGGATCACTGTTTCGTAAAGCCATAGAATGATTTTTGGCGTAAGGCCCCACTTTTTGCCGATCATTCTTCTGCACTGCCAGAAGGTGATTCCGGCCTTTTCTAACTTGCTGTCTAGATGGCTGCTCCATGTTAATTTACTGTCTAGAATGAGGCCGAGGTATTTGACCTCTTTTGACAGTTGGAGTTCAGTATCGAAGAGTTTGGGTAGACGGTATTCTCCTAGTACCCTTTTGTTTGTGAACATTACTAGCTCTGTGTTGGCCGGGTTCACCTATAGATCGAATTCCTCGCACCATTTTTCCACGATGCGTAGGGCTTGTTGTGTAAGATTACAGACTGTTCCTGCTACCTTTCCGGAGATAAGGATGGTAAGGTCGTCGGCGTAACCTATTGTATAACCTCTGTTTTTGTTCAGCCTTGTGATCAGGTCATCTATCACTAGGTTCCACAGGAGTGGAGAAATTACTCCACCCTGAGGGCAGCCTTTGGCTATCAAGGCCGTTTGATTATCTTTTCCAAGGCGAACCACTCTTTTGCTGAGCATGTTTGTTATCCAGTCTGTAAGTACCGATTCCGTGCCGTGTCTTGACAGGGCGGCCTTTATACTAGTGAAACTGGTTTTGTCGAAGGCTCCTTCGATGTCTATGAACGTACCTAGGCAGATGCCTTGATGTTCGATCGCTTCCTCTATCCGGCTGACCACCAGATGGAGGGCTGATTCCGTGGACTTACCAGAGCTGTATGCGTGCTGGTTTGCGTGTAGTGGTAATTGCTTTAGTGCACCATCTCTCAGCTCCCTCTCGCACAGACGTTCCATGGTCTTTAACATGAAGGAGGTCAGGCTGATCGGTCGATGTGCTTTAGGATTTGTGTAATCACCATTTCCTGGCTTCGGGATGAAGATGACCCCTACTTCCCTCCATCCTCTCGGAATATATCTATATGCCAGGCAGGATTTAAAAATGCGCTCCAATCTACTCGTGACCGGTAGATTGCCCCATTGTAGCATAGCGGGAATGATCCCGTCGGGGCCAGCTGCCTTGAAGGGGTGAAAACATCCAATGGCCCACTGGACTTTTTCCAGAGAGACCACTTTGTTTACATACTGCCAGTCTCGGGCAGTCGGTGTTATGGTTTCATCTTGCCAGTTGGGAAGTTGAGTTGAGAGAGCACATCCTGGGAAGTTGGTTTCTATTAGGATGCGTCTGGTTTCTTCTGGCGATGTTGTGAGCGTGTTGTCGGGTTTGCGAAGGGCGGTCAGTGCCATTTGTTTCGTCTGTGATAGGACTTTCCTCACCCTGTTTGCCTGTTGGCAAGATTCTATGTCACCACAGAATTTTCGCCATCCTTGTTTGCTTCGATATCTTATGCATTTTTTGTAGCTAGATTTGGCTGAGCGATAGGTGTCCCGGTCCTCATCCGCACATGTGTTCATCGCCCTGTTGAACGCTCTCCTAACCTTCCTTCGCTTGCGTTCCAGCTCTGGGCCCCACCACGGCTGTTTGCCTGGTGTTTTGGGCGGTAGGGTTTCTGGACATGCTATGTGGTAGCTGTCTATTATAGATTTAGTAAGGTGGTTTACCTGTTCCTCAATCTGTGTTGTATTCTCGAGAATCTGTGGGATGCGCAGTTCAGCGAGTTTGTGTGTCAGATGTCGCTCGAATTTGACTGTGTCCGTTTTTCTTGGATTTCGTTTTGGCTGGATTTGTAGTGTTCCTGCCTGTAGGTCAAATCGGATCCATCTATGGTCCGAGCAGGATGCCTCCTTGGAGATATGCCAGCCCGTAATGGCCTCCGCTGCATTTTCTGTCGCTAGTGTTAAGTCGATGATTGTGCGGCTCCTTTTAGTGACGAATGTTGGTTCAGAGCCGGTGTTTAGTAAGGTGAGGTTGGTAGTAAAAAGATATTGAACAAGGTACTTACCTCTCTCGTTTTGAGCGCTCATGCCCCATAACGGGTGGTGAGCGTTGGTGTCGGCCCCGATGATGACCTCCATCCTCTCCCTTTCACAGTGGTCCACCAGTCCGATGAGGTCTTGCGGAGGCAACTCCTCCTTTTTGGGCATGTAGGCTGAGGCGAGGGTGACCTACTTATCCTCGCCATCCAGTGTGTGAAGCCTTATAGCAGTAAGATCTCTGCAACCGAACTCTGTGAGGACCTGTGTTTTAAGGTTTTTTGTGACGTATATGCAAGATCTAGGATGATCATGGTCGTTGGTCACTATAAGCTTACCTCCTAAGTTGGAGAGCCCTTGGATGTGGCCTCCTCTGATCCACGGCTCTTGGATCAGGGCGATGGCCGTATGTTGAACCTCCAGCCATTTCCGTAGCTGAGCCGTCCCATCTCGGCTGTGCTGGAGGTTCGCCTGAAGGAGGCTAATCTTGGATGAGGGGGACACCATCGCTGGTTGTTCCCTCATCGTCCCCCCCAACTCTTAGCTCCGCGAACAGGTCCATGGAGTCGGCGTCTTCTCCCAGGAGGCCGGAAATCGAGGTCAGCACATCGTCTGCCTCCTCCGCCTCCATGGGTGCGCTCTCCTGTCTGACGCTGTTGGGAGTGGACGGTGAGACCTCTTATGGCATCACCTTTTTCGGTGCCTCCGGCTGAGGATCAGTCCTCTCTTTAGCCGGGGGTGCCTTGAGGTCTTATCTCACTTGACATGTTTTGGGGTCCCATCCCAGAGGGACGTCGGTAAACTTACCGGACCGACCCTGGAATTTTACGTACACCGTCCCCACACTGGTCCTCTGGGACTCCGACCACCAGGAATTTGCGCGGCGGTTTGTTTGACCGCATTTATTAGGGTCCACTTTTGTACCTCAACTTCGGGGTTCTGGAAGGACAGAACGCGCCCTATATATTGCGTGTCCTCCAGAAGCCCTTGTTGATCAGGGACCAGTATACCACAGCGTGCCTGTTGAGGGATGTCCGCCTGGTCCTTCACGACCAACTTTACGTTGGCCGTGAGTTCCATTTCGGCGATGGCACGCTGTAGCCAGCTGCGTGTGTACTCATCAGCACACCACAGTTTCAAAACCCCTTCAGTAAAAAGCGGCTTCGCTTTGAATTTTGGGGGTTGTGTCTGTTTCCGAGCTACAGCATCACCGAAGATACGTTTCTGTATCTCGGTGAGCACCTGCTCGGATACGTCCTTGCTGATTCGCCCCGAGTGTGCGCATGTGATTGCGACACTAAGGGGCGCGCTAGCAGCTTGGGCGTAGTTACGGCTGGCGACCTTGTTGGAGTTGTCGAGCCTCTGCCTCTTGTACTCCCCGCGAGGCGAAGACGTCTCGTTGAGAGCACGCTTAGCAGAGGGCTGCTCCTTACCTTTTGGCCGCTTTGTCCCCGGTCGGCGGTAGTTTCCGCTCCCCAGCGGCAAAATTAAGGTGGTCTTTGGCCTCTGTCCTCGTTGTCGAGGAAGATGGCGGTGTGGAGGATAGCAGAGACGCAGCCTTAATGCTGGCTGCTAGGCGTCTCTCCTTCCTTGTTTTTCGGACTCTCCCCTTCTTTGGCTTGGTTGGTTCGACAGCTGCCTTACCACCAGTGCCAGTGGGTTGGGTTCGCGCCCTGGTCCTGTTTGAGCCCTTCCTCTTGGGCAGTTGCCAGCCTTCCGAAAAAGCGTCCTCCTGTGGACTACTCGTCTCCGCCCGCCCAGGGGCGGGGTCGGACGAGCAGGAGGCCACAGGGCTGACGCCGCGGGGACCGTCTCCAGGAGGAAGGTTGTGGGGCATAAGGGTTATCCCCTTATGTGTGTTAGGACCTTCACGGGTGCCCGTAGATAGAACCACTGAGCTTCCCGTGGCGGTTGTGTTGGTACCCTCCCTGGTGCCCGTAGATGTTCCCACTGAGCTTCCAGTTTGGGCCGGTGTTGTGTGTTTCTGTGTAGTGTGGTTGCCAGCCCCGGTGCCTGCAGCCACAGCCGCTAAACTGCCGGTTTTGGCCAAGTGTGCGCTGAAGGCGCGTGTGGTGCTTTCGCCCTCGCTGGTGCCCGTAGTTTGCACCACTGAGCTGCCAGTTTGGGCGGTGTGGTGAGTTGTGTGTTTGCCTTTGACGGTGCCTGCAGCCGAGGCCGCTAAGCTGCCGGTTTGGGCCAAGTGAACGCTGAGGGCGCTTGTTGAGTTTTGCCCTTGGCTGGTGCCCGTAGTTAGAACCACTGAGCTTCCAGCTTTGGGATTTGTGGTTTTGTTTTTATTGGCCTATTCATAACTGTTTTGATATTATTATTCGTCTCTTTGGCTTCCCACCCTCCATGGAGCCCGCAACTGGGAGTGCCTTACTCGACGTAATTCGAGGGACACTAGGACTACCAAAGAGACATAGGAGTGCAAGGCTGGTTTACAGTGCGACATCGGGAGCTCGATCGGGTTGGCGCTGGGGGCATGTAAAAAGGCCTAACCCCAACGACTAGTCAACCCTCACTTACCCCGTCAGCATGACCTTTGCCCACCACGATAGTCATCCAAGAACGGCTATCGTGGACCCTACACTCCTCGCCAGTGGCCCACTAGTGGGACACCATGGCCTGATTTCCCCAGCCGTGGCTAGTCGTTGGGGCCACCGTTTTGCCTGAAATCCGGGCCAAAGAGGGTGTGTTGCCTCGCGGACGCATAACCGCCAGCGCCGTTCGGCTCAACCCCCCAGGATCCCTTCATCCCTGCGTACGGCGCTCAACTGCGCAGGTCCATGACGCAGGTGACTATCCAGTCACAATGGGTTATTTTTATTTCAGGGTTTTCTTCCCCTAGCCAGAAGTCCGGTTATGGCGCCGAAGGTTCGCCTTCGTGCTTCATATTTAGTTACTACAGTTCCGAGGTAGGTGGAATGAGCGAGGCTCGTTATGAACCGTAGTATTGTCCGGAGGGGACGACCCGCCTGGATGGATTCAAGCGGGCCCGCCCCCGGGTCGCGGCGGCGGCCTGGGAGCGGCGGGGACGTATATAAAGCACTTGCCGGTGTGCGCCGAACAGCCTAGCTTCGCACACCTAGGCGTACGCTATTGTCATCTTAGCATTTAAGTTAAAGGTAAATTCCCTGGCAGAACTCACCCCACTAAGGACTGAACACCGACCCCCCCCCCCACTTCAGTTATCATAATGTGTGTATGATAACTGAAGTGAAATCGCTTAGGTATACACACAAGCTTAACATTATACCTAGTAAACACAGCAATTATATATTATACAAATAAATATATATAAATAATATGTATATATAATAATATATTTATTAAATATATTTTAAATATATTCATTTAAATAAATATTTAAACATGTAATTAAAAATGTAATTTTATAAGTAGTTTTAAAATAAATAAATAGTAGCAATATATACTAAACGTTTTCCACATAAACCTAAATATATCATACATACATAAACATACATAGTACAATAAATAAGTAAACATATATTTGTATAATATAGGACACGTCAATTTGACGTCACCTCGTCTAACAGTAAGCTGAAAGCAAAGTCTCAGGAAAGAGGTTCACCATTACGTACATATTGTTATACCTTCCATTCAGATAAGCTGGTAATTAATGTTTTTGGCATGTTATTTATCTAACTGGTTGTTATTGACTAGCCGCCTGTTCCGTAGAATCAAAAAATAAATGGCTTTAACTTGCTGTCAAGTAAGCTGTATAGTTTTAGTGTTCTTTATAGTAAAATAACGTATGCAAAGTATTCTTCTTTTTCCAGTAATACAAAGATCAACAACTCTAATAAACATTGCCACCGAAAACATATACATTTTTAAATAAGCGTGCTCCTATTTTCCTTTGTCTAAGCCAGAATAATCAGATATAAATAAAAATAACAGATTACTCCCCACATTCATGGGATTGTTAAACAAAAAGGAGATACCTTTATTACTTCTGTAGATTACGTATTATATTTTCTCTTATAATGTAGATTTAGGGCAACGATAAACATTAAAAATTGTTGCCTCTTTTCACCCGACTACTGTAACTACGACGTAAAGAAGAGCAATGTGTTTATCAGATTGGTCTCTTGTGATGCTTATATCAGGCGAAACGATTTGGTCGATTTTGATAATTCTTACGTCAATTGTTTTGTTACAATGTTATAAGTTGCATATAAGACTAGACTGGGCGCACTTTTGTCACTGTCACCGCTTACCTCCAAATGCGCACAACGGACAATGTGCACTAATTTTCTATTCTAGCTCATTATATTCTGTGCTGAAACTAAAAATTACATGTGAAAGAATGATTTCTATATGTCAGTTAGTAGTTGCCAAGATATGGATTTTTGAAGTGGCCTGCTCAGTGACCGGCTAACGCTATTAGCGCTATATTTTAGGGAACTTTGAATGCCTGTAAAATCATAACTATTCTATAAATATAAGATCTATACACTTAGCAAATATTCTACATTGTCACGTATCCAACATTCATTAAGGATTTACGCGTAGACAGTGACATAACAATCAGGATAACTAAAGTGAATAGTGCGTAAACAGTCTTACAGTCATCAAATGTGACAATAGCAATAACCAGATGCAAAGTTTCTTTTGTCATTATTAGTTCTAATATAGAGTTGCTGTAACCATGGTCACTTAAAGTTTTCATCATTTATTTCATTGCTCATCAGCATGTTAATGCTCAACTTTGAACGCAACAGTTTTGATCAAAGATTTCCACTTTCATTTGGGGTCCGACATCAGCTTATTGTTTCTGATTAGTATGTTGGCTATGGAAGTCACTATCGTTTGACCTCCCAACTTCGAGAAGCCTTCCCGCTTGTTTAACAAGTGTACCTATTATTTTGCAGGTATTATAGCGTCACACACCGCGCCACCGCTGTGGCCTGCTTCTGCTAGGGTGACGAGCGGCTCCACCCGTCACCCTCAGGCCCGCGCTCATGGGGGGCGGAGGCCGGTTTGCGCCCTTCGAACGTGGGCAGCGATATCCGCGAGTCTTTCTGCGCCCCCTCCCCCCCCTCCCCCCATACCACGGGCCAGTCGGGGACCGCCCCCCCCCCCCCCCGAAGAGGGCCAGACCGAGAGGAATGGCCCTGGGTCAGCCGGGGTGCGAGGGATATGTCACGAGACAACCTCACCTTCGGCCTAGCACATCGACCCACAGACGTCGTGCAGTTTAGTCGGTTCGAGTCCGACATAACCTACCCCTTCGGCTCCGAAGGGGGGGGGGGTTTCCGTAGGGATTAACAGTACGTAAAAAAAAAGGGTTACACACCTTAAAAGTGTGAGACAAAAAAGTAAGCTAAAGAATCAAGCCTCCGGAATAAAATATAAAGGAAAAGTAAAGCTAGGTCCCAATGCAAACCGCCACAATTTTTCCCAATAATGGATCCCGACTGTTATCGCCTGCGTTGCACTTGTTTTCTTTTCAGTTTTGTTTCTTGTTGCGTGTAAAGTTAAGTATATAGAACTTAGAAATTTCTCTTTGAACGCTATAAGAGTATCGAACAATTTTAAATTTATTTGACGATCTCAGCTGTAGTGTTGGCGGTAGGATCACAGGGTAGAACGCTCGACTGCTAAGTCGGAGGTGGCGGGTTCGATTCCCGCTTAGTTCAAGTACTTGCATTTCATTGTCACCAAGTTTTTTTTATATACCACTTAGGTTGCAGACAAGCACACGGCCACCTGATGGAAAGTGGTCACCATTATTTACATATATCTGGGTGTCAATAATAATAATTCACCAAAAAAAAGTATATTTATCCGCATTCTAAAATTCATTACATAAAGTTAAGTTAAGCTTACTAGATTACGTTTTGTAGAATGTCGTATAATATTTTATTTATTTATAATTGTAAATAATTATATCGTAGTACTTACACATATGGTAGTACTACATTTAGGCATATATTTTTTTAGATTTGGTGTTTCATTAGCATTATTTATTCTTCATCGTATTAGTAAAGCACAATGAAACGACAATTTAATAAACTAAACATAACTTTTTTCTTTATAGTGAAGTTTTTGAATTTGTGTGGATTTTCTTTTCAACATGGTGTAGCAAGTACCACCAAGTGCCATCAATCAACAATAGTCAAAAACTTTGTATGCAGGTATGCTATTTGCCCATTTACTAAAACAAATACTAACAAAACTATTTGATTGATTGACCCTGTCAATATTACCCAATAGTTTCGGTCATTCGGAATTGTAGTAGCCAGAATTCGAATTCCTCAATCAGTCGGATCAATCGTAATGCTGACTCCTATTTAGTGGTTAGTAAGCCACACATTATCTAAATAGTTTGGAAGCTAAACCTAAGCTATTGCTATTATGCTTAATGCGAGCTAGCAACGGCGAAAGCAGTTTCTACCTTAAGCCTCGATGATTCTAGGCTAGATTACGAGCTGCTGGTCAGTGAATTAAAAAATAAGCGATAGAGCTGAATAAAAACAGACAGATATATACAGTCCAGACTCAGCTTTACATGCATGGCTCGAGTCAGTGAAATGTGGGTGTTTATTCACCTTTTCCTAACTCTCTGGAAATAAAGACGTAATTATATGTATATATGTATTCGAAAGCAGATCATTTTAACAAGCTGCTCGCAATCTTGATGGCTTATCCCAGTGTGATCGAAGCTAACAAATAAAATTAGCTAATTGATTACTATTATCGCTAGTCTACAATAGGTTCATTTTCAGTCAATTTCTCCTGTGTTAACAATATCTTCATTAGGCCGTTGCATACTGAAAATGTAGTGAGAGTATTTCCATTATTTTGTTAACCGTTACATTATAATACTGTACTTAAGTATGGTTAATGATGATTACATAATTGCATTTAACTTGGTAACATTATCTATAACATTGTTACCATCATCTGATATAAGTGTGATACTGGAATTTAAACGATTGGTGTAGATTGCATACAGAGATGAAATAAAATTAAAACTAATATTCTTATAGCAAAAAAGAAGATGTGATTATAATTCAATTTTCTGGATAAAACTAAACAGCCTAACTGTTTATCTAGAAAACTAATCATATCTTGTAATTATAGGCTTTAAAATTCGATTAAACATCTATTATTTACAGAAACACCCAGATCCGTTTAAGTACAGAGACTCATACGTACAAATGTAAACTTCAGACATGTTTAGCTAAATAGCTTACAAATCACGTATAAAAATTACAGGTTTGGAAAGCTTCTATTGACCTTGACTCATACTGGCTTTGAGAGAAACAGACATCAAAAATGTATAATACCCTGAACTATAGGTGTTATTTTCAGATCGCAATTATTTCTAACGATTGTTTATAGGTAGATATAAAATACTAGTCATATGAACAAATATCAAAGTGTCATAAAATATATTCATAAATTTTTGACACTTAAGATGCTATTATACAACTAACGTTACCGAAACGTTATGCAAACCAAATGTGCCTTCACATAGTAGATAATAGGCAGCTTCAAATTACGTATTCCCAAGCGTTTTGCTAAATAACATCGAATGGAGGGATGTACACAATTACTTCTGTTATAGCCTCCATTGTGGCAACGTCATATTAAAATTTTGAATAAATTATTTTGTGCTCAACTGAACGGAATTATAATTTCAGCAAATATAATGAGTACTGGGTACCCTTTTTTGTTTGTTAAATTCAGCGGAAATTACGTAATTTGACGAAATTCACATATGTAGGGAGCATTTGAACTTTTCAAGTGATGATATTTCATTTTCTAAGTAGTCAGTTAGAAAATGAAATTTCATTTTCTAAGTAGTTATAAAGTCTGGTAACATTTAGCTCTCATGGGAACGGCACGCATGGAGCTACCGATGAAGGTAGTATAGTTTCTCAACCACTGGACCAACTTGTGACCTAAGGGACCAATCTGATTCTTCAAGTACAAGGTCAAAAGATTGTAGCTTGTTATTCTCGTAATACTGTTACTGTGTCTTTTGACATACACATTCTACTAATTGTTTAGAATATTAGCAGATTCACAATCTCAGATTGTTTACTTAGTAGACATTAACTATAAAGGCCTGACTAATATGTATGCCCTTTGTAACCGCTTAGCTAAAAGTGATTAGTCCAAGTCTAGACTAACGAACTAGCGTTTACATAAACCAAGATAATATTTTAATAGGATAGCTAATAGGGTATGTACCCGACTGCGCCAGAAGGAGGGTTATGTTTTTCGAGAGTATGTATGTATGTATGTATAATTGTTTGGCACGCTCTGCAGCCTGAACGGCTTAATGGATTTTGGTAAAAAAAAAACACTCAAATTTATCGAGTGGGGTATCAAAATAAAAGAAATTAAAAGAAGATTACAAAAATATATATTTCATAATTGAAAAGTATAAAATAAAATAAATTATTAAAAATAAAAACCCGACTGATGTTGAAAAGATCGAAACAAGCCTTAAAGCAGGTGGTACCCATTTGCAATTGTCAAACCCGATGAAAATTAATGAGTACCGCCTGCTATAACGCTTGTTTCGATCTTTTCAGCATCAGTCGGGTTTTTATTTTAATATTTTTATATTATGTAACATGATGTTATTGTACCCACAAGTAGTGAGTATTATCAACTGTTTAAAAATAGGGAGTTTGTTCTCACAAATGGTATTTCAATAATTAAGCTAGCTATGTGTACTTTGGGTGGGAATAGAAAGCGCCTGATAGCCTGAGGTTGGCGTAGTAACAATATACAACAATGGCAAAGCCTCGTAGCTCTTGTTAAAAAAACTGCTATTTCAACAATTCCTATGCCACGACTGTTTATATTGTTTATTTCATACAGAATAGATGCATCAATATGATTAAATCAGGCGAGAAGATAATAACATATTACATTGTAAAAACTGGAAGTAAAATCTCAGAAAACGGGTTCACCATTAGGCACATCAACAACGTTATAATGGTGGCTCTTAGTTTAACGGCTTCATCATATTCCTAATTTATGTAAGCATCTCTAAAACCGTACAACATAATGACGCATGTTATATTACTTCACAGCGCCTCTTAGTATCTTGCGAACTTTGTCTAAGTACGAGCTAATGAATCAAGGCTCATTACTTACACCACGGATTGCGGGCCAAGAGACCTTTTATTCACAAATCAATTCTATAAAATGGCTACAAGTTGTTTGGCCACTTAAAAAATAAAAGTATACTATTCATAGAGTTGTTGAATGCGGTAAAAAAAGTGTTACTTTGTGACATTATTTTCAGCATCACTCGCAGTTGCATCTGAGGTATACCATTGGAGTACAGGGTCTATTTTTTCGCATCACCTTCTTTTTCATCAACAATTGACATGATCAACTGCACTCTCATTTTCCAATTCCGAAAGGAAACCATCCACAGCCCCTTGTCCGGTAATCATCAGCTGCTGGGTAGAACCCAGTACGGTACAGTCAATAACTCGCCTGCAAGTCGGTACTCTAGGAGATGAGCTTGAGTTGCGTTCCGGAGATCTTGGTGAGGCTGTTATTATGACTTTATGCCTAAAAAAATACAAAGACATTCTCAAACAATAAAGCAGCAATGCCAATTACATTTTTGAATATAAAATTCCATGTGGAACATAAACATAATCTAGAAACGAACAAGTTTCAAATATACAGTCTAAAAGGCTCCATTTTGTTGAAGCTCTTAAGGTCCTTAATTTGTAATAGGGCTTGGGTAAATCTTTCCTTTCTTTTGTTCATTTTTTTCCCGAGCAAGCCTCGCGCCGAGTGTCACGAGTGCGTCACAATATCTGAGAATAATCAGTCGAATCCGACGTCAAATAGCTTCTCGTAAAACGTAGAAAGAATACTAATCTTCTTGTCTGTCAATTTTGATAGCCCATCGATGATTCGGAGACGATAGCGGAATACGAATTTCACATAGATTTTGCCGGCTGCAAGTGATTTAGGACATTTAGATAAATCTTTCTTTTTTCATTTTTCTTATTCGGAATGTGTATTTGATTACATCTTTCCTGTAATTTTTTATTTGACAGTTCATATATTTGTGTTTTCTTAATTTCAAGTATTAAAACTATGTAAACTATGTCTCGTGAAGGATCCCGGGATCCTATTATAGGAAAACATGCTCGGAATTGTATTCTGTGCTCATCCTCCTCATACCGATTTCACAATTGCGTCCATAGTGTGCATTTTGGAGCCCGCAGTCCACTAGTGTTTTGACTGGTATTTTGGGCTGCTCCGGGACCATTTGCCATCTGTTCTTCCAATCTCGAGTAGGAAGAGCCTGCTTCAGAGCCTTTCTATCAGCAGGTGTACTGACTTGCCGGTTCTTGATAGGACTCCTAACACTTACATGAAAAAAAACATACCCACCTTCTACTGCTTTTCAATGGATATAATAACTGTTAGTACTGCTTATACTGTTAATTGATGGCACTTGGTGGAACTTGCTACACATCTTCAATGAGAACACTTGTACTATTCCACATTTGAAACAACCTTTGATAATACCGTAAGGCGAAACCGGTCAGGAATTTAATAAATATGTAATGTGGAATAGTACAAGTGTTTTCATTGAAGATAACTGTTAGTATTGATAGAATGTTTTGTCAAAAAGAACATCAAAATGTCTATCGTCTTAAACACAATCTGTTTTCTATTACGGTATTATCAAAGTTTGTACAAGGTTTCTAATCTTGATGGAAATTCTAAAGGATAAAACGACTAACTTTAATACATTTAGCTACTAAAAGAGGCTCAAGAAGCAAAGTTCGAGATATCTTCCTGTTTATAATATAATTGTTACGATAAGAAACTGGATCAGATAATCTAATCTATGGAATCTCTCTCTTTCGGCCGCTTAAATTGTTTTAGATGCCGTGATGCTTATACTTATGATTTGCTTGACATAACCAGGGTGAACCTTAGATTCTTGAAGACTTAGTTTCTAGGTTTGTCCTAGAGAAGAAGGCCATAAAAACCTCAGGGATTCCTGTGATAAGTTCCCACGAAGTAAAACCGTGTGATTTTTAGTTGGTCTGATTGCAACGTAACCAGATCGTTTGTTCCAGTAAGATGACATCTATTAGCATTTCTACATGCATGAAATAAAAAGCGTAAACAGTGAAAGTACATACTTGTTTTCCAGATTAATAATAAAATTATAAATTACATAAGTGCATAGTTAGTCTACATTAGACGTTTAACTTCTAATATATTTACGTTCCAATATAATTATTTTTATCTTAGAAAAGATGGCAGTTCAAACCTAGGTCAAGAGGCTGAGACATGAGACAGCGAAATGGTAATCCTATTTGCGTTAATGACCTATGAAATGGATAAAAGCACTCTCGGTAATATCGCTAAAATGTTTCAAATAAAAATATCTAAATCTGTGCGTTTCTTTTCAACTAAAACAAATCGCTTGACATTCGAAGCAACGAATATCTCTGTCATCACCGCGAAGTAATAGTTTTCACATATCTAGCAAGGGCACAACAGACGCGGTGACACTTGCTAGGCTATTTTTACGTAGGTCTTACATAGAAAAGTTTAATGAGGCCTATAAATCACACAACTACACAAATATTTATTCCGTAATAGTATTATGGAGATCAAAACAACAATATTCAACACAATACACTGAGATGCCTTCCAAAGATTCAGACAGTATAAATATAGAACAAAGACATCAGTTTCTTTCCTTTGAGATCGAGTAAATAACAAGAAAAAAAGAAAGATAAAACATCCCGAAGCTTGTACCAAATAAACTACTTCTATACAGAACTAATAAGCGCAATTTCAAAGCTAAACAGTTTGACATCGCAACACGTGATCGGTCAAGTCCCAAAAGGGCAATTTGAGGGCCTACTTACAGACATGTCAGTCGAGATAAGGGTCCGTTTGCGTTAGACGGATCGGCTCTACTATACAAACTCGACGACAAGTCGAAACTATTTGTTACTGTCGTCTTATTATTGTGGTACAGTCGTTACAAGCTGAACACATTCTGATTTACTGACTACCTCAGATCTAAAATTTTATTACGTAGAGAATTCTTAGCAATCCATGGATTCTTCGTGCGGGTGCTGGATCCATCGCGTTGCTGAGTTAGGAACTCGAGACAGTGATTGGAACTTGCGACACAGGTGTAGGCTTAGAAAAAAAAGAAGGTGCCCCTTTTGTTGATGTGTACATCAACACTCACCTTCACTACCCAATTTCCCCTCCCTGCGTAACTACATTTAATGCGAACCTACTAGTGTCGCTTTAGACATTCGTTCTAGTAGTGAGCTTATTTTAGCTCTTGATAGGCCTAGATCTTTAAGTAGGTTATAGAGAGATTTTGCTGGCACACCTCTCGTTCTCATTTCTAATGCATACGTAACCTTTTTGATTAATTAGTTATTTGAGATCATAGTTCTTATTTTTCTTTATTGTATGGACCTTCGGTATATTTGTTTCCCATGGTACAGTAAGTTCCACATATTTTAACGTTGTGGATTATAGAAATGTGTCAGGTCTAGATGACGAAACCCCAACATTCTCCGGAATTTTATAGTGCTTTTCATACTTATTGATAGGAGAGTCCAATCTGGGACAGTATCTAAGATTTAATAAGGTGTGTTCCTGGAATTTATGAATGAGCCTTCAGACACAGTGTTGATACGACGTCTGTTAGTAGTCAATCCTTTTTGGGCTCTAGCTACTGCCAGACTTATTGCATCACGTATGATGATAAGTACCTTATCGTGACGGCGTGAGTATTGGCCTCTATCGAGAAGCACCCTACGTCCAACTAATATGTGCCTAGCCGTCCCTATTGCCTCGCCACAAGAATAACATTGATTTTCTGTGGCCTTCCCCCACTTTAATTGTCATCTGAAAGGCTTTAAGATAGAATTTTAACAGGGCCGGTGACCACTCATAAACCAAGGTGCGCCTGTTTAAAGCCATCGGTATGCAGAACTCTCCCATTGGCAACCATTCATTTTGGATTTCCAAATTCATCGCGCGCTCTCGTTATTTATTATTTTCGTCTTGTTTTAGAAAGGACCTAAACATATCCTGGTCCCTTTTTGGTTCTCGTACTCCCAATCCCACTCTGTTCGACTGTTCCCTTATCATAAATTATTTATGGAATATTATTGTCTAGATTCAAGCTCGGACGCGTTATTTTCTTTCGGGGGTGCCCTGACTGTGTCATCTTGGGATTTACCTAAGATGTGGGCTTTGGTAACTCTAAAATGTTTATAGAGCTCAAAATTAATAATTTAAAATAAAGGAATTTTTCATGTATGCCTAATTTGTGAAAGAATTCGAAACTATGAAATATTTTTGCACCAACGTTTCTGTCACAATACAAGTTAATTATTTTGAAATACCTACCTAACTTTTAGGTAGGTTAGTGTAGAATAAAAAAGTGTTCATTTAGGCTTGATGATGACAAGGAAGATAAAAAGATACTAATATTGAAATCTAGCCGAATTTCCGAAGTCATGCATGATTCGCGAGGAGACTTAAAACTAGGTGAACACGTAATTTTGTCATGTTCTATTTTGGGCAGGTAATCGCATCTAGTGCCGTCATGCAAGTTAATTTATACACACATATAATACTATAATACATACATATTATACATATATATATATATAAATAAAATTGGAGTACGTGTCTGTTTGTAATATTGAAATAACCGTTTTTTACTACTTCACTTTTTTTTTCAATTTTTATCTGTACGTCTGTCTGTCTGTTTGTTCCGATTAATGTCTGAATTGGCTGGCCTGATTTTGAAGGGACCTTAATTGGCAGGTAGCTTGTAATAAGAAGTTACTTGGGCTACTTTTATTTTAGAAAAATAACGTTAAAGTGTGTCTAGGTGACAACAGACATCCACGCGGGTGGAGCTGCAGTCAACAGCTATTAGTTCTATAATTGGACTTGCTCTTTATGAACATAACTCATGTAAAGTCATGTTTATGGATATATGGATGATGATATATGATATATTGGATGCATGATAACGCATCCAATGCTTATCGCTCCCTTAATATTGTAAGGGCACAATTCGAAATTTAGAGGTTTTGAGTTTTTGTGTTATATGGGCTCAATAACAACTGTTCTATCACTTGACCTTGACAGAAAGAGAAAAAAAATTAATACGGTGATAGTGTCCTTTTCACACTACCCTCTCCCGCGCGCGCGCCTTCCCGCTAGAGAGGCCTAACCAGTAAGGTGCCGGTACTTGATGACGCCGGACCGCTGACGTGTTGTTCAAATTGGAATTGTGCCTTTTTATTACTAATTATCGGGTAAGTATTGCAATATTTTTTAGTACTAGACAGGTTGAACTAGAGTTAGGCTCCTTTATCACCAAAATTTATTAAAATATGTCATTTTAAATCAAATCAGTTCTTTATTTTACCACAAAATTTAGTTCTTTCTATGTTAATCTCAAAATCATTCTTTATTTCTCAAAATTAGATTCAAGAAGTGTGTTTACTTTTAAGGTTAGTTCCTTACACGATGCTAAATGTTTAATCAAATTTTGAATTGCGTTCATAATCTCTAGTATGGTTAGCTTAACAAAAAGTAATAATAGGTTAAGTAGGTGTGAAGTCTGTTTATAGGTTAAGTAGCTGTAAAATAGATACAGTTGTTATTTTTATTATTCACAGAAACATGACGTCGCGGTCGCATAAAATTTTAAACTTACTCAATCTCCCTGAACCACAAGTTGAACAACAAAATGAATCGCCTAAGGAGCAGAAAATAAGTTTTTCTATTGTAATCTTTCTAGCTAAATACTTAAACTTTAACAGACTTTTTTGACAGTCAGTTCACTCGAATCTTATTTCAAATTAGGTGTAAGTAATGTACTCGTATAGCATCTAATCGTATAATTTTTGTTTTAGGATAGTACTGGACGCGTTTTGGAAAATACACAACTGTTAGTCGCTATGCCTGGGCCATCGACTGCTTTTATCGGAACACCATCGAAACGCTCAAGCAGATCATCGTCAAGTAGTTCCAGCTCATCTTCAAGATCCAACGGCAGTAGTTCGACGAGTACAACTTGTAGGAGCCGCCAATCATCCCGAGAATGTTCCCCAAAAACTCGAGCATTACCTATTTTTCAAGATAATGAGATTATTATTTAATTTTTAAATTTGATATGATTATTAAGATTTTAAATTTGATTATTAAGAGCCAGGAAGACTGGAAAACCTTTTATAATTCATACTCTTACTTATGAATTCTTTTACGACGTGAAAGAATTGCAGGGAAATTGGGGTTATAATTTTAATACAGATGAACAAAAAAATACCGTATGAGACGATATTCTTAGCAATCCATGGATTCTTCGTGCGGGTGCCGGGTCCATCGCGTTGCTGAGTTGGGAACTCGGGATGGTGCCTGGGACCCAAGTGTTGGTTTAGAAGGGGCCCCTTTTGTTGATGTACATCAACACTCACCTTCACTACCCAAGTTCCCCTCCCTGCCTAACCAAATTTGATACGAACCTACTAGTGCCGCTTTAGACATTCGTCCTAGTAATGAGCTTATTGTAGCTCTCGATAGGCCTAGATCTTTAAGTAGGTTATAGAGAGATTTAGCTGATATACCTCTCGCTCTCACTTCTACTGCATACAAATTAACCACGTAACCGTTTTTGATTAATTCGTTTGTGAGATCATAGTATTTATTTTTCTTAAGTGTGTGGTCCTTCGGTATATTTGTTTCCCACGGTACAGTAAGTTCCACAAGGACCACATATTTAGTCGTTTTCGAGTAGAGAAATATGTCCGGTCTAGATGACGAAACCCCAACATCCTCCGGAATTTTATAGTGCTTTTCATACGTGTCGATTAGGAGAGTCCAATCTGGGGCAGTATCTAAGATTGAATAAGGTTTGTTCCTGGATTTTATGGATGAACCTTCAGACACAAAGTTGATATGACGTCTGTTAGTAGTCAATCCTTTTTGGGCTCTAGCTACTGCCAGACTCATTGCTTCGCGTATGATGAAAAGCACCTTATCGTGGCGGCGTGAGTATTGGCCTCTATCAAGAAGCACCCTACATCCTACTAATATGTGCCTAGCCGTCCCTATTGCCTCACCACACGTATAACATTGTTTTTCTGTGGCTTTCCCCCACCTTACCAGATTACTCTGGTCTGGAAGGGTCATCTGAAAGGCGTTAAGATAGAATTTTAACAGGGCCGGCGACCACTCATAGATCAAGGTGCGCCACTTTAAAGCCATCGGTATGCAGAACTCTCTCATTGTCAACCATTCGTTTTGGATTTCCAAATTCATCGCGTGCACTCGATATTTATCATTTTCGTCTTGCTTCAGAAAGGACCTAAGTAAGTTTTTAAAACTTTTTGGAGTAATATAAAGTTTCATTTGTGAATTTTTTAGATTCGTATTCGAGTTCCTTATTTACCTAATATTATGTGCAATTTTGTTACTTTGTGGAGTAATGTTATGTTAGATTTTTGATTTTATTAGAATGTTCCACTATATTTAATAATATGTGCCATTTGGTAACTTTTGAATTATTATAATTTTTGATGAAAACAATTTTTTGTGGTATTTTCGTTTTCCGATAAGGCACTTTTACCTATATCTAATAGGTTATATTGTGTGATAAAGCATTATTTAGTGATAGTCTTTATAATTTTGATTATTTTTAGCTTTAGAAAGGCACATTCCAAACATTGCCTTTAAATCTAAAATTAAAATAATGTAAAACAGGTCTAAGTCGGAAGAGTTTTAAATAAAGGATTTATTAGTACTTAATTTTTTTTTCTTTCTAAAATTTTAATTATGAATACTGTAGTACACTTAACGTAGTCTGCTTAAAAAAAAAATGAAAGCCTTAGCATTATAAATGATGATGTTATGGATACTAGAGTAGATCTATCGGGTTCACTGACTCTTAAAACACGTTTTCCCTAAAGTTTGTATTTTTGAGATAGGCCTTTACTTTATTAAGGGAGCGTTATATTTAAGAAGAAGAATTACATACATACATAATTTCATGCGTAAAAAGTCCCGAAGAAGACGGTAGAGGTTTATTAAACACCTACATTTTGCTAACTATAATTTTTAGTCTTACGTAATAAAAGGTCAAGAATCGGGCACTTTGTAAGTTTTTGTATAAGACACCGACAGTTTAAATCAGTGTACCCTTTCTTTTTACTTATCTAAAACAGTAGGTACCAATGGTAAAGTTAACTAAATAAATAATCATGAACAATTCTTTGACCAGCTGTGGATTCGTACGTGTTTTTTTATTTTGGAGTTTTCCATAACCTAGATTTTGCTACACTTATTAATTTATTAAAGGATATATTTGAAATTAGTATTACCACCTGACCCCTCCTTGCGTTCTCATCCGCAGTGTAATGGCCTGGATTTGAACTCAGGACCTCTCGATGAAAGGGTCTATTCCTTAACCATTAAAGTACCAACACTATTTATTATGTCTCTTAAGATAATGTATTTTTTATTATTCTCATATTAAATCTAGTAGGCACAAAACCTAAGCTAACACAAAATTACACACATTTTTCATACAACCCCTTGTGTCTATAACCTAGAACCTACAGAATATTCTTTTAAAATGATTAATATATTAGCATAATACCATTCATTTGTATTCTGAAAGAGTTTTTTGCATAATATAATGGCTTACACATGATTTTTTCTTAGGTACATTAGAAAACGTATACCACCTTATTTTCTTTAATATATTTTCTATTGTACCTATTTTTGGTTTAATACAGATTCTGTGTTAGTATAAAAAAATAAATATTCAAGGACATTCTACACAGCGCTATTTAGCCCCAAAATAAGCATAGCCTAATTAGCTAGTGTTATGGGCTCTAGAATGCGGATATTCATTCCTTTTTTGTTAATATACTTTTTTGTTAATACATATGATGCAAAGGAATACCCAGACCCAATTTAAATATTTGCAATGAGCGGGAATCAAAGTATGTATTATTAATTTGTAAATTAACGAGAAAATTCTTCAGATTTCGCATTATTATGTACGTGATCAGACACGCAGTTGGCCTGTTTTTTTACATTGCAGTGCTCCATGACCTATGTATTTTTACTATTTTTAAAGAATGTCAGTAACTGAAATCACTATTTTTATCCCTCCAGCAAAGCTGATCTGCTTGCGTTCTCATCCGAAGTTAATGGCCAGGATTCGAACTCGGGACCTCTCGACGAAAAGGCCCATTCCTTAACCACTAAGCTACTACTACTTTTCATTATGTTCCCTAAGATAAATAAAATAAATGTTTATTATTCTCATATTAAAACATACAAGGATTACCGCGAATCCATTAAATAGCGACAAAATGAATTTGACCCAAAAAAGGAGCGTAATATATTTCTCATTTTGTATTGTCATCGTAAATTTTTTGAGACAGGTGCTTTAATAAAAAAAAACACTTCTAATCCTCCATGGTTGAAAACCCTTTGTTAGTAGAATAAAGTAAAATAGATTTTATAAAGGTTCCGTATATTATATTTTACCTTAACTTTATTAACTGTGGTTGACAGGTTGGCTTTAGGATTTTAATATTTTTTTTATTAATTACCTAAACTCCTTTATGCCTAGGGTTACTAAAGTAATTTACAAGCGTAAAACAAGATTATAAAAATACCGACCTTAAAAAAATTATTAAAACCGACTGACGTTGAAAAGATCGAAGCAAGCTTCATAGCAGGCTGTACCTAATAATTTTCATCTGATTTGTGACTTTTAAATTTGTATCGCATGCTATAAAGCTTGTTTCGATCTTTTCAGCATCAGACAGGTTTTATTTTAATAATTTTTTTTTTATACTTTTAAGTTTTTGGGCCTATATCTTGTAATTGTCTTCTAATTGCCTTGATTTTGATACGGCACTCGATATATTTGAGTATTTTTTCTTTACCACATACGTTTTGCTGTCAAAAAACGAATATATAGCTTTTGTTAATATTTTATGTACCCAAGAACACTTGAGCAATTAATACTTTTCATTTGAGACAGGAATCATTGAAATCGACCGTACGGTAATTAAAAAATATGAGGTAATAAAGAATATTACATACATACATACATACATACAAGATACGCGCGAAAATCATAACCCTTCTTGGCAGTCGGGTAAAAATAGAATTGCTGTGGTGAGAGAAAGCAACTTAACAGGTTATCTTCTAATAATATTCTATTAATTTAACTATTGTACCTAAGTGAGATTATAATGCAATGGGCATATAATATTTTGAAAACATTATTTTTGGGTTCCGTACCCAAAGGGTAAAAAAGGAACCCTATTACTTAAGTGGGTGATAGACGTACGAACTTTAAGCACACGGTTTTAAGATCGCGAACTTACTCGTCTCGCCGCCGGCGACAGACGTGAAGATTGCTTACACTGGATTGCGATGTCGTCAAGACATCTCTTGACGACATCGCAATCCAGTGTGAGCAATCTTCACGTCAAAAATCATGTGTAAGCCATTATATTATGCAACTTCCTTTCAGTCGCTTAACACTCTAACTAAATTCCCACGTGGTTTCGTCCTTTTTGTTTAGTTTTTAAAATGTAACATGATATAATTCATAAATAGCACAAAGCCTCATCAGGCTTTGTTGGATTTTCAGAATACCTCAGAATACTGTCTGAAAAACGTTTGCGCTTATTTACGCCAATTATAGCTAAACAGGATAGGATACTTGTATGAGAGAAGCTATTTCATTGCATGAACTTTTAGGTGTAACATTGCGATTTTTTATAACTGATGAAACATATTATACAGGATGAATGATTATAATTTTTAAAGAATTTCTGTATATTTGGAACTTCATATTTTAGTCCTTATACTAATTATTTCTAATTTTCCAAAGACAAGGATTACTTTGAAATCCCGCATACTTACTTGCACGTCTGTCACCCACTTAAGACTCTGCTGTTTGTTTTTCTACCACCGGACTGTATCTCACGAACTGTAATAACTAGACAGTTGAAATTTTCACTGATGATGTATTTCTGTTGCCGCTATAACGTCAAATATTAAAATCAAAATATGTTTTACTCCATATTCTCGATAATGATACGGAACCCTTCGTGCGCGAGGCCTACTCACACTTTGCTAGTTTTTCTTCACATACTT
Organism: Eilema caniola; assembly: GCA_949126895.1. Classification (NCBI taxonomy): domain Eukaryota; kingdom Metazoa; phylum Arthropoda; class Insecta; order Lepidoptera; family Erebidae; genus Eilema; species Eilema caniola. The sequence goes on from OX421475.1 coordinate 22,281,769, forward strand.
TAACACATACATATCAATGCTAGTACAATAGTCTAACGATCTCTAAAAGAAAATTGACGAATACGTTACGGTCTAAATTATTTTAACGAGTCTTTATGACTTAATCCATTGCTCGATATGATATCGGGTCGTTCGTGTAATAAAAGCTTAATCGTTTTCATAGCCATGCAATGTTACAGTATTTTATTTGAAATTTGTATGATTTTGGATACAGTTTTCAACGATATTTTGAAATTACATATGATGTATGCTTCCGTAGTTTAGTGGTTAAGGAATCGACCTTACGATCGAGGTTCCAAGTCCCAAGTAAAGTAAGCACACTGCTAATACAAGCAATTTAACTTAGCTGAACGAATTCAATGGAATATTAATAATTTCAGTTACCTACTAATACTGTTAAAAATACTGAGTCGGGCCCTAGCTACGCAAAGTAGCCACGTGTTATGTGATTTATCCATAACAATATTTCTTAAAGATGAGTCAGCCATACAATTAATACACCAACAGGGTTATATTTAGATAATAATACACATACAACCACACGCAACTGTAACACCCACCTCTCAACACTGACCACGAAACAGAAAAAAATAAACACACAGAACAATACAAATCTCGTTTACTAAACAGTTGTCCCCTTACCACAAAAGCTATTGTACTTTCAACCATCTCCATTACCACTACATCGGTATAAATGTATGAACGAAAGGCACAAAAAATCTCACACGCTTTCAAAATGAATTAAATTTGTGTCCGCTGTCATCATAATTCTTTTGCGACAAGAGGAGCGTGTGAGGGGAGGATTCGACCACGACATGACCGTGAATTGTCAACGAAGTATCGACGAATGCAGATTTATTACTTTAGTTTTGATCAGAATATAGATTGGATTGAGTAGTTTGATATTACTTTTTGTGAAGATATTTTTGGAAATAATATATAGCTCGTTATAGAATTGCAGCATTGTCTTACTTCTAAACTGCTATCTTTCCTTCATATATTTGATATGATCTTGTGAGCGCCTTGAGCGTCAAAGATCTTGTGAGATCCCCTACATACATAACTATTTATACGTTTTAGTTTCGTTTTCATGGCAGGTGGAAGCTTCCAGAAGTAACAACTCAAGATGGTATGCAGTGAAAAAGTAATGTATGTATGGAACTGAGCAAAAACTCACTCATCTTCTGCTACAAGCCATGAGCCTAATAATAACAGGAATCCCCACATTTTGGTCGCATTTCTGCAGCGCCAATTAAGCCTTTCACAATCCTAAATCGCGTTTAAAATCTCCCCACAGGACGCGTTTAAAATCTCAGTCAAATAAAAATGACAGTGTTACACTTCTCTATGCCCTTTCAAGTCTGACCCTTCTTACGGCACATTACCCACCGCGGGTACTATTCGATAATATTCACATTTTATTCTATTTAACTCCCCTTTCGATCCCTTTATGACATTTTACAAAAAGTTTTTACCAAGTAATTTAATGATTTTAACAAATTATATTTTGTGAACTGAAGTACGTTGAGCAACATTCATTGGCAAAATTAACAGCCTATGTACAATTTTTTTATCAAGTAGGTATCTGTTGATTCTCAAGGGCCATGGTCATGAATGAGGCTTGCTAAAGACACCATAAGTCAGATGCAGAAAATGTATGGGACAGACGTTAAGAAAACTAAAGTAAAACAAGAAAGTATTTTCATTAATGATATTTTGTCGTTAGATTATTGTACAAATATCATTAGTAACATGTTAATGAGAAAATGAGAAAGATTAATATGTTTATATGTGTATGTATTAATTTGACGCTATATGTGTCTAAAGTAAGTAAAGCAGTTGTTTAATTTTGTAATGTTTTACTATCCAGTCAATGTTCATGCTTTAAAATTCCTCTCACCGTTATGCACCCAATGAAGTGCATAAACCAGTTATAAATTGCCAAGTGCTTTTAACACAAGAGTGGCCAGGGCACACGACCGCACTTTTCAATACCCAGTTTTCATTACCCAGTCCACTGAGGCATCCATTTACAATTAACTTGATTCCATATTACTAATAGGAGTGGCTTCAACAATGGTGGCAATACTTGTAAAATATATAGGTATAAGTAGTCAGGAAATGGCATTTAAAAATAATAATAATTCTTCGTTTCAGTTTCGCATCTATAGCTCGCACTTTGAAGTTCAAAACCCGTTCACTCAAATGGAGTCTCTCCTTTTCTAACTGCCATCTGACCTGCTAATCTTGGAAGTAAAATCTATGCCAGATCCTCATATATTAATCAGCAACTGTACCGGTTAGCAGATTCCGAAGTCCTATCATTTTTTTTTATTATCGAATAAATTTATAGATTCCATCATCATTCATTATCAAGGATTGACAGATCAAAAACATGTATTTTTTAAATATCAGCAGTAACTGTTACCCAATATACTTACTACATAATCCATAACACCAAGGGTAAAACAAAACAAATACACCATAACAAAGGAACAAAACAAAATAGAACCAAAATTATACTAAGCAACAATCGTCACGCGGTGACCACGATTTCTAATAAATTTTATTCGTACCAACAAACACGGCTGAATGCGTCCCCCTATCCCTTTTGTGTTGGTCACAGTACATTAAACCCTACCAATTTTAATTAATATCACAATATCGCGCAGATTACGCGATACAATTATATATTTACGCGTCGATACGCAATTAACTTTAATTACAATATGAAGTATGTAGGTATGATAATTAAATTTCTGGTACTGGTGTGGATTTATTTTAAAAATAAATTATAAAGTTGTTGATGGGTATGATGATTGTGTACTGATGTACTTATGCCCTTGTTCTCTTAATGCTTGTCTTAATGTTTGACATTGACGATTTTACGGTAAAACAGTACCCTTGTTATTTTACAAAAGGTATTTTTCGTGCGTGCAATGGGGTATTTGACAACATTAAAAAATACTACAAATAATGGTCATCCTATCAGATAATAGCGTAAAAAGACAGTTAAAACTATAAATTAAACTAAAATAAACATATTTTTTGAGAATTTCGCTTAAAAATATCTAATATTTTTTCGAATTTTTATCTGTGACGAAAACGCTCTGTCGTCGATCACAGCACTGCTGACGTGACACGGAAGTAAACACGGCTTTGTGGCAGAACAGAATAGAACAGAAGCAAACAGTTTTTGTGGATTATTTATAGACGTATTTGTACATTGTGCAACTACAGACCATTTATACACCATTTTATTCACAAAGTTTGAAGAAAAACTTTATTATTTACTTTGACTTCACTGCTTTAAAGTTATACAAAATGTGTGACGTCACGTAATCGGCTCCACAGCGTTTTTCGCGCGTTTTTGAAAATTTTAACTTTAACATCGATTTTTTGTTAAAATCCGTTGTTTTTTTTTTTGAAATATCGATGTAGTGTGCATATTATATGCTAAGGAATAATTTAAAATGGTTTTCCAAAATTTGTCAAATACCCTATTAAATTATTTTTTGCAATTATTTCGAAGTTTATAATTAAGGCATATATTATTTATACTTTTCTCGTGGCCTATGAAGGATTTCAACTCCAAAGATGCTACTTATGTGTTGAACGCAAAAATAAATGAGGGCCTAGGATCCTAAGAAGAAGCATCTGCATAGCTAAAACTATAAGAAAGGTGATACGTCTTTTGTTTTTTTTTTCACAACCGTATGAAAATATTTCCTGTGGTTATGAAAGTTCCTAATCTGACGTGACGTTCGTTAGTGCCATCAATTATACAATATTCGCCTTTTTGCACAGGGATTATAGTCCCTTTTCAATTTTACCGAAAGCATGAAATATTAAGTAAATATTTGAATAAAGAGAGAGGGAGACAGAGAGAGAGAGAGAGAGAGAGAGAGAGAGAGAAATAGAGAGAGAAAGTATTGAAAACTAGCGGGTTGTGATACCTAGCGATAAAGGCGATATGGCCCCTTGTGCCTCCTTCGTTAAAATTGAAAAAAGGGACAATAGTCACTTTGTGCAATATCAGCAATAGTAGCAATATTCATAACTATTAAAAAACACAATTTTGTGCTCAATTCCATTCCTAAAGTAAACAAATTATACAACAAATCGATTCACTACTCGCATCCCTGAGAAGCACTTATCAACTTCCAGTACTAAAAACCCGCACTGTCCCATCCAAGCCCTTGGCTAACAAAATTGTATACGAAATTAACCCAACAGAATAAATTACAGTCCATTATTCACAACTAGGGAATGATTGTGGCCAAAATTTAAATACAAAAGCGGGACAAAGGTATTACTAATCTGCAGTAAATTGCGATACTGTTTTAGTTGCGGAATTGAAGACAAATAGCGATGGTTTTTCGTCCTGTTATTATTGAAAATTGTGTCTATTTGTACTTAATACACCATCGACCCTTTTTGTTAAAAAATATCTCCTTGTCATGTATCTCACCTATAGAATACTATGATTGTCTTCAAACTGGTACAATCAAACTTAAAATTAGATTATTCTGCAATTAGATTTATTTTTTTCTGCAATTAGTTGTATTTTTGAAACACAAACGCAGTTACAGTAAAATGTTCTTAGGAGACCTTCTCTAAATTTTTGAGATACTTATTTTGAACTGCATTCACAGATTCAAAGTTCTCAAAAAGTTAGGGAAGGTCTCTTAAGGATATTTTGCTGCAACTACAACGGTTTAGGTACAGTCAACATAAGAGACACCGCTGCCCTTACTTGCCCTTATTGTTCAGTTTCAAAAATACACCCTGTATTTCATTTTGAGTTTATTGGTACTTCAAAAACGTTTAAGAATAGACTAAAGTTTAACAAATGGGCCACCGGTTTACAATGTGATATTGTTCTGGGAAAACTCAGGCAAGAAAATTCTAGAATAACGATCTTTCTAGGATTTACTTGACCTGTCTTGAACTTACCCCGAGAGGAAATCCCACTCTAGATCCTGGTCTGATTATATAAGCAGGGTTCCTCACTTTGTTGCCTTAATTGGCCCAAAAGTCTTATCCGTCCATACACATTTTACCTAACAAACATACAAACTCACTTCCACATTAATAATATTAGTTGGAATACTAAAATTGCTTTCACTTAACACTTCGAAAGCGTTAGTTACAAATAGTCCCCTTTAAATGTCCAAACAATTTCAAAATAAACTCTATTCACATAAAATGGTCTAACAATGTCATAATATTAAACGATTTAACCCTTTTAGTTAACCCTGCTGGTGACCGCGGTGTAGGTTTATTATTTAACTGTCAGAGTGTTAACTTGGGATCGCTTTACTACCGGGGTTAAAGGGTTTAGTTGGCTTTTATTATTAATTCTCTGGGAACATTAAAAATGTGGTCTTTATGTCTGTAGCTTTATATTGGCACCTAATAATACTATGTTGTGGAGGTAACAAGATTTGAAGATGCTGCCTAAAATTGTCAAAAAAAAAATGTTGTTTTTGAAGGAATATTCTAATGGGGTAATGTACTATACCCTAACATTCAACCACTGATTCTAAACGGCTGAGCCTTTAGAAAACAGTAAAACAATAAAAGTCGCATCAAATATGTAATTTCTCTGGGATTTGCATTAAATTTCATATAATTCATAACAATAACTATCAGTTTGAATGAAATTTTTGCAGGTACTTTTCCTATTTGAATCAATTTGGAAATTTTGAATGCAAAATGCTTAAAAGAACTCGAATTTCTCCCGTCTATATCTGTCTTTGAGGCGAAAGTGTTTACCAGTATTCTTACGAACTATCGGAACCAATAAATGATATTTCAATCATTTTTAAACATTGATTTTTGACTACTCCGCCAAAACAATTTGAATTGGTTCGGGCGAGTTCTGGTAGCTTAGTGGTCAATGCATGTGTCCTGTAAGGCAAATATCCATTAGTTCAAACCCCGCCTAGACCGATTCAAACTTTTCCTATTTTAGTCAATAACTATCAGGGTTTTAAAAGGTACTTTCTTAAAAGAAAAGCATTTCCAACATCGTAGTTCTCGCAGATTCAACTCGCATTTTTTATATCTTTTTAAATTCATTATTTTCAAGCGGCCTTATATTGCTTATAATTTTAAGTTAGTTAGCCATATCTCAATGTAAAAGTTATTAATATATTTTGTAATTATGAATAAATTCATCCACAAAGACTTCTTTAAATTAGCGCCATCTACACACTTTCGCTTAAACTATTATAGACCTTTGATTATAAACTGATGGTAGCTAGTTCTACTTTTGTTATCTAGATGTCGCCATTGTATCTTTGCATTTTATTTAGGCGATTCTCTCACTGCTAGGCGTCACGCAGCAGTGCACGAACAGTATGGGCTCGCATCGCCTCTACGGAGGTCTTTGGCGTTTCTCACAATGTACTCTTTGATTCTCACACTGCCCCGCGTCACGCGTCGGGCAAACTTATGGAAAACACGCGGGATCACACACATTGAAAATGCGATCACGCGCGGTATGGCAGATTACGCGCAAACGAACAGAAAAACGCGAGGCATGACACACTGAAATCTGCCATCGAGCGCGTGATTTTAGTCCTAGCTTGTTTAGAAATCTGGTGTCTCATTTTAGAACGCCAATGATACTGAGCACTGTCCGTTAAAATGATATATAGTTTAGCAAGCCAGGTGCAATGTTTGAAAACCCCTCGCAAATTGTATATTCATGGTCATTTTAGATCATTTTAGATTACCTTAAACACCTACCTAATAATGTCGAACAGCTCTCGAACTACACTCAAACCGCAGCCCCGCGCGTGACAGTAGACAAATCTGCGCGCGGAGCCAGATCTGTTAACCCGTGACCACGCGCGTGGCCGCGTGTTTGTGCACTCCACCACAGCGCAAGGTAGTGTGCCAATCGCTTAAAACATACCATATAGGTATGTTATAGGCACAGAACAGATAATAGCACTAGACCTATATCAAATTTTTTAGAGGCTCTCCTAGAATACCTACCCTATTCCAAGGTGGGGGACTACGATTATAATATCGGTTTATTATAATCGTTTTTTTACATTTTTTTTAATGTGCGTTTAGTTTTTTGCGTGTTAGGTTTAGTTTACAACGATTACCTATTATTACGAGGACCAAACTTAAATATGGGTTATTCGATTGTAAAGGTTCCATAAATAAAATAAGAAAATACCCTTATACGATTATTTCGTTTTCCGTCTCCATTATCATCACCCACATAGTGATTGTCCAACTGCGATCAAATTTTTTAGCCTGCTTTGCCTTTGCAGGTCTGGGGTCCACTTATTGATTTTATTGGAGGAAAGCCTTCGCCAGATCCTTCCCCCCTCTTCCCTTTGCACTTTGTTCTGTGTTTGTCTTTCACAGTAAAAAGTAATCCTATCCAGCGTAAGCAGTTATACCGGCACGCTGTCATCTGCGTGTACTAAAATATATCTATGACTAGCTGTTACCCGCGGCTCATCGACCGCGGATGTTGCTTTTCGCGTAGTGTTGTAAATTTTGGAGCATTGAGAGCTTAATAGATACTCTACTTGCCTCTCTATATTACTCTTTACTCGATTTTCTGCTTTCCTCTCTACTCAATCCTCTGATCATCCCTGTTCCACTCTTTACTAGACTCTACTCAACTCTGTGCTGGACTTTCTACTCGACTCTCTATTCGCCTCTTCATTTGCCCCCCATTCACTTCTCCATTTGCCCTTCTCAAATTCTTTATTTCTTTAAATTATGCAACGTAATTACATATTTTTTACATCAAATTCTGCCTAAAACGAAGTTTACCGCGGGTTGAGCCGCGGGTAACAGCTAGTAGATAATAAAATACAACAAGTTATAAAAAAGTCTTTATTCAAATATTTACAAAATGTATAAAAATAGCGTTTATGCTTGAAAAAACACAAAACACTCAAACGTTTTACAAATTGGGCATTCAAGTTTATTACGAATACTATATTAAATTCATTATTCAATTCGTATTCTAAATAATGTTCAACTTACACAAACGTCGCAGTAACAGTGATTTGTATTATTTCTTCTTACAAACTACGACTTCTACTCTCATTAAAGTCCAAATATTCCTTTATCTTTTTAAAGAATACTATCTTTATCACAATATAAGTTCAGTAGGCTTCCCTCAGCTTTCGATATCGAGGACAGCATTCTGAAGTTATAAACCATATTTTAGTCTCCAGCATAACATTCCCTGTACTTAATCTGATTTTAATTAATATACCTTAATTATTGTATGATTATTATCTAATCATCATCATCATGCTGTACATTCTGTTCTTTGCGAAGCGTTTCTGCTTTAATAAATTCAAACAAGTTTCATGAATTTATATACTGTTAGTTAATAAGGAAGTCGATTAACTCGCTTTTAATATAACAATATAATGTCCATTTTGATAACTTATTTTTGCTATGTTATGTATTGTGCAGTTTGCAACTTATTGAATTTACTGAATTATTCTCCTCGTCAAGGAAGGTAATTAAATCACTTGCATTTTTCAGTCCAAAACGTATTTGTCCATATAAACAATATGCATTTTGTCACTTTTAAACAAAAGCACAATAATTCAAGACAAACTATGAAAATATAATGTCATTGATGCATCAGTGAGTATCCTTAATCATAAAATTATACATGATTCAGCACACTTTTAGTATCAATTTTAAGTTTGTTCAACACCTCTACTGTATTTTCTATGAGTTCAAGGCCAAGTTTTAATTTAAAAATTACAAGTTTTTGTAGTAATGAGTAAATTCCAAAATGATGCGGAGGTGGGTAAGTTGACAAATCAGGTTTTTGTGTACCACTTTCTAGGATGTTTCCAGAAACTGTGGCTTCGAACTTTTCTGTGGTGTCTTCTGCAGTTTTTTCTTCCGTTAAGTTTGTAGTAATTATGGGTATGTGGGTATTATATTTTGGTTTAGGCGTTGACGTTGTCTGTCTGTTTTGTTTGGTTGTTGTTTTTGAAGTTTGTACAGGATTAATACGCCTATAATCAGGAGTAGTGGAAGTGATCTCGTCATAAGCACTGACAGATTCAGATTCTGTTGTTTCGGATTCATCATATATATCAATTTCAGTTTTACCAGTACTATCACTAATAGGTGCAGTTGAGACACTTTCAACGGTCTTGATATTATTATCAGCATACATTTTAGTTTTACCAGTACTTTTATCAATAGGTGCAGTTGAGAGACTTTCAATGCTCTTAGTATCGTTATCAACATTAGTTTTAGTTTTTTCAGTACTACTATTAATAGGCGCAGTTGAGATACTTTCAACGGTCTCGGTATCATTATCATCATAAGTTTCCGTATTACCGGTACTACCACTAATATGTGTAGTTAAAACATGAACTGTCTCGTTATCATTATCATCATATATTTCCGTTGATACACTTCGTATACCTTGGACAGTCAGCACCTCTGTGTTATTAACAGGTTGATTAGAACTTGGAGTCTTTATTACACTTCTAACAACATTTTTATTTTTATTTGCGAGTTCAGATATATCGATACTTTTCGTTTCTTGGTCTGGCGTAGAAGTAGTTGCACTCAATGTAATGGGTGCAAAATGTCTAAGCGGAGTGCTACTGTAAAAGTCATCGATCTCATTACTGATTACATCTTTATCTGGATCTTGATGCAAGTGAAAATCTTCAAATGATTCAGAAAAACTGCGTTTCTTTCTTAAGTTTCTAGGTCCATGTTCAGGTACTACTGCAGGGGTAGCAGAATCTGCAAGTTCTTTCGGTACATTTCCTACTACAAATTGATTTTCTGACCCGTCTGAACTAATGTTTGAGTAATCATCATATTTGGTAACATCTTCTAGATTATCTCCGTTATTGTTTAAGCCTAGATACATTGATGTAGGCGGGTAAGTCACGGGACTACTAGTTGTTTCACTATATAGATGTCCTTCAAAGGGGTATACTGGCTTAAAGTCAGATTCTGGAGACGGTTTAACTCCGTATACAACTGAGTTTGAAGTATCACTTCCATATGAGGATATTCCTGAAGGCCCAGTCTGTATAGCTGCATATATTGGCTCTACAGCAGCCGCAGAGTAAGGAGTATAATTTGGTTGTTTTGGTTTCTCATAACTATGAGTTCTTTCTGTTGTATACGTATTACGTGTTTCGTATGGGCTGTAAGCAACAGGTTTGGGGTAAACAGCAGCGTGAGCAATTCCAGTCTTTTGCTGGGCGTAATGCACTTTATAGTTTGGATTATAGCTTGGCGTTACAAGCCTGTATCTACTATCTTGTTCTTTTTTGATTGGATATCTATTAACATGAGGTGTTTGGGCAGCATAAGGGTTCAACTTTTGTTTGGCGTGAGCAGGCATTCCAGCTAGTACAGTACCTAACATTTCTTCTTCTGCTTGTCCATTGCCATCATTAGCGTATTCTTCGGCATTATTTCTATACAAATCATCGCTCTTGTCAACTTCAAAAGTTCGGCGCACAGGTGTAGCAAATGGATACAAGAAGTATCCCGCTATACCAACTAAACTGGCTAAGCCTAAGACACCTACTCCAACAGACGGCATAACTTCCCTTGATAAGTAATTATATATCTGCGTAGTAATGGCACCAGTTTGGGCCGCTGGTTTTTTAGTATTTTTATGAGATTTTGTTTTGTTAGAGGTTTTAACATCAGAAATAGCAACTTCTGTGCTGGGTTTCGGTGTCGATGTCTTACGTCTTTTTGTTTTATTTTTTTTCTTGTTTGAACTTCTTTTAGGTTTTTTTGTTGTCATTGCTGGTGTGCTAACTTCTAATTCAATTTCTTGTTCCTTTGCTTCGGTAGGTAAAAGTGCAGAATCATCAATAGCCGGTGGTGCTAATGTAGTAGTCTTCGGTTTATTTTTATTTTTCTTCTTTGGCTTGGTATTCACTGTCACAGTGGGAGTAATTGTTGCTTTAGTTTCTTTTTTTGTTGTAAGAATTTCAGTGGTAGTGGTAGTTGTAGAAGGTGTTGTGCTAGGCCGAGTGAAAGCGTTCTTGTTCTTCTGAACATTTGCTAGTACCGTGTCCTTTAATTTATTATAAACGTTTTCATTAATAGCTGATCCTCCGGCGACTAAGTCAGCTTTATTCGTACTACCGATTATGGGACGCTTAGATATTTTGTTTATTTGAGGGCGTTTTGGTTTATTTTTAACAGGCTTTGGTTTTTTCTCTTTTTCTTCTATTTTAGTAGGTTCTGTGACAGTGCTTTCTTTAGAAGCATTACTCAATGATATCCAAGTGGAGATACCTTCATTAGATGTTGAAGATTCATGGACCACTTCACTAATTTTATTCGCTGTATCAAGTTCTTCCATGTTCACAGGAACTGCTTCACCTGGATGTGCATTCTCGAAATGATCCGCATCGTCATTTCTTGTTTTTATCTTATGCTTTACTTGAGTCTTGAGTTTCGGTGGTATTCTAGTGTCAGAGACAATGGATGACTCGATTGTTAAATTAGGTTTATTCATGAGTTGTATAGCAACCATTTCGATAGATTCCCGTATCGGAGTTTTTGATTTGACATCTCGTGCATTGCTCTCAGGAGCTGATGATGAACGTTGAACTGGTACTTCCGGTGATGAAGAAACTTCCATCGTAGAGTAATCCCTGGAATTGAAAAACGAACGATATGAATTACAATATTAATTTGTATTTAAATGCCTTAGTAACTGCTTATCTAACTACACTATGGTCCATAAAGTAGTGAGATTATTTTAGGATTTATGAATGCACAATGCGTTTTACAATGCACAATAACTTTTGGATGCCAACAGGTTTGGATGTTAGACCCAGAATTGACGTTAGAATCCTTACACCATCCCAAACGATTTTACAACTATTTATTCCTTTTTATTAGCTGGTTATTTTTTTTTATAATTTACTGCTAGTTACTTAAATCATAGGGTCTTTCAACGACAAGACATACTTAATTCACGTTAATTTGTGCGATGTTGGTGTAAAAATTGAGTAGTGCAACAATGAAAATTATACACAAAAAAAAGGGGCAGGTGGCGAGTGCAACTGCTGTTTGTGGGAGTTCGATTCCCAGGTCTCAGTATTTTGCTCCCGATAAAACACGTAGGTACTCTGAAAAAATGTGCAGTTGATCATTATAGGCTCACCCTTATTAAGCGAAACCTTATAGTCTTGACACGAAATGTTTAGATAAACATAAAAATATACTGAATCTGTGTTATGCTGTACCACGTAATAGAAAGCAAGCCTATTGCCATTAAGTAGCCCTATTCCTTAGTTGCTTTATATGAAACCCGCGGGAGAGGCATTTGTGGTTTAATCAAAATGAAAAAAAAAAATGGTCTTCCTCATGGAAAGCTGTCTTAATGCTTGTAACACCGTGGTATCACTGACTTAGGGAGATGGGAGGTTGAGTTGGTAAAAGCGGGTAAGATCAACATTATTAGTAAAACCAAAAACCCGACTGATAGTAAAAAGATCGGAACAAGCTTTGTAGCAGGCGGTACCCATTAATTTTCATCTGGTTTGAGATTTGCAAATGGATACCGGCTATAAAGCTTGTTTCGATTTTTTTAACATCAGTCGGGTTTTGTGTTTCTAATAATTTATTTCATTTTATACTTTTTAGTCATGACATATATATTTTTGTAATCGTCTTCTAATTGCCTTCATTTTGATATCCCACTTGATAAACGTGAGTGAAATAAATTTCTTACTACATTATATTTTGGCGTCAAAAACCCGACATATAGCTTTTGTTCATTTTGGACATGAATCATTGGAATTCGTACGGTGGATCAGAAGATATGAGGTAGTAAAGAATATTACAAAAATACATAACAAACATACAAGATACGCGCGAATAACATAACCCTTCTTGGCAGTCGGGTAAAAAGGTATTCATTTATTTATAAATATAAACAAGAAAACTTAAGTCGAAATTTCAAATCTATTAAAATATTACTTAAAATTAAAAAATAAAAATGAACAAATTGTTTTCAAAATTTTATTAGTTAACCATCTTGAAACATTTTATATTTAAAATTTTGTAGATATACTGCGCTGCTTAGATTTAAACGGACCAAGTACCCTTGATCAACATCATATCATATCAATAGCACGTTAAATGAAAATGATAAAGGAATGAATAGAATTCTCGTAATCGTAGTACATCGAAAGACATTAAAGCTTTCGTCGATACATTTTTTTTTACGTTCTGGAAATCCCCAAGGATACCCACCCCTCCGGAGCCGGAGGGGGAGGTTATGTCGGACTCGAACCGACTAAACCGCACGCCGTCTCTGGGTCGTAGTGCTAGGCCGAAGGTGAGGTTGTCATGCGACATATCCCTCGCACCCCGGCTGACCCAGGGCCATCCCTCTCGGTCTGGCCCTCCTCGGGAGGGGGGGACCACGCGGTCCCCGTCTTAACTCCGGTGGTCGATACAAACCCATTTTCTGAAAGTTAACAATATTGGAGGGCTGAACAAGGAACTTAATTTTTTTATTTTATATAATTATTAATACGGTTGCAGTGCGAGAAAAGGTAACGATAAGTTGTAACTCACGATTTGTTTAACTTCGTACTTACAAATAAAATAATAAATAATCTAATTAATAATTAATAAATATTACATTACTAACTTACAATAAGCAATAAATTAATTACAATATATTTATCAGCTAAGTAAATTAATTATAGTATAACTTTTAATGATAAAAGTAATTTTTATATAATACTGTTACTATCTACATAATAAAAAGGATGGGTGAACAATTATTGAAAGGTTTTTGTGCTTAAAGACTATTATTATAAACCATCTTTATAATTTTATTGTTAGGCATTCTATTGTCCTGTTCAATGGAGATCTAGTAAATAGCATCATTCAATGGATAGCTACGAGGAAAAGAATGTGCCAACTGAACTATCCCAGTAGTTAGATAGTAAACAGTTTTCTTAACGGGAGAAACACATAATACCCGTTCGCGGTGAGTTTGCTGGCGTAATTACGGAGGAGAGATCGGTCAGCCCCTCTAGACAAGTAGCAATTCGCTAGCTGGCGTTTGTTGAAATAGAATGACGAATATCTGACAGTCGTTAACGCATCTCAAATACGTCAAATCCTATACATTCGTCATTCTATTCCATCAAACGCCGGTTAGCGAATTGCCACTTCTTCTATACGGCCGGCGAACGGTTTTGACTTCGACTTTGAGTTCACGACAGAACACTTTATCAGGATATAGTGTACTGTGCGACCAGCAAACTTAGCGAGAACGAGTAGTACCTCCAAATTCGTAATATGAATTGTACTCGTACTTGTACTGTTTATTTTATCTGTTGTTATTTCTGAAGAATAAACGGAGAGAGTTGGGTTTGCCAGTCTTTTCTGTCGCAATTTATTGGGGGATATTGTTGCCTTCTAGAATTATTTATTTGAATCGATGACAAGTGGTGGTTTTCTATTTTTAAACATCAATTTATCTTTAGATTGACATAAGTAATTAGACATCTACGATTGTTGAACTCTTTCTAGCGTCGGTTTATAACAAGACTTATTATGTTCATTGTTAAATAAGTCTTATTACTTTTCTACATTGATGTATATTGTTGCTTTTTTAGTAATTACTAAATAATAAAAAAAAGAAGTATGTTTAAAAATCTTTTATGTATGTGCGTTATAATAAACTGGCCGTTGTTGCACCACTGGTAATGAGACGTTTTCATAGCTTGCATGTATGTATTACGGACCGTTATATAATATTTTACTATGTGACATTATGCTTCGTAACACTAGTCAGTACCCACTTTTATACTGTTAAGTAAAGGAAAGGTATCTTATGTTATTCTTTATTTATCTGCTTAAGATTTTCTTCATTTATTTGCTTAATTTAAAAAAATGCATGCATATGAAATGTTATTTACAGGTAAAGGAAATTAGGTTATTAGTTAGTTTGTACATTGCATCTACTACTTTTACATTCACCAGAACTAAATGCCGGCCATTTTGGTATTTTTACTTCACACGCGTTGTCCATATTTCACGTTTTCTTCGTTTTGCTTTACGTTCATTTGATACTGTTTGAATATTCTGTTTCCGTTTTATTATATCAGTGAAATTGACCATCCATTGTTTAATTCTTGAAAATAGCGTTGAAAATATTAGAGTTTTGTTTGTATCTGTACCTGCTCTGCCCGTTTCTGGTAACACTTTGCGATTATTAGGAAACGAATGTAAATGCCACGTCTTCAGCTGATCGTCCCATTGCCACTCTGGCCGATAAACGTGTATAATTTTAGGAGCTTCTCTACCAATCGGAAGGAACCAGGGTGAAAATAAAGCAGCAACTCCTGTCCCTGCAAATATCAAACCTATAGGAGCGAGGAGAAAAGGAAATAGCCCAATACTTAATGGACTTATTGTTGCCAACCAATTCAAAGCATTCAATGCTGGGCGAAAGAACTCTGCTAGAGACGAAAAGCTAAATATATCATCATCTCCTCCCCCAGAACCTCCAGGTTTAGTTATTGCAGACAATGGTGAAGACGCAGCTCCATAGCCACCAGCTTCATTTGACTGTGACTGAATAGGACTATTTACAGAATGATAATTTGCTAACTCCGTTCCTTCAATAGACGCACTGTCATTTTGTTCTGCATTTTCATTTGACTCAGAATAATCTTCATCTTTTGAAGAGTCAGTGCCTGAATCATCTCCAACATTTAGAACCGAATCATCAGTTAAACCTAAACCAAAGTTTGGAAAAAAGCTATCGCTTTCTTCTTCAGATTCTACTACTACATTTTTGTTTACTACATTAGTGTTAACAGCAATATTTAGGTCAGGACACGCTTCTTTACCTTCACCTTGAAAAGTATTGTTTAAAGTTAGAAAAATAGTGGGACAATCATCAGAATATGGGCTGTATTCTTGAGGTCGTATAACAATTCTATCGGTGTATGAACTCGATGGTTCGAATGTGGTAACTTCATAGTTCCCTCCATTATTATCTATATTATTATGATATTCGTAACTTGGAGGTCTTGGCCTCTGTGTTGTAGTTCTTCTAATACTTTGGGTCCAAGGCATAGGGTACCCTACGTTAGTAATTATTGGGGTCGGTGTTGGAACATTTCCATGGACATAAATGGGTCTAGTTGGTTGTGGATAATGACTAACTAATTGTGGATAAGAGTTAGTGTCTATGATTTGCATGTTATTAGAAGTATACACGTGACTTTCGTCTGAATATTGTGGACGAGGTCTATTATACATATCGTTGTACATATTATTATATGGTCTATCATACCTTTTGGAATTAATTTCATCAGAATTCTCGTTTGTTTCATCATTATTATATACGTCTCTGAGATTTGTCATATTTTTTGTTTGTTCAGGTATACTTTCGTAAGAAAAGTTAAGATCATCATATTTAGTTTTATCTCTCCATTTAGTAATTACTTTCCTTATAGCGGGCTTTTTTTGTTCCTGTGATGAAGAATCTAGCTGATTTTTATCTGTTACGGGTTTGTTTGGTTTATTTTTCTTTCTTATTCTACGTGTACTTGAATGTATCAAACGACTATTCCTACCTACTCTATTCGAAGTAGGGATTTGGTTTTTTACCCCTAATTCTTTAATTGTACTATTTCTTAAAAAGCTATTGCTAGAATATTTTTGTAAAATATGCGTAACAGAACTTTCATTTTTCGTATTTTTAGTTTTATTTACATAGGTAATGATTATAGGTACTAACTTAAAACTATTCAAACTTAAATTGCTATGTATATACCTTATTGGAGTTGGGGTGACACTTGTTGTTATAGCAGGTGCTTCTTGAGGTCGCGGATATACGTACGGACAAACTAATACTAATAATAAAACTAATGTCCACATTAAGCACACACTTTTTCGCCTCGTCATTTTCACAACGATTACCTGGAAAGAAGAAATAGATTTCATTAATAACAAATTTACACAAAAATTATTTGAGTGCAGCGCGAGTTATTAGATACCAATAAATAGCATCGAGAAGCTCACAACTATGATGTCTGTAGTTCAGGTATTAATTGTTCATTATCGGGTATTAATCATTACTTTATCTTTAGACGTAAGTGTAATTTAGCAGACTGTTATTTATAACAAGCCTTCCGTTATCTACTATATAAAAATAAGTCGGGTTTTCCTTCCTGACGCTATAACTCCAGAACGCACGAACCGATTTCCACGGTTTTGCATTCGTTGGAAAGGTCTGGGGTTCCGTGAGGTTAATAGCAAAGAAAATTCAGGAAAACCGACATCCACGCGGGCGGAGCCGGGGGCAACAGCTAGTATAATATAAAAAGAAACAAAAACAATAATAAACTACCAACGGCATTACGTCAGTGCCGGATTGGCCACGTAGCAAGAGTAGCAAATGCTACGGACCCCGCGGATTGGGAAGCCCCGCGCCGCAACGCCTACCTGACCTCTCTGACTCTCTCATGGTTCAACCCTAATCAGTTGACTAACCTTAAGCAAATTGGTTCAAATAGCTCTTTCCTAAGTATCATGGATGTCATTTACTGATATAAATATGGATTTTTCCAATTTACACACAAAAGTTTGGGATCACTTTGATAATACGAAATCGTTTTTGTTACGTTAGAATAAAACGTTTTATCTTTTTTTTAAGATTCATCATTTAAAAAGCAAATCTTTAAATAACAAAGGAATTTAAGATATGAATTGCTTTTCTGTATAAAAAGAGATTAAATCCTGGTTTACTCTCATTTAGAAACCTGACCAACTTGATTCAAGCGTTTTTCCTGACTTTTCGAAGAAGGAGTTCATTTAAAAAGATGCCGAGGCGATTATCAGAAGTTTTACGAGCAAGAATACTATGGGGGGAAGAAGGACATTCTACGAGAGAAATAGCACGCAGAGTCGCTGTATCCCAATCCAGTGTCGTGAACACGTTACGGAGGTTAGGCAGCGTGGATATCTTTACTGATCGACCTCGCAGTGGTCGGCTAACTATTTTTACTGCTGCTCAGAAGCGTTACATCAGATTGCTGACTGCCCGAGAGCCAACAATCAATGCCACTAAAATAAAAGCTGAGTTGCGGGCTGCTGGACTAGATATTAGCACTCACACCATCAAGAATTGCTTACACCAATCCAACCTGGATTACGAACGAGGAGATCCTGACGAGCACCCTTGAACTCACAGTAACGACAGCGACGCAGATTGCAGTGGGCTAGACTCCGCTAAAATGGAGAAAACGACGAGGAAAACATTTGGCGGAATTGTCTCTTCGTTGACGAGTCCAGAATTAGCACTCATCCAGACAACTGACGTCTTCGTTTCTAAAGAAGACGTGGGGACGCTGAAAGACAAAGAACTGCCACCGGAACCGTTCAACAAAGCGAGAAATCGGTATCCTTTTGGGTCGGTACAATGATTGGTGCTAGAACGCCGTTGATCCCGTATCGTAGCTCGATGACCGCAAAGTGATAGCTTTGTACCAAACCATTGCTATTGATGGAATTGTTAAGTCATTTAGAATAAACCATGGCCCTTGATTCGTAATGATTGACGACAACGCACTCACACATCGAGCTCAACGAATCAACGCTGCTCTGCGTGAATACGACATTACCAGATACCCGATAGAGTACGCGTGAGATGCTGTTAAGCGAGCTGTTTTGAACCGTCAGCCACCTCCACAGACAGTGCCAGAGATCAGGGGAGCCGTTATTCAAGAATGGGACAGGTTACCACAAGAAATGCTGGATAACTTAATTCTTAGCATGCCAAGAAGGATTGCTGCATGTGTTCGAGCCAGGGGAGGAGTTATCTTATAATAAATAATAGTAGATTGTTCAACAAGGGACTAAAACAAGCCATAATGACACGAGATGTTTTAGCCACCCGAGCGAAGCGAGGGTGGCTAATAGTTCGAGTGTCATTATGGTAGTTTAGTCCCACGTTAAACACTCTACTTTTCACTTTGAATGCGAGGAAAAAAAGCGACGTTTTATACAAAATTATAATATTTAAAAAAAAAGACGGGTTGCACTCTGGGAGTGCCGGCAGAAGTAAAAACATTTTCTTTTTTTCTTTCTTCGTTATATACATAGAAAAAGATAAAAAAGAACATACCATACCATACCTATAATATAGCGCTAATCATAGAACCTATCAGTGATAGGTTATTCAAGAATGGAATTTCTTCTGACAGAAAATTAGCAGAAAATAAGTGTATTTTCTGCTAATTTTCTGTCAGAAGAAATTATTAAATTATGAAAAAAAAAGTAATAAATTACAGAAAGAAAAAATAATCATAAAAAGTAATAAATTACAAAAAGAAAAAATTATCACAAAAAGTTTCAGAAGGCCAGGTGGTTTGAACCCGATACTATCTGAAACTATAAGGACTTACAGTCGAAGTGCTTACCGTTTAAGCTACGACGCTATCTTTGGTAAACTGCAAAATAGATAGTCTTTACCTAATCTTGTATGACGTCAGTCGTCGGTTACGGTTCAAAGGTCAACTAATCCTGACGCTTCCCTAACATTTTACACCCATCCAACGCCGCTAAAGAAGTTTTCACTTCAAAAAAAGAAATAGGCAAATATCTTTTTCAACCTAAATATAATAATTTATCATATCGATAACGGGGTAAAGCCTCCGTGGCGTGGCGGAAGTGAACGCGGTCGCTACGCAGGAGGCGCGGGTTCGATCCCCGCTCAGTGCAAATATTTGTATGCATGGATATGGGTATTTGCATTGGTCTGGGTGTTCCTATGTATAATATGTATGCATTTACAAAAAAATATATCTAAGTATGTTTATCCGTATTCTAGATTCCATAATGCAAGGTAGTAAAGCTATGCTTACAATGGATCTAGATAGCGTTGTGTGAAATGTTGTGGAATATTTATTTATTTTTACTTATTTATAATAACAAAGTTTCTAAGTTGCACAATTAATTGGTGTTAGTAATTGGTGATTACAACGCAAGCTTACTACGAATAATCTATTCATAATTCAAATTGCAAAGAAATTTGTCCCGCGGTTTTTTGTTGTTGTTAAGTGACGTACGGTTTATATGCTTGCATATATATTTAGCCAACAGATTCTAACTTGAAAAATAATTTAAAACTAATTGGAAATGGATAATATAAAATAAACTTATCCTTAATACTTACATAATAAAATTAATTAAATTAATATTATTAATCGTGGTTCACGAAATTAAATGGGATTATTTGATTTTTTCAAATGTCATTTTGAGGTTATTTCTATACACAATCACTAAAAAGGTGATAATCCTCTCATTCACAAACACCGTGATTGGCTGTTTAGGAGTTATCAAAGTAAATTTTAAAAAAAATACTTTAGTCCCTAGAGATTAATAAGGAACTTTAGTCCCGTTATGCAGGGACTAAAGTAACATTTTAAGAGCATGAGAAGTGAAAAAACAATTTCATAATAAATGTTCACAATTTAGTCTTTTTTCTTTAAATTATTTATAAGTCGAAATTGTATTAGGACTTTCAAATTCATTTTGATAATTAAAAACAATGTATTAAGCAACATTTCTTTAAAAAGTAAAATTTAAAACATATTCCATTTTCTGCCAATGATCTCAAACGTTTTTTGATGTGTGTATGTATGGGCGTTGAACCAAGTGCTGCCCAAAATAAACACAGTGCACTTTGTTCTACACGGCAATACTAACACATATAACGAAGCAGTTTAAATTCTATCCGCAGAGCCAAGGGAAATTCAAGTTTTTCGTGGTGATATATTTATTACCAAAATTGAACTTCAATACAAATATGTAAATGAACTATCTCTAAAAGTTATTTATAATAAAATTTTAATAATAGCTATTATCAATGATTTTGACTTATTACTTACTAGAAAAAGTATTAATAATTACTATTATTGCCGTTTTTAGTCATCTTCATCGTTATCTAATACAATTATGGCGGGGATAACGCAAGGCGACTTACACTTCTAGGTGCACGGCCTATTTTAAGGTGGAAGGTCGGGCAGCCTTTACGTTGGTTTTCCCCTTTGAACCTGGGGAGCGGAAGCGAGGGGGCTAGCGCACCCTGGACAGCTGCTAACGGACCTCTGCTAACCGTTGACGAAAAACCCGACAGCAGACACCATTGCGTGAGGGGATCGTGGGATGGCGGGCGTGCAAGCCAAGGGGGGATTCTAAGGATCCCACCTGACAAGGTGGGAGCGGCCCAGCTACCGCTACAGTCGTATTTGGAGCGGGTCGCTAGTAAAAAATATAGGGAGTTTATTGTTCCAAATAATAATATCATTACACACCAACTCCGGGTTGTCACACACGTGTTTGGTTTTATTCTCTCATCTAAGTTTAATACTATAAACTTAAGAACCTAAATCAAATAAAGGGCCCCTTGGCTGAATTTGCTACAGGCTCCGCGCTGGCTTAATCCGGCACTGCATATGTTAATTAAATTATATTTGAATAGAAATTTACATACGTATATATTGATCTCTTAAAATATATTAACAACGGCATTATCATTATGGTCACCAAAGCCGATTGCACCATAATATATACGACAAATGGGGAGTTTAATGCCCCTTAATCCTTTTCGTCGTAACGTTAATGCCAGTCGCATCCGAAGCATTCAACTTGGAGTATGGGGTCCGCTTTACCAGTCTTACTGCGGATTTGGCTGAACTTCGTAGTTTCCGTAAAGCGACTGCCATCTGACCTCCACAACCTAAAGACGATATCGAAGCAATAGGGCTTCAAGTACCCGTAACGACTGCCGTGGTTGTTCCTATGGGATCCGGGACCAATGGCTTTACGTGCTCTCCGAGGCACGACCAGACAAATGCAAATACCCATATTCATGTATACTAATATTTGCATTGACCGGGGATCAAACCCGTGCCGTGTTCACTACCGCTACGCCACAGAGGAAGACTTTGGCCCTTTTCTCTGTTTCGGGTCTTCAGCTACCAGGGTATATGTATAAGGTGGCCTAAATGGCATTTTTCTCGCGCTCCGGCTGACCCTGGCTGACTGACGATGTCCCCATCTTGTCCGCGGAAAAGACACACACGTAATCCATCGCCGCTCCAGCCTCCTTCTACTAGTTTGACACTACTAGGTTTGAAGTGGGTCAGGGAGAGACTTGAATCTCTCCCTGACCCACTGCACCGTCTCCAACTCGAGCATTTTTTACTCGCAGAAGGAGGCAGACGCCCCCTTTCCTTCATAGAAATATCTGCGCCCGTGCCGCGTCCGTCAATCGCGTAACGAGGTTGGCTAACCGGCGAAGTGCGGATGGTACATTTTTTCCTGCCTAATGAAAAATTAGAAAAATACAGGGCTCCAAAGGTCTTGGTACAGTTCCATATAACTTATGGTATGGCATGATATCACGGGCTGGCATCCGCAACTCCACGACAAGGCGCGGTTTTTGCGTGAGGGTGTGCATTTTACTCGATCCGCATGATAACATAAATCATATATAAAAGAAATTCACGCGTCGAATGAATCAGCATTCACTAGTTCACGATTTATGTCACCTCGTCATCTATTTATAAGTTCAGAACAATTCATGATTATATGACTTTACGTCTTAAAATAAACGAATGAGCGTTTTTTCTTTATCAATTGTTGAAAACTTAATTTGATCTGATCACACGCATAAAACAAAAGCAATGATAACAATAGTAAATATAGATTAGTCATCTTAACTATAGCTGTAGACGTTTTAAGGCGTAATTATTTTCAATAACTGAATTGTAGGTTTGCACTTGTGTGTCATGGCAATATACCCTTTCGACTGTGAACTCTAAGATTCAATTTCCGTTTATTATAGATATTTGCACTATAAGATACACACTATAGTGTAGTATGTGACTTAGTACATAAGCACTTTACGAAATATGTGATGCAATGCCTTATAATCAAAAGTGCAACTTAGCACTTCCCATGTCGAGTACTTGTATAACTTGTGTGTGGCTCACTCAATAAATGGACACGATGAAGTAAACATATACCTTTTATTAAACGTTTCCTGACATCCACAACTACAATATTACATGGCGACCCTGCCATTGGAGCCAGAATTATAGAAGAAAGAAGTGCTTGAAGAAAAGAAGACCCACCATACCATGGGAAAAGCGGCGTCGAAAGATCAAGTTGTCATCGCACAGAACGCAAATGGAGCTGCTTCTGCTACAACAACACAATACCACGAGCGGTTCGAGTTCTTGGAGATGCTGATCACCGCTGTACTTTTCATTTTGGCCATCGCTATTGCCTACTACATTGTCAAGAAATGCAATAGGCAGTTCAGTCAAAGAATACAACGTGAGCTGAACAGAAACAACATAGCTGCCATCTCACGCGCGGACCTTACTACCAGTACCAGTGCAGTCTAGAAGGTTATTCAAGAGGAGTCCAGGGTATAGCCCGGCCCAAACAGCAAGACAGCAGTCACCCATCCATCACTCCGTGCCAGCGAGCATAGCGTGTTTCCACTCGCCCGAACTGCCATGTGAAGCCTACCACGTGCATACCTATCGCGTCATGGTCAGCGATATATTAAAAGTATGTAAAACTATTACTTTATAAGAACTTTTTATTATTATTTTGTCATTTTGTTTAGATGAATACGAAGAATGTCTGTTATTATTGTTATTATGTTATTATGGGTTTGCTATTATGGGTATAACAGAAGAGCTTCTTAAACTACAGAACGCTTTAGATTATATAAAAACCTATTTACTTAAATTAGGCCCCGAAAGAAGGCAGAAAGATATAGGTTCAAAAAAATTGGAAGAAGCCCAAGATATATATTCTAAGTTGGATAGTATTTCGTCTCTGTTGCATTTACAAATTGAACGCGATGAAATAGGTTCTAATGATTTAATTGTCATTTATACAATAATAAGTAATATTCACAGTTTATATGACAAAATTTTATCATTTTTTGCACCCAAAATGAGTACCGAAAAAGAATTTGATTTAAAAACTGCTATTTCATTGTTACCGGTAATGACGGGACAAGAGACGGTAACTAAAAATCTAATTAATAGTATTGAGTTATATAGCAAAATGATTACAGGCACATCTAACACTCTATTAATAGAATTTGTGCTTAAAACTAGACTTTCGCCCAGTGCACAACTTCGTATGAAGTCTAGTTACGACTCAATCGCTAATCTTTTAGCTGATATGCGAAAATTTCTTCTTCAAAAACAGTCTGCAGTCGCTCTACAGTGGAGATTACATCAATGCAAACAAGGTAATCGATCAATCCAGGATTTCGGGAACGAGCTAGAAAAATTGTTTGTTAATTTAACATTAGCCCAGTCTGACGACAATCCTACTGCATACGACGTTTTGAAGCCACTAAATGAAAAAATAGCTATTAAACGTTTTTCTGACGGATTATGTGATCCCAGATTAAGCACAATTGTAGCTTCTCGACAGTTTATTTCCTTACCGGAAGCGATTAGGACTGCTATGGATGAACAGTCCCTTTCTTCATCGTTTGAAGTGATGAACGTCAGGCGTCCTAATACTTCATTTCGCGGACACCCCCGTGGAAAAAACCACCGTGGTAATGGTAATAATAATTCGCGATCGCGTGGGTTTCAGGGGCACGAGCAAAATAATCGTAATACGCGATTTTCTTCGGGTCCCCCTCGTACATATTATAACACCTCGCGTCAACAGTTTAATTCACCCCGCGGAGGATATTTACCCCGAAACGGAAATAGACCCACTACCTCGTCACCCAATATACGATCTAATAGGCCCGCTGCGCCTATTCGGCACACAGTACACGAAGTGGAGCCGGTAAATAATAATAATAATGTACCTACGACGCGACTCTACTAATCAAAATACTAACAATGAGTCAGGAAACGATTTTTTTCGTTAATTCGAACGATTTTATTTTTAAGATTAGTACTAGTAGTACAGTAACATTTCTTGTAGGTAACGAAATAATTAACCTTTTACTTGATAGTGGAGCCAGTCTTTGCGTATTGAAATATGAATGGCTAAGTAATTATCCCCAATTAATACAGCAATTATGCTATGATAGAATAACTATAAAAGGTGTTAGTGGTAGTTTAGTATCAGAAGGATACATACACTTGAATCTAGTTAGTAATAAAGAAGTATTTAGTGAAAAATTTTACGTTTTTAAGAATTTGTCGTGCACGGCCCACGGTATTTTAGGTGATAATTTTTTAAAACATTACGAAGCTATAATTAGTTATAAAGATAGTAGATTATTACTTTATAAGAATAATATACACGTTTGCATTGAAATAAACGGTAACGCTAGGTATAGACATTCGATTCCGCCGCGATGCGAAGTAATCAGATTCATTCCCACGTCTTCGAGCGGCGATTGCGTCATTTTATCAAAGGAAATGCAACCAGGTGTTTTTGTTGCTGGGTTAATTGTGAAACCAAATAATGAGCGCATTCCTTTAAGAATATTAAATACTAATGATTGCGAAGTAGAGTGTGATTTTCAAGACTTTAATGTTTATGATGTCACTTGCTTCGATATATGTAAACTTTCAGTGGAACCGAATAGTGTCAATCGAGTAAAAACTTTATTTGAGCTATTAAACTTATCTAATTTAAATCGTGAAGAAAAACGAAGTATCGAACACATATGTGCGAAGTACGCAGATGTTTTCCAACTTCCAGGCGACAAGTTGACAACTACAAATATAATGACTCATGCAATATCCTTGAAAGATAATGTTTTGCCAAGTTATATTAAGCCATATCGAATACCTCATTCCTTAAAGAAAGAAGTACAAAAACAAATCGATGAGATGTTAAAAAACGACATAATAGAGGAAACTATATCTGAGTGGTCTAGTCCAGTCTTATTAGTTCCGAAGAAGGCTGATTCATCTAACGAAAAAAAGTGGAGATTAGTAATCGATTATAGACAGCTCAACAACAAAATTAAAGACGATAAATTCCCTCTACCAAATATTACCGAAATATTAGACTCGCTCTCAGGATGTATCTATTTTTCTAAATTAGATCTGTCTCAAAGTTTCTACCAGTTGAAATTAGAAGAAAATTCTCGAAAATACACAGCTTTCAGTTTAGATAAAATGTACCAACTTCAGTTAGATCCGGAGTCACGCAAGTATACAGCTTTTACAACTGATAAAATGTACCAAATGAAGCGGTCTCCTATGGGTTTAAAAACATCTCCTTCTGTGTTTTCCCGATTAATGACCATAGCTATGTCAGGTATTAATTATAAACAAGCTTTTATTTATTTAGACGATTGCGTAGTAGTAGGGCATTCTATGGAAAATCATAATAAAAATCTTATAAGCGTCTTAGAAAGATTACGCCAAGTCAACTTAAAATTAAATCCGCTTAAATGTGAATTTTTACGTACTGAAATAATTTATTTAGGCCATAAAATAACTTCGAATGGCATACTTCCTGACGACAGTAAAATTGAAACGTTGCAAAAGTATCCCGTACCGTCCGATTCGGATGCCGTCAGACGATATTTAGCCTTTGCTAATTATTATAGGCGTTTTATACCTAATTTTTCTCAAATAGCGTATCCATTAAATATGTTATGCAAAAAGAATGCAATATTTGAGTGGACATCAGAATGTGAACAATCGTTTCTGAGATTAAAATCTAGTTTAATGTCACCACCTTTATTGCAGTACCCAGATTTTTCAGAAAGTAATACCTTTGAATTGCGAACAGATGCGAGTAAAACAGGTTTAGGAGCAGTTTTGTCGAACAAAAACGGTCATGTGATAGCTTACGCAAGTCGTAACTTATCGCCCGCGGAAAGTAGATATCCGATTATTGACCTAGAGTTACTAGCTATTGTATGGGCTGTAAGGCATTTTAGACCATATCTGTACGGCAGAACGTTTAAAATCTTTACAGATCATAAACCACTAGTTTATTTGTTTAGTCTTAAAGATCCATCTAGCAGACTAACTAAATTTAGGCTGTACCTTGAGGAATACGATTTTGAGATTGTGTACATCCCGGGTCGAAATAATGCAGCTGCAGACGCATTAAGTCGACTTCCGATGAACATCACATCTAATGATTTAAAATCAATCGAAAATCAAGTAGTTCAAGTATTAACTAGAGCTCAAACAAAAAAGTTACAACAGTCTACGAGTTGTAACAGTGATTTAAACATGAGTGATTCTTCTATTTGTAGCAGGCCTGATCAACCTGAGACAGTAGAGATTCTAAAAAGACCCAATGATGTTATAGAATTAATTTTCACTAACGATAAACCTATTCAGAATGTTATTTATCATTCGTCTGATAAAGGATATTTTACGTATGTGCCTTCGCATTATACTATATACCTGAATTCTCGATCGTTATCTACCCCACAGGATTTAGCGAGAGATTTAGGATCATTGTGTGAAAAACAACACATTAATGAAGTATTAATTGTAAAAAATAGGCAAAATGCCACAAATATTAAATTACTTGCAAATTATATGAAAAGATTACGTCAAAAGGTACCTAAAATCTTAATTACGAAAGACGTTATACGAATATATGGAAAAGACGAAAAAAAAATCATACTTAATGATTTTCATTTATTGCCCACTAGCGGACATGCAGGGGTAAATAGAATGATAAATAATTTAAAAAAATATTATTACTGGCCAGGCATGACGAATGATGTAGTAGAATATGTAAAAAAATGTTCTCACTGTCAATTTAATAAATTTTCTAATCGTTTTGTGAGAGAACCGATGGTAATAACCAGCACTGCAAGCTCAGCTTTTGAACGAATAGCGTTAGATACAATGGGTCCATTGCCAGCCGATTGCCACAATAATAGATACGTTTTAACCTTGCAATGTGATTTATCAAAATTTGTAGAAGTATATCCATTACAAAATAAAGAGTCTGAAACGATAGCACGAACCTTCGTATCTAATTTTATTTTGAGATATGGCGTACCCAAAGAAATAATAACTGATAAAGGTACCGAGTTCATGTCTAGTATTATGGACAACATATGCAAAATATTAAAAATCGAAAAACTTAGTTCAACCGCGTACCACCATGAAACTATGGGTTCATTAGAAAATAGTCATAAAACATTAGGGTCATACCTGCGTATCCAATGTGATAGAAATACTATTGATTGGAGCGATTGGCTACCTTTCTGGGCATTTTCTTATAACACTACAGTACATACAGAAACGAAATATACACCATTTGAGTTAGTTTTCGGCAAGTATTGTAAATTGCCTTCCGAGTTTGGAAACGAAATTGAACCATTGTATAATTATAACGACTATCCTAAGGAAATGAAATATCGCCTTCAGCGAGCTCAGTACGATGCTAAGCAAAATTTGTTAAATAGTAAGTTAAGAAGAAAATTATTATATGATAGCAAAACTAACTCCATAACTTACAAGACAGGTGACCTTATCTTAATAAAAAATCAAACTGGAGACAAACTTCAAAACATTTATATTGGTCCCTTTCAAGTTATTGAGGAAGTTTCACCTAATGTTAAGATTTTAAAGGATAATAAGGAATATCTTATTCATAAAAATAACACGAAAATGTATTTCGATTAAATATAGCTTAACCTTGTAATAGTATGTAAGTTTAGTGTATTTCAGTTACGTTTATTTTTACTTTTGTAATAATAATGTACCTTTTTTTTCTCTTTTCCTTTGGAAGGGAAGGGATAACCCAATCTTTTTAAGGGGAGTTGTAGTATGTGACTTAGTACATAAGCACTTTACGAAATATGTGATGCAATGCCTTATAATCAAAAGTGCAACTTAGCACTTCCCATGTCGAGTACTTGTATAACTTGTGTGTGGCTCACTCAATAAATGGACACGATGAAGTAAACATATACCTTTTATTAAACGTTTCCTGACATCCACAACTACAATATTACAATAGTATAAGATGTATTTACAAAATAAATACTTGGTTTATATATTTTTATGCACATTCTAGAATTCAAATAAAGGTTTAAGGTTTAGAGAATTAATTCTCAAAAAGATATACAAAGTCACTTTCGTGCAAACATAACATTACTTAAACATAATGTAAAAGTCGCCGAGAATTCAAGGAGTACTCATTTAGCGGGTTTCAATCTCAAAAGTATCTTTTTTCTGATTTGGATTTTAGTTTAGCATGTAGCCTGACTGTTGAAATTTAAGAGCGCGACACGAGCTCACATTTTTTATTTCAGACGGAAGATCATTATTATAATTGTGTTCCTTCATGGGATAATATTCCTTTCTGAGTAATTTCTATACATTTTTAGCCAAGTAATATAGTGTTATA
Organism: Eilema caniola; assembly: GCA_949126895.1. NCBI lineage: Eukaryota > Metazoa > Arthropoda > Insecta > Lepidoptera > Erebidae > Eilema > Eilema caniola. Next base: position 22,311,169 of record OX421475.1, read on the forward strand.
TTGTTAGATATTCTTGATTTCAGTCTAGATCATTATCATGCATTCAAAACATACATCTTGATACCCCCCCGCTAGTGCCGTTGACTTGAGCGCCGAAGACCTTAGTGGAGCCTCATACACCCCAGATTGAATCTAAATGGCGCTATGTAATAGGGCCTCAAATATTTTATTTATTTTACCTAAAGTACTAAGTGCTACTTATTGACTGACCACGGTGACTGACCACAGTCACAGTGAACACAGTCACTAACTCTTTGTTTAAAGTAAAGAAAGTAATAAAATGGTTAGTGACCATACAGTTGATAACCACAAATTCATTAGTATTTAGTCTCTGTTAACACAAACTTTCGAACATGAGTATCATGTCTCAATGAGTAATAATTGTGGTTTCAAATAATTAAAAAAAAATACTTTCCAACGGAGTACGTGTAAGTTTAAGTTATAGGTATAAATTCATTGGATCTTCTTCAAGATAAAAAAGGTCAAATGGCAATAGGCTGGCCGCATCTGTAGAAGTGTCGATGGGCACTTGGGTAAATAAGCCCTCAAGTGGCTGGGCTACACTGGAAGTCGAAGGATTGGGTGCTATGATGCACATTGGGAGGCCCATGTCCAACAGTAAAGTGAAGAGTACACTGCAGCTGCAATGAACTGCATTGATTGATTGATTTCCTTACTCTTGGCTGACTATGGATTTATCAATAGGTACAATTAAATCGTTACGTTTTTATTTATTTTTTATTTAATACAACTTCAACTAAAAATGCAAAATAGACGCGTGGAATTGCAAAATATCACCATATTGCTCTAATCAAAAAATGACGTCACACCTTACAGGATTTATTGATATAGATAACGATGATAATAATAGTGATGCACTTTCATAAATCATCATCATCATCACAACGTATTACGTACCTTTCTACTAATTTCCAAAAGATATACCTTTTGGCCTTACAAGTGATTCACACAATATCCATACATGTCTTTTCTATGATATTACTCGCTCTATGATCTAAACATACACCAAACACCCTTTTCTTCTCAAGACCACCTGTTTGTGAGAAAGAGACAGCACGAGATCAATGGACGCACGGCCATGACCGACTAGTTCTGAGTACCTTGGATTATTGACCCGGTTACACGAATTTTTAAGGTCCCGTTTTGCCGTTACCACGGAGCTTCAAAATAATGATAATATGACATTAATTCAACAGATATAACACTAAAGAATATGATGGTTAATTTGCCTCATTATGTCTAAACGCAGTAAAAATTGAGGTTTAATCGTTCTTTAGAAAAAAGTATTGAAATGCTTTTATGATCAATTTGAATCAATGAAATGACAACGAGCGTTTCTCTAATGCAGCGTCATCGCAAAGAATTGAAGGCGGTGGCAATGTGAAGAGAAAGAAATACACAAAAACACCATGTCAAGACACTTCTTCCTCCTACACTAGTAGTCTGCCAAATCCGGTCTTACATCCGTAAAGTGCTTCCAGACTACGTCGAACAACTCAACGGGCCAGTAGGCGGACGGTGAGCCTACGTTCCTGCCTTGCGGAGGATGACCAGTTTCCTAGTCTTCCATTTAGTCGGAATCCGGCACTCGGCTCTCGGACCTCGACTAGGAAGGCTATCTCAATAGCCTTCCTAGTCGAGGTCCGAGAGCCTATATTGAGATACGGAACCATAAAAATCAATAATAGGTTTTTGTCGGAGACACCAAGAGGTTTATATAGTGTTTGGTTCTAAAATAATTGATTCGTTGTGTCCTCAGCGAGAACCCTGGAAGCTTCCATATCTATAGGTACTTATAACACTAATAATACTAACGGTAATATTATAACACTGAAGAGATTGTTTGCTTGGTTGAACGCGTTAATCTCAGGAACTGCTAATTGACTTAACTGTAATGAAAAAGGATTTTGACAGTAGATAATTTTTTTTCAAAGAATATTAGCAACCGAAATTATCGAAATTACTAATATTTACTCTAACCCCTCCAACTAAGCTAAATTATTAAAAATACAAACGTAATTTATTCGTTTTCAAATTATGTTTAGGAAAATCCGGTGGATTCCTAAACATTATTTGAAAACGAATAAATTACGTGCATATTTTTATGGGTTAATTAAAGGAGCGCAACGGGGATTCCAATTATAAAACCGAGGATAGCCAAAATAAAAGTAATGAAATTTTAATGTCACTGTAGTTTTTTTTAAATATTAGAATCGAAATAACTAAAATTCCCTCTAACCCTTCCAGCTATGCTAAACTGCTTGTGTTAGGAGTGGGTTCATGTCGGTAGTGTAATGGCCAGGATTCGAACCCGGGACCTTTCGATCGTAAGGCCGACTCCTTAACCACTAAGCTACCGACGCTATTCGCTATTACAGTTATTCAACTAAAACCACGGTAACAAACCAAAATTTTCATTAGCTATTATGTTAGATAACTGTCTTAAACTCAGTTTTAGTATTGTTTACCAGAGTTTAGATATTTCCCACAACCATCCAACCTGTAATCTGTACTACTGACACACTTTTAAACCATTAATAACATAAAATTTCGTCAAAACAACTCATTTTGTATGACTCATACTGTACCTACCGGTACCTACTTGATTATTTCCTTAACTTTCTAGAAAGTTAACGAGAAATTCTACCTCGATAACTTCCTTTAGAGCTCAAAATAAGGAAATATAAATTTATATACAAATAAATCAAGTCCTAGGACAAGAGGTTTATAGTTGTGTATTTATGCTTTTGCTCTTTTAATTGATAAAACTAGAAATTACGAATGCAGATTCCTTTGTGACTTACAAACATTGTAAAAACAAACTTTGAGGAACGTATTTACAAAACTTTAAATAGTTAGAATCAATAAAAACTCATTCTCAATTTATAGCATGTAAACATATCGTAAATAGACAACAGTTATTGAATCTCAAAGATTTCAATTGAAATAATTTTATTAATTCACTAACTGTGTCCCGGTAGGTGGTTTGGTTTTACCTTAATTTTTCTCATTAATAGGCTCCATAAAGTCGTAGTTCAATGTCAAATAAGCTGGAACCTTACCATAAACAGAGCGGTTTAATGGAAGAAGATTTACCGGCTGAAGATTGACCTTTCTCACACAAACAGCAAAACTTAAAAGGCTTAGGCAAACGAAAATACGTTTAAGTAAGAAGTTAAACTGCAAAACATTGGTCTTTTTGGTCATAGTTCAAAAATCAACACACGCACACACATTCCTCGAGTATCCAAGCCTCACCTAACAACCTTACAAAAATATATGCATGCTTATGTTACCACAACCTAACCCACATATAATCTTCACATCTGGTCAGTTTTCCGTTGTAACTGCTTCATAGCACTTGACCATAACATTCAACTGTTTAATTACAACTTGTTCCGTACATTGACATTAAAGTGTTAAGTCATAAGATTACAGCGTGCAAACAATTTAGAAAGATAGTTAAGATTAAATTTAGCTTCCATAGTAGGCTACCGCCTACTATAACTATACTACTACAAAATTGTGTAGTAACAAAATTGGGGAATTCAGATGGGTGTTCCTGCCTCATAATATCTATCTATCATCGACACTTTAATTACACTATTGATGGCTAAAGATACAGAAAATTCGCTACATTTTGCTTATACGTTGACCAATAATGTGAAAAACAATGTGCCATGTAATTAAAATTACTCAATTCATTGTTTGAAAGAGATTCCACCAGCAACTCTCTCTAGGGCACACTCATGCATACTACATTTTGAATGAGTATTTGGTCAAATTTGGATCTAGAGAGGTGGAGAGTGGAGAGAATACTCCTAACTGATCTTTTTGTATAAGGTCAAAATAGATAATACATATTATGTAAATTTTTCACCAAGGGCATATATGGTGTAATGCCACGTGCGTGGTACGTAGTTATTCCGTGGCGAGTGTTTTATTTTTACCTATAAAATCGCTAGCGCTTCTCACTTGCACATCACACAGCGTTATTATGTTAATGATATAACAGACACACGCGCGTTCTCGTTTCTTCTTGACTCGTTTTTATAGCGGAGAAATTGTAGGTTTCCAAGTTCAAATACATTATGATCACGCTTGTAAATCCCCTAAGAAATAGGCAGAGGTGTATTAATTCTCCATAATTCAACTAATAGTTTGTACATATAATAGTGATTATATGGCTCGTCATATATGGTACATCTAGGCTCAACAAAGTCACCGCCCCTTGTCTGTTTTCCAGTGAGCTTTTAACTAGGAAAACTTTAGAGGAGCAAGAGAAGAGCCTCCAAGCAGCCCTATAGAGAACCGCTTCTGATTCGGCCGGTATTGGCTGTTAGTGGCAGCATCGTGGTGATGGAGAAAAAATACAGGTATCTCCACCCCATCTCATTAGAAGGATACCGTAAGAGAAGACTAACGGAAATAACACTGCGAGAGAACGAAAACTCGAAATAAAACTTTGTACTAACCCTTGGGGTCAGCTTGGAAACAGTAGGCCAGCCTCCCTACATTGGGAGAGGCCTATGTCCAGCACCATTTCTCTACCAGTATATTATTTGCGAATTGTTCACGCCTCTTACCTCTCTTTAATAACCTATCAATACGTGTTCCCAAACTAAGAGTAATTTCTCAAAACAAGGCCAGCCATCAATGTAATTCAAACAGTGACCGTTGGCTATCTCATGGAGAAAGATTGTTTTATGCTCTGTTTCCTACAATACGCTATTGCACTGTAATTTTAGTTATTACCTAAAGTATATGCCTCTTCTACATAATGAACGTAATAAGAATTATTTTTAAGTAGCTTCTTTATTACTTTTTCTTTTATTAGCTTGACCTCTATGTTTTTTTCCATTTTCCATATACAAAGTATCTAACACTCCAAATTTTCAACCTGGAGATACACTCCAGGGTGAATCATTAATGAATATGTTGGCTTTCCATTTTTTAGCTGCTGTGACTTTAGCAGGGAGTCAAGTAGGTACTTTATCTAGAAATAGATGTATTTATAAGAAATTTCATTTAGACCTTTGTGATCCTTAATCTTAGTATAGAATCATCACATACGTATACCTTATGCAAATGCATGTGATGATCCTCAAGCAAGAAGTCTATGCTTAGCTCTGTGTTTTTGAAAAGCTATTACTTGGGAATCATTAATGGTCTGAGACAGGTGTAATACGTGCGATATCTATAATAAAAATGTAATAACAAGCAAATAGAATTACGAAACAGAAGAATCATTAAGCTATGCAGGTATTTCAAATGGTTACATGCAGTAAACTCGCCCGGTCACATGTTTATCGTAATAGACAGTTAGTCGCCTCGGTAATTTGTGTGCAATACTATGCCATCGTTGGTCAGTCACAAAGGAAACACTTTCCAATCTATGCCACTTTGCGCTCCACGGCTCACTTACACAGTCATTCCATTTCCTACTTTATTTCCTTTCAACGATGGTATGTTCTTGTTTAGATGTTAGTGGTCAGCGTTATGTGATATAATGACATGCGTTATTTTTGCAAGTAAGTATTATGTTTTGATCATTTTGATTAATAGGGTGTGTAATTGGTTTCTGTTTCCTTAGCTGCCTACTATTGCATTATGGTTTTGATGTTTCATGGTATCTGTACTTCCTTGGGCAAGTTTTGCAATAATGATATGCTTTTAGGGAGTTTATAAAGTACCTTTCGTTTATGTCCGATCTAACAATAAAGAGTAACAGTGTAATAAGGGATCATTATGGTACAGAATATGATTTTATGGCGAGGATTGAGAAACATGTGATAAGCTAGAATGGACTTATAAGAACTAGTTACCTTAAAGATTTATGTAAAGTATTGGCAAAGAAACTGATAGAGATCACCATTTCTATTATAGTACAATAACATTTTTGGAAAAAAAGGGCAAGTGAGACATTATAAGACCGTTTTTTCTGTCATAGCATGCCGATAGAGCTCGCAGAATAAGCAAGCTGAAGTAGCAGTGGATCAAGAATAGTTCTAGAGTGCAGACTTCGTGGGACAACTCCTAGCCCGTTTTAATGAAGACCAGAAAAAGGTGACAGGGATAGACTGGATACGGAAGGTGGAGAATTGTGTGTGAAGGTGGGAAACATTTTTGTTGGGACACAGGTCTGTCCCAATGTGCACCATTGCTCTCGATTCTCCACCTTCCGTATCCAGTCTATCCCTGTCACCTTTTTCTGGTCTTCATTACATCGGGCTAGGAGGTGTCCCACGAAGTGGACTGCAATAGACTAAATGATTGATTGACATTACGCCAAACATTTTCATTTTAGTAATTAATTCATGATATACATTCACATCTTGCATAAACTATTTCAATTTTCAAATAACGTTATTCTATACCTGCCCATTTCTTTCACAAACAATGCGATATATAAAGAAAGTGATCCTTGTTTTGGAAGAGAATGGCCTTCACTTAAGGCCAAGTGTGCCAACAACGGGACTTTAATAGTTACAATGACTGGCACACATTTATCTTTTGATGCTTTTAGCTTGTTATATCGGATCGATATTACAATAAAAATATTTCTCACACTAATGGAGTACCTACTTTGTAGTAGTATTCTAGTATCCACCAAATACGTAGTACTAAAGATATAATTATATAGTACGAAGATTTTACGAGCTATAAGATCTTAAGTCAAAGCGGTGGATACAGGTATGCTAAAACCCAAATTACTCTTTTTTTTTTTGTTCTACCTACACCTGCTGGGCGCTGCCTGACATGAAATATCAATTAAAAAAAAACAAGCGGGTCTTGATACTGTCGCATGTCAATTGCAGCAATAATGATTGCTATAGTAACTTTTAACAGCCTGTGACCACGGTTAGTGGAACCTGGTCGAAACGTCCCATGTACCACGATCGCGTTAATTCCCGTTAAAATTTTTGAATGACTGCTATAGTATTCCTTGCTATCACTGCGCCACCGTTATTCAGGCCTATTATAACGTTATTTTCAAGAGATTCTTGAAAGCATTTGATTGTATGCAGGACGGAAACGAAAGGTTACAACTATGTTAGCTTTTATTAACAAAAAAACCCTTCAATGATGTAAATGTATGTATAATATTGTCACGAAGTTTATTTTTGGAAAATTCAAGAATACCAGCCACCATGTGTATGTAAACAATTACAAAGGTAGAAAAAGCGGAACGTAGTAATGAGACATGGTGGCATTTCACATAGATAAATTAGCTACGATTCTTCGTAGCAAGTGCGAACACGTGATCTCTGCTTATTTTATAGGACGTCAGCATCAATGTATGTACGTTTGAATAAAATTCTGTACTAAGGAAATATTTTATTGGTAACCTCAAGGTACTAAGTCCCTACATAGATAGGGGACTTAGTCTTAGTACCTTGCATAAACAAAAAGTACCATTGATATTATAATTTGTAAAACTAATATATAGCAGTATCTTTTCTTTACGAGTTTGGAATTGAGGACAGGACTTTCATCTCGTTCTCACAGATAATATTGATCTTAACAGTAACAGAGAAAGCGTTGCATTTAAAGGATTTACTTGTTATAATGAAAGTGCCCTTAAATACAATAATCCAGCGAAAGTAGGTTTGAACTTGATTCGTACAGGGAAACGTTACACCTCAGGCGCCAGCACAGAGTGATAAATGAACAAACAGTACTTTCACTGACTGTGATTTTTGTGAATGTATATTAATGATTGAAAGATGAAGATTAATATCAGCATACAATTGTTCTGAAAATTTGTTAGGCTGCCCGCCCTCGATATTGCCATAATAAATATGAAAACAATATGTCCGTTAGCAGTAAGAAAAAGTGCTTGATATTTAGTTGATGTTTTTAATGGTGCTTTCTAAAATACTTTCAGGCTATATGGTATGATTGAAAACCCATTGAAACACATTAAAAATTCATCAAGAGAAGTCCCAAAACCTGATTGTGGTTCTACATACTGGGTCCAATTATAATTTCAAAACATCCAGGGACCTTCGCCAACACACCAGAAATTTCAAAACAATAGATTCAGCTATTTAGGCGAGTTCAGTGATACACACACACATACATAATGTTTTTGTAAATAAAAATTAACTTTGTTAACAGTTGATTAATTGAGTTACTGATACTGTTAAATAACATCTCTTATAACGGAATAAACCTTTCCTATTTTGTTATTTTTGTAGGCTGCCATGTATAACCAAACAACTTGTTAATATATTGAATGGTATGTAGGTTATGGGTTGACGATACGGCCTAACATTGTTTACATAAACATACATCACACGTTACCGTAAGAATCACAAGTAGGTACAGTGGTAAAAACATACTCGCGTAAAAGTAACGCTAATAATTTTCTTTCCACCTGGCGATACAAGTATAGTTGAAGATCTAATACTTAGTTATAAAGTAACTGCCAAGTGCCACTCTAAATTTTAACTATTATTTTAAGGATTAATTGTGCCTTTTTTTCGTGCCTAAAATCCCCATGGATCCCCCCGTCTCTTTCGAGCTGGAGCTCAGACTAGTAAACATGTCACACAACAAGAAGTTGCAAAGCTTTACCCAAACATGTGTTTCTTTTTCTACTCTTACTTCTTCACTCAAGCTATCAAGCAGCATGAAGTTAACTTGAGATATAAAATACAATAACATTTCAGACTATTTGAATGACAAAAAAATTTGGGATTAAGTCGCTCCAAGTCAGCACAATAATTATTGTACCTACAGGACGATGTTTTTTTTAAAGGATTCCTACTGAGATTTCTGGCTTTCTCGCAGTGATTTTCAGTAGTTGCTATGTCACGTACTGCACGGTAGGAAAAATAATGACAATTCCAATCGAATTTTTATGGAATAAATGATTTTTTGAATTTGAATGAAAGAGACTAAATTGTTTACTTCATTGTTACTTAGTTGCGAAATGTCACAACTGAACTAAATAGTACGACGTTCAGCAAATTATACCAATTATTATCTTTTCTCCGGTCAGTTATAAAGGAAAAGAAAATATAATCGAATAGATATTAAAATATTAATCACATGTAATTTAGACATCAATAACGGATTTCCGAATCAAATCAAGTTGTCAGTACCAGAATCGCTATAGCATTAATTGTAGTGCGTACAATTAAATTGAATGTTCGACTCTACGAATTGTATAAATCTATGCTTTCTCTGGGACAATGTTAAGAATTTAACAGGTGTGCGGCCGAGTTATGAGTAGAATATCATTTGAACACACGCAGAGGAAACCGAATGCACATGCGGTCCTATTTCATTTCAGAATGTTCGTATTTTTTAGATAAATACTTGTAGTGTAGCGTAGCGGTAGTGAACACGGCCGCTACGCGGGAGGCACGGATTCGATCCTGATATGATACGATCCGAATATGGGTATTTACATTGGTCTGGCCTTGGAGAGCACGTTAAGCCGTTGGTCCCGGTTGCCATGCGAACATCTATGGCAATCGTTACGGGTAGTTGAATCCTTAAAAAGTCAAACAACTGGTCTAAGTGCAATGCTTCGATATCGCCTTTGGGTTGTGAAGGCCAGATGGCAGTCGTTTACAGAAAATATCGAAGTTCAGTCCAATCAACCTAAAGCGGACCCCAGACTCCAAGTTGAAAGCTTCGGATGCAACTGGGATTAACGCTAGGAAGAAGAAGAGAAGACTTGTAATTAGGTTGTGGTGCCGATTGCGTTGTGCATCTTACAGTAAATCAACTCTTTTACATTAAAATAAAATTTAGTTGTATCCAGTATGTAATTAATTAATATTTGATTATTTATATTGTTTTAGCGGTCAACATGATTTTAACGATTGAATGAAATTTTGAAGCATTTACTATGCTAACTTTTCAAATCGATTAAGATAGGAAAAAGTGAATCGCTCAGGTGGGACTCGAACCCTCGATCTTTCCCTTACAGGGGGAACGCTCTGACCCGGCTCGACTTCCTATCTTAATTGATGATTTTAACGATTTAGAGATTTTTGTAACAGCAGAATGAAAGCAATGGAAACAATGCGAATATTGTATACATGTTGAAACTATGAAAAACATTACCAAGGCGTCGTTTAATCAGCAGCTGTACAGTCATCATCAGATTGATCTGAATGAACAAAGTACTCAAAGTGTATTTTTTTTTTAAAGAATATTAGCAACCAAAATTATCGAAATTACTAATATTCCCTCTAACCCCTCCAAATAAGCTTAATTTGCTTGTGCTAGGAGTGGGTTCACGTCGGTACTGTAATGGCCAGGATTCGAACCCGGAACCTCTCGATTTTGCCTTTGCGATTAATGCCTTGGTCCCCCCCCCCCCCCTTCCTGTTGACTGATTGTTCTGATATTTGGTACACACCTTAAGTTCCGACAATTATACAATTTAAATCAATAAAACAGTTTGATTTGATCTTAATAACTTAGTTTGAAGATCATTAGTACATAAGATAGTTTTGGCGCTGACTGTACCAGCTTACACGAAGGTTGGTGTGGCCCCTAATGTCAAGAACTCAAGACATAACTCCAAGATGGGGCCCTGTATACCCATAGCAAAAATTCACAAAGTATTTTTCATCATTGAAACTAAAATTATAGTTCCAGTAAAGTGATTATGCAAATGCTTCTTACAAACTTACTAGAATACATATTACTTGGTATTATAAAAAAATATACTACGTAGGTATATGACATTCTACACAGGGTTATCTAGACCCAAAGTAAGCATAACTTAATTACAATTAACACAAACTGTGTTATGGATTTAGAATGCGGATAAATATTATACATAGAAAAAAACAACCATAACAATGCAACTATTTGCATTGATCTGGCTGTTTCTATGTATATATGTATAATATATCTGTACATATTTATGTATACAAATATTTACACTGAGCAGGACTCGAACCCGTGCCCCCTGCGTAGCTGTCGAATACTCTACCGCTACGCCACACCGCCATAAGTTTATCATCAAATTTATTGAAATAAAACTTTTTAACGGATTCTGTCACGACTTGTTATCATTTACTTTTAGCCCGACGTTTCGGCTACTTTTCAACAGCCATGGTCGTGGGTAATAAATGGTAGGAGTTTGGCGGCTGCTACGCAGGAGGCGTGGGTTCGATTCCCGCTCAGTGCAAATATTTGTATGCATGAATATGTATATTTGCATTGGTCTGGGTGTTTCTATGTATTTTATGTATGTATTTACAAAAAAAAAGTATCTAAGTATGTTTATCCGCACAGAAGCTAGTTAAGCTATGCTTACCATGGATCTAGACAGCGTTGTGTGAAATGTTATGGAATATTTATTTATTATTATTTATTAAAAGTTATCTCAAAGTACCTAAATCGTAATGAGTTTTAGGTTTACGCAGAATAAGCTCACTGTGTCGTTATGTCTTGCTGTATTTCGCTTTACTAGGTGAAATTCGGGGAGGGTCAGCAGCGGGAACGGGATCAGAAAACCACGCGGATGGAGCTGCAGGTAATCTATACTAATCCATACCAATAACTCTGTCTGTATATTACGATTTCAATCCTAAACCACTGAACCGTTTTTAATGAAATTTTTATATAAGGGAAAATTAGACTTTGAGAAAGGACATAGGCTATGTTTGGTCACGATAACCGACATCCACGCAGTCGGAGCCGCGGGCAACAGTTAAATTATTGAATCAAGAAAATATTGCGTGTAATTCAAGAGCCAGATCTGCGTACGATGTGCCCGTCGCGTAAACCAACAAAGGGATAAGGGCTATTGTTCTTTACGACAGAAAATAAACAGTTTATGAAATAGTATAATAGTGGAATGCGGAGTACTATTGTTTTTATCATCGTACGATCTTGTCTCAATTCCGCTGAACCTCGATATTTTATATGAAGTCAATTTCATTCTGACCTTCATAATACCTCTGTAAATAATGGTTGTATCGATAGTTACTTATACCTGCTGTTTGAATTTTTTTTTACTACTTCATCCAAAGCTTTCAAACTTGTAGTCTAGGGTCCATTTTACCAGTCTTACTGCGGATTGGACTGAACTTTGATAATTTTATATTTAGGACTACAACTATCCGAAAGAAATGCCATAGATGATTCCAATTATCAACAGGGATCCACGACGTCTTAACGTGTTCTTAGAGTTTTCAATGGGATCTGATATGTTACGAATGGTCACCCATCTTAATATTGAACTAGCTATGATTGTTAACCTTGCAATATTTTTGGCTGACAGTACTATCTGAATTAAAAGATGCATAAGATGTTCATGGACGCCCCCTGGCCAAGAAGGACCGATGACCTGAAAAAAGTGGCTGGGACGGACTGGGTGCGGAAGGCGGAGGATCGTCATGAAAAACTATTAAAAAAAACTGACGTTTTATTGATAGAGTTTGATATGTCTACCACGCTCTAGATCCGATATGTGGGTAGAAAAGACGTTACACCATACAGCCTAGGTGGTCATTGGTGGTATCCATTCGATGTTATGCGGAATGGTGGGAAATCCCATAGAAGAACCAGACATATAAACTTAGACCATTAAAAAACTACATGTTACAGACCACAAAAAGAGCCCAACTAAGCTGCCAATATGTATTATCGGTTTTAGAATACACTCCACGGGCATCAAACCACTGGCCGATATAATAAACAGGTCAAATCACACACAATCCATTTTCTAATGATCATATTCATACAATGATCTATATTCCACCAGCCAAGCATAACTTCTAAACCGTTCTCGTAGCGGTTTAACATAAAGAACCACTATGTAGTGCCTAAGTATCGGTGCAGTGAAATAACAAAGTTGGATACGTGTTGCAGTAACGTATAGTTATAACAGGTTACTGTCCCATCGGGTACAACTATAACGACCTCATTGCCTGACTATACATTACAAGCCACAAAAAAATACACGTCATATTTCAAATTTAAAACCAAAATAATAGATTTAAAAACACTAAGTTGTCATAATTTCAATATTTTTTCAAATTAAGAACGTTAATTTTTTTATCAGTGAAAATAGTTGGATGGCACCACTTAGTTAAATAAAAAGTTAACTTACCGTAACTGAATGACTTGATACGAACACACGTCAATCGTACTACGTAATCAGATTCGCGACACGGGCGGGTACCACCGCGTATACCGATAGACTGGCGCCCGAAGATGAGTAACGGTAAAACGTGCTACTTCCCCGACTAGGACGCACAAGACACGATGCATTCCAACTACTAGCGTGTCACCGTACTTACCATACCAAAAGAGACACAGAACGGCACAGGGTTTTCCATACATGGCATATTGACAGGTTAAACTAGATTCTGTACCCTTAAAGACTTTGAAAGACAAAATACGACCTCGATATATACCCAAATACCTGCGACATTCCATTAGTGCTGGTTATTTAAAATCTAGTATAGTATAGTATTTTACATAACGAAAACAACTCAATAGGTGCGTGTATTGGGTTTGTATTTTGATAATAATAGAAACAGTCAAAAATGAAAGTACAGTTCTAGTTTCATTTAGATCTTAAACATTATATTAAAATACTGTTTGAAAATACACGAATATCACACGATTTATGTAAATAAAATAAAATAATTAAAACGGAATAAATCACGATAGAAACAGATAAGAAACGTTTTATAATATTCAACACTCACTGAAAGAATTTATTATTTGTTGATGTTTTTAAATTGTTTTGTTTTAATTATGTAGTATAAGTTTGTGTGTGTGTTTAATTGTAGCGCAATTTCTAAGATTTGATTCCTATGTCAGAAAAATGTTACTCGAGTTTTTCATTTCTTAATTCATTTTGTTAAAATATTTTCAATATTAATGAATGGCACCAATCTGGAGCTGATTAACAAACTATGGATTGATTTAACCTTTAGGTCTCAGGAAAGAGGAGCACCATTATAGATAGCAACAATTACATCAAATTCTCTTTTAAGTCCCCTTATACACCCTGTGACAATAGGAAAACAGAAACACGCGTGATGTAAGAGATAAAAAGTACAATAAAATGCAAAAAGAAATCCAACCATTTGCCATGGTAGAGACGGTCAAAAACTGCCAAAGACATGTTTGCAAAGGCTCAAATTGGCGACTTCAGGATTACCAATCGAACTGCATATCGCTGCAACCTTTTCAGAGCATTACGCGAAGCCGTTTTGATGATGTTCTCGAAAAATAATAATACCTACCTTTTCTTTTTTTTCTTTTTTTTTTACATATTTTATTATTGGAGTAACCTTAAACAGCAGCACAACATTGACCAGCATGCTTAACGGCATTAGCATTGTAAGAATGATTGTATAATATTAAAAAAAAATTAATCAAAGAAGTAACAATAATAAAATTAATTAATACGAGTCTTGTTGACTTTAGTGAGTGAATTATGTAATGTGTGTAATCTTAATTTTGTTTATAACAATAACAATTAAAATTTTAAATTAAATTTCTAATAAATCTTGACACTATCGGAAGTTACTAAAACTTAACTTTTAACGGAGGTACACCATGTATTGTATCTCCCGTAACCATGAAGCAATCGAAATGTCGGGATCGTACCAAATAAATCACAATAGAATATGTTACAAAATCGTTTTATTTTAATTATAATAATTTATAATATTAATGCCAAAGTACCTATTGTATTCAGATGATATAATTTTTAGGTACTTCTGACATTAAGCAACTAGTTACAGCTTTTAATTTAACTGACATAAAATTAATGTGACCTACACTAGATGGTTATTTTTTATACGTTTAGTACCGACACGTTGAGGTCATGGGGTCAAAACAGTTAATAAGAAGGCTGTATTTTTGCTCGTGGCTTCATTCGTTTCATTGTTTAGAGTCCCTTAACCAAATATTTTTGCCAGCCAGATTCGTTTAGCCGTTGTCATGCCGTGCCATGTAGCCGTATAAAGTTATAGCCATAAATTGTTTCTTTTTTAATTTTTCTTTTTCTTAAAGTGTACTAGTAACCAAAATTACTAGTATGTTAGTTAATCCCTCCGACTAAACTAAAGACCTAGGATCTCTCAATCGTAAGACTGTCTACTTCTCCAACTTCTTCCTTAACTCACTTATTACTGACTTTATGAACTTGTAAAATATCTTTTGAACGAAATTTAGAAGCAATTAGTATCGATTTAGTTAAAATCGGTAGTTTAGTGATTAGAGCATTCCCCCTGTAAGGGAAAGATCGTAGGTTCGAGCCCCGCCTGATCAATTCACTTTTTTCTATCTTAATCAATTTGTAAAATATCTACGCTATGGTCTCGAAGAATTCCGGCTTCCCCTCTATCAAGTGAACGGTCAGTTCAAACTTTCTAATTAGTAAAAAATAGTAATTTATAAGTCTAGGTATGACCTACTAGTAATAACATGTCTACTTTAGTTCTATATTAACTAGTAGTTCTGTGAACCGTGGACCTCACGATCACCCTATGCCACATTTTCTGGTCAGCATCAAATCTGCTTTCCTTAAAAACCGATACGTATCTGCTTATTTTAAACAGCCCAGGATGTTTCAATATTAAATAATGACGATCCGTTCTTAAAAAAGCAAACCTCCCCTCTTTTTATCATCTGTATTTTTTTTTATTACGTAGTTCACCTTCACGTGGCAGGACTTTGTGAAAATGTTTTGTCCTTGATGTTTCAGCCACAAATCAGTAAGATCAGTTTATAAATAACGCGACAGCAAACTTTCCCACTTTTCTCCTCCATTCACTCCTATCAAAAAAGCTCTCGGCGAAAATTGTATTTTAAATCAAAGAATATGTATGTTAAGTTAGGTGAAAATCGGTTAAGAAATACGCCCTCTAGACCGGAATTGACAAACTGCCATAGACACGGACAAAAGCAAAAATCGGCTACCTTGTCAAAGCGGAGACTCATGCTCGCTTCGCTTGCTTGGTATACTACTTATTTTTAAATTATTCCCGTTTGCCAACCAAAATTTTACGACCCCATATATAACAAATTATTAAAATTTAAAAATCCGACGGATGCTGATGAAAAGATTGCTAGAAGCTTGTTTCGATCTTTTCAGCATTAGACGTTTTTTTATTTATAATAATTTATTTTATTTTATAGTTTTTAGTTGACATATGTGTTTTTGTTTGTTTTTTACCACATACATTTTGGCACCAAAAATTCAACACATAGCTTTTGTTCATATTTTATGTATTAAGAACACTTGGCAATAAATACCTTTCATTTGAGACATTTGATTCATTCATTGAAATCCAAACGGTGGTTCAGATGATATGTGGTAATAAACCATATTACAAACATACATACATACATACAAGATAGAACCGAACCGAATTTACCCGATTAAGAAAACTTAATCGGGTAAATTCGGTTCCCTTCTTTTCGCTTCCCTTCTTTTATTAGTCAAAAAATAAAAGCTGTCAAATTGTAATAATCAATGTCAAATACTCTAAATAAGAAAGTTCTGAGGATTTCTAAGTCGATGTAGTTATCACAAAAATACATGCATTTAAGAAGCACATTGAGACAATTGAATCGATAGGGTACTATCTAGTCATATGGGTCTGTACAATGCCTATCGATTGAATAGAATACCTGCATTATAAGTACACATTGCCACACATTCATTGAGTTACAAAAGAAACTTATAGGCTAGTTGAAATAAAACCAACTTTTTAACGCGTTTTATTTGTAAACCGCAAACATGGCTGCTGAAAAGTACCTAACCGAAATGTCGGTCTAAAAATAAATAATAATAAATCGCAATAAAAACCGTTAAAAAGTGGTTTTATTTCAATGAGTGATATTCGCGTAAACTATAGAAAATATCTTATAGGCTTGTTAGTAAGTTATATTAATTTCTGCATTTAAAAATTGCGTGGAGCTTCACCCAGCGACCCAGCAAGGGTGAGTCCCACCTATCTTTAAATATGCTCAGGGGACCATTGGTGCTATGGCGGCGTCTCGCGAGCACGGAAGCAGAGCGCTTTCTTCAAAGTAGAGGTAAGTCATCAACATTATCATCATATCAGCCACACATAGTCCACTGCTGAACATAGGCCTCTCCCATAGACTTCTAGAAAGACCGATCAAAAGCAGCCCGCATCCAGCGCTTCCCGGCGACCTTGATGAGGTCATCTATGCACCTGGCCGTTGGGCATCTTACACTACGTTTGCACGTACGCGGTCGGCATTCCAGAACTTTTTTGTTCCATCGACCATCTGTTCTGCGCACTTTGTGTCCCGCCAACTGCCACTTCAACGAGCTAATTCGTAAAAGGTAGAGCTAAGTACTATAAATTAATTATTATGTAATAAAAGAAAGTGGCAAGAAATTAATAAATCTAAAGCATTCGTTATATTATACTTCATATAAAGTACCTTACTATCTTTATATAATAATAATAATAAAAGATGGTTTCACGTTCCAATTATTATGTTTTATTTTAACGCGTATTTACAAAGTTATCTTTTAGATTTAGGTGTATGAGGCTCCTACAAGATCTATGCAGCCCAAGAAAACATTACTTACACGCTTTCATGCTTTAGTTTTCATTAGGAGGTTAGATAACAGTCGCCCTTGTAAAAGCCAAATCAAGAAAAGGCTTCAGTCGTAATGGGGTACAGACTACAGATAGACACAGAATAATTAATAGTACTATGGTGATGATAACCAGGACAACCAGCTGAATACTGACTGCATTGTAACCTGGTAAAAAAAAGCAAGAATGTCAAGAATGTAGCATTACATTGTTGACATTCTTGCTTTTTTTTTTCTCTCTTTTGTAGAAGTAATAAATGGTAAGAATAGAAAGTTGTTGACAAACTTGCTGTTATATGATATATGACGTGTAATGATTATCCTTATGAATAAATGAGTTAAGAGTTATGAGTTACGGTAAAATGAACTTCCAATAAGTAAGTATAATAAATTTTCAAATAGTTATATTACTCAGCAATTACTCGCACAGATTACTGCTAAACTTCGGTGTTAAATTCCACAGATCCCACACAGTCCGCATAGGCGATGGCTTTCTTGGTCGAGCGCACGTTAAGTAACTGGGATCTGTACTTCACGGGGCTACTGGTGACATCGACTACGACATCAAGGCACGTATTGCAGCCGTGTGGGCCAAATAGCGGGAAATGAATGCCGTCACATATGATTCTTGAATGCCCGTCAGGTTGAAGGGACAAGACGATCATTAGGCCTGTCCTTTACACGGTTGTGAGGCGTGGCCGCGATATAAGCAGGAGCAGCGTGTCCCGGCGTAGAAAATGCTGTGGTGGATTTGCGGATTTAT
Organism: Eilema caniola; assembly: GCA_949126895.1. Lineage (NCBI taxonomy): Eukaryota > Metazoa > Arthropoda > Insecta > Lepidoptera > Erebidae > Eilema > Eilema caniola. The sequence goes on from OX421475.1 coordinate 22,329,534, forward strand.
GAGTAAAGATCGCGTGAGGAACTCTCGCATCCGTGGCAGCCTTCATTTTAATGACATCTATTCTATACATTCTATACATACACACATACATATTAATAAAATTGAAGTGTCAGTTTGTAATATTGAAGTAACCGTTTTTTACGACATGTATATGAATATAACACGGGTAAATACACCAAAATAACTTGATTTACAATTTTTGTCTGACTGTCTGCCTTTTTTTCCGGCTAATCACTGAAATGGCTGAACCGATTTTAACAGGACTTTTATTGGCAAGTAGCTGATGTAATAAGGAGTAACTTAGGCCACTTTTATTTTAGAAAATAAGCGTTGACTCAACACTACGCGATAACCGACATCCACGCGGGTGGAGCGTAGATAAAATGCAAGAGAGTTGCCTTCGCTGGTCTGGCCACGTTTAGTGGCAACAGCCAGGCTACGTGGGTAACAAATGCCGTAAAACCTGGTTTGATGTCGTGGAGCGTGACATGCGTGCTAATGATCTCACTACTATGGACACCCAAGATCGTGCGAAGTGGACGTGGAAGAGCCGGAAGGCGGACGCCATTCGCCTTTTCCACTACAGAAAGCACTTCAGTAGTTAGGTAGTCCCACTACCATCGGGACGAATTACAGATTTTTTGTGTTCATTCGTGCCATTGAAGTATTATGTAAATTATTATTTTAGCATTCAGTCTATCTACGAGATACAGAACAGTCTTTTGATTTCTAGTATGCAAAACATGACAAAGTTCATATGCCTAGTAATTATATTCAACTAGGCCTGTACGGCTTGGAAAGCAGACAGCATTTATCATTAACATACAACCTACTTGCACTCAGTAATCGCGTCATCTTGGTTTAATCTCTGGTTAAATTAGCACGTTATTAATCTTATATCATTTATAAATTGTGCCACTGGCCACTTTACTATTTTTTTAATCAATGCTTAAAAATCAGTCAAGTTCTTTTTTTGAATTTAAATTGTAATGCTATGTCTGTTATGTTTAAATTGAATCATCAACAGAACTGACAGCTATTTAGGTTGTTCTACTATTAATTTTATTTTAATACAGAATGATTTTAAATTGTTTTTAATAATCTCTAATTGGAAGCTTATTTCATTTTAAATGCAAGTGGTTAGCACAGTTTCTACTATCGAACAGAAATATCATCGAAACTTATTATCGACACTTTCTCGGAGTTCAAATTACAATAATAATAAAATAAAGTAGGTAGTAGAGACTCATCATTATCTTATGGTTCCCAGTAGCATCTGAGGCCACGAACTACCTAGATATAAGTTGTTGGATCAATTTTCTTATAATCCAGGTATAAATTATACGTAACTGTGTTTGTGACCAAAATCCTCCTAAACTGCATAACCGACTATTATATTTTTGTATATAGTTGATAGGTCTGAAAACAGGTTGTAGGCTATTTTTAAATCCTTAAGTGGTAAGAGTGTTCATCTCCAGAAGTAATTTATATGGTTATACAACGTTTGCCGGGTCATCTAGTACATTTTCTTGTTCACCATATCATAAACATAAATCAAGATGGCTATTTCTTAGCATGCATTTGTCAGAGGTTGTAGAACACTTGGGCAACAAATACCTTTCATTTGAGTTATGAATCATGAATCAGTTCAGAAGATATACGTTTTTTTTACGTTTTATTAATCCCCACGGATACCCTACCCTCCGAAACCAGAGGGGGGGGGGGGAGAGGGCGGTATTGTGTCCGACTCGAACCGACTAAGCCGCACGCCGACTGTGGGCCGATGTACTCAATGCCACATTTTTTTTCCCTTTGAGTGACAGTGTTACTCAACAGAACGCTGTGTTCCTTTTTTTCATAATGAGTGAACCGACGACAAGGTCGACGGAGCCCCGCTACGCGGGGCTCCTACTTCTGGGTGGTTTATAAAAAAATAACCACGAAGGCCTAATGCGGGAGCTTCGCTACGCTCCGCTCCCGCATTAGCCTTCTAACCTAACCTATCCGAGTCGGGGTAATCTGAGTTGGGGTGTTACTCAAAGTGAAAAAAAAATGTGGCATTGAGTAACAGTGTTACTAATCGGTAATTTTTTTACCAATGGGTAACAGTGTTACACAAAATGGTGTGACACAACGGGAAAAAAGCAACTAATCCCCATTTGATATTTAAAAAAAGAAAATTACATCTTCTGACAAGTCCATCCCCAAATATAGGTAATTTTTCAATGGACCATACTAAATGTAAGTAAAATAGTATTTGATTTAACTTGAATATTGTAAGTAAGGATATAAAAATGAATATAAGGATACATAATCTTAGTTTATGCAACTGTCATATAAGAAGGGTCTAAGGGGTCGAATATATGCAGTTTCATACACTACTTTATCTTCACTCATAATTGTTGGTGTCGTGGACTGTATGACTTTTATCTCCCTATCAGGATTCACTTGAATAAAACTCCAATTTGCAGACTTGCAGCTTTATTCTTCTTACTTCTATTGTTCTGGATCGCTATTAGAGCTTTTCCGAACTTGTGTTCAATTGTACCGCTTTACGGGCGCAACATGCTCGCTTAAGTACTACATTTTTCGTTAGCCCGCATAGGCACTTAAGGAGCAACCTAAATGACGCGGTTTGCTACCGTGTCTTACAATGTATTCTTAATACTACTTATACACTAATATATACATTATATATACATTATAGACCGTTCTTCATGCGGCATGACTCGGCGTACTGGACAGTTCTCCCCCCAGTGCAGCAGTTTGCGGAACGGCCTTCTCCAGTACGACGATCTTGCTCACAGGCCTTTTGAACACTCCGGTTTTTGTTCTTACGTCTGCCATCCGGATTCCACCGTCAGGTCCAGTGTAGGTGCGTGTGACTTCTCCCATTGGCCACACGTTGCGTGGTAAAACATGATCCACTATTACCACGATGTCCCCAATCTGCAGGGGTCGTCGTTGGCTGCTCGGCTCGCCGCGCGGTACCAGGGTGGGCAAGTACTCGCGTACCCACCTGCTCCAAAAATGGTCGGCGAGGGCTTGACAACTCCTCCATGTTCGACGATCGGCGTATTGACAGGGCCCTGTTGATGGCAGACCCATAGATGACCCCAACAGGAAATGGTTTGGGGTTAATGCCTCTGGATCTTCCGGGTTGACACTCACGTGGGTTAACGGTCTTGCGTTGATTGAGAACTCTGCTTCGGCTAGCAAAGTTCCCAGCACCTCTTCGGTCGGCTCTTTTTCGTTAAGAGTCGCCGATAACGCTACCTTCACTGACCGGACTAATCTTTCCCACGCTCCGCCTTGATTTGGTGCTCCCGGTGGTATGTATCGCCAGTTGACCGCGTGCAGCTGTCCCAAGTCTCGTAGTGCCGGCATCCACTCTTCGTATGCTGCCTTCAGCTCCTTATCGGCTCCATGGAAGTTGGTGGCGTTGTCTGAGTATATGGTTCTCGGCCAACTCCGCCGTGCGGCCATCCTTCTCAGCGCCATGATCGCGGAGCTCGTTGTGAGTGACGCGACGATCTCCAGGTGTACAGCTCTCGACGTAAGGCACGTGAACAGAGCCCCCCCTCTCTTTTCTCGGCGACGTCCCAACTTGACTACCATGGGTCCGAAATAATCTAACCCACAGTGAGTGAAAGGTCGTTGATAGGGCTCGAGGCGTTCGCGTGGCAGGTCTCCTGTCGCTGGCGGCTGCGGTCGTGCTCTTCTTCTTCTACATATTCCGCAGTCTCGTTCTATCGTTCGAACGGTAGGTCGCAAATGGATGATCCAGTACCGCTGCCGCAGGTCGTTCGTAACCCGTTCGCGCCCGGCGTGCCCGGCGGCCTGATGTTCACGCATCACTATCAACTTAGTGACGCAGTGTCGGCCGTCGAGTATGAGGGGCTTCTTTGCTTCAACTGGCGCGGTAGCTGCTCCGATGCGTCCTTTGACCCGTAGTAGTCCATCTTCCAAGATCGGGTCCAGCTTATACAGACGACTTGCTTTAGAAATAGGGCGAGCGGTCTGTAGTCGCTCAATGTCTTCTCCGAAGCTATCGTGCTGCGCGCGGCTGATAATTGCATTCTCAGCTCTTTCGATGTGTGTTGTTCCTAAGTGCTTTGTTAGTCGGCGACACTTGTCCACGAAGGCTAACACGTAGGCGGCGGCTCTAACATACCGATTGTAGTTAGAGAACCGGGCGGGGTCGGGTAACCACGCATGATGCACTTTTCTCTTCTCGCTAACGTGTAACACCTCGAAGTCTTCAACTGGCTGTGTCTTGTCTGCCGGCCATCGTTCTTCTGGTTGCAACAGGAACTCTGGACCTTGAAACCACCTGTCATCCGCGGTGATCGGTAAGTAGGTGACGCGTGTTGCGTCGTCTGCTACGTTCTGCTCAGTCGGCACCCACCGCCACTCCTTGCTGTTAGTGAGCTCGGAGATCTCACCCAGGCGGTGGGCTACAAACGGCGTGTAGCGTCGCTCGTCGTTTCGCACCCAATGTATCACCGTGGTTGAGTCGGTCCAGTATACTGTCTTGTTTATCTTGACCCGATGCTCTTGCTTGATTGTTGCCGCTAGTCTTGACCCGATGACCGCTGCTTGTAGCTCCAGCCGAGGTATAGTCTGCGTGCGTCGTGGCGCCACTTTCGATTTGGCGGCCACGAGGCATAACCTGACGCTGCCGTCCGACTGAATGACGCGCCAATACGCCACTGCCGCGTACGCTTGTTCACTCGCGTCACACAGCACATGCAGCTGTAGGTCTTGAGCTTCGTTCAGCATGTAGCAGCGTTCGAGTCGCAGGCAGGCTAGGTCGTTGAGTCGCTCTAACCAGGCTGCGAAGAGCTCATTTTCTTCTTCGGGTATAGGTTCGTCCCACGACATCTGAAGTCGCCACAGACTCTGCAGCACGATCTTAGCGCGTATAGTGAAGTGGCTCAGCAGTCCGAGGGGGTCATAAATCGACATGACCGCGCTGAGGGCTTCTCTCTTCGTCGGCGCTCGCGTCCGGTTGATCACTTCCGTGGGAACTCGGTTCATAGAGGTGTTGAACCCAAGCCCATCTTGTTCTGCGTTCCAGATGAGGCCGAGTATCTTGTTCTCGGGCCCATCTCCCCCCAGTGGCGTCGGCGACGTTGCTCGTAGCTCAGCCGGGACGTCGCGGAGCACGCTAGCTTGGTTCGTGTTCCACCCTCGTAGCTTGAAGCCGGCAGCTGCGTGGACCGTCAGTAACTCGGAGACGGCTCGCTGGGCTTCTTCTTCAGTTTCGTAACTGGCCGCCAGGTCATCCATGTAGTGGCTTCTCGTAATCGCTTCGAAGGCCGCTGCGTGAGTATCTGCATGGGCCCTCGCGTTCGCGTCTCGAACGTAGTGTGCCATAAATGGGGAGCTGGTAGCACCGAAGATCATGCTCGTCATCTTGTAGTGCCGGGGCGGTATATCTCGGTTTCTTCCCCTCCACAGGAACTGTTGAGCTGGCTGATCTTCGGGTCGTATCTTTACTTGCAAGAACATCTCTTGTATGTCCGCTGTGATGGCGATCGGCTTCTCTCGGAACCGGAACATAATCCCCTGTAGTGACATCAACAGGTCCGGCCCCTCAAGCAGGTGATCATTCAGACTTACACCCCGGCTCTTGGCTGCTGCATCGAAGACGAGTCGCTGTTTACCAGGCTTGTTCGGGTTATGTACTGCGAAGTGAGGTAGGTACCAGCAGACTGGACTCGTAGCCTCGGTGCCGTCGCATGGTGCCGCGTATCCCTTCTTCAGCAAGTTATCAATTTGCCTGGTGTAGGCTTCAGCGAAGTCTTGATCGTTGTCCATTTTTTCTTCGATCCTTTTCAGTCGGCGCAGCGCAGAGTTGTAACTCGGCGGGAGTGTGACGTTGTCTTCTTTCCACGGTAGCCCTACTTCGTAGCCTTTATCAGTTCGCTTCAACGTAGATTCGACGATTCGCACCGCTCGACGTTCCGCGTCACTCACTTTCGGCTTGTGAGAGACACCGAGCGCGTCGATCTTGAAGTGATGGTCTACGAGGTCGTGCAGGCGTTCACTCTCATTTTTAGTTTGCTCAGAGGTGAAAACATGTAACACGTCGCTTTCGCTTTGGCGAATGATGCTTCGTGGTAATGTTCCATGTATCACCCACCCTAGGCTGGTTCTCGATGCTACGGGTTGGCCTCGTTTACCCAGACGCAGCTCCCGGGATACGATATACTCCCAGTGGTCTGTGCCTACTAGGATCCCCGGACGCGTCGACTCGTAGCAGACCTTGTTCTCTCCTAGGTCCCGCAGATGTTCATACTCAAGCAGCGAAGCCGGAATAGCTTGCTGATGTAGCTTCATAGACCGGATGGTGCGTGCCTTTAGTTCGTGGGGCGCACCTTCGGGTCCCTTAATCTTCACGGTCACCAGCTGGCTTCTTTCTTCCGACTGCTGCATGTTGACCCCTCGCATTAGCAGTCGTTGCGGAGGTCCTCTTGCCCCAATTTTCCTTGCCAGGTCTGCATCGATGAGAGAGATGGTAGCGCCTTCATCCAGGAGTGCATGAGTCTTTGCCTCCCCCCCTGGTCCCACGACCGTGACGGGACACATCTTCAACAGCACGGCTCTTGGCTCAGCTGAGGACTGGGTTACCACTGAGAGTACTGCTTCCGTCGGGCTTGACGTGGTTGGCGGCTTCTCATCTTGCTTCGGCTTCTCACTGTGCAGAGTGGCGTGATGGGCGATGCGGCATTCGTTCACACCGCAAGGCTTCGACTTACACCGATTGCGTTGATGCCTTTTCACTAGACACTTGAAACACAATCCTTTTTCTTTCACGAAGTTCCATCGCTCTTCTACCGTTAGTGCCTTATACTGTGGGCACCGCGGTAACTCGTGGGCTTTCTCACACTTCAGACACTGATCTAGCCGTTCTTTCGACTCTGATGACTCTGTGACATTGAAGACAGCGTTCGTTTTCTTCTTATTCGCAGGCGCGGGCGTCGGGCGAGTTTCTTTCTTCGCTTGCGTGGTTGTACTACTCTCCGGGACGTAAGCATGCTTGAGCGCGCGGTCTGCCTCCCTCATCAGGAAGCGGGATAGCGTGATGATATCGGGTTCTGCCGCGATTCCGTAGTCCGTCGCGTAGTCGCACCATCTCGCTTGCACGTGAGGGCTCAGCTTGTTCAAAATTTCTCTTACTAGCGCTGGGTTGTACAGGTATCCCCGCTGATCAATATTCTGTAGTACACACACGACGTTCTGTACTCGTATTGCGAATTTATTCAATTCCACTGCCGACGATCCTGGCCTTGGTAGCTTCTTCAAGTCTTCAAATGCCTTGTCGATAATTACTTCAGGACGGCCGAAAGACTGTTCTAATGTTCGGAGTATGACGTCCGGATCCGTTGCGGTCGCGAGTAGTGCTGCCACGATGTCTCGTGCTTCCCCGGTGAGACTCTTCCTCAGTCGCTGTATATTCTCAATCGCCGATATACTGTACAGCTTCGTAGAGTCGGTGTAAGCGGCTTTGAACGTAAGCCACTCTCCATGAGCCCCCGAGAACGTAGGTAGATCTGCACACCGTATTCTGGGTCTTGCTAGTCGCTCCATCGCTTCAGTCAGTTGATCAATGCGACTCGTTCGCGTGGGTGTGTCTGACCTTCCATGCAGTTCGAACCGTAGGTGCCGATCTTCTCTGCTCCGTGTTCTCGACTCTTCTGGCTCCGTTCTTGGCATGACGGGGTTCGCTTGCAGCCACTCATCTACTCTTCTGTGATGTGTTTCAATGGGTACATCTTCGTGAACGCTTTCTTGATCCTCTTGGATGGCCGTAAGTTCGGTGGCCAACCTTTTCCTTATCAATTCTGCTTCAATTTCGAGTTCTTTCTTCTTTAGTTCGGCCAGCTTTTCTGCAGCTTCCAACTCGAGTCGGGCCCGGGCTGACGCAGTTGAGCGGTGCGATCTCACCGACCCTCCCGGTGAACCAGTTCGAGGTAGGTTCCCGGGCTTCAGTCTAGGAGCACTAGGAGGAGCGTCGATCGTAGCCCCTACCCTAGACTCCATACCCAACTGCGTGCTTGGCGATGCCGGCGGACCCAGAGCCAACCTTCGGCGCCGTTCATCTTCAATGCGCTGCTGTCTCAGGTCCTCTTCCCGTTGTCGAGCTAGAACTTCCTCTGCGTCAGCCTGACTTCTAGTCACCACCATCTTGAACACGAAGTATTCTTGAAGCGTAGATACTTCCAACCTTGAAGCTGATCTTCACAATTCGATCCGGCTTCTGAAGGACCAAACAATGTCGTGGACTGTATGACTTTTATCTCCCTATCAGGATTCACTTGAATAAAACTCCAATTTGCAGACTTGCAGCTTTATTCTTCTTACTTCTATTGTTCTGGATCGCTATTAGAGCTTTTCCGAACTTGTGTTCAATTGTACCGCTTTACGGGCGCAACATGCTCGCTTAAGTACTACATTTTTCGTTAGCCCGCATAGGCACTTAAGGAGCAACCTAAATGACGCGGTTTGCTACCGTGTCTTACAATGTATTCTTAATACTACTTATACACTAATATATACATTATATATACATTATAGACCGTTCTTCATGCGGCATGACTCGGCGTACTGGACAGTTGGTATATTTTTAGTCGTACAATTTTTTTGACTTTTCTGGCAGGAAACTTTCAGTTAACGCCGATGTCGCGTCTAGAATATCTGGCGGAGTGAAAATTTCGCCGTCACTACTTTCTTCTCCAATCATATTTTAAGCACTTACAGGATTTTAGTAAACTCTTTTGGAATCCCGAATACAAAAACACGATCGGAAAAAAAATGTATGGGAAGCGCGGGAAATTAAGTCCAAACTACGTGTGGCCATTTTTTTCACAGTCCGAACCGCGCATGCGTGCGCCTTTTTTTAAATTCAGCCTAAAACCATAGACTAGTATAATGAATAAAAAAGATAGTGGTACTATAATAAGTGTTAATTTTTAATTTTATGTAAATGCGTTTAAAAAGTGCTTATGTATAGAATCGTCTTTGAATTCGAAATTCGAATTTTAGATGACTACATTTAAAAAAAAACATTATTATTCTTTTTCAAGTTGTATTTTATGACAGTGACATCTCTTGTTCATAAGTAGTACTAAATTATTTTAAGAGCGACATCTATAAATTTTGTTAGACCGTAAGTTACCGTTCTACTATTCATTGTTGTAGTACGAGAGACGTCTTATAGATGGCGTTAGGTCACAAAAAATAATACTACAAATCGATAATAAAAAAATACATACATTATTTTAATCACGCTTTATCCATTCCCCGGAAGGTAAGGCAGATGTAAATTACTAGTCACATTTCACCAATTGCCTTGTATTCGGTTTGAGAATAACAGTAAAAGACTTTCCTTTAAAAGCATAAATACCTACCTACCTACCATGATTTTTTGTAACTATCTACTAGCGTCACAACCAAAGATGATTGCAAAAATTAGATATGTGGTTTAGGATTTAGATCGACTCTTAAATTGAATGTTCAGTAAAATTTCTCAGACAATCCAAATATTCTTACGATACAATCTTTCAATTACAGTGACAATTATTGGACGTACCTGCAAAATCGTGAGAGATAACATCTTACTGTTTACATACTAACGTAGAGATGGTATCTGAGTACATTCTCTCTTTTTGATTTTGTGTGTCTTGGGTAAGTAAATAAGTACTGCAGTTCAATGACGATGGTTCATCTGTCTAACTTTCCAGTGTCTATAAAAAGTATTAGCTGGATGATTTATCAAATAGGCGCCTCATGGAGATCAATGAAGTTAGATTCCTAGCATATACCTAGGTGTTTCTTAATAAATAAAACCTATCTTATGAATGCAAGTGCAGAACATTATGCTTATCTCAGTGACATACTAATAACAAATAAATAAATAGATCGCTTACTATTAATACATTTGTGATAACTTTTTCCTTGAAAAAGGTGGCTGGGACGGACTGAATGCGGAAGGCGGAGGATCGTACGAAATGGCGCACATTGGGGGAGGCCTATGTCCAGCAGTGGACTGCAGTGGGCTAATTGATTGATTGATTGCTACTTTTTCCTGATTCCAGTAAGTAACATTATTGCTTACAGCAATAAAATTTAGATGTATGATTATGGTGTATGGGGTTCCACATCCGGGTGTGTAGACTTTACATGTGGTTGGGGGTCAAGTAAGTCGCTCATGTAAAATTAGAGAGTAGAGAGAGTTTTTTTTAAGAATTTTAGCAACCGAAATTATCGATATTACTAATATTCACTCTAACCCCTCCAACAAAGCTAGATTGCTTGTGCTAGGAGTGGATTCACATCGGTAGTGTAACGGCCAGGATTCGAACCCGGGGCCTCTCGATCGTAAGACCGACTCCTTAACCACTAAGCCACTGACGTTCAACCAAGTCATGGAAAGGACGAGGAGTAGGTAGGGTATACGGACTCCAAAGTACTCTAATATATGAAAAATTAGCTAATCTGGGCAATGTTTATTTAAAAGTCTGTTTGGTATGTACTTTATATTCTGAAAATCAGGATTAAAATTAAATCTGCAGAGTGCAGTTAGTAACATAAAATAAAATTACATTGCTTTTCTATTCTTTGAAAATTCCACTGGTGCGGTTTATCACAAACTTTCTTTTGTATTTTTTTTTAACGTGCGGGAAATCCCCACGAATACCCTCCCCTCCGGAGCCGGAGGGGGAGGTTATGTTGGACTCGCACCGACTAAACCGCACGCCGTCTCTGGGTCGTAGTGCTAGGCCGAAGGTGCGGTTTAGTCGGTTCCAGTCCGCCAAACCTCCCCCTCCGGCTCCGGAGGGGTGGGTATCCGTGGGGATTTCCCGCTCTTGCACATTATTATGTAGGTTATATAATGTTTACATAGTAAGCAGGAGTTGAAAAATAATAAAGGTGGACACAGAAGATACGATTGATTAAATGTTTGCACGAACTTTCTACCTAAATTTCGTTTAACAAGAGACCTTGTTCTGACAAAAACGTGACTCAGTATAGATATTGAAAAGACAGTGATACAGTTTAGTGATTGAATTAAGATCGTGAACGTACATTTAAGGCCTCGTATTATGTTGTCATTTTGTTTTCAATCTTCAAGCACGCTTACCTCAAGCAACAAGCTTGGTGGTTAAGAAGTTTGAGTACGATCGAGAAATAACGGGTTCGAATTTTATTTTAGCTATTAAACTGCCGATGTGAATATTGGAACGGTGGAATATATACCTACTAGTAATTTCGTTTACTAATAATAGGATACTAATAATATGTGAAATCTTGAAATCAACTTTCAAACAAAGTATAAATAATGGAAATAGCTATTTAATTACAGGAATAACGAACTCATGAACCTGTAAGAAAGTTTCGGCAATTTCATAGGTAGGTACAGACCTAATAAATAACATGTAAGAAAGAAAATACTTACAAATTGTTTTACATAATACCTCAAATAGGATAACCAGTGCCGAAGGGTGGAAGCCAGTGGTTTTTTTTTAATAATCTATTTAAGTAAGTACCTATTTATATCCATTGGTTTGTACCTACCTACTGATGTTTCTACGTTGGCCTGAGGGTGACGGGTGGAGCCGCCCGTCAGCCTAGCAGCAACAGGCCACGGCGGCCGAGTTGGGAACCCCGTGGTCCCTCCTCCCGAGTAGGACCAGACCGAGAGGAATGGCCCTGGGTCAGCCGGGTTGCGAGGGATATGTCGAAGACAACCTTACCTACGGTTTAGCACAACGATCCACAGGCGGCATGCGGTTTAGTAACTTCTCCCCGTCTTCGCAGAGGGGGTAGGGGGGGGGGGGCATGGCAGTGTGGATTACCCGCACGTAAAAAAAAAGATTTTTCTACGTTTGCCGACTTCACTATACCTACGCGAAATACTAAGTAAGTATCTATTATTGTCCGCTATGTAATAAATCAAAACATTTGTACCATCTCTGCAAAGAGAAACTGGTGGGAACCGGGTTATAGGGATCCCTCGCTACTGCCAAAAGTAAAATATATTAACACATAACATACACATACATACAGCTCATGAGTAAGTAGGTACCGGATTGACGGCAATAAGGTCACCCACTATTACATGGGACCGAAAATCATAGTTGACGAAATGTGGGTATTAAGTTAGTACACCTCTGTTTACTCCTTCGGTGATTTACAGGCATGAGTATATGTATGTAAGTCATGAACTTAATTAGGTACCCAAATAATTCACGTATATTTATATCCTTGGTAGTGCGTAAATTTCACAGTTATCACACTTATCTTATCACACTGACATTTATTTATTGCAAGCGCTTATATGTCAAAATACTTTCATTTTAAGTAAGCGAAAGTCTATCTGTAAAGTACAGTTTGGTCACAACTCATTTACAAAAAAAGAACATACTTATCCATCCACACAGAGTTCTTGTTCAGCAACACTCCGGGAGTGCCAATATAAGTGAGAAGTGAAAACTTGGTCAATACATGACCAGATACTTATACACAGAGGGTGGCGGTAATGGTGACAGTGTCACGTGTTCTATTATATTTTCCTATTTCAAAAATGGCCAACGTGTCAAAAAAGTTTTCATTTCCAAACTTTAAGAACTTGTACTCCTCTCCTTTTCTATAGATTTTAGTAGTTGGTAGTAGTTGGTCATAGTTCGGTAGCTTAGTGGTTAAGGAGTCGGCCTTACGATCGAAAGGTCCCAAGTTTGAATCCTGGCCAATAACCGATATGAACCCACTCCTAACACAAACAATTTAGCTTAGTTGGAAGGGTTAGAGGGAATATTAGTCATATCGATTCAAATATTCCATTTTAAAAAAACAGTTTATTATCCTATGAACCTTTTATCAAGTCAGTTGGAGTCAGTTTTGCAGTCTGACCGTGACACGGCTGAACTTCGATATTTTCTGTGAATCGACTGCCATCTAACCTCCACAGCCAGGTGGCGATATCAAAGTTGGTCCAAAGTACATACAGTCATACACTCACGCCTATAAAACCCCCAAGAATTAGGCAGAGGTGTATCAATAGCGACATTTCGTCAAGTATCATTTTCGGTCCCTTGTAATAGGGGGCGAGCCTATTCCCGTCATGGGCTGTTTGTGTTCTATTACGTGTTCAGAGTATTTCTCCAAAATTTCATTTATAGACTACCTATATTCAACTACTTTTGTGTCAGACTGTACAATCTAACAACAAACACATAATAACAATTGTTATAATCACAGCTATAATAATGTTGATGATTACTTCAATTCAGTCTTTTGACTAGATAATGTCATGTTTTAGGTGTTGGTAGGAAGTAAGGCAGACTTAGATAAGTATTATGTATTGTATAATATGCAGTTGTAGCGAAAATTATTGCTACTGAGTGATGTGTAATATGCCGTCAAATTGAAGAAAGGAATCCTGCCCATCTTCCGTATAATCGAGTGTTTGCGAATCGTACAAACGCTTATTTTTGGGACCATATTGCTTCCTAATCACACGACTGGCTAAGAACTTTAAAAATAGAACTAAGCAGCGGCCTTTTTTTTTGTTTTAACATAACAAACTCACGCCTTTATCCCCGAAGGGGTAGGCAGAGGTGCTACCACCCACATTTCGTCGGTTTATGTTTAGGTCCCAATGTAATAGGTGGCGAGCCTATTGCCATTGACTGGGCACTTACAAACCTGCGATAAATACACACATAACTTCGAAAAGTATCGAAAAGTCATTGGTGTGTACCATGGAAAACCTGGGATCGAACCCGAGACCTCGTCTCAGCAGTCCATTACTCACACCACTAGGCTACTTTTTTTTTAACGTGAGGGAACATCCCTCGTAGATGCTATACCGGACTCCTACCGACTGAAAAACCCTCACGTACCGCCTAATAGCCTGCGGTTAGCAGCCCCGGGGAAAGCCCTCGGAAGCATGTCCCAGGACTACCAACAGACCTACGACTGCGGCCTCACCTAGAAGGTTCAGGGATTATCCCCCGTCTATGGGGGGGGGGGGGGATTCGGGTGTCATCCCGCTTCTTAGGGGGGGCGTGCGTGAATCTCTCACATCGCGCTGCCGTCATGGGCCTGCTTCTGTAAGGATGGTGAGCAGCCCACTCACCGCTGTTTATATTTTCAAACGCAGCGACCTTATGAAAATATAAACAGCCAGTGTGAAAATATAAAACGTACCATTTTTATTTCTTCACTATAGAGATTTTGAAATGTTTACCCCAGATTCCGTTGAAGACGAGGCAAATATACGACTGCTTAGGAAGGCATATTGTAAGATCAATCTTTCTGATTCCAATAGTGCGATGTAGGATCTATTCAAATGCTTATTATGGTAAGTTTTGATTCGCGTTCTGTTTATCTGTTTGTGTATTACTTTGTTTACATTACAAATTAGATTTATTTTTGTAGAGACTGGAGAGAGATAGTCGGACTCGCTGTCATACTGACGATCTTTGAAATCAACTGATTGTTCTGTTTTATAAAAATAGACCACAAAAAGTCCATTGAATTTCTTTACAGACCGGTGTAAGTAATTTGGTCTAAATCTTCTGATTTTAGTTAGTCTAAATATTCTTCTATAATCGTTGTAGGTACTATAAAAACATACTGACAAGCTAAACAAAGTAGCCTTCAAAGCTAAAGCCTTGGTAGTAACTGAGAATACTGCTGAGACTATGAATCGTTTTCAAATAAATCTATGTTATTTTTTATAAGATTAACATTTTTTTCATTCGAATCTACATTTGAATACGCATTACTTTCTCGTGGCAATCAGACACTTTTTGCTTACACAGTGTAGCAAATTATTGAAAGTACAACGAATAAAAACGGCCCTTCTCGTACCGTACTACTCTTTGTCTTTTTAGCTTTAGGCAACTATTACGCAGTTTATTAGTAGATTAGAGAAATTCGTATAAAAAAATGTTATTTATGGTATAGTCTTTAGACTGTATATCGGAATATATAAATAAAATAGACGTTCTTTTATATCGAATTCTTTGTAACCTAAACCTTCATAATGTTTCCAAAGATTGAACTCATGTTTTGACATTATTATAGAAGTAAGTAAACTTAGTTAAATGGGTAGAAAATGGAATAACACCGGAATTGAAATCGGAAAAAATATTCATGGGTTCAAAACGGATACACCTAAATAAACAACTCATGATTTGAGATCCTGCGTAATTGAAGGCGAATTTCTATAATGATAAGAATTATGACCAAATCAGTTTAAACTCCGTTATCCTCCTTGAAAAAACATTTTCTTCAAAACACCTATATCAACATTATACTGCGATGGTGTATAATTACATCCGATCCTATTTAGGAATCCAAAAGTTAGTGAAACTTGCTATAATCCGCAGTTCCAGCAGCTGCATAAAATACTGACCACGTTATCGCAATTCTTAGGAAACTATTGCCGATATAAAAGCAGCCTATGTACTATTGTATAAGGTGCTAAATTTCATCCATTACCAATCAGTTGTTTGAACTTGAAAGACTATCAATCATCTATCCATTCATACCTCCTCACAACGTTCTCTTACACGTTCTCTTAGCAGTTGTGTAATGATATTTTATTACAGAGAAGATAAGTAACCAGTGAATTATGCACACAATGTCGAGAGACGCGAAGTTGATAATCATAGACCTCAAACAGGTAGGTAAGTGTTCATTCGTGGTAACAATTACTTGTCAAGATAAGTTTATCTTCTAACTTTAGAATTCGTTCCCACGGTTTACAGTTGTTTTACTGTGACATCAAAAACACGAATCTCTTTTTTGCAGTAATAAGCTAAACGAGCTAAGAAGTTTTACCTGAGTTCCATCACGATTATTACGTTTTTATGGCACTAGCATGATGTTACTATAACACTGACATGACATTAGTACTAGTGGCTTGAAAATGAAGGAATGCTGTCTAAATCTATCCGCTCTTTTAAAATATTAATTCACGTATATAAATAAAAAAGTATAAAAAATGCGATTATTTCGGCTTACTGCAGCACACAAAATAGAAATTTATGGGTATTTCCATCTATATACACTAATATTATAAGTGCTAAAGTAACTCTGTCTGTCTGTATGTTACGCTTTCATGCCTAAACCGCTGAACCGATCTTGATAAAATGTGGTAAAGAGTTGTATTAGAGCTTGGGGACTGACATAGGCTACTTTTGTCGCAAAAAGGGGGCTTAAGGGGGAGATAGATTCCTCAGTTATGAAGATATTCTGATGAAATCTGGTACAGGGATGAATAGGCTACTTGACTCATACTTAATTTCATACATCGAATGAGTTTTTCCTTTAGTACTTGACTTAGGAAAACGTAAAAAAGCGACCTCGTGAAATAAAAGTACATGATCAATAAATAAAATTAATTTGAAAAACACATTTTTTTTTTATTCAACGGTTGAGAACACTGTCGTCCATGTTATGACGTCTATAGTATACGAAAACAACGAAACGTCAATTGTCATAATTATCATGGAGATGTGTGATCATTTGTACGAGTAAAACGGATTGTGATTTTGTGAAAACATCTTCCGTAAGTGAAAAAAGGTGATTGTTTTTTCGAGTTACTGAAGAAAACAATGATGGACATCGGATTTGTAAAAGCAGAAAGCACAAATTTGCCGAGAATTAACTCGGTTATGATTGATAATTTTTTTGCCACGAATCCTGATTTCTGCTCAACCCAGCCAAGAAACGTCAAGACTGCTTTGTAAGTACATTGCATTTTATTAATATACTGGGGTGGTAATTGGGGTGGTAGAAATTTGATGGCACAAATTTGTCACAAATTTCGACCGGGTGAGTACCACCGTGCACTTTTACGAAAAGTCCTCCATAGTAATCCAATCTCGGTTGGGATTGCGTTCAGGGGTCAGCAAGTGCATAGCCGGGCAGGGGGGATTGAGGTCGTAGCACGAGTGGGACCAGTGGGTCTTGGCGTAGTCTAGTGGGGGGTGGCGCGGGGCGACGCGCCGAACAGGGAGACCTGTAGAAACGGTGGTGCCGCTGGCCGCCCGCGGCATAGTACAGGGGCCCAACCGGGACTAACCACCCTGGGAGGCTGCCCCACCAGGTCGCGCATAATCCCGATATGGCTCGTCGTGCCGGTTGGTGACCGGACGAGGGAGCCCGGCGACCATACTCGGGGGGTACGGGGGCCCTTCCGTTCGGCGCGTCGGCTCTCGCCATACCTCACATTCATAGATAAAACCAATATCCCACGCTTTGTCACGCTGTGCTGCGACAACAATCGCCTCTTTTTTCACGCCTTCCCTCCTCTTCATCCTCATGGCAGCGCATAATAACAGTAGATTGGTCTACACAGCGGCAAAAAACTCTCCCTCGAGCTCGCTATTTGAGGTGGAGTCCACGAACATCTGTGGGCTCCATACAAACCTCAACGCCGTCCACCAACACCTGGAGACGGCGAAACCAGCAATGCTGTTTCTTACGGAGACACAAATACGCCGCCCTGATGACACGACCTACTTACTCTACCCCGGCTATGTCCTTGAGGAGAATTTCCGCGCAAAAGCCGGGGTGTGCGTGTTTGTTAGGGCGGATGTTTGTTGTCGCCGTTTGCGCTGTCTAGAGGACCCATCCTTTTCCACCCTTTGGGTACACATAGACCATGGCTCTACGAGTCAGATCTATGTGTGCCTCTACCGCTCCCATACAGGAGATGCCGAGACAACTCGACTCTTTGAATACCTGAGTCAGGCGGCAGATGATGCGCAGGAGCGGTTTCCGAACGCTGAACTGGTGTTTTTGGGGGATTTTAACGCCCACCACGAGATCTGGTTGGGCTCCGCCAAAACAACCCACGCGGGAAGAGCCGCCCATGCATTTGCTCTGGCGCATGGCCTGGCCCAATTGGTACACGAGGTCACTAGGATACCAAAAAGGTTGGACCATGAGTCCTCTCTGCTAGACCTTCTGCTGACGAGTCGCCCGGACCAGTACAGTGTTTCAGTGAGCGCCGCTTTAGGTGAATCCGACCATTGTCTGGTCCGTTCCGAGGTGCCCATTTTAGCGCCCCCACGTCCCGTGCAGGGGAAGCGGCGTCTCTGGCACTACTCGTCAGCGGACTGGGATGGACTGCGTGATTATTTTGCGTCCATCCCGTGGGTTGAACGCTGCTTTGAAAGTAAGAACCCATCTGAGGCCGCAACTGCTGTCGCCGGTGAGATCAGTCTGGGCATGGAATATTATATCCCCTACACTGATGTCGCCGGTGTCCGCAGGGCACGCCCCTGGTTCGGGCGCGAGTGCGCGGAGGCTGTTAATCATAACCAGTCTGCGTACCGCGCTTGGATCAGGGCGCGCGCTACGTGCGATCCCAACGTGGGCCACTTCAAGGCGGCGTACAACAGAGCCACAAAGGCCTGCAAGAGGGCTTATGTCAGAGCGGATGCCCAGCGCATAGCGCGGCTTGGTCAGGAGCTAGTAGAGCATCCCACGGGCAGCCGTGGCTACTGGCGACTGGCCAAAGCCATGCAATCCAACTTCTGCCAGCCTTCGCTGCCCCCGCTGCGCAATCCCGATGGATCCCTGGCCCATGAGCCGCAAGAGAAAGCAAATTTGCTGGTTAATCTCTTTGCGGCCAACTCCCGAGTCGATGATTGTGGTATGGAGCCGCCGACACTGCCCGTCAGTGACCATGCAATGCCTGATATTCGTATCAGGCAACGCGATATCCGAGCAGTGTTGCAGTCACTCGATGTCCGGAAAGCCAGTGGTCCGGACGGTATTCCAGCGGTGGTTCTGCAAAAATGTGCAGCGGAGTTGTCTCCAATGCTTGCGCGACTGTACCGGCTGTCCTACAGCTCTGGTACAGTGCCTTCGGCTTGGAAAGAGGCGAATGTACAGCCGATCCCCAAGAAGGGGGATCGCTCAGACCCAAACAACTATCGACCCATAGCCGTCACCTCAGTGCTGTGCAAGGTGTTCGAGCACATAATTAACAAACAGCTCATGCGTCACCTTGAGGATCACTCCCTAATTAATGACCGGCAATATGGCTTCAGGCCGAAACGGTCAGCGGGTGATCTTCTGGCGTATGTTAACCATATTTGGGGTGAGGCTATGGACAAGCACGGCGAGTCATTGGCAATTAGCCTTGACATCGCCAAAGCTTTCGATAGAGTTTGGCACAAGTCGCTTCTTTCCAAGTTACCAGCCTTTGGTCTGCCTCCTAGACTGTGCGACTGGGTTGCCGGCTTCTTGCAGGAGCGCCGTATTCGCGTCCTTTGTGATGGACGAGTCTCGGAGTTCTTGCAGGTAAATGCCGGCGTACCGCAGGGATCTGTCCTATCGCCAACTCTCTTTCTTCTGCATATCAATGACATGCTGTCGACCGGCAGCATTCATTGCTATGCGGATGATAGCACCCTACACGGGAGTTATCATGGACGTCCTGCGGATAAGCAGACGCATATCGCGGAAAAAAGGCAGCTTCTTGTCACTGAGCTTGACCGGATCCTGAATCACATTTCCCAATGGGGCTCTGAGAACTTGGTCGAGTTCAATGCCAAGAAGACGCAGGCATGTGCGTTTACAGCAAAGGTATCTTCTTTCCTTCCCCTTCCCACTCTTCAGAGCACGCCACTGCCATTGCAGGACAACCTCAATATCCTCGATATGGATGTTCGCTGCAAACTGAACAACAAAAACTACATCGAGAGTATCATCAAAGCAGCCTCGCGTAAACTCGGAGTCCTGAACAGAGTGAGACGGTGTTTCACGCCGGAGCAACGGTGTCTTCTTTACAAGACACAAATTCGTTCCTGCGTGGAGTACTGCTCACATCTCTGGGATGGATCCGCAAAGTACTTATTAGATGCTCTCGACAGGTTGCAGTGACGTGCGGTCCGCATTATCGGAAATCCTGAGGTCACGAGTACCCTCGAGTCTCTGCAGATGCGTAGAGATGTTGCTTCCTTGGCAGTTTTTTACCGTCTCTACCATGGTGAATGTTCTGAAGAGCTATTCCAATTAGTCCCACCCTCCCCCTTCCTATACAGGACGACACGTGCAGGACTTAGATGTCACCCCTATACGGTGCAGAACATTCCTTCAAGAACCAAGCGGTTCGGTGACTCTTTCCTTTGTCGCACCATTAAGATCTGGAATTCCTTGCCAGCTCACGTGTTTCCCTCTTCCTACAGTCCCGGGTCCTTTAAGCGGGGCGTGAAAAAGCATCTGATGAGGCCGTCAAGCTGAGTGCTACCATTGTTAACATGGCACGTGTATATAATGGTGGCCCTCTTTCTTGAGACTTTACCTTCAGCTTACCATCAGGCGAGGTAAAGTCAAATTGACGTGACCTATTTTTAAAAAAAAAAAAATACTCATGGAAATAGAACAAAAGTTCCCTAATTAATTTTTCAATTAATAAGTAATACTGAAGTAAAGGCTCATATCATGATAACATAACCTTCAAATAATTATAACTACTTACATATTTCTCATTATACTTTTTCAGTTCTGCAAGAGAATCATACGGCGATGATGCTATAGGGTACGTGCAACTTAAACGGGGGGGGGGGGGGGGAACAAACTACACAAGAAAATGTAAAATATGTCGTGAACATAAAGTGCACGCAAAACAATACACGGTGTCAGTACTAGTGGACTTAGCTGCCAATGCCATATTGTTGTTTACATGTATTTCTGACGTCACAGCACAGATGATTTTCGAACAACATGGCGGACAGCGTTTTCCCCGGTTTTTGAAAATCATATCTTTTAAATAAAGTTTTCAATATTTATAGGCTTAAAAATAAAATCTCACAATTTTTTTTGTATAATGGAATAATAATTAATCGTTTAGGACAGAAACACCTACATATGCTACCTTTTATCGCGAAAAATGGGGTGGAAGGGGGGGAGGATTACTTTGTCATATTTGAAGATATCCTGATGAAATTAGTACAGAGATGGATTAGAGCTTGGAAATGGAGAAATGCTACCTTTTATGGCGAAATAAGGGTAAGTGAAAGTGTGTTATTTTTTAATATCCTTATGAAATTTAGTACAGAGATAGATTAGAACTAGGGAACGGACATAGGCTACATTTGATCCCGAAAAAGGGGGTACAAAAGGGGGCGGATAGAGCTAGAGGATTAAAGTTTGTCATTTTACAATCGCGTAAAAAGGGGGTGAATAAACAGTAAGATTTTTTTTTAAATAATATCCTCATAAAATTTGAAACTAAGGTGGATTATAGCTTCGGAACGGACATAGTCGTGTAACGAGCCAAATATGGAAGCTAGTAGAGAGGTGAGAAGTGACTGTTATAGGGGCGAGCGGATAGGCGTGTAGAGGTCAAATAGAAAATGGAGTAGAGTCGACTATAGGGGCGAGTAGATATACGACTAGAGAATCCAGTGGAGAGGCGAGTATAGAATCAAATAGAGTACATTAGAGAGTAGAGAGGCGAATAGCGAGGCGATTAGATAGGCGAATGGGGAGAATCAAGTAGAGAGGCGAACAGAGAATTGAGTGGATAGGCGAGTAGAGAGGCCAAAGGAAAAGCGAGTATAGAGGAGAGCACAGAGTCGAGTAGCGAGGATAGCAGAGAAGACAGAAGAGAGTCAGAAGAGAGTCGAGTATAAATTCAAGTATAGAGGCGAATTGAAAGTCGAGTAGAGAGTCGAATATAGAGGCGAGTAGAAAGTCGACAACAGAGGCGAGTTACCAGTCTAGGACAAAGTTAAGTAGAGAGGCGAATTTAATGCTCTATAGCGTCAGCTCAACACTAATCGACTACCGACATCCACGCGGGCGGAGCCACGGGCAAAAGCTAGTTATACCTAATTATGTACGTTTGCCAAGTAGTAATTTCCACCAGAGTTTTATATGTATTTATATTTCTGAGAAAATTCTCAAAGTTATTGGCTTCAATTTATATGCTCTCGAAATAAGTGTTAGCAAAAACGTTCTGGAATGGCAACCACGATTGATCTAATTGGTCTCGCTCTTGCTAGAAATACCACACAACATTCTTATTTTCATCATTATCATCAATAAAACTTGAAGAAGTTTGAACTAAACAAACTAAAAATAAGTGTGTATTTTTTGTTCCTGTTAGGTATATTATTTATTTCTTGTTCTTTGGAAACAATTTTACTTATTTAGTTCAAGTTCAAATCTAAAAACAAATATTACGTAACTAGTATGACGCAAGCAATCACAAACGACTCACCTGCCTTCATCCGTCAGCATCACGTCCCCGCCGATCGATCACTCCATTTCAACAAAATTCGAATCACTTTCGCTTATTCTGTGTTTCACGACAACAAAAGTAAATCTTTACGATCAGCCACATTCTTCGCCACTTCATGCAACCGTCTTAAAGGTTATTGCCATGTCAAATTACGTTTACAGCTGTGTCCATTACCAAAACGATCTCAGTCACGTCGTTGACAATTTCTTCGAGTACTTTATCTGCACTTTGTAATTTTGTAAAGTGATTAATTGGATTGAAACCATCAATTTTGTTTTGTTTCAAGTTGATAGGTTAACTATCTGACACTTGACTCTAATGACTTAATAATCTTGAGAAGCTTCCTTCAGTTCTAGGTTTCTAATGTGATTTGCTTTCTCTAAATCTTTGATTTATATTTTCTTCGTGTGTTATCGTAATAAGCTGTTGTGATCACAATCGATTTTCCTTTGGCGAATAACGATTAATCTTAACTTGTCTAGTGAAATTGTATCGATCGAGTACACACTGATAGGTTGTTTTATGATACTATCAGAGGTTAACGTAATTTTCAATTTCTTGTTGAATAAGGATTAAGGTTACGCAAGTTTATTTGATTCAACAAAAACAATTGCTTTATTTGCTTTCAGTTCCTGATGAAATTTTTGTGTTCAGATGAAACGATTGCAGTTAATCTTCATATACACCAATGTACCGTTAGCACGATCTCGTATATATTTAAAATATCAACAACGTCCAACTGTTTCAAGATTTCTCGTTCCACATCCTTCATGACCAGTTTATTCCTTACTTGATGAGCCCCTTCCGCTGGCAAAGTTTCTATAGTAATTATCTTTTTGCTTTCATCAGACGACTCTGTAACAAAAAAAAAATACTTTAGAATCTGTATGAATACTTAAAACATAATCAACACTTGTTTTACTTTCTTTCAATTACGTTCTTAACGTCATGTTAGATTTATTATGTAAATAACTTGTCTGTGCTTTTTATTAGTTTTGTCTTACCACATTTGTTTTATGTAATAACATTTATATGATTGTGTATGGATTAGATATGGTCACGAACAGTTTAGATATCAGGTTTATGTTATACCTATGCAATATAGTTTAGTGTTATATCATACTGTAAGAGGTTTTAATAATTTTTATGTATGATAAAGCTTTAAAACATAAAACTGAAATTTATATTTATCTTAAGGAAGTAAATAAATAAATAAATAAAATATACAAGAACATAGTATGATAGTAATAGAAATTTAAAACATTGTGTTTTTTTAGGTGCGGGAAATCCCCACTGATACCCCTGCCCTCCGGAGCCGAAAAGGAGATTATGTCGGACTCGAACCGACTAAGCTGCACGCCGTCTGTGGGCACTTGTGCTAGGCCAAAAGTGAGGTTGTCGTCGACATGTCCCTAGCACCCCGGCTGTCCCAGTGCTGACTCTCACGCCACGAACATTGCAAATAGATGCAAAATGTGAGAATATATGAAAATTTATAGTTTAAGATTTAGTTGAAAACATAAAAAAGGCCAGTTTATGCTATTAATTAACCACACATAAATTCACACTTGCACTTTTTATGGATTGTTGATTTTACTGTCAGACACAAACAGTCAGTTGATTAATCAGTAGCAATTAACTTTTAATAATTATTAACACTTATGTAGTATTACATTACATAAATACGACTTAATCAAATCACACTCGTCTGATGATTGACGATGAAGAAAAACATTGCGAATAAACACTTCCATTTTGGGATATTTTCCGCAAACAAAAAAATATTACGGAATAGTGTACAGTTAAATCTTTTGAAACGTGTCTTATTTTGAGATTTGTAACAAAGTTTCAAATCGATAAGACAATAGATAAATAAAAGCGACTTGCGACAGGCATACGTATAGTTTCGCATTCTTCACCAGATGGTTTAAATTAAACAATCAGTTTAAAGTTTTGTTTTCAATAATATCTAATAATAGTTGTGTAAGACCCCAGGTGTTTTAATCGACAGCTTATACAAAGGGCAGTTGATTTCAATCAAATTCTTGCTGCTATTTAACAAACAGGTGTATTAATACTAGGCATCGCGTGGTAAAATATCTGCAAATTCTCGCATCGTTGATTGTAGCAATACAATATGGAAGTAAGATAGGATTTATTACGTTAAAAGGCTTCGTTGACTGGTTTTACTGAGGCATTAATGAGATAACACAGCCATGCTTTCTCAGCACGACTGAGCCGGTTTGACTGGGGAATACCACCCTCTCACTTTATGGTGAAAGAAGCTTTAAATGATTTTTACTGATCGGTCAAACTAATGGATTTCGGTGAAGTACTTACAATTGCAGGAATAACCATTAGGTCTCTTCCCGATAGTGTCATAAGATATTTTTTTTCAAAGAATACTAGCAACCGTACTTATCGAAATAACTAATATTCCCTCTAATTATATACGCAATTTAGCTTAGTTGGAGGGGCCAACTAAGCTAAATTGCTTGTGCTAGGAGTGGGTTTACGTCGGTAGTGTAGTGGCCAGGATTCGAACCCGGGACCTCTCGATCGTACGGCCGACTCCTTAACCACTAAGCTACCGACCCAGGTATACGGCTGTTTTCCATAGAACAGTAAACATACGGGCATTGAGAAGTACCCAGTTGACTGTAGTTGTTTTACTGAATTTCACGTATTGACGGTATCCTTGACGCGGGTGTAACGCCACCAACCTAATTCTGTCATTTAGGATGACGATAGTAAGAATTCATTGGAGGAACTTATCGGAACACCCACCATAACAGAGACGATAAATACTGCAAAAATTGTATCGTGGCTACGCATTCACAATGCTTATATAACTACCATACTAGTTTATAGTCAAAGTCAAAGATTTTTATTCAGTCTAGAACAACATGGGTGTTTCTTATTGATGTCAATAATAAATTCTACTTAATCTAAGATTACCACCGCTTCCAAGACGCTGGTGGAGAAGAAACGGGAAATTTTAAGGGTGGTAGAAATTTGATGGCACAAATTTGTCACAAATTTCGACCGGGTTAGTACCACCGTGCACTTTTGCGAAAAATCCTCCATAGTAATCCAATCTCGGTTGGATTGCGTTCAGGGGTCAGCAAGTGCATAGCCGGGCAGGGGGGATTGAGGTCGCAGCACGAGTGGGACCGGTGGGTCTTGGCGTAGTCTAGTGGGGGGTGGCGCGGGGCGACGTGCCGAACAGGGAGACCTGTAGAAACGGTGGTGCCGCTGGCCGCCCGCGGCATAGTACAGGGGCCCAACCGGGACTAACCACCCTGGGAGGCTGCCCCACCAGGTCGCGCATAATCCCGATATGGCTCGTCGTGCCGGTTGGTGACCGGACGAGGGAGCCCGGCGACCATACTCGGGGGGGTACGGGGGCCCTTCCGTTCGGCGCGTCGGCTCTCGCCATACCTCACATTCATAGATAAAACCAATATCCCACGCTTTGTCACGCTGTGCTGCGACAACAATCGCCTCTTTTTCACGCCTTCCCTCCTCTTCATCCTCATGGCAGCGCATAATAACAGTAGATTGGTCTACACAGCGGCAAGAAACTCTCCCTCGAGCTCGCTATTTGAGGTGGAGTCCACGAACATCTGTGGGCTCCATACAAACCTCAACGCCGTCCACCAACACCTGGAGACGGCGAAACCAGCAATGCTGTTTCTTACGGAGACACAAATACGCCGCCCTGATGACACGACCTACTTACTCTACCCCGGCTATGTCCTTGAGGAGAATTTCCGCGCAAAAGCCGGGGTGTGCGTGTTTGTTAGGGCGGATGTTTGTTGTCGCCGTTTGCGCTGCCTAGAGGACCCATCCTTTTCCACCCTTTGGGTACACATAGACCATGGCTCTACGAGTCAGATCTATGTGTGCCTCTACCGCTCCCATACAGGAGATGCCGAGACAACTCGACTCTTTGAATACCTTAGTCAGGCGGCAGATGATGCGCAGGAGCGGTTTCCGAACGCTGAACTGGTGTTTTTGGGGGATTTTAACGCCCACCACGAGATCTGGTTGGGCTCCGCCAGAACAACCCACGCGGGAAGAGCCGCCCATGCATTTGCTCTGGCGCATGGCCTGACCCAATTGGTACACGAGGTCACTAGGATACCAAAAAGGTCGGACCATGAGCCCTCTCTGCTAGACCTTCTGCTGACGAGTCGCCCGGACCAGTACAGTGTTTCGGTGAGCGCCGCTTTAGGTGAATCCGACCATTGTCTGGTCCGTTCCGAGGTGCCCATTTTAGCGCCCCCACGTCCCGTGCAGGGGAAGCGGCGTCTCTGGCACTACTCGTCAGCGGACTGGGATGGACTGCGTGATTATTTTGCGTCCATCCCGTGGGTTGAACGCTGCTTTGGAGGTAAGAACCCATCTGAGGCCGCAACTGCTGTCGCCGGTGAGATCAGTCTGGGCATGGAATATTATATCCCCTACACTGATGTCGCCGGTGTCCGCAGGGCACGCCCCTGGTTCGGGCGCGAGTGCGCGGAGGCTGTTAATCATAAACAGTCTGCGTACCGCGCTTGGATCAGGGCGCGCGCTACGTGCGATCCCAACGTGGGCTACTTCAAGGCGGCGTACAACAGAGCCACAAAGGCCTGCAAGAGGGCTTATGTCAGAGCGGATGCCCAGCGCATAGCGCGGCTTGGTCAGGAGCTAGTAGAGCATCCCACGGGTAGCCGTGGCTATTGGCGACTGGCCAAAGCCGTGCAAGCCAACTTCTGCCAGCCTTCGCTGCCCCCGCTGCGCAATCCCGATGGATCCCTGGCCCATGAGCCGCAAGAGAAAGCAAATTTGCTGGTTAATCTCTTTGCGGCCAACTCCCGAGTCGATGATTGTGGTATGGAGCCGCCGACACTGCCCGTCAGTGACCATGCAATGCCTGATATTCGTATCAGGCAACGCGATATCCGAGCGGTGTTGCAATCACTCGATGTCCGGAAAGTCAGTGGTCCGGACGGTATTCCAGCGGTGGTTCTGCAAAAATGTGCAGCGGAGTTGTCTCCAATGCTTGCGCGGCTGTACCGGCTGTCCTACAGCTCTGGTACAGTGCCTTCGGCTTGGAAAGAGGCGAATGTACAGCCGATCCCCAAGAAGGGGGATCGCTCAGACCCAAACAACTATCGACCCATAGCCGTCACCTCAGTGCTGTGCAAGGTGTTCGAGCACATTATCAACAAACAGCTCATGCGTCACCTTGAAGATCACTCCCTAATTAATGACCGGCAATATGGCTTCAGGCCGAAACGGTCAGCGGGTGATCTTCTGGCGTATGTTAGCCATATTTGGGGTGAGGCTATGGACAAGCACGGCGAGTCATTGGCAATTAGCCTTGACATCGCCAAAGCTTTCGATAGAGTTTGGCACAAGTCGCTTCTTTCCAAGTTACCAGCCTTTGGTCTGCCTCCTAGACTGTGCGACTGGGTTGCCGGCTTCTTGCAGGAGCGCCGTATTCGCGTCCTTTGTGATGGACGAGCCTCGGAGTTCTTGCAGGTAAATGCCGGCGTACCGCAGGGATCTGTCCTATCGCCAACTCTCTTTCTTCTGCATATCAATGACATGCTGTCGACCGGCAGCATTCATTGCTATGCGGATGATAGCACCCTACACGAGAGTTATCATGGACGTCCTGCGGATAAGCAGACGCATATCGCGGAAAAAAGGCAGCTTCTTGTCACTGAGCTTGACCGGATCCTGAATCACATTTCCCAATGGGGCTCTGAGAACCTGGTCGAGTTCAATGCCAAGAAGACGCAGGCATGTGCGTTTACAGCAAAGGTATCTTCTTTCCTTCCCCTTCCCACTCTTCAGAGCACGCCACTGCCACTGCAGGACAACCTCAATATCCTAGGTATGGATGTTCGCTGCAAACTGAACAACAAAAACTACATCGAGAGTATCATCAAAGCAGCCTCGCGTAAACCCGGAGTCCTGAACAGAGTGAGACGGTTTTTCACGCCGGAGCAACGGTGTCTTCTTTACAAGACACAAATTCGTTCCTGCGTGGAGTACTGCTCACATCTCTGGGATGGATCCGCAAAGTACTTATTAGATGCTCTCGACAGGTTGCAGCGACGTGCGATCCGCATTATCGGAAATCCTGAGGTCACGAGTACCCTCGAGTCTCTGCAGATGCGTAGAGATGTTGCTTCTTTGGCAGTTTTTTACCGTCTCTACCATGGTGAATGTTCTGAAGAGCTATTCCAATTAGTCCCACCCTCCCCCTTCCTATACAGGACGACACGTGCAGGACTTAGATGTCACCCCTATACGGTGCAGAACATTCCTTCAAGAACCAAGCGGTTCGGTGACTCTTTCCTTTGTCGCACCATTAAGACCTGGAATTCCTTGCCAGCTCACGTGTTTCCCTCTTCCTACAGTCCCGGGTCCTTTAAGCGGGGCGTGAAAAAGCATCTGATGAGGCCGTCAAGCTGAGTGCCACCATTGTTAACATGGCACGTGTACATAATGGTGACCCTCTTTCTTGAGACTTTACCTTCAGCTTACCATCAGGCGAGGTAAAGTCAAATAGACGTGTCCTATTTATAAAAAAAAAAAAAAAAAAAAAAAGAAACGGCTTAGCAAACTCCACTGCTGCATTTGTTCAGACGTCATCTTACAATATTTATATTGTTTAGGCTAAATGTGGACGAATCTACATTTGTCCCGTGTCCAAATGAACATAATATAGGTATATAGTTAATTATGTGTATAATAGTAAAGATTATGATTCAAATAATTATTAGAAAACGAGACACGAGGCATTAATCATCACGATATTTTCTGGTAAAACAAACCTCATAGATTACACGCTTGAAGTCACACATCAGCAACATCAGAATCTCGTTACCCATATCATTAACTTTTAGTGCATTTCACTCATATACGACAATATTCAGCCATGCACGAGTATATGTGTAATCGTTTTCTATGTTGGAAGTCAAGTCATAGGTAACATGCTTGAAGTAACACAGTATAGTTACAAACTTGTATATCCTCTCATTGATATCAGTAATTTGTTTTTGAAAGGAAAAGGTCTTTAGGCGCGTTGAGCAAAAATCATAGAACTTGTGTCATCGTCACCTAACCCTTGAGCCGTCAGAATGGGTAGATAATTCCGCCCATTCTGACGTCACAACGATACAATTCAAGTAAACACCACAAAGATATTAAATTAATTTTATGTGTGAATTTGCCCCTCCAAAAGAGGCGTGTGGTATCTCAAATTAAAATTTATATTTATATACTGGCTTGGAACCGTAATAATTTGTGAATTACTTACAGACTACAGATTCAATTCAAACCATTGGCGTTACCAAGCAATTAAAAAGCGTTAAACGATTGTTGGAAAAGAAAGATTACCATGTAATTAAATTAATTATGTTGTAATACAACAATAAAATTACACTCCATTACAATTTATTATAGTGTAATTTATTTTAACCAGTCATGGCAGTCGTCTCGGTATGAGCTTTCATTTAAAATTATCTGACATGGCAATTAAATTTTATTCTTTATTAATTAGCAATAATTATCACTACAAGTGGTTTTAAAGATAGTTTTTATAGATATATCTATTTATCATCATTTGATACCGTGTTGTAACTACAAATTATATCTGAATACAATACCATTCTCGTAACTTTAAATTTTTCTTGTCAACAAGTAATATATTCTAGATAATGACGTCACTTTCTATCTCTATTGACTTATATGGAAGGTTTCTGATTAACTTAAATAGTGTAAAAGTGAACCATTAATACTAAAGAAGAAGAACCTTTCAGTTTGATTCACTCATATTCTGATTTCTTAAGATCAAGATAATACGATCAAAAACGATTTGAAGCGTTAACCCTGGATATAAACTGTATCGGTCAATACTATACTCGATAATTCTGACCGACCATACAAATATCAGGCGTTTCCTACCTTATAAG
This sequence comes from Eilema caniola, assembly GCA_949126895.1. NCBI lineage: Eukaryota > Metazoa > Arthropoda > Insecta > Lepidoptera > Erebidae > Eilema > Eilema caniola. The sequence continues at coordinate 22,359,789 of OX421475.1, forward strand.
TTATAACTAAAACATAAAACAAAAGATAAATTTTATTTTTTTTGTTTAGTTCAGTTGTTTTCATTTGCCAATTTCTAGTCACGAATTTCCTCGAAACCCATACCACCATACCGTGACTAAGCATCGTCGAGAACTTGATTACAGCTGCCCTCATTTTCCCTCAACTCGTGCGCATCCGTTCACAAGGATACAGACACGAGCATATGAGTGAAATGTTTATAAATATTAATTATAACCTTGAGTTTTGCATTTTCAGCAGTTTGAATACGTCATAAGAACTATGGCGCTAAGTATAATAAGGATTGTAAGTTGTACTTAGCTAATGAAGTGGCTAAGGGTTTTCAAAAATAACGCACATAATCACTATTTTATATCCAATTGTGAATCTAAACCACATGAAATTGGGTTATGTCATAACGTACACTGTTCAAATTGTACAAAACGTATAGGTACTGCAAATTGATTTACATTTTTAAGAATATGTCCTAGTAAGCGAAATCATTAATTTTCTCGATAATCACTTAAGTTAATAGAGTTTAGTTTTTGATTAGAGTGGTTCACATCAGTATGTAATCGCCAGTATTCAAACTTGCGACTGTACAAAAAAGGAAATGATAAATAGTTTGAATAATTTGAAATAGTGAAAAAGTGAATTATTGACACTAAAAAAGAAGAACCTTTCAGTTTGATTAATGTAATGTTATTTAATGTAATCGCCAATATTCCAACCTGCTACCTCTGGATAGCAAGTTCAATGCCTCTTCCTTTAGTCTACAGCCACTTATTAATTACGAGATCTCTTAGTTTAATAGTTCAAGAGCTAATACAACAGGACCATGAAAGTGACAGTGCAGCTTACCACTGTTTTCAAGTTTTTATCTGCTTTGTTATTGCAAAATTCCCATAGAAAATAGATGAAGAATGCGTATTCCCATGGGAGGTTATCGATTGTAGAAATATAATGGCGGCAGATTGTTATTGTGGGAACTTCTTATAACGACTTTTTGCTTAAAACATAAATTGTGGTTGGAGGAGAATCTTTAGTTTTCATTGTATTTTATATAAATATGTGTTTTTTTCATCTCCTGCTGCGATAGCATAGTATATAAGCAATTTCACAATGAGTCGCTGATTTGGTTCCAAAAACATTGATATTATAATTGGGGTATACAGGATCTTTCATGATTCGATATCACCTTGGGTTTGGAGTCTCTCGATTGGGTCGTGGACGGGCTTCACAGAAAATATCAATGTTCTGCCAAATCAGCAGTTGGACTGGTTAAGCGAACCTCTGACTCCGCGGTGAAAGCCTCGGATGCAACTGGGATTTAACACTAAGATGAAGAGATGAAAGGAGAGATATTTGCGAATTGTTGCGACATAACAAAAATCTAAGTCGCGCAATCGAAAATATAGACCAAAATTTAGAAAATTAATCTAATACATATTCAATCATCATCCATCAGACCGCAAGTCTATCATTGGCTCCAATCCATTCCATTATTTAGATTACAACCATCGCTAATAATGTATTTCTGTTCATTTTAATATGAATCTTTCTGCCAATAACTACTTATTGAGAATTGGTATTGAATGTACTGTAGGCCTACCATGTAATATTCGCAGTTACGGATCAAATAGTTTTCGGATCCGAAAGCCAAAGAAAAATGAAATAACTTCTTAGTATCTACATTTTTATAGCACTTAGGTGGCAGACAAGCACACAGCCCACTTGATGGAAAGTGGCTGCCGTGGCACATGTACGTGTACTACTTCAGGGGTGTCACACTCGCGCTGCCGACCCTGTTAGAACAGAGAGTTTCTGTGCCGTCAGTGTAGAAGATAAAGCAGGACAAGCACTGACAGCACAAAAACTCTCCAGTGAGCCCTGGCTACCCTACTCACCGCCGGGAACACAACATGAGGTTATTATGACCGCGGTATTCTGTAGGGAGGAAATACTTCTCCAGTCAGACTGCTCAATTGGATGGAAATACCGTGGTGTCCTACCTCCTCCTACCTACATGATTAAATGTGACTAGAACTGTAATTCTCACACACCAGGGAGCCATCTGAAACCGTAAACAGCCAAGGATCAGCCCGGGTGTAAAGGAAATGCTTCATTGAATAACCTTAAAGCCTGGTAAGGGAGACCTGAGATGGTGTGCCCTTTGAGTCGATCAGAATCTGACATTAACACTTTTATAATTTTAGTAAAGTCAGCTATACGCTCTATGGTAAAGCTTGAAGTTTTAATTAACACTTTTATTAATATTATTTGTGTATGAATGCAATGGCAGTATTCAATTCAATATTCAATGACCTAAATAAGTCCAAGCTATTAATAATTTTGATTACATTTCATAAAACCGATGATAGTACAATACTTTTAATAATATAGTGAAAATTTATTAGCAATTAGCTATTGGGAATGCTGCGATAGAAAGTTTTCCCGTAGTCTAATCTGATCTTTTCTGCCAGTAGTCATTGCTGGTTCAAATGAATACTTAGTGGCCTTCACTTTTTCGGGGTGCCTAATTGGTTGTCTAGCGAGGCAGATAATAACAGAAGATACACCTTGAAAACAGTCTGTTTTTGATACTTAACCGAATCGTCAGTGACGCGTAAATAACGCAAAAATGCATGTAAAATCCTCAGACGCATATTTACGTTATTAAACAATCTCAGTGAATAATGTTAGTCACTTATCAAAATAAAGGTGGCAATGAATCGGTTACGATCTGTTTCCATGCTTAATGAGCTTAATATGGAAATGCATACAAATATTTGCAATAAAAATCGAGAATCTAACCCACAACCTACACATTTCTCTACAAAGATCGACATTCTGAATTAATTAATACATTCTCTAGTACAATTATTTAGATTTTACCATTCATTATCCCACTTTGTAGCTGTCCATATGTTCAACAATGCATACAATAGAGCAGGTTAATAAAACTGCCTTCAATAAAGTACAGCATTGTCGTCCTTAGAAAGTGGCCGTATTGAGGCCGCTGCATTTTGCATGGAGCATAAATTATGCCCTTTATAGCATAATAGGCGCCAATAACCTGAGGCATTTGATTATCTGTGATTTGTTTGTAGATAAGGTCGGGCATTCATGGATTTTATGGGTAGGTGGTAAAGGCATTTTCCAGCATATGCCTCGAACGGAAATTACAAAGTAGTGGCACTACGTAGGTAGGTACTTTCCCGGAAAGACAGCGTGTAACAAGTGGCTGACTTAATGATACACTAACAGGGAATCTATACCACTGGATCTGAAAACTAGACATTGCAGCATATACATTATTTCGTTTGAGAATTACATTTATTTAGCTAATAATGTAATTGAATGTATTTTTTTTCGGATGTTTAGAGGGATCTCCAAGTTTGAGCGGTTCCAACACTTGTCTCTGGAGCATCACCTTTTAAAAATACGTGAAGCTACTATGCATATAAAATTTGAGTACAAATTTACTTACTTTCAGCGGGGATCCCCCACTGGAAGTAAGTAAATATGCATTTAAATTTAAGTCAAATATTTAAGTAAGTAATTGTGTTAACTATTGGATATCGTATCTATTGTATCATGTTCCAGTTTTGAATGAATTAATATATTTCTTTCTTTCTATCGAGAGATCCTGATGCAAAGAATCAAGAATCTTCGTACCTATTGTGTTTTTGCTTCTTTTAATCAGAATATGACTCCAACTCGCACTATATCGCCCTAAGGCAAAGTTTCAGGAAAGAGAAGAAGAAAGACCAACAATGTTACAGGTCTTCACCATGATGGCCTCATTATGTATGTTTCTTAAAAGGCCCAGTACTTTTGGAAAGAAGAAATGATAAAGCATTCCAAATCTTTATGATGCGGCAAAGAAAAGAGTCGTTCGTATTGTAATACTATTTCAAATTGCATCAAGATAACATATACCCTCGTAAGCCGGTGACGCAACCGAGAGTAAAAGCCGCCCATCCGATGTAATGACAGGTTTTCCAATTCTTAGAGAATCTGCATATCACCATGTAAGACTAATGGATATATTATATAGTTTCATATTAGCTTATAATAAGAAAAGATCTGATAAACCACGTTTCTTTGTAGTAGTCTAGATTGAGTGAATTGATAGGTTTACGAGATGATTAGAATAATTAGAAATTTTACTGTCAATAGAAAGTTGACGTACTGCCAATTTTTTTTTATATCACTAAGGTGTGAATTGGGCTGCACGGACGTCGTAACTGTTAAGTGATTACTTCGCGAACTGTCACTGTGTCAAGTGAGATCACTGATCGCCCATGGGAATATTGTTTGTGTTATCCACATGTTTTTTCAATCGTTAGTTTTCAGAAAATGGTTTTTAAACTCAAACTTTAGAGGAACATTGATCTCATCTTATCAACAGGTATCTGCTTTAGGTTATTTAATTATCTCAGGACATCAGTAACATAAATGTTAACGAAGCTGTAATTGTAGTTAGTCTGATACTATATTCTAATGTTACTTTATCACACCACGGTTAGACTGAGCGGGCGAATTTTTTTTCATCTATAGTTATCAAACTTGCTTACCCAACTAGAAATAATTGGACAAATGTAACCCCAATTGCAAGGACGTTAAACTGCCAAGTTGTCGGTAGAGGCTCTAATGCAGACGTTCCTCAAAAATACAAAGTGCAATAAACTTTATGAATTCTTTGGGACTTACATTCGGATTCCAATGATAAGTTGTGAAAAAAATAATATAATAAATCAGAAAGCTCATAATGTTTTCATTTCATTTATTTATCTCGTGAAGATAGGTTAACTCAGATGTTTACAGGGTGCTTTTGGTACGTACCTACTAAGTTCCGCCGATTGGCGTAAAAAATAACATGCATATATTAAATTCAATACAAATTGCTCATTTCTATATACATCTCAGTTCTTATTTTATGAGCAACCACTATCTAAACTGAGGAAATTCAATCAGTTCGTGTCGTAATTTAGAGGATTTAATTTAATGTTAATTTGAAATGTATTTCAATAATATTATTTAATTCAATGTCAAAGGTATGATGTATGATGATGAAATGTATGATCATAACACTACAGATACTTTTTAACCTGTAAGACAAGGAACACCAAATTGTTAAGAGATTTATGCTTCACGTTCATTTTCACAAATAGTCACTAGGAAATTTCTACATGTAATTAATTAGTATTCCACTCAAATGCACGAAATGCTTTGACAAGTCACTTATTTTGCGTAAAGCTAGCTGCTAAGCATGGAACTTCCTGCCTGGTCTGTATTTCTGAATAGCTGTAACGTGGGAATTTTCAAGTCTAGGGTGAATAGGTTCCTTCAAGACAAATGTAAATTTATCTTGAAGGAAATTTTACCGTAGATCGCACCATCAATTATCAGCAGGTGAGATACTAAAAGCTCAAACATGAGTTTATCAATGATAGAAAGCTTTTATAAAATAATTTATCATTTGTCAAGATGACAGCTATAAACATACACAAAGCACGCGAAGGATACATTAGTAACCGTTTTTTCTACCGTAATTAGTAGTGCACAGAGAACTATTTTACCTATCGATAGTTACTTCATTTAATAATAAATACGATTTCTTCGTCATCTTCTTTACCCGAGTGCCAATAACGTTTATATCTAAAGTTTGCTTACACGTTGGAGCTTGGTGCCTGCTTTTCAACTTCTCGTTACGACTTTTAAATTTTTATTGCCTTTTAATAGTTAACCCATTATTGGAACGAATATTGTGTCGTGCAAGCTCGTGACGTAAAGGTTTGGTGTTCGGACCTTATAAGGATTTGTTTTAGATATTCTCTAGGAGTGCAGCCACTAGTCCACACACTCTGAGAAGAAAGCCTGCATCAAAACCTCGTCCAACAATCAGTATTAGCTTACTGGGTTGTAAGAGAGATTAACTTGGATCCTGAAAGTCTCGGGGTCCCAAACACCTTCTTAAGCGCGGTTTATACAGAAGATACGTGGCGAGGACGTAAGACGTGGCGAACAATTTAAGTAACACAATACAAACTTATGACCTAGAATTCCTTGCCAGCTCACGTGTTTCCCTCTTCCTACAGTCCCGGGTCCTTTAAGCGGGGCGTGAAAAAGCATCTGATGAGGCCGTCAAGCTGAGTGCCACCACTGTTAACATGGCACGTGTATATAATGGTGGCCCTCTTTCTTGAGACTTTACCTTCAGCTTACCATCAGGCGAGGTAAAGTCAAATTGACGTGTCCTATTTATAAAAAAAAAGAAGTGTGCTATAACGTCGGTTTTGTCTTAAAGGAGAATTCCGCGTCTCCAGGCGACGTCCCGCCACTAAAGTAACGCGCCATTGCCTCGAGAGGCTCGTCACATCATTGACGTTATTGTACACTACATAAAACATAACATATACTCAGGCCTATATCCCCGAAGGGGTAGGCAGAGGTGCTAGCACCCACATTTAGCCAGTTTATGTTTAGGTCCCAATGTAATAGGTGGCGAGCCTATTGCCATTATAAACCTGCGATAAATACACACATAACAACACACTACGTGTAAGGTTTATATTTTGATACTTAAATTGTGTCCTGAAAACATCCAATGCCTTCATTTTAGAGCTCAAAAGACCGTAATTTTTCTAGGCAAATAGAAAAATTGAGCATCTAATGTCAAATTCCTTATTACAGGTGACGGGTCTTCCACGCGGGTGCACAGATTATAATCTTATAATGACTGCAATTGAGATGTAATTGTTCTGCCACACTTTACCGACATGGTTTACATAAACATTGTGTTTGTTTTTAAACTTTTATTTTTTTTCGTGGGTAAATGGCGAGGTTCTAGGCTTTAGAGCTTTAATTAAAAATTATGATAGTGGTACAATTTGACGTTGTAGGGATGTGGTGGTATTTTTTTAATTGATGCAAGTTATATTAATCGTACAGTATCGTATTTTTAATTGTTAACCGAATTTGTGGAATTGAATATCTCGACCATTTTTTTTTGTTACAATTTTACAACATTTTTTTTAAATTTATGATTTGGAATAAATGTAAGGTATCTATTGATAAAATATTTTACTGTAAAATAATAATAAGCAGAACTTTAGTCGCACTTCGAAATATATTTTTTAAGTAAATTTCAAATGAAATGAATCATTCCACGCCCTTATTCAAATCCTTGGCATTCTAAACAAAACATGGATAGTATTGAACTATTGATTTTCACAATGTTTGTATGTTTAGGAATCCGCTCTATTCAACGGATATTTTTAACTGCTGTAGTAGATGAATAACAATACTATAATTACATCTACAATAGTATCTGTGTTATCGAACGTACAATAGTATATTATGTTAAGGTAAAAAATATATATAAGTATCTACCTACGCAAGCCTTTTTTCAAATAGAAAAAAACTATCTTTCCCGCCAAAATACGATGACAAGAAAAACAAAAATCAATACTTACACAAAATTAAAACCAAACACTATTTCACAATAAGATATTCAAGTTTCGAACACACACTCGAAAATTCAAATTTTTCAAAATGAGAACCTCATAAGGATCCCGTCAAGCACGTAATCACGTCATCGCAAGCGATATCGCAATGATTCTACGTGCAGTCAACATACCGCATCCAGAGTAGCATCTAAATATAATCCACACACCATTTGAAACTGAATCTTAGGACTCCAACTTTAAGGTTGTTTTCATAAATAAAGTTGAAGGTAAAAGTAAAAAATTACTATCGTTGTAGTGTAGTGTGCTTAACATAAAGGGCCTAACATTGAGACATTATACTGTTGATTCAAACGTCTGTAAAAGCTTTCCTTACGTATGTCAACCGAGTATAATTGATAATTGGCCGAGACTGTTCGTAGCGAGTAGCTTTCACAGAAGCTCGCTGGCCCTGAAGATGCACTTTTGAGATTACGAAAGAGTCGTGTATGTTATGGTAAAAGTCTTTTGGATGTAAGTAAAGTACCATAACTGCACTAGAAAGCTTCTTTATAGTACCATAGGTGACGTTTTGCAGCTTTTAAAATATTTAGAGACCTTGACATAAAATGATCGTGTTGGCGGAATAAAATTGGGGTCTTCATCTCTTCCCGTAGCTGTCCTAGAAAGCGACTAGAAGGGATAGAGCGATTCTTCACCGAACAGTAGGTAAACAGACAGCTCATCGCAACTGTCCGATGGGTGGCAATAAATAGGGAGTATAACATGGCAGTCTTCAAGTATAGACTGAATAGGTTGTTTATTGGAAAATATTTTCCATTCTCGACTAGATACTTACCAACAGATGAAATAGTTATTAAATGCGATAATATGACATAAAATTATAGCCCTTTATTTTTTTAAGAATCGAAATATATAAATCATCATGAAGCTGATGAGTTTCTTTGATCGGCTTCTAAATTGTAAAATTATTTTTGTGTTGAATTGATCGTTTACCGAGGATAGCTATAGGCTATATCATTACGCTACTACTCAAGGGATTGGAGTAGTACCTAATCATAAAATTAGGGGCACATAACAGGTATGACCTAAAGTCATGCTTGGAAGTATACCCCGGGTGGAGACGGAAGGCAAGCTATTGTAACATGTTCATTCAGAACATAATTATAGTAGCAAGGCACATCAAAGAGGCTCAATTGAATAATCATGTAGGTATATTATTATAAAGAAATCCAACAATGATTTCGACTGGTTTCGATTTTCTATAATATGAATATGAGAATCGCGTTTTGACAATTCAATGAATTCGGTAAGTACTTACTTTCTCACGCGGATTCACTGCTTCGAATAATTATTGTGGTGACATTTTCTATCAGATATAAATGTAATTTACTGTAGTATGTTTTTTAGTTAGACTTCAAAAATAGAAGAGAATCTATATAAATTGTTGTTCCTTTATTTTTGTGTCATTACCATCATCCTCATCAGTAAAGTCAAATTGTCTGTGTCATCAATATCCGAGACGGATGTGTAAACATTGCATTTTTTTGTTACTTGGTATCTTTTATTTACTTTTTTATTTTTATTTAATATTGCATTGTGTTGTATGTATGTGACGTCACGAGTAGCCCCATCAGAAAACCAACGCTGCGCCTAATTTTATGGTTATGCGTAGCAATTATGCTGAGATGGGGCCATATTCGGGATCGCACAGTGTAAACTTACATTGTAACTTGTATGATATTTATGTTACTGGTGGATGTCCTGAATTAAATGTTTTTTCTTCTTTTCTTTTCTTCTTCAACAGACCTTTCGTTATCAACAATCAAGAAAATATCACCAAGTAGATTTTAATAGCTTAACCGCTTCTTTGGGTAGTGGATTCTTCTTTAATTTTTCTAATTTTCTTCGTGTGCATTTCATAGTCTAAAATTATAAGATCTGAGGTGACTAATGCTCTATGAAAAAAATCAAACATTCAGCACATTCACCGTTTCGCGAGTGATTTGTTCTGGCATGATTCTCCCTATTGGACCTCCTATACTTATTTCTAGTTTCGTTTCCCTTGCTCCAAAAGCATACCTATTGGTAACTGCAGAATTTATTAATTTTACTCCATGTATCTATTAAAATGTTATAAAGGGAAAGAGCCTTTTTACGTTCATCCGATATCGGTGTCCGACGCGGGGTGCTGGTTGGGTAACCTCCACGTCGGCTTCTCCGTTTCTTCCCCCTTTTGGACCGCGGTCCTGGGGAGCGGAAGCGGGGGGGCTGGTGCACCCTGGACAACGGCTAACAGACTCCTACCTTGGGAGTTCTGTTGGCCGTTGACGAATACCCCACCGGCTGACCTCACGAGGAGGTCGTGGGATGGCGGGCCTGCAAGGCCCGCGGGAAGGGGTCCGTAGGATACCCTTCCATTTCAACAGCCCTTTTTAGGGCTAGCTGACCCCATTGCACGAGGGGTCGTGGTATGGCGGGCCTGCAAGGCCCGCGGGGAGGGATTCGTAGGGTTCCTCCCACCTCAACAGCCCTTTTTAGGGCTAGCCGTCGCTCCCGGTACCCCTCTGCTTCAGCAGAGGAGACACGGGAGAGGCGATGGGATCCGTTGGATCCGGGGACGGGTCGGCCTACTGCTCGCGCAGGGGCTGACGGGCATTCGTGCCACCGTTGGCGTTGGGAGAGCTGGCTACTCCCCCGCATCGCGTAACCTCCGAGATATCGACAACGACCTGAGTGCTAGCCACACTCGGGAACGCCGATATCCTGGAGGCCGTGGGGCTTGCCTTAATTGGCCGGCCCACGACAAGGAAAAGTCTGAAAACCCGACAGCGAAGTCGCTTAAAACCTGTGGATACTTGGGGACCTCCACAGTATATACCCCGCTTCCTGGAATGGCCGTCACCCAGGAAGTGTCTTCAGAACGGTTCTACTCGTGGGACATCATGGAAGATCTCTTTAAAACAAAACCAAAAACCCAACCTAGTGAAACAGTATGCGCGGAGGTCGCGCAGCACCACGACGCGGAGGTCGCGTCCCAGGCGGTGTCGGAGAATTTCGACACCGCTGATAGCCGAGACAGAAGTCCGGTGGGTCTACGGACCCGAAAATCCTTGCGGCGCAAGAGGACCGCCCGCAAAAAAGTCCCTCCCCGACAGAAGACGGAGTCGGAGGCCGAGTCTACGCTCGCCGCCCCGTCCTCTTGCACCAGCAGCAGTCATAGTGGTGACGAGCTGCTGCGAAAGCTGGTGGCGGTCAGCCGCCAAAAGGCGCGGGGTGGCCAGAAGGGTGCCCCTCAAGCCCATCCCTCACGGGCCTCTGTCCCGGAGGATGTGGTGGCGCCGCCGAGTTCCTCCACCTCGGCGGCGCCCTTGCCATGTACCGGCGACAGCACCTCCACAGAGGTGATGGAGGCCCTTAAAGGCCTGGCTAAGGCTCAGACTGGGGCTATGAAGCCGGAGGAGGACCGGCTCATGCGGACGACATTGCGCCTCATCGAGCACTACAACCTGCTCAGGGCGGAGGTGGCCAGCGCGCAGCTAGAGCGAGCTGAGCTCAGTAGGAGGCAGGCTGCAGTGCTCGAGGAAACTGAGCGGCAGGCGGCGGAGTACCGCACGGAGATGCCCCGCGCCTACCGGTCCCACCGCAGCCGGCGCATATGAGGCCCACCAACCCGGTGGAGGCCTGCATGGCGACGATGGCCGCCATGGAAAAGCGGCAGGCGGCGCACGAGGAGTGGACGCGGAGTTGTCTGGAGGCCATTATGGACTCCATCCGTCGTCCGCCCCTGGCGCCGCTGAGTGGGGGCTACGCCGGCGCAGTGAAGCGGGGCCCCAACCGTACAGTGACGGCGGGGACCCCGCAGGAGTCGGCCCGTAGCGTGCCCACTGCGCCTGCTGCTCCGGCCTCTATCGCCGCGTCAGCCGGGAGCGCCCAAGCCAAGGGCAAGGGGAAGGGGAAGGGGAAGGGCAAGGGGAAGACGTCCCCAGTCCCAGCCCCGGCCCTGGCTTCGGTCCCGACTGCCTCCACGAGCTCCGCACCGGCAGGGGGCTGGGAGGTGGTCGGAGAGGCCAAAAAAAGTCGGAACGCCCGTAAAAAGGCAGCCAAAAGGGCCAAGAAGGCCCAGGCTGCGGCGAAGGGAGCGTCAGGTAGGCTGCGCGTCCCCCGTACCACCGCTGTCGTCTTAACGATGACACCGGAGGCGACGGAGAGGGGCGTGCAGTACGTGGACCTGGTGAAACAGGCGAGGGGCCTCATTGATATGAGGGCCCTCGATGTGGCGGGGACCCTCCGAGTGACGCACACTCGGACGGGTGCCCGTCTCATCCACGTCCCTGGCGCCTCCAGCGGTCCCAAGGCCGATGCCATTGCGGCTAGGCTGAGGGAGACGCTGGATGCGGCCGACGTCTGGGTGTCCAGGCCCACCAAGTGCGCAGAACTGCGCATCTCGGACCTGGACGACTCCATCACGGCCGAAGAAATTCGGGTGACCGTGGCGGAGGCCGGGGGTTGTCCCCTGGAGGCGGTTAAGGTCGGAGCAATTCGCTACGGCCGTCGCGGACAGGGGGCAACAGTTGTCGGCTGCCCCATCGCAGCAGCCCAAAAGGCTGCCGACCGGCGGATCCTCGCGGTAGGCGGCGTTGTGGGAGTCCGGGTACGGCTCCTACAGGCTCGGCCGGACAGGTGCTTCAGGTGCCTGTCGGTCGGCCACGTGGGCGTGCAGTGCAAGGCGGAGGTGACGGTCGGTGACCGTTGCTTCCGCTGCAGCCAACCCGGTCACAGGGCCGGTAATTGCGAGGCTCCGCCGCACTGTTTCAGGTGTGCGGCGGAGGGCAAGCCGGCCGACCATAGGGTTGGCAGCAAGGCCTGCACCCGCGGGGAGCCGCCGCCGCGAGGCGGGCGTACCGCCAATGGTTCGGGGCGGGATGCGGAGATGGTTCCATAATGGATCCTCATCTCCGCATCCTGCAGGCGAACCTGGGCCACGGTGTCGTTGCTCAGGCACTTCTGCTCCAGAGCATGGCACAGTGGTCCATCGACGTCGCCGTTGTCGCCGATCCATACACTCACCGGCCCCTCGGGCCCGCCTGGGTGGTCGACCTGGATGGATCGGCGGCACTGGTGCATAACGCCGCTGCGGGTGCCCCTCCCCTTGTCGTGATCGCAAGGGAGCATGGCATCATAGCGGTGCGGGTGGGGGAGATTGCGGTCGTGGCCGTTTATCTCACGCCGAGGTCACACCGACTCATAGGGCAGTATCGGCGGTCGCTGGAGCGGCTGACCGACGTCGTCAATGCCTGTACGCCTCGTCCGGTTCGCACAAACGCGCGAGACAGGGCTCTGGAGAGCTGGGCCGATTCTCTCGGCTTAGTTCTCCAGAATCGCGGGGCCGAAGCCACGTATATGGCCACGTTTGTGGCGGGGGAGCGCAGTTCGATCGTAGATCTTTCGTTCGCAAGCGCTTCCCTGTCACTCCGCGTGCGGGACTAGCGTGTCGCCGCGGAGGTGGAGACACTATCGGATCACCGATACGTTCGGTTTGATGTCTCCCCTCCCCCGAGCGACGCGCCAGTCATTTCGGCCCAACGCGAGCCGCGCTGAGTGTTGGGGCGATTGAATCGGGAGGACCTCCTGGAGGCCGCCATCGTACAGGCCTGGGCCATTGCGCCGGACAGGCCTGTCGACATAAACGATGAAGCGGCGTGGTTCCGGGAGGCCATGACACGGGTCTGCGATGCGAGTATGCCTAGGGCTCCAGCCTATAATCCGAGGCGTCGGGTCTACTGGTGGAATGCGGAGATCGCGAGGCTGCGTATGGCCTGCGTGATCACGCACCGCCGGTGGGCCCGATTCCGTAGGAGGCGTACTCGTCCCGCAGACTCGGAGCCCCGATTGGCGGAGCTTCACGAGGGATACAGGGAGGCCGGAATGCCCTCCGAGCGGAGATCAAGCGGTCAAAGGCCGCTTGTTACCGGGAGCTCCTGGAGACGCTGGAGCGGGACCCATGGGGGCGGCCTTACCTTATGGTAAGAGAAAAGCTGCGCCCCCGGGCCCCTAAGCTGACTCAGGTGCTCGAACCGGCTCTGCTCGGAGGAGTGGTGGAATCCCTGTTCCCGGCGCGAGCGGAACATGTTCCGCCGCAGATGGCTCCGCCGCCTCGGTCGCCTACGGCGCCCAGTGTGGTGATTGACGACGAAGTGCCCGAGGTCACTTGGGTAGAACTAGAGCTGGCGGTGCGAAGGCTTAGGGCAAAGAAAGGCACCGACCCGGGACCCAACGGCATTCCAGGCCGCGCGTGGGTCCTAGCTCTAGGGGGAGACGGCCTCGAACCCCGACTGAGAGGGTTCCTCAGCGCATGCTTGGAGCGGGGCCAGTTTCCGAAGATGTGGAAGACGGGGAAACTGGTCCTCATCCGCAAGCAGGGACGCCCGGCGGACGAGCCGTCCGGGTACCGGCCCATAGTGCTGCTCGACGAGGTGGGCAAACTCTTCGAAAGAGTTATTGCCAAGCGCCTCGTCGAGCATCTCTCTAGAGTGGGGCCGGACCTGGCGAACGCCCAGTTTGGGTTACGCCGGTGGCGTTCCACTGTGGATGCCATCATGCGCGTGAGGACTCTGGCGGGGGATGCGGTTGCCCGGGGCGAGGTGATGTTGGCGGTGTCCTTGGACATCTCCAACGCCTTCAACACCTTGCCCTGGAGTTGCATCAGGGATCTCTACCTCCGCCGCATAGTCGGGGCGTACCTGACGGAGAGAGCCGTCATCTACCCAAGTTCGACGGGAGTCGGTAGGCGTGAGATGTCGTGCGGTGTTCCACAGGGGTCGGTCCTGGGGCCGCTCCTGTGGAACATCGGTTACGACTGGGTGCTTCGCGGTGACTTCGCGTACGGGGCCACCGTCACGTGTTACGCAGATGACACGCTAGTGACGGTGAACGGGGCTACGCGCCGCGAAGCGACCCTGCGGTTGCTCAGGTCGTCGACAGGATCCGGCGGCTGGGTCTCGAGGTGGCTCTGCACAAGTCCGAGGCCATGTTCTTTCATGGCCCTCGGCGCAGGCCAGGCCCGGGAGCCACCCTAACAGTGGGAGGTACTCCCATTGACATCAAGCCCCGGTTGAAATACCTGGGGCTCGTGCTTGATGGTCGATGGGACTTCGGACAGCATTTCCGAAGTCTGCGCCCCAAGTTGGTGCTCACGGCGAATGCCTTGGGCCGGTTGTTGCCCAACTTGAAGGGCCCAGAGTCCTCCTGCAGCTACCCTGTGCACGCACCTCTCTAGCTCTGTGAAAAAGGCGCCCTGGGAAAGAGTTCTCTGCATCAGCCCTTGAGCGAGCCGGTGAGTACCCACCTGAGCAAATCAGTGGTTACACGGGCGGTCCATGGCCCTATACGGGTGCCCCGTGTGGGCGGACACCCTGGAGGCCAGATTCCTGCCTCTGCTCCGTACGGCGCAGAGCACGATGGCCTCCAGGGCCATCAGAGGATACCGCACGATATCCTTCGAAGCGGCGAGTCTCCTGGCCGGATCGCCACCGTGGATCCTGGAAGGAGGCGCGGGAGCGGGGATTCGATCCCGAGCCCGAGGATATTCGGGCCGAGAAATCCCGGCTCCACCAGGTCATGGTGGCCGAGTGGGAGCGACGACTTGGGCAACCACGCGCAGGGCACGCCGTCATTGCGTCGGTAAGGCCCATCATGGGGGAGTGGCTAGAGAAGCAACACGGTAGCCTCTCGTACCGTCAGACGCAGATTATCACCGGGCACGGTAGCTTCGGGCGGTATCTGCATCTGATGGGTATAGAGCCAACGCCCAAGTGCCATCACTGCGACGCGAGCGTGGACTCGGGGCTGCACACGCTCACCGAGTGCCCGGCGTTTGAGACGCCGAGGCGGGAGCTTGTGGCGGCCCTGGGGGTGAGAGTGCTCACGCTCTCCACCCTGCTCGCGGCGATGGTCCGCTGCGCGGATGCGTGGGCGGCCAGCGCCTCCTCCTGCGAGCAGGTCATGCTCGCGAAGGAGACAGCAGAGCGGGCGCGGCGCGATGAGCGAGAAAGGCTCGCTGACATCGCTGCACGCGCCCGAAGGCGGGTCGGGCGTCGGAGGGCGCAAACTGACCTCCGCCCCCCATGAGCGCGGGCCTGAGGGTGACGGGTGGAGCCGCCCGTCACCCTAGCAGAAGCAGGCCACGGCGGCGGCGCGCATCGTAGGACGATGCGCGCCTCCCCACACCGGGGTTGAGTCGGGGACCGCGTGGTCCCCCCCTTCCCGAGGAGGGCCAGACCGAGAGGGATGGCCCTGGGTCAGCCGGGGTGCGAGGGATATGTCGCATGACAACCTCACCTTCGGCCTAGCACTACGACCCAGAGACGGCGTGCGGTTTAGTCGGTTCGAGTCCGACATAACCTCCCCCTCCGGCTCCGGAGGGGTGGGTATCCGTGGGGATTTCCCGCACGTAAAAAAAAAAAAAAGGTGTCCGACGCCTATAGCCGTCCTCCGGTAGCCATGGCATTGACATGACATAGTATCAAGATTTTTTTTCGTATATTCGTGATCAGCGTCATCAATTAACGCGAAAAGACACGTAACTAAGAAAATGTCATTAAGGTAGAAAATAGCTTGCAGTCGCGGTTTTAGTCTCTTTGTCATCTGATACCGGGCCAACACAGTTATGTTGGCTCTGATAACCGATATCGGGTCGGAAAATGTGAAACACAGATGCTTTTTAACTTTAAATATATACATATATTTTTCATTAGTAGTGTAAAGTGTGTAACATCATTTATTGTTTCCGATAGAAATAACATCAATGTAACCAACTTTTAAGTCAATGGAAACTGTGGCAGTAAGAAGTAATCTTTGTCAACTAGGGAAGCGTTGATGATTTTCACATGAATGAACTGATCATGATAATTTATATCTAAGAGCTATCTCGATCACGTCAGGTTCAAAACAAATAAAACTGAATTAAAATCGGTTTATCCGTTTAGGAGCTATGATGCCACAGACGGACACACAGATTTACAAATACACAAACAAACAGGTTAAACTTAACATGTAAAACTATTGGGAGTAAAATAATAAAATTGACAACCCTAGTAGAAAAAAAAAACGGATTTATCTTTTATTACATGTAACGTCTAACTATTATAAATATTCCAGTATTACCGCGTGATAAAAAACGGGGTTATATTGAAATAAAAAAATTAAAACTAAAAGTGAATAAAATATTTCTATCTTTTTAAGTAATCATTGAAAACACATGAAAACTTACAAAATGATTTAGTGTACTATATAGCTGCAGTGAGTATTATCGGAATAATTTAGAACAGGCTAGTTTTTAAATATATAATTTTTTTCTTATTTCCGGACTTGAAAAGTCCAAATACAAATCTCAAAATTAAAAAAAACATCCGGAAGTTGTAGCGACGCGGGAGTCCTACGTTGATTTTCGTTCTTATGATAATGACTATAGTATTCGAGAATAAATTGAGGTGTTTTGCAACACCGCGCGCCCGAAAACGCTCAATAAAAAATCACAACAATCTTTGACGTCACCACTGTGACGTCAAAGATTGTTGTGATGCACTACGCGCCAGCACACTTGCTGGCGCGTAGTGCAAATGTATCGAGTGAGAGTTTCGCATTTATGTCAATCCACAATGCGTAATAAGATTGATTTGAAATTTAATAAGCAATCTAAAAAATTATAAATTTTCCCTTATTTCCATTATTTATATTTTGACCTATTTTGATATTAACAGCGTCCTAACAACATCATATACTTACTTAAAATGTACTGGGGCATGTCTCAATTTTCATATTGAATGACATTGTGTGAGATAAAATAAAAACATTCAAATAATAGAGAACTGGGACAGACGTACTAACGGTTTTATAATTTTACATTTTTTACTACTTTTTGTTCTACCACAGAGTATGCACTACATTCAGTAGAAGTTTAACTCGTGTACGAATTATTTATGACTTTCTAAATACAACAGGATTAAAATAAGCTACGTCTATTGTATTGCCGGGAACTCTGATTGAGAGGGGTCCTTCGCTGTTTGACACCACGAATTATTGACACCACGGTGTCAATCGCAGAAGAACGTTTTTTGAATTGGCTGTTTGGGACCATTTTCATAATAATTTGCGACCGTGGTGTCAAACGGTGAATATCTTATTTTATTTTCGTCGATTGACACCGTGGTGTAAAACTGTTGATTTGGACCACTTGGACAACAATTTAAAAGTAGAAGAGTAATTATTATAATATCTTCCTTGTTAGCTCACGTGTTTCTTTCTTCCTACAGTCTCGCTGGTCCTGGGTCCTTTAAGCGGGGCGTGAAAAAGCATCTGATGAGGCCGTCAAGCTAGCTAAGTGACACCATTATTAACATATTACAGGACTTCTTACAACACCAGGGATTCTGATTCCCCTGGTGTTGCATACGTCAGGCCACGGTACCCACTTTCTATTCTTATATATAATAATATTCTTTCGGTGAGCCGGGTGCTTGTCTGCCACCTTAGTGGTATAAAAAATCTCTCAAAAGACAATCACGGACTCGAACCGACTCAACCGACTAAAACACACACCGTCTGTGGATTGCCGGAGGTGAGATTGGCAGAGACATATCTCTCGCATAAACACATAGGTAATCTCTCGCATAGAGACATATCTCTCGCATAGACTCATATCTCTCGCACAATTTTGGACACTACTGGGAAATCGCTAGGATTATGATAATGACCACAAGTCCTTTAAAGGCTAGTAACTCATTTGACGTGACATCTCTTGAATATCAATTACCTACCTGCTTTCATATATTCTGCACGTATCTACTTACTTTCTCGGTACTAATTTGTATGTTAAATAAGTTCCAGTATCGACAGTCGCATTAAAATGTAACGAAAATCTAGTTCAGCAAAAGACCTGCTCTTCTATTGCAGGGCTTTTGACGATCTCAGAGTTTGGCTTTGGACCTTATCACAAAAACACCCGTACGGGTTCGACCTTCATTTCAGATCCCTATATAGATGAGGTGCACACAAACAGTCAATGTCTCCTGGTTGCTCACCTGCGAAGTTAAAGTTTAATTCCCTGGATCATTTGTTTATTAATAGATATCAACAAAAAAGTACCTCATACTCGTACACGCTACCACAGGCAGCACCACGCGCCATCTGTCCTTAATGACCTGAACTCAGTGCTTCCAAATAAACTTAGTTACGAAGTTGTATTACATTGTTTTCGTTTATGCTGTTGCCATCAGATGGCGCTTTTCTCAAATAAGGCATTTGCAATAGTTTGACGATAGATTAATTTATTATTATTCATACTAGAAGTTTGATGGCAAACTTATTCACGTTTTATGTGAAAAGAAATGTAAATTTGGTCCATAGGTAGAAATACCTAAACAAAATTCATTTAATGTTTAGTATAACGGCTTTTTAATGACTGTAAAGGAATGTATAAGTGTACCCATATAGGTAGTACCTATTCTACCTAGGCTGTTATAAAAAATACAAATTAAAAAATGGTCTTTTTGCATGCTTGACTTAGCATTTCTGGGACACGGCTGGGCTAATTTCCGCGCAACTTTACCCTGAAACGAATTGTTATGTTAAAGAAAGTTGCATACGACCACGGCTATAGGGCCAGACCGAGAGGAATGGCCCTGGGTCAGCCGGGGTGCGAGGGATATGTCGCGAGATAACCTCACCTTCGGCCCAGCACATCGACCCACAGACGGCGTGCGGTATAGTCGGTTCGAGTCCGACATAACCTCCCCCTACGGCTCCGGAAAGGGGGGGGGGGGGGGTATCCGTGGGGATTTCCCGCACGTAAAAAAACCACGGCTATCGTTACAAAATTACTATGAATAGTATTTTAATTAAACCCATTTCGATATTAAATAGTTCATATTTCATATGAGAATGTTTTCTTGTTTCATACTTTTTATAGGATTAGGTAAGTAAATACCTATTCTCAATTCCCATCAACTTTCACTGGGAGCGTGTTTTTCATTAGATACTTACCACCTAGTCGGGTATTAGTATTTAACCGACTTCAAAAAAGACGAGGTTCTTTGAACATAATTTTTGTTTCCCAGAATTGCATGTTAATTGAAGAAGGCTTTGTCAACACATCTTAGAATAATAATATTGAGAGGGCTACGCACAACACGTTCCTAATCAAATAAAGAAAATTATGCTTATTTATAAGGGTCAGCCTCAAACTATGAGTATATTCCACATTAACAAATTAAATAAGCAAATGTGTAACAAAATAATATTATTATCTAACTGCTAATGTATCCAACATAAGTTGAACTTCCATTTACTGAATTACTGATTATAACTTCATAAGGCTTTTCCTTCTTAAGGGTCATGGTTGAGTGGTTCCACCTAAATGTAGGCAGGTAGCCATGCTTGTTTATAGCTAGGCCCTTTAACATTAAGCTTAATTATAAAACTTGAGGGAGAATAATTAAATTATTAGTAACATAATCATATTTTTTTATTCGCTAATGAAGTTAAAATATCTTAAAAATTTTAAGGAAAATTGAAAGTAATTGCTGAACTTTATACACCGGCTCTAATGTCTGTAGATCGTAATTATTTGATACTATGGGAAATGGGTACAGGGGGCCCATTGAAATTATTTAAGGTCTTCAGGGCTCAAGACAGGCTCATCTAGTAGTCGGTACAACTACTGAAGAATAGAGGAGGCTCTCGGAGCAAATAGTCAAGATAAGGGTTATCCAAAGAAAGTTTATGACCCGTTAGTGGACAAGTCTTCCCACTGACAGCATAACAGCTTTCCAGTGAGCTCTGAAGAAGATAAATTGAGGTTCAGTTCAGTGGAATTCTAGAATACGGGCCTTAAAGAGGGAACCCCAGACTTCAAAGTACCCAGTTTTGAATGCAACCGGGGCTAAAGCTTTGATGATAAAGGATTATGGATTTTAGTCAATCGATTTTCTGTAATCGATTATTCATTTATTTTCATACCAAAATTCTATTTTGTTTTTGTCTTCTTTAGGTGAGTTTTGTTTATTAAACACA
Organism: Eilema caniola; assembly: GCA_949126895.1. NCBI lineage: Eukaryota > Metazoa > Arthropoda > Insecta > Lepidoptera > Erebidae > Eilema > Eilema caniola. Next base: position 22,380,330 of record OX421475.1, read on the forward strand.
TACAAGTTAAAATAAAACTAGCCTTATCAGCCGTTCAATTAACTGCCTAGGCTCTTTACTGAACGGCGCCGTGCAATTAACAGCCTGAATGGTGTTCAGCCATGCCATTATACGCCTATGCAAATAGCTTGTATCGATGACGTTTAATTATTCGCCTAGCCATTTAATCAAACAGCTATGAAAATGATTTATTTCTGCAGTGTTTTAAAAAAAATAACCTCGAAGGCTAATGCGGGAGCGAAGCGGAGCCCTTCTAACCTAACCTATCCAAGACGGATAGTGTAACTTTCTCAATGGACCTATCACTAATTTTCTGTGAATACATCTCTGCCTACGCCCTCGGGGATTTACAGGTGTGGGCCTATGTATGTATGTAATTTTCTATCTTATTTCGGAATGGTGCCCCATCTTACGAATGGCCTAAGCATTAGCCAGCCAGGTTATTAAATGTCATAATGAACGTCGGTTGAATATCATTCAAGCCGTTCATTGAATGGAGTTTAGTTAACATTAAGCTATTTAGCGGTGACATATATACAATAGTTAAAAAAAATACTACTAATAATATAGTTAAAAGTTGAAAAGCGTCGTGGAATTCATCCGCATCGCATGCCTCTAGTGGTAGCGTTCTCAGGAGACTGGCAGCATTACCATGTTGTATGGCAATGCTTAATCTCTGACCTAAAAAGAGGCCAGCGTCTCTGGTCACGAAAAGCGTCGACCATACGCTTCTGAATCCTGAATGTCTTGAATTCCGTAGAATATGGTCACGAACCCCGTTTGAAACGTCATTTCTTTGTCGCTCTTCATACAATCCCAAATTCTTTAAACGGAGCGTGAAAAAACATCTGTCAAGGCCGTGGTTTGTGGTCCTTATTATCTGAAGTTCACCTTCGCTTCATACCAACCAGCATGGAGTAGTAGAGAATTGAAGGTCTATTATAAAAAAGTGAATGTTTTCATTTATTGAATTACTTTTTATGTTAGTTAATAATTAAAATAAAATGAAATTCATAACACCCATCCGATATGTATACAAAACTCAATAAATCCGACGTGTGATTGTATTAATTGAATCCCGTTCACTGCGAACAGACTGAACAGATTCACAAACTAATGGACGAATATATTTGGATAAGCCTTTTATTCTATAACGAGATTGTGATCTCACGAAATATTTATATTTTTTTAAAATCTAGATGATATTTATAAAAGCAAAATACCACTCACTGATTATTCACGCAATCTCAGAAACTATAACATCTATAAACTTGAAATTTGGCAGGTAGGTTCCTTATAGGGTGTAAACATCCGCTAATAAAGGATTGTACGATACTCCACCCCTAAGGGAGTAAAACAGGGGTTGTAAGTTAGTATGAAAGTCCTATGTTTTTGAAGTAAGAAACTAGAAATTTAAAATAAATGCTCTATAAATGGTGTGGAGGAACGCCCAATGGGGTGGAAACGAGGGATGGTATTTTGTATGAAAGTCCAACTCACTTCATTCGTACAAAGTCACGGGCACCCACTAGTATATTATAATATTCAGTTCATCAAACTACACCGCGCTGTATGGTACAAAGCTAAGGTAAAATACAGAAGATACGGGCAACCATTCCAGATGCTGACGTCTATCCTAAATGATAAATGATGGTCCCGAATTTGACCGCCTCGACAGATACTTCTTCACGTCAGACTTGAAGATTGAGATTATACGAAAAAGGATTTTTCCGTTTAAACATTTACCTAGTCTGATCATCATCACCTCGGCGTTGAGTCCCGGTGTCGGTTTTCCACGTTTTTTTAATGTAGTTATATTACCTATGTGTTATTCCAGATTATAATCTATCCTTATACCAAGATTTCAGCCAGATCCGTTCAAAGGCTAGAGCGTGATTGAATAAGACACGACTAAAATATATGTTGCGGGGCTTATTTTAATTTTAATTTACTGTATAAAAAATATATAAAAGGTACGGATTTAGAAAGTATAAGGGATGTCACGCCCATATGATCTGCTACCTTACCTGGCGACGTGATGGCCCTCTGATGATGATGGTTTTCTTCAGGATACTTCGAAAACACTTTATCGTTTAGTAGGTACCGGCGGTGGCGGTGATAGAGGTACGGGCATCGCGGTATGGTCAGTTGAGCTAGGTATATCACGGCAGCAGAGGGCGCCCGCGCGTCCTTGTTGTTCCGTTGCTTGGGCTAACAACTGCCTTAATGGCCTAAAACCCAATTATCAGAGCGCATAAGTGTAAACGAAACCGCACTATACACTATTAGGCGTGCGAGGTTAGAGATAGAGTAAAAAGGAATGTAATACAATTACTTACGATTAGAATAATACATACTCGTAAAAATACAATAAGCATTTAATATAATTGGCATTAACAAACATTAAAACATTCAATTATCTGCACCTCATTTAATTTTATACCAATAGCCGTACGCGTCTCGTTCCCGTACCGTTGCATTTAAATAATCCTTCACTCGGTATAAAGTTATCGATGCCAATCATTGGATAATTCGACTTGTAATGCGAGAGACAAGTGTAATCGAATTGAAAACTGAATGTTGAACCAGGCTGTACCGTGGGAATGAATGAGTGAGTTGAGCAATTTTGCGAAGTGAAGAGTCGATGAAGTGCTTGCATAGATTAATAAATATTTCGTTCATTCAATTTTGATCAAAACTGATGAACGAAATTGATTTTCTAGCTCAGTAGAGTGGCTTTCGATTGACGTTTCAATTTTTAAATTCTAATTCTTATTGTTCATGTGAGTTATGAATTTGATATTTAAGGTATGATTCCGTATCCAACCGCATATGATAACTGCCACGCATGTAGTAGATACAGCGCATGATACGGACAAAGGGGACCATTAAGAAGGTGCAAAGAATTACGTGTATCTGCTGCATGCATCTGTATTTATTGGATAGGGTCATTTTCGCATTCATACCTTTAGTTGAGCCGATAGCAATGGGAATCTCCTTTCTCGATAATAGATTTGGTTCTTTGAAGTCCGTTAGACATACTGTGTTGTTTCTTCGATTCTCTCTGTTATATCAACTTTATCATACCCACAGCAAAGTAGTTCACGGCGATAAAAGTTCACAAAAACTGTGGTCTCTGCTTACACTGAAGTAAGAGAGGCGTGGGTTATTTTTCTTTTAATTTTTACGAGCTTAATGTTCTTTCTGCTTGATTTTTAATAAAAATACCCTCTTTCAATCTAAAACATTGCTCGCAGCATTCTCCTTGCCCCAGTTCCTTAAACTCTTTTAACATAAGCACTGCTGATACCAGAACAAGTTGAAGTCGTCCCACAGAATTTATCACCGGTTCTGTCCGGCTACGCAACGAACTTTCTTACTTGCCGACCCATTTCAGCTATGACGTTATCGTCTAACCAACACTGGCTTTGTTTTTACACCGAATAAAAAACCTACGTAATTTGTTAAGGTGGCTGGACTGTGAAGATTGTGTGTTTTAGGAGTAGATAATAAATGTCTGTGACAAAATAAATAGAGAAGAAATTCTTAGCTATTAATAGATTCACCGTGCGGGTGAATCGTGTGTCAAGGAGAGAAACCTAACCCTTACCTTGAAACTTATGACTTTTTTTATATTCAGCACACGTCTATTTGACTTCACCTCACCTGTTGGTAAGCTGAAAGCAAAGTCTCATGAAAGAGGGTCATCATTGATGGCACAAGTTTGTCATAAATTTCGGCCGGGCAAAAACCCTTTATAGTAATCCAATGTCGGTTGGATTGCGGTTAGGGGTCAGCAAGTGCATAGCCTGGCAAGGAGGATTGTGGTCGCAGCACTAGTGGGACCGGTGGGTGTCACGCGGTGTTGCGATGACAATCCTCTTTTGATGAGGCCATCAAGCTGATTGGCACCATTGTAAACATGGTACGTGTATGTAATGGTGACCCTCTTTCCTGAGACTTTGCCTTCAGCTTACCATCAGGCGAGGTGTAGTCAAATTGATGAGTCGTATACAAAAAAAAAGAACCATGTTATAATGGTGGCACTCAGCTTGACGGCCTCACGAGATCCTTTTTACACCCTGCTTAAAGGACACGGGACTGTAGGGAGAAGGAAACATATGAGCTTCCTTCAGACCTTCACTACTCGTGTTGCTATCCCAGCCCAGCCAAATATGAACCTGCTAGTGCAGCTTTAGATACCCATTCTAGTGTAGAAGTTACTGCACTTCTGGACAAACCAAGGTCTTCCTTGATTTTGCTGGTATACGTCTAGCACCTACCATCATCATAATTTTGTGAAATGAATTAACGATATTCGTGACTTAGGAACAGACTATTCAACTGCTTTAAGTGAGTGGGGTTCGCAAGCGTAAAAAAAAAGAGTTCAATTCATGCTCAGCCATTTTTATGCTCGTTGGCCGGCATTTGATAGAATAGAATGACAAATGTATGGGATTTGACGTTCATGACATGCGTTAACGTCTGTCAATTGTATATGTTTATGCATTTGTCATTATATTCTACAAAACGCCGTCCAACGGATTACCATTTTTCTAGCGGGGCAGACCAAACATGTAGGTTTAACAGTATACATATACACAACACGTATGTATCTACAAACAAAAGCTTCCTATAATCCCCGGGTTTTTAAGCGAGGCATGAAAAAGCATCTGTTTAGACCGTCGGAGACCGTCAAGGTAGGGACTGCCATTGTAGAGAAGTCTCTGTATTGGCGGCCATATTCTTTGTACTGCACCCTAGCTTACCATTAGGTGGGGTGCAGTCAATTTGACAGCATAAAATATAGCAATATTTTTTTATCACTGACGATTTTAAATGTCAATTAGTTTTTCTGAACAGTTTAATGTTTTTCGCCTGTGACCATTATATTTAAATTGACATTAAGCCTTGAGGGACGCTGTACCTAAAGGCCATTAATCACCTCATCCAAAACGGTCCCTATGTCGCCTCATCTCATTCCATCTGCGTCAACGACCTATGATTGCTGTCATCCCCATCTGGGTTCTATTGGCTGAAGAAAATTACAATATGTGGAAACTTAATAAATGACTTTGTTGATTTTATACATTTATAATGCTAAAATTTAACAGAATGATTGCAAGTACAGATTTATTTTTCATTGCTTCATTTGTCGTCATGTGGTTTTTATATTATTAGGTAAATACTTACTAAAACCATGCATGTGGAACATTCTTTTTTTATATTTTTGTTTTATATATATAAATATAAAATTTCCCAACAACCTTTTATGGAATATATAACTATCCCAGTGACAGGTTTTGTACAACATTATATGATTTTTCATTCGAATCTAATTGATAACAATAAAACAATAATCATACAAGATGTTCGAAAAAAAAAACACGAACTAAATACTAAGTAACTTTTATATTATTGGATTAACAAATAAGTAATCCAATAATTCATTCTTGTAAAACACTAATTTATAATTTCACTTCGAGTGCTTGAAGTTTAGTTATTTGCTCTAAAATATAAAGTCAAATTATCTAACTTATCATCTAACTTTTTCTTATCTAACTTAGTAGATAAAACAAATTATTTAACTTCCGACTGGGGAAGTACCTCCGCCCTACAGAATAACGCGGCCATAATAACCTCATGATGTGTTCCCGCCGGAGAATAGGGTGGCCTGAGCTTACTGGAGAGTTTTTGTGCTGTTAGTGGGACGACCAAAGGCTATTCCTGCGTTGCACACATCCATAGGCCACAGTAACCACCTTCCATCAGGCGGCCCGCGTGTTTGTCTGCCACCTTAGTCGTATAAAACACAATTTAAATCTATATATCGTATAGCATAACACAATCTTCCTGACTCGAACTCACCATCATCACAATACACGTCACACGTCCTACTTCAAATGTAACTCCAAACATACGTTGATTATCATACAAAAATCTCATCCTTCCATAATTCCGAAGCAAACCATAATATTACAGCGAATTGTACTCTGAAAAATTTTCATAAACACAAATTGATTTCGTAATACGACTCCATATTTCTCGGCAAAGAAGATTCAACTTTAGAAACATCAATTTTAAGTTGTAATTTGATGGATTGAAGTGTTATTATAGACACATGGATGAGCATGAGGGATTTATTACAGCTGTTGTTATAAATAAGACTATATAGCGCTAGGAATAAGGTTGATTATGGGAGCTGTGATGTTTGTAAAGGAAATGCTCCCGGGTCCCGAACAAGTTCTCTTCTCTGTATTCACTCTCAAATAATCGATAACTGACGTCTGGCCTCCCCGCGCACAGGTGCTCACCCTTCTCTCATCTTTAGTTAAAGGGGAGTTCCATTGATGCAGATTTTGTGAGCGACTTTTCACAAAGTACTCAAATAGGTACATGATACACGTAATAACTGGAGATATAAAATATATACATAAATATACTCACGCCCTTAAATCCCTGAAGGGGTAGGCAGAGGTGAATTGACATCCACATTTCGCCAACAATGATTTTCGGTCCCACATAATAGGGGGCGAGCGTTTAACAAATATATTTATAAACATATTATCCTGCTACTTTGCTTGATCATGATCTGTTCACCTTTTGTCTAAGATCACAGGAAGATACAGATTGTAATTCAGTCTTATGACGGTCATTTATAACGGCCTGATACAAAAAAAAATAGTTCTTCATTAATACAGGGGACATGCAGTCCAAGTGCCTAGTTGATCGCAATAGGCGAACATACTTATGTGGAGAAATATATATAATATATTATGTATGTATCAAATATCTATATTTCTTCTACGTTTACTACTTCAGTCGTTAAGTTACATGGCTCACACATCAAGTAGCCTACGTTGTCTTTAAAAATCTGCCTTAAATACTTCTATACTTGAATTAACAGAAATTAGGTTATTGTTTCTCCAACCCTTTAAAAGACCTGATATTTCAGAAATATGTCTCTATTTTTTATAACTAAGTTCCTAGGCTGGCCTAAGTACTTAGCACCTACTCGTACTAAAGAAAGAAAGATCTTGACTAAGAAGTCTGAAAATGATCTTCATACTAAGGTACCTATTAACAGCATCTCACGATTGTTTTATTGATTTAGATTATATTATTAGCAGATTTAAAGATGTGTAATCAGTTAACAGGAAGGGGAGAAAACCAAGGCATTAAGATCATTTTGAGTACTTCGTTCATCAGGGTCGATCTCATGCTGACTGTACACCTAACACTAATTATTACTCAATCTAAGCATCTCTTCCTATGTCTTAAAAGTGGCTGTTATGAAAGTGATGAGTAAGGACTTGTGCTACTTCATACGTCCATACTTACGGGCACCTGTTAATTTTATGCAGATTTTTTGTACTGAATCTTGCAAAAACGTCCATGTGATTTGCACGACGAGATATGCGGATGCTCGCATGCGTGATAGTTTAGTGCGTGTGCACACATGCAGGCACCAAATTTCATTTAAATAAAACTGAGCTTATTTCGTGTAGATAATTTACACAAAATCTTGCAATAAAAGTCCATACTATATGCACGACGTGCGGGCAATAAAATCGCATTTTGAGAATGCGTCGTTGGAACTCCCCTCTCAGCTAGACACAGACGATCGTCTAACAAGCTCTTGCATGAATGAGTTGCGCTGTTTCTGCGTGCTGCGTGCTATAATTGGGTATTGTATCGCACCTGCATTGTACAATATTGCTGTCAAACTTTACTCGAATGTTAATTACTTATCGAATGCTTCAATTGTTTGTTGTACTTGTGGTTTGGTTTATTTGTAACATATTACATGTGTTATCTGTGATATTATCTTGTTGTTATATTATTTGAAACAGCACAATGTCAGAATAATAGATTACTATAAGATGTTCCGTGTGCTTGTTGGTTAAATAGTATAAAAATCTTTAAAGCATAACATGGTTTACTAAAAAACCAGTCAAGTGCGAGTGGGACTCGTCATCTGTGACAACGATGAAAAATATATCTCATGAACCGTGATGGCTAGGCAGTTGAAAGTTGAAATTTCACAGACTGTAGCATATTGACTGATAGATAGACCCATAGCGTAATCTTAGTAATAGAATTTAGGTATAGAACCTTTAATACAGACACACAGACAGCCTCCGTGGCGTGGCGGTAGTGAACGCGGCCGCTACGCAGGAGGCGCGGGTTCGATTAGTATGCATGAATATGTATATTTGCACTGGTCTAGGTGTTTCTATGTATAATAACTATGTATTTACAAAAAAAATAGTTTCCTAGTATGTTTATCCACATTTTAGATGCAATAACACAAGCTAGTTAAGCTATGCTTACTATGATTCTCGATAGCGTTGTGTAAAATGTAGTAAAGAAAAAAAAAAAACAAAAATAGTGCACAAATAACAAACACACAAACCAACATTAACAATAAAAAAAAATCCATACAGATGTAGCGTTGCGATTAATTTGACGTCACGGACAGATGGTGTAACGCAGGTGATATAAAAATACTGGTAATAACCGGATACAGGATGGTTGTAAAACTCCTTCATTGCGAATAGGCTGTAAAGTGCGCCGGATGCGACGTACGACCGGTGATTAGTTAGGCGGCACGTGCTTTTATAGATAGGTATCACCAGCGTGCTTCTGTGCGGAGCTGGCATAGTTGACGATTTACAATTATTTTTGGATTGGACAACTTTCAATAGTAGAAATGTTATTTAAGATTCCTAGAAAATATATTTTTATTGGGTTCTATAGCTTAAAAGGAAACCCTAAAATCATTATTGTATTCAGTTGTCTACTCAGTGTGTTTATTGGTATACCTTTGAAATGGTAATAAGGCAATTATACAAGCAACCAAGCAACGAGAAGAGATCTCTCTTGTACTCACATCAACCGTACAAAGTACATTCCCGGTCAAATATGTACCACATGACAAAAGGTCCAAGAACTTGTTTGTAAGGTGCTTCAGACACCTGATTTTAATTAATTTGCAGAAGAAAATAATATTACTACTGCTTGAATTAATTGATCATTTGAACGCGGTAATTAAATTTACATGCCCGGGGATAGCGGTACTAATTTTATGGCATATATATGGCATCTATACGCAGGTCCACACTTTATACAAGATAGCAAAATAGTCTCATATCGAGACGATACTTTTTTGATATAATGAAGCCAGTTCTAGCTTTTAACTGCGTTATTGACTCTTGTTTAAGGTCGGTATAAGGTACAGCCAAAATCCCGAAAAAGATTTGTCTCTTCTGTACAATTTCTTATGCGTCCTCTTGAATCTATGACAGACTTCCCCTAGGCTCTAGGCTATATCCCCAGGCAGTGCTTGGATAAGAAAGGGTAGTTTTACAACTCGCGAGGGATAACTTTACGTGTTAGGGGGTGAAATATCCACCCCTTTATTTTGGGGTTCGTCGGTATTATAGCTACTGAAAGAAATACTCTAGTTTTAATACGGCAGTACCTTTCTCGTTTCAAAAGGTATAAATAAGTATGTTAAGTAGACAGGTATCTGTTTAGGGGTGTTTTCGCTTAAGAAGTTTCTTAAATTATGTTATTTATTTAAATAAAAATGATTAGATTTTTCAATTCTATTGTGTGCTTGATGAAAAACGATTTAGGTATATAGTAACTAATATTGTACTAACTGAAATAGATTTATTCAAACAAAAAGCAGAATCTAGATGAAAATCTAAGATCATCTAATAACACACTTATTCGAGATAAGAACTTCTAAAATACACAAAACAGTACTGTAGGAAGGCACAGTAATCACGTGAATTGATGTCGGCAATTTAGCACAAGTCAGTGCCGAGATTAAATGAAGTCTCTTAAGGAAAAGTGCTCCCGTTAGCTCTCCTATCTTTTTTATTTGCTTTAAAATTGTGATTCACGATGGGTAGCTCCACTTAATCTAAAAAGATTAAGCTTTGTTGGTTTTATTACATGTTAATTAATATTATTCTTCTGTCGAATCAACGGCACGTCTATTCCTAAATTCTGTTTTCGCAGTTGGGCTGCTCTGTGGGGCTGCTACCTGGATTGCGTTCTCTGAGGCCCTCATAAGATCCACCGATGTACAAGTATACACACGTTAGCAGGAGAGCCGTGGTCTGTGTAGCAACTTCACGCTCACACTGCAGATTGGTGCCATTCAATAAACCCCACCTAGACCGATTATCCCTGCTTCGGCGGACCTGTTTTCGAAGTTTATTTAGAGACTGTGTGAAGTTCATATCCGAGGGAAAGACTCTGTTTAAGAACGTTCTATTTTTTTTTTCTTCACTCCAAACTTCAACAAACATCACTCTCCATTATCCTGCATGCGACGTGGGAATAAAAGTATCCAATAAGTATTCTACATCAAGTATGGTATATATTAGATTGCGGTGGAATACACTGTAATCATCATCCTGCGAGCATTTTCCAAGCTCAATTGGGATCAGTATTCGGCCTAACTACGAAATAGCTGAATATCGATGTCTTCCACGGCGCGAATACCATAATATGACTGTCACAACTTACTTAAGAGCGATTGAATACCAACTGTTCTAATTTTCAAAAACGACAACAACAAGTATTACAAAAAAACAATTTACTATAAATTTATTGCTTTAGCATAAAATGTTGCCCATATTATGATCTAGATGATACCATTTAAAACGTGACCAAAATCCGTAGTTAAATTTAATAAACACACTATGTCAATAGATTTAGAACGCAAACGTCAACATTCAGGACAGGACTTGAATCCGCAATCAGTCAATTACAGTGAGAATACTTTAATCATTTGATCTACCTAGGCAACTCGACAAAAAATATCTGAGCCGACACATAAATACAAAGTTTCAAGTAAATAATGTTATTTGGATTCCAACAAGCCGCTTTTAGATACCCAACTCTCTTTCCTATAAAGCTACGTGACTTGGATTTGATTTTTCTTCCCTAAAGTTAGTTTAGTAAACTGGAAGCACTAAAGCAATCGTTAGAGTAACTTTAGCACTGCACGACGCTGATTAGACTGAGAAGATTCTTAACGTGGGTATCTTTCCCATCTAGACGCTTCAATCGAAGTTTGGTCTATCTTAAAAGGACAGATAGAGTGTCTGGGCCTACTTAGTAACTGCATTTACTACCTGCGTCACTAATACGAGTAGAAAGTCTGACAGGGCTTGTAGACAAAGTGATATTCCGTTACAATCTGTTATATAGAACTAGAGCTAAACAAGAGCATTCTTTCTTAGTCTTTTAATGTTTTATTGTAAACGAAACCACGTTTTCAGCGTTTACACATATACAAGCGAAGCATGAAGATTATCATTCATTCATTCATTCATTCTTAGAATATTCCTTAGAATCCTGGCGAGATAAGAAAGAACCAGAAAGGAATGTTCTATCTCTGATTACACTAACAGAATTTGACGGAGATGGGCTTGATTGAGCATTCACTCGTCTGATGTAAATCTGCCTTTTGTGGAAACGCTACGAAGCAAATCCGTTTCTATCCATTTATCAATGGGTTATGTTATAATTTTAATACATACAAACATGTCGATCTCATACATTACTAAACATTGTTACTGACGTTATCGCTAATAGAATATTACTTTTTGTGTTATTTATAAACTGATGTTACTGTAACTGTAATTGTAATCTAATTATGTATCCAGACAGATATGACATTATTGCTATTTGAAGCTCCTAAAAATAGCTAAAGGCATAGTCAGATGCGTAATAAAATTCCCATTCAGCGAACTATGTTTTTCGACCCATGTAATAGAGTACGGCAATAGTCTCACCCCCTATTACAAGGGGCTGAAAGTTGAAATTTATAGGCTGATATTGCCTTCAGTCTGTTAGATGCTTCTTACGACACTCCGGGGGCATATTAGCATAAATTTTTACCTGGAAGCCTTCGTGGTATACAAAACTATCATAAAAATACAACCAGTCATAATTAATTACTGACTACAATTTTTCCCATGAGTATTTTTGAAACGAAATGAAAGCTTTACTACAACTTTCCGAAATTTTGTTTTATTTTTTATAAGTTCTAAATATTTTACGTTACAATGTTATGGAAACTCCAAGTTCTAAGTAACATTTTTTATTTATACACCCCTATGTTTGTAGCTTATGATATGGTTTCACTTTTCTCTGTCTCGAGGCACGCAATACAATTTTATTTTTATGTAGATTAAAATAAAATTGATAGTTTTATAAATATATAGACGCAACTATCAATTCGTGCATACAAATATTGGTACTGAATGGGCTAGCCACGTCTGTCGAAGGACCGATGGCCGTTGGAGCAGACGAGTCCTAGAGTGGAGACCGCGAGAAGGCAAACAAAAGGAAGGACACCACCTGGCCACATGGACTGATGACCTGAAAAAGGTGGCTGGAACAGACTAGACGCGTAAGGCGGAGGATCGGACGAAATGGCGCACATTATGAGAGGCGTAAATCCAGTAGTGAAATGCAGTGGGCTAATTGCATGGTAACCGAACTGCGGTAGAAAGGATGATAGTTTTAAATACATTATATTATTAGTGCAGCTACTAGATTAAAAATTCTACTGCCAGAAAGATATCTTTGGTTTAGACTGGATTGCCTCTCACACAGTAACTTTTCGGAGAAAGGGTGGTTAGTAAATGTAAAAATACCTCTGCCTTCTCCTTTACGGATAGGTAAGCTTGAGTATATTATAAATGTATTTGAATTACACTTGCACATATTGTTACTTTTCTTTCTTTCTTATTCTTTTCTGTTCATATTGGCGGTGCTAAATTTAATTTATTTCCACCGTACAAAGTTTAACAACCCGCAAAATTAGATTTTAATTGCATTATAATTGAAATAACTTTGTCCCAGATTCGGTTTATGGATTTATGTGTACTAGCTATGATGTAAAAAGTTTCTCCTCCGCCGACCAAGTTTGGGAACAGCAACTATCTTCTGATTCATGAGAGTTTCGTTAGTGTGCTCCAAGGTGATTGACGTAGCCTATCTTTGAGGTACATGTACGGCCACATACGCTAGAAGTCTGCGTGTGTGGTGTGCACGGTGTTCCTACACCATGATCTATCTGCTGCCATTGCCTCCCACCGTGACGGAACGAGCTCATATCGCTTCATGTGTGTCTCTTAAGCAAATCTTTGTACCGCAGTAACTGGCCGCCTTGTTTGCGTTTGCCATTCGGAGTAAAACATGCGATTTGTTACTATATTGTCTGACATTCGGGACAAAAGTATTGTCTGTTTGTTTCCCCGTAGTCAGTGCTGGTGCCTGGTAGAGTGGATAAGGGCGACTTCATTCCTTTCCATGCGTGTCGTAGAAGGCGAAAGGAATAGCACAGTTCTCCATCCAACTATAAACATAGGTATTGTAGTCTCGTGGGTAGAGCCTTTGAAATAGAATAGGCTTGACGGTAACTGTCTCTCCCACTTTTATATGGAACCAGTGTTAATATACCTCTGCCTACCCCTTCGGTGTGAATATATGTATTATGTAATCAGTGGCAAGTCTCCTTTTATGAGATTAAATATCTTCAACACACTTAATAGCGTAACTTTACCCGGTAATCATATTCCGGTTGCATGGCCGCATCCTCGCTCTCCTTATTTTGATCCACAAAGCCCATTAGTCGAAATGTATACAGGGTTGCTAGGCTTTGCTTAGGCCCCAAATATCATGGTGGGCCCCATCCCCATGTGGGTGTTTTATGGGAACTCCCTGTGCAATCTACTTCTAACATAAGAAATTTGCTTAGAGTTAATAAGAATACTAGTGGTTTACATTACTAATAAAAAAGAAAACTATATTTGCTTATGAAAAATCCAATAGAAAGTCTTATCGCTTCCATTGATGCGTACATCTACGTCCATAATAACACAGGTAGTTCTCGATGGGTGATCTTCCCGGGAAAGGGTTTAGTACAATCTGAGACCGAAACGACGATCGATGAGTTAATAGCCTTCCTGCGATTCGAGTAATGGAAGTTATGATGATCAACGTTTAATGGAAGTTTGAAGCATTACTAATGGAAGTTTATTACACTAGAAATTACAGAAAAGCAACTTGCAGGTTCGTAAAAGGTTTTATGAGATATTTGGGTTAGTTTGTGGTCAGATCATTCTCCCTGTAAGGGAAAGATCGCGGTTTTGAGTCCTGCCTGGACCGGTTTTATGTTTCCTGTCTAAATGGATTTAAATAATCAATCATAAATAATCAATTGTTTGGGCAGAGTAATCAAAAATCAATGTTCAAAAATTTTTGAAAACTTATTCATTGCTTCCGATAGTTCGTAAGAATATCGGTACATGGCAAATTTGAAATTAGTTCGGGCAAAGTCTGGTGGCTCAGTGGTCAGAGCATCTGTAAGGGAAGGATCGTGGGTTCGAGTCCTGCCTGGACCCATTCAATATTTTTCCTATCTTAATTGATTAAAAAAAAAATTGTCAGAGTACAAGTACTGGGTGCGATAAAATACTTCTGCCAATCCCTCTGGGGATTACCAAGAATGTTAATAAAAACAGATTTAGGTAAATAACTAGAATATACACATAACCACTTTTCAAACAAAACAAAACTACTTTTCCGTGAAAAAGAAAATCGTCCGTCACAATGTTTCAAATTATCTTCCACCCTGAAAATGCAGCGGATTCTCAAATACATCATTTTGCATGTAAAAGTAGTGTTTAATGACTACTCCTATTTTATCCATTACAGTTTTGATGGAGCGTTTTATATTACTTTTATTTAATTCTTTACGTAGCTGAGGATTAAGAAAGCTTTTAATAGAAATTATTTAGAAATTGGAGTTGATATTTACAATAATGTTTATGTTAACTTTTAAACTCTCGCGTTCCATGATATATAATTAAGAAAACGGGAATTATCGCGATCATGGTATAGGTACTTACATACCTTTGATTGCCTGACGTTTCGACCAGGTTACACCGGCCGTGGTTACAGGCTGACTGGCTCAGCGGTGGACGCCCGCCGTCTTCGAATCCGTGAGGAAGAAGGTTCTTCATCTACCCGCACATTTTCAATATTTTCTTTTCGCCATGTACCGTCGAACCTAGTGGAAACGTCAGGCAATCAAAGGTATGTAAGAACCTATACCATGATCGCGTTAATTCCCGTTTTCTTAATTATATAATAATGTTTATGGTCTTAAATAAGGTGCCTAACATACATAGATTGTGGCCCAAAATACACCCACCACAATTACTAGGATTCCCTGTGGTGTGTGTTTTAATCTCTTTACAGAACGATGATTTAAATAAAAAAAAAATGAATTGGTTTAGTGGTCTAGTGTTTGAACCGCGATCTTTCTTTACAGAAGACAATACATTTATTTTAAAACCTTTATAGCTTGAGCTCTAACCTTTAAGTTTGAAGTGCGTTCAGCACGCAGAAAAATACGTTTTAAAATTTCATTCATCATTCATTTTATACAAAATTATGAATCTTATTATAAGCAACTGAAGGTCTATAATGTAAATTAAAAAAAATCGTACCGATAACTCTCCCCTACTATAAAACCGGTATTTCAAACATGTTAGGTAATAAACCTGAAAGTCGCGCTCCATACTTTACACTGAGGGATATGTATTGCCTACACAAGGCTGATTTTTTAAAGAAATATGCATGTCATTCTTACCACTGCAAAAATGCGTTGTAGCAGTTGCTGTGCTCTTATTTTGGCTGCTATATTTTTAGTGTTTAAGTAGATTATGCTATGTATAATTATCTGTTTTCATGGCAGCATTATGGCAAAATGTACTTGGCCTAGATACTATATTTTATGTTACCATCTCTCACTGTACCAAATTACACGCAAATGTTTGAATTTGAATTTGACGATAGGAAAAATCTTCAATCAATGGCAGAATTCTACTCTTGAATAATTTAACTTAGTATAAAAGTAAATCATTGACACGAAAGAAGAAGACAGGGCTGATAAAATCTTAAAGAAGAGAAAATTATTGTACTTTGATGATTATATAGAGTAGATTATTTTATTACCAATTGGTATATAATTCCTGGTGCTTAAAGTATACCTATTAAGGATATTGGTAGGTAAATACTGATACAGCTGATTATGGTGATTACGACTCGACACGACACGAAATAGGTATAATGTTAATTCATCTGCTTAAAATCATAAAATCAAGAGTGATTCACTTTTTCATATCTAAATCGATTTGAAAAGTTAGCATAGTAAATGCTGCAAAATCTCATTCAAAAGTTAGTATTTTACTTATAAGGTTTCATGCATCAAAAGGGTTGTTGATTCATGTTTTGTAATAGTATTTAATGTTGTCTCTCGAAACCAAACATATTTTTATAAAGCTACGTTTCTTAATGCAGTTAGGCTGTTTAAATTTTTTATTATGTAAACGTATTTATGTAAGTAAGTGTAGGAAATATGAAATAAATTTAGGGAGGTACTATAATGTAATACAAAAGAACCTAATACTTAAAGAACTATCACTACTACAAATTGAATCTAAAAAAAAAATATTTTTCCTTTGTCATTTATTTTTCCTATCTCTCCTTTTTATACCTAGCATGTGATGGAAATATGACTGTTCCTCCATTGAGATGCCTCCTCTACACGTCCCTCGCTCTAGTCTCTCCCGCATAACTTTTACCTGGAATTTGGCAATATTTCTACGGCGAGCGAAATGTAATTAATCAAAAAGTTCGCAGCATCCTCCTCCTCCTCCCCCCCCCCCTAGTTCTGGTGTCAAGAGTGACGTCACCCCCCAAATACTTTCCCCGATTGTCGGCTTTGTTTATTACGTTGTTATAATTTTGTGGTTGACGGATGTATTCCGTCATTCCGCTAATTTCAAATATGCTAAAGTTGTAAAGGATATTAAATGAGCCTTACGAAAGAAAATTGAGAACTTTAAAAAGGTAAAGTTGGTCAATGTTTCTTATGAAAGCTGTGTTTCACAAATCTAATTTATAAATGGATAAATATTCAAATACATGCTATACATACATCACCATCTCGATCTAGACTAAAAAAATAGCTTTTTATGTTCTGATACCGATTATACAACACAAACATATTTTTTATAAATTATAATATACAATGAAAAATATTTTTGTGTTGTGTAATCCTAGCAACCTTCATAAGAACAGGAGTGATTAATAGCAACAGGCTCACCCACTATTACGTGGAACGCATCTACCTACGCCTTGTGGGATTTAAAAGCATACAAGAGTATTAACACTGATTGAGAATTGAACTCACATACCAATCGCAAAGCTTTACACCACATCATGCAAATCTTCAAACTACGATCAGATTTAATTAGTGAGAGACAAATGATACAATATAACTCACAACACCCTATATTTTAACTATACACCATATGTGATAGGCACTAACAGTGTGATGCCAGATCCCACTTCTGATACGCAGCTGCTAAAACATGTTGTGCTCTATTGTGGTAAGGGTTCGGCCTCCCGTGCGGTTTTCGCTACAAATTACGAACTGACGGAAACTACACTCGTCTTGGATGCTCGTCGGTTATGACTAGGTGCGTGCACAAAATATACCCTGTGACAGGCCTGACATGCATGTACGTAATAACGAGCGTGTCAGAAAGAGGGAGTTTTAGTAAGTTTATACGTTTTAGAAGCGCATCTTTTTGGATTCAAATATAATTTCTATGGGCTGTTTGCATTTTTACTTTTCTATTCCCCAATTTTATTAATTAATTAATAAGCCTATTGCAGCATAGAACTACTGCTAGCATAGATCTCTCGTAATGTCTGCTATAGCACGTGATCCTCCACCTTGCGCATCCAGAACCTGAAACTTTGGGTCTCAATATGCACAGCAGGCAATTGCTAGGACAGGACCTGTGCTTCTTCGTATAATTTTTCAAAATTGTCCACTTTTAATTTTTAAAATTAATTTCAGAGCAATTATAATACTCACATCATGAAATTAGTGTTTATTGTAAAATGTCCTTCTGCTTATATTTTACAATAAACACCAATTTCATCTTCAAGCCTTGTTTCGATTATTATATCTGTCTATAAAGAACACTGCATATAATAATATGTATGGATGTCCAGTATTCACATATCATGGACATTAATCAGCCCAAGCATTATGTACCGTGACATTATATTAATCCCTTTGTTATATCACAATACCTTCACGCCACAACAATTGATCAATGTTGACACACAACGATTTACCTTCAAAATAAAGACGCAAAATCCCCGAAAAAGGGTCCAAAGGGAAAATAACAATAATACACGAAGCGGTCAATTGTTTACTCACCCTACGGAACCCAAAATTAATATCGCTTCCGTCAACACGTGACGTGTAGGGTAGAACGACAATTAGGTAAAGTACGAGAATTGGAGCCTTCACCCTAAGCCTGGCAGTAAAATATTTTAGATAATAATATTTACCCTTTTTGGAATATGTGAAGCGAAAAACCAGAAAAACATACACGAGATAAAGTTATAAGCTTAGCTTTTTACAGATGCCACGTTAAGAACTAACTATCAAAATCAATCAATTGTCGCCGTAGTAAACAATTTTGTTATGAAACCTTAAGGTATTTAAATAATATTGGCGATTAAACCATATGGAAAACCAAAAACATTATTATAATTATGATTAAAAAACGCATATGATACACGTAAGCACAGAATAGATAATATAAGGGATATATTTTTTATACCACTTAGGTGACACACAAGCACACAGCCCACCTGATGTATTGGCTGTGCGCTTACCGTGGTTACCGTGGCCTATGGACGTATGCAACACCAGGGGCATCGCAATCGTGCTGCCGAACCTGTAGAAACCTTCCCTTCTTGTAGAACCCCAGAAATATGTTGTAGTCGCATTAAAAAATAAATACCTAGAATACAATTCAGCAAAACAAAAAACTGACTTAACCCGTGAATTACTCCTGAATATTCTTTAGAACGGTTATTCGCACAAGTTAACATTTCTTTTATAAAACACTCCCACTGCTTTCTAGTTCCCTTCTGCAGGTCTTATTCGGTAACTAACATTTCTTAGGTATTCAATTTTTAGGCAATCAGTATGCTAATTATTCAAATCGATTAGGATAGGAAAAAGAGGAAACGGCTAAGACGGGACTTAAATCTGCGACCAGCAGGTCTAAAAATGCCATATTGTATGTTCATTTACTAATAATATGTATTATAAAATGGCCACTTTCTAGTATCATAAAATGAAGCTTCATTTGAGTTCATCATCTTATTTGACAGTTTTGTATGAAAATGTGTAAAATGTTTTAAAATGAGACATTCAGAATATGAAATTCGTGACGTATTAGATGTTAGTAGGGACTTACATAATGCGTTCATATTGGTGTTTTAATTCTCATTGTGGTATTATTAAGCCTTCGTGCCTGAACATAGAGAATCATTCAAACAAACATCACAACTCACACTGATAACCCAGTTTTTTTTAAATCATGTCAGACAAAATTGCCACACTTATATAAATTTAATGTAGATCCATACTTTACGTTTAAAACAATAGCATCTCATGATAAAATTTACATTATTCGAAAGAAGTTTCCATGAGATTTTTCTTACAATATCTTTCTTCAGGCTGTGATTCCCCCGGGAGGGGTACAGACAGAGCTGTACGTGTTACTGCGAATTCAGATGTCTTGCTTATCCCAGAGGGCTGCTTGATATGTAATACACCATTGTAAGTATATTTACTTCCTTTTGTTTTTAATATTTGTAAAAGGTAAATAAAGGAGGAGAATTACATTGCGCTGACCCTAAATATGAGATAAGGATAAGTAGCTGGTGATGATGATGTGTAGTAAGAAGTTAAGAGTACATCTGATAGTGAAAAACAATTATTACATAGTTAAATATAAAACGTAATCAATACCCAGTATCTGTTCGTTGAGATCTTCTAAAATACCTAACGGTTTATTATAAGGTTTTCATCAATAGATAAGAATGATTAATAGATTTTTTTTTACAGGAAACTTTAATTTTTCTTCACCTCGCCTGATGATAAGCTGAAGGCAAAGTCTCAGACAAGAGGGTTACTATAACAAACACGTACCATGTTATCAATGGTAGCTCTAAGCTTGATGGCCTCATCAGATGCTTTTTCACGCCCCGCTTAAAGGATCCGGGACTGTAGAAAGAAGGAAACACGTGAGCTGCCAAGGAGTTCCAGGTCTTAATGGTGCGATAAAGGAAAGAGTCACCAAACCATTTGGCTTCTGAAGGAATATTCTGCACTGTATGCGGGTGACAACTAAGCCCTACACGTGTTGTCCTGTGTAGGAAAGGAGAGGGTGCATATAATTTCAATAGTTTCATACTATTTTGTATCAATATATTGAAAATACGATAATTTGTGGAAAGTGTTAAGTAGCTCAATTGATCGGAATATTCCCCCTAGAAAAGTACAGGCCACGGGTTCTACTCCTGTCTTCAATATGAACTTTTTGCAATTTAAATTTATACAAGAACTTGGCACACAAGTCGCTTCATTGTTTTAAGAATAATAACTTTAAAATCTCGGAAATACACACAAATATTAGAACATGTAGCATCATAGATATCGCAAATGAAAACATTGTATTGTTGAATACAAAGTCGTCTAACTTTTGTCTAATTTGCGGGGAACTTGGAAGAATGACAGGTCGGGTGGGGGCACGGGGTGGGGCGAGGGGGTAAAATTGTAAACTTGTCAAAATTACACAAGTTCCCACAGGCTGCTGAGGGGAGATATTCTGAATATTTACAGCGATATTGCTTCTCTGCCATCAAGGTATTTAAATACTTACCTTATTACACTAAACGACTTATTCTTATCTGTTATCGCTATATCGTTTTGTGTATGTATTTCTAGACAAGGTTCTGCTATTATGGAAATAAACATGCTTAAAATACGCGAATAAAAAGTCTGAGAAGAAACAATACTGACAATGCAGGCAGGCCCTAGTCTAGAATTTTATTACAATGCAATTTCAAGAGATGACTCTTGAATAGTAGTGGCTTATACAGCAGTACTATTATTTATTTTGTGCTTATACTAACAAAGTTAGCTTCAACCGCTCCCACAATGAATAGAATATAGTTAGTTTTTCTACATTCATTTACAACATGTAGAGAGTCTGTAGCTGGTCGTACCGTAGATCGTACTATCAAGAGTTCTCGGGTTCTAAAACTACCGATGTACATCAGAGTGGATTTACAAACTGTTTAGCTGAGATGTAGAGGCTAAAGTGAACTTTAAAATCGTAATAGTTCCTTCAATATCTGCATGTTTTTTTTTTTGTTTCGAGCACTTTTCTCTCAAACGCTTCATAAACAATCCGAATAGTATTGCACTACGTTTTCGGAAATTCATAGTTATTTTATTTTACTTTATTTACAATCTTCCTGTAATACATTTTATACAACTCAGAAACACGTCCTTATAGTACCATTGTTTGCGAGTGTTCGTAGCTTATTTAATAGTACAGTCAAGAAAGGAGATATGGTGGCACTTTTATTATATTTGACAGCCTCCGTGGCGTGGCGGTAGTGAACGCGGCCGCTACGCAGGAGGCGCGGGTTCGATCCCCGCTCAGTGCAAATATTTGTATGCATGAATATGGGCATTTGCATTGGTCTGGCTGTTTCTATGTATAATATGTATGTATTTACAAAAAAAAAAGTATCTAAGTATGTTTATCCGCATTCTAGATTCCATAACACAAGCTAGTTAGGCTATGCTTACCTAGGATCTAGATAGCGTTGTGTGAAATGTTGTGGAATATTTATTTTTTATTTATTATTAATATTATAACGATCTATGCAAAAGTGCAACTGTATCTTCTTTGTCGAGTGTCCATCAACACTAGTTATACAATGATATTTTACCAACTTTATCATTAAAATTTGCCATGCATTCGTATGTTACCACTTATATTTGATTACATATACTTAGCCTACTTACTAAGGCTATACCAAATATCTCATAGTATATGAACAAGAGCCGGTCCTTGACTGTCATCATTATCATGTTTAAATATTATAATTATGTAATAATAAATATTAGCATCATTAAAAGTCCAGAGAGAAATACACAAATATTTCCTTCGAAAACAAATTCATGAGGGGATTTATATTAAGCGACGTTTAAATTAGGAGGGTAGAAATATAATGGTGACCTAGGAACATTTAGAGGAGGCACGAGTGAGCATAACTATTATTTTAGTTGCACATTATTTTAGCCTTGGTTGTTGAGATAAGTTAAAGGAACGATTAACATGATGTTTTTCTTTTAACTTAATTTATTACTAATAAAAACGTATTTTTTAGCTTGATTTACTAAAATCAAAGAAGCAAAGCATGTAAACATTTTATTAATAGTAAATTCTGTTTGTGTTAATGTCAGTAAATCTATGAAAGTTTCAAAACAATTTTGAAATATAGCCAACAGGGTTATCCATTTTTATGTAAAATGTCTAAGGATCAGGTCAGGTTAAAGAATAAAGCTCTAGAATACAAGTGTCTTATTCAAGATCTACCAAGAGCCATCGATCAACAGTATAAACTAACATGGTTATTATATTTTAGTTTAAAAGTATATCAATGCTAACAGAGTGTAAAAGATCAACCAAGCCAAAGAGTTTCTTATCTGAAACAGAGTAATAATATTTATTAACATGACGCACATAGAAATTGATTTCAGAATAAAATATTTTACTGCATTAGTTTATTAATACCTTTGTTCTGTTACACTTTCAATCAATCAATCAATTAGCCCACTGCAGTCCACTACTGGACATAGGCCTCTCCTAACATGTAGATAAATAATTAACTATTTACATTATATTAAGTACATCTGAAATATCATTGGGCGCCTCTATTGTTACTTAAATCTACATTCTGATGTAATAAATCGGTGTCTTGGTTTCGTAAATTTTTAAGGAGGCCTAATATAAATCATTCGTTTTCATAATATTTTTTACGTCTATTTTTCTCGAAGCGTATTTTAAGTTTTCGTATGCTGAAACAACTTTTCGCTTAAATTTCTCTTCCAAAGGTTTTGTCTGACGTCGCCCTTTGTAGAACACATTTCTTTTTATTCTAGGTTTAATATTGTTTTATTAAACAGAGCTGCGTCTGACATGGGGCTTACAACTTTGTATGTTGAATAAAAGTGCTTCTTACAATATTTTGCAAAAGATATTAAAAAAGAGATATTTGTTCACTAAGAATAATACTGAAGAAAATGTATATAGGTTATCCGACATAGTATAGTAATCGTTTGTTAAATACAGGAATAATTTAAACTGATAATTTACATACTAGGACAAACTGCAAAGCGTCTGGACCCAAATTAAGCATAGTAGTAATAGTGTAATATGGTTTCTAGAGTACAAATAAAATATAAATTATATACCTAGATAGTTTCCCCAAGCGACTATAATATGGGGTTCTTTAAGAAGGGCATTAGAAGACGACCCTTGTGTTGCACATGCCCATAGGCCACAGTAACCACTAAGTGGTATAAAAAAAAAAGAAAAAACATAGTTTTTTTTAATAACAACATCCATATGAATGTATATTGTCATACCTATTCAGCATAGGTACCAAATAATATGTTCACTGAGCGTAAATTCCCTAAACTGGATATAATGGGAGTACCTACTGGTTTCGGTTTCTAGAGTAGTAATCAGAGATACCCGTGGTAGTATTAGTACTGCTCCAATTGCACTCCACAGGAAGCAAGTAATGCTCGAGAAGGAGACGGCGGAACGGGAGCGACGCGCGACGGCGCGGCGTGAGTGAGAGACACTCGCGTACCTCGCTGCCCGCGTACGCAGGCGACTCGAACGTCAGAGGACGCAATACGACCTCTGTCCCCCCATGAGCGCAGGCCTGGGGCCTCCCTTATCCCCCCTCTCGAGGAGGGCCAAACCGATAGGGATGGCCTTGAGTCAGCCAGGGTGTGAGAGATACCTCAAGACGACCTCACCTTCGGCTTAGTATAATGACCCACAGTTTAGTCGGTTCGAGTTCGACATTACTTCCCATAAGCTATAAAAAGCAATCACAACAACTATCTTATTTGACAGTAGCTGTTGTCCGCACCTCTGCCTGCGTTAAATACTGATCCTGTTTTTGCAACCCACAGAAATTTATTCCTGACATAAAAAGCGGGGTAGGTAGCCGTAGTATTTAGTAGTAGTAGTATTTATTATTCTAGATTACAATCTATATCTGTGTCAAATTTCATTCAAATCCATTCTGTAGTTTTTGCGTGAAAGAGTAACAACTATCCATCCAAACAATCTTTTACATTTTATAATTTATCCCGATTAGAAGTACTACAGAATTACTAATCTGTACATAAATACAAACAAGAACGTACACTAACGGTATAAATAAGCAAAGTTGTTGGTCATGCCTCAGGACAAAGACTCTCTACGCTTACGTGTGTCTAGATTTAGCCATTGTATCAGATCCTCTTGTGTTCTTAATGTAAGTCCTCTATTGTATGTAAGTAAAGTTTACGTTTAGTAGACTAGTGGACTTAAATGGGTTATATTTTTTTAACGCAGAACTTGCTAGTATTTTTACAGTAGCTTAAGTCATGTAATATTATTAGCTATTTAACAGTGAAGGTGGTTAGAAAATCGATCCGAATCGTTACACAAAATTCACAAAACAGTTTACTTGAAAACATCGAAGTCAGAAATCATCATATATTTTGGACTTGCTCTCTGAAACCTACGGCTCCACTTGCGTGAAATTTTCCTTCCGTTGCTGCTACCCACATGAACGTATTCTCAGAATCAAAAGTAGCCTGTATTATTCCAGACCAGAATCTATATCTGTAGTGAATTTAACCTTTTTTTATATAGGACACGTCAATTTGACTTCACCTTGCCTGAAGGTAAGCTAAAGGTAAAGTCTCAGGAAAGCGGGTCACCATTACATACACGTATCATGTTAACAATGGTGGCACTCAGCTTAACAGCCTTATCAAATGCTTTTTCACGCCCCGCTTAAAGAAGCCGGGACTGTGGATAGATGAAAACACGTGAGCTGCCAAGGAGTTCCAGGTCTTAATGGTGCGACAAAGGAAAGAGTCACCGAACCGCTTGGTTCTTGAAGGAATATTCTGCACCGTATGCCGGTGACATCTAAGCAAGATCCGTTCAGCCTTTACAGAGTGATTGTATTACAAACATTCAAACATCTCGACAAACTTTCACATTTATCGTATTAGTAGGAATTAGGATAGACTACTTTTATACAGCATTTATTACGAGAAAGTCTAAAAGGCGGTATACCATCAATATGGCTGACTGCCGAGAGGCACAGAACATTGCATAAAATTTAAAGCAATTTGTACTTGCAGCACTACCGCAGTACCTTCCAATATTCCACTACATTTAAGAGAAACAGCACAGAGTGTATTAGAAACGTACTTTATCGACTGCATACGTAATACTCCGATACTTCAAGGCGAGAACTCTTAAGCGAGGCAAAATGTCCGTTGAATTGAAATAGTATCAGATTCGATACATTTAAGTATGTAAAATTCTGAAGTACAGTAGTTTTTCTTTTAAGTGCGGGAAGTCCCCACGGTAACACCCCCCCCCCCCCCCCTCTCCGGAGCCAGAGGGAGGTTATGTCGGACTCGAACCGACTAAACCGCACGCCGTCCCTGGGTCGTAGTGGTAGGCCGAAGGTGAGGTTGTCATGGGACATATTTCTCGCACCCCGGCTGACTCAGGGCCATCCCTCCCGGCCCTCCTCGGGAGGGGAAGTACAATGGTCTTAATTTTATTGTCACAACTGTTGGCCGAAATGTTCAACCACAAAAATGACTTTTTAGTTTTCTTGTTATTGATACTGCTCTTTTTTTTACTTACTAATTATTGATAAGCCTCTGCGACGTGGCGGTAGAGAACGCGTTTACTACGCAAGAGGGGCGAGTTCTCAATCCCCACTCAGTGCAAATATTTTTATGCATTCTGTCGTAAGGGTAGTTGGAGCCCTCAGAAGTCCGACTAGTCTAACTACAGAATTTTGATATCGCTAATTGGTTGTAGAGGTAAGCTGGCAGTCACTTTACGGAAAATATTGAAGTTCGGCCGCATCTTAGACTAGAGAGAAAGACCCAACTGAGATGGGAAAGAGGCTCAGAAAATGTATATGATTGACTAGCTTTTGCCCGCGGCTCCACCCGCGTGGATGTCGGCTACGCTTCAATATCGGTTATCTTTATAAATTGTCGCCTACGTGTTATTCTGATGTATCTGTACTACTATTCTGAAGAGGAAAGATTTGTATTTTTGTGTTTATGTTTGTAATAAATAAACTGAAAAACTACTGTGTCGATTTCAAAATTTCTTTCACCATTGGATAGCGACATTCACCCTGAGTAGCCTACTATATTGGATTTCCAAGGGAACGTTTTTACCACCCGTGAGAAACCGAGGCGGATCGCTAGTAAGCTATATTATTGTAAAGTTTCATTAATATCCATTCAGTAGTTTTTACGTGAAAGAGTATCATTATCCATTCCTCCATCTATACTCACAAACTTGCGTATTTATAATATTAGTAGGATCATACTTAAGTTAGTTAATAGATGTAAAAAAAAAGGGTGCATGGGGTACACCGGCTGAACGGGGCGGCTGACACGACACAGCTATCGACTTCATTACCACAACCCGCGAGAACCTATTCCCGGTATAAAAATCGCCCACCAATGTATTATACCGGACTGCTTATACTGTTGATTGATGTCACTTGGTGAAACTTGCTACACATCTTCAATGAAAACATTTGTACTATTCCACATTACATATTTATTAAATTCCTGACCGGTTCCGCCTTACGGCATTATCAAATGGTATCTGATGTGACATCTGTTACCAAAAAAACATTTATCAACCAACCTACATGTATCACCCATGTTTTTTGGGTATCAGATGTCACATTTGATACCCAAAAAACATGGGTGTTAGATGTGACATCTGATACCCAAAAAACATGTATCAACCTTTGATAAGGCCGTAAGGCGAAACCGGTCAGGAATTTAATAAATAATGTGGAATAGTACAAGTGTTTTCATTGAAGATATTATACCAGACTGTAATCTATCCCTGTATCAACATCACCCTGATCTGTTCAACTGTTATAGCGTTATTGAATAATAAACATCCAGAAATTTCTCAAATTTTCACATTTATAATACTAGTAGAATAGTTAGAAGTAGGATTTTGTTTTCCTAAAAAATATCTGTTCGTGGTTCGATGGCTCAGTGGTCTGAGCATTCTCCTGCAATGAAATGATCGCAGGTTCGAACTTTTCCTATCTAAATCGATTTTCATAGAATACTAAGTGCTTAAAAAATTCATTCAAATTTGTTTCACAGTAGAAGCAAACCATCCTTATACTACAAAGGTCATGTCCAAACAAAAAACCTTGACTGACAAATTAGGTTTATCAGGAGAGCCATAAATAAACTGTTATATATTTAGTTATATACCTAGAATGATAGGGCTTGGTCAATTTACGAAGACAGCGTGGTTGATAGCCTCTGTGACCATCCATCTCTTCCGGCTGTTTGGAAAGGTGGTATTTTTAACCTAGGTTTGATGGCTTTCTTTTATGAGCTGGGAGGGAAACTGTGTCAAATATCTTTACCGATATTTTATGTGAAGTATATTGGCGAAAGATATGTATAACATTAATAAATAATAAATAAATATCCCACAACATTTCACACAACGCTACTTAGACCCATGGTAAGCATAGCTTAACTAGCTTGTGTTATGGAATCTAGAAAGCGGATAAACATACTTAGATACGCATTTTTTTTTGTAAATACATACATATTATACATAGAAACACCCAGACCAATGCAAATATACATATTCATGCATACAAATATTTGCATTGAGCGGGGATCGAACCCGCGCCTCCTGCGTAGCGGCCGCGTTCACTACCGCCACGGAGGGAGGAGGGAGGAGGAAATATTGTATTAAATATAAGCACATGTAAGCCACACACTTATCAAATTGGTCGGCAGCACGAGTGTGACGCCCCTGGTGCCCCATACGTCCATAGGTCACGGTAATCACTTTCTATCAAGCAGACCGTGTGCTTATCTCCCATAAAAAATGATGAATCGAAAAGAGAGCAGGTAAAAGTACTCGAAATTGGTGAACTTGCATAAAGGGTGAGCTTAAAGACAGAAGAAAATTGCAGACTATTATTTTCTCTACCTACCCTGCAAGATAAAAGGCGTTGGAAATGTTTCATAACTAGTGATGAGAAGAAAGCAAAATCGATTAAGATAGGAAAAAGTGAATGCTCAGGTGGGACTCGAACCCACGATCTTTCCCTTCCAGGGGGAATGCTCTGACCACTGAGCCACCGAGCCACACCTGAAGCTATCCAAATTCTCCTATACTACCGTCTTAAGGGAAAGATCGTGGGTTCGAGTCCCACCTGAGCATTCACTTTTTCCTATCTTAATCGATTTGAAAAGTTAGTATAGTAAATCAAAATACAAAAACACTAAAACAATCAAAATTTCATTCAAGAAAGCAAAAGTTTTGCTTCTTGATCTTTATCCATCTCACAGTAATGTAACTTTTAATCTGGAACTAAAATTTAAAAACCTATTCAAAATCAAATTAAATGAAATGGCAAATACTGTTTTATCGTAACATAATTTTCAGATCGTTTTTAACGTTTCATTGAAGCTAACATTTTGAAAATGAAAATGTTGTTAACGAGAGTTGGCTCTCTTTTTATTTGAAATCGTTATCGTTTATGCCATTTCATTTGATTTCACCAGATCAGGACTGAATTTGGAATCGTCTTCATTATGAGAATTGACATTCTGTCCACAATGTCAATGTCGTGCTCATCATCATCATATCAACCATACATAGTCCACTGCTGAACATAGGTCTCTCCTATAGATTTCCAGAACGACCGATCTAAAGCAGAATAAGTCATATTATAATGTTATAAGGTTCAAATTTTGATTTAATATCACGATTGAGCAAACACGTCCATTAATCCTTCCTATCCACTTACTCCAATATATAACTAGTTAAATACTTCGTAAGTACGTACATACTTATAACCGGGAACATATAACAGTAATGGATAAAGTCTTTAAGCTATTCGATAGTCCCAATTGAGTTTAAGTTACTATTCGATAGTGAATTACGAAAATCGAGTAACATTTGGCATATAAAATATTCAAAAGGGTTATTGGCTTACAGGGTACTTAGTACTTACGCTACGATTGAGTTTTGCTTTCATGTTTTTTTTTTATGCCACTTAGGTGGCAGACAAGCACACGGCCCACCTGATGGGAAGTGGTTACCGTGGCCTATGGACGTTTGCAGCACCAGGGGCATCACAATCGTGCTACCGACCCTGTAGATACCTTCTAATACCCTTCCTGAAGAACCCCATATTGTAGTCGCTTGGGAAAACCACGGCAGGAAGTTCATTCCACAACCTGAGCGTGCGTGGGATGAAGTTCCTTTCAAAACGCACGGTGCGCACCATTTCCGGTCGCAGTGTGTGAGGATGGTTTCCCTGCCTATGGCGAGTGGTGCGATGATAGAATGCAGCGGTGGCATCATGTCAAACAATTCATCTGAGCACAAACCATTGTATAGGCGGTAGAACACACACAGTGAGGCAAAGTCCCTTCTGAGGCTGAGAGGTTCAACATCGCCTGTGAGTATGGGATTGTCGACGAGCCTCAACGCCCGCCTTTGCAATGAGTATTATATATTATATGACTGATTATATATTATATATATTGTACGACTTAAAATCTACATAATTGTGAAACGAAATCAATGTAAGACTTAAAATCTACATAATTTAAGTCGATCTATAATAAGCATTTTTTTATAATAATTATACATAAATGTAAAACTATTAAGTATCAAGTTTATTTTTCAATCTTAAATTAGTCAAGGGGTCGCAAAGATTAGATATATAAGTTAGTGAATTTTGACACCTATATAATATATAAGTATAGCTCGACGGCCTCTGTGGTGTAGAACGTTCAACTGCTGCACGGGAGGCGCGGGTTCGATTCCCTCTCAGTGCAAATATATGTATGCGTGAATATGTATATTTGCATTGGTCTGGTTGTCTCTATGTATACTATGTATGTCTTTACAAAAAAAAGTATCAAAGTATGTTTATTCGCATTCTAGATAACATAGTGTAGAATGTTATAGAATATTTATTTATTTATAGCTTACCTTTATAATAATATATCATCTGTATGACAGCAACAAAAAGTTGCACGAGGTAGACGGTTTTTAGATGGCGAGTCTCAATACTTACGATGAGTTTAGTACTGCATTGCATCTCTTGGCCGCTGACATGAAGGACAATGAAGATATTGAGAGGGAGCGGAGGGCGCTGTCGATTAGGGCGAATATGATAGCTCGTATATTTGCACGTTGCTCAGAAGGTGTCAAAAAAACCTTATTTCGTGCATATTGCACTTCTTTTTACACGTGCAGTCTGTGGGCAGATTATTCGCAAAAATCGTACAATGTCCTTCGTATTCAATATAATAACACGTTCAGAGTGCTGATGAGGCTGTCCCGTTACTGTAGCGCGTCAGGGATGTTTGCCGAGGCTCGTGTAGATTGCTTTTACGCTACTATGAGAAAGCGATGTGCGTCCTCCAACAGTATTCTGAGCTGTATTGACGAGCAGACTTGACTGTTTGTATGTGGAGCGCTGCTGCAAGCTTTCCACCTAGGTGGTGGGCTAGTGGTGGTGATTCGCATGCAGACTGTCAATTTGTTATTAGGATAAGATATTAGAATATTAAAACTAACATAGGAGTAAAAAAAAATGTTACTAACACACTGAGTCCTGGTCACTTGAAATAAATGAATATTATTTATTTATTTATTGCCATGGGTTGCAGGAACCGAATCAAAACTCTACGTGGGCAAAGCCGCGAGCAACAGCTAATAATATATTAATGAACAAGAAGGGAGGACGTCTCACGCACACGTAGAGTTTACCAAACTCTTCTCTCTGCTGTGACAGTGTGTAATAAAATTAATAGAGAGTTTGCTGCGTGTCTCCGAAACCACTCCCAGTTGCTGGTGGTGTGTTCTACTTAGGCCTTGGAACATTTGTACCATATCTGTTAAAACTTATGACATCGAAGCTTTTATTCATAGTAATAAATTACAAGGGCTTTCAATGAAAAAATCCTATTTCAAATTGATAGTATGGTACTTCATCGGTTGAATGAATCAGAACGAATTTGAAATGAAAGGGCCGGCTAACTTGACTATTAGTGCTCCAAATCTATTCTGAATGTAAACTTATTCCTTAGTCAATGGCTATAATGACCACTATCACAACGTTGTCCGTTGCTCTACAGTGTGGGACCCCACAGTACAGTATATTGCCTTTTAGACAAGCTTATACATTTGTGGTGACTCTGACTTTTTTTACGTGTGGGAAATTTTCCCTCCCTTCCCACTCCTGAGTCGGA
Source organism: Eilema caniola (assembly GCA_949126895.1). NCBI lineage: Eukaryota > Metazoa > Arthropoda > Insecta > Lepidoptera > Erebidae > Eilema > Eilema caniola. The sequence goes on from OX421475.1 coordinate 22,411,933, forward strand.
GGGGTAGGTTATATCGGACTCAAATCGAATAAGCAGCTAGCCGTCTGTGGTTCATTATGCTAGGCCGAAGGTGAAATTGTCAACGACAAATCATGCCACCACCAGCTCCCGCCCCGACGTCTCCCACGCCGGACACTCGGCGTTCGCAGATACCTCTGACTTGGCTTTTTATCAAGATTTCACTGACTAATTTAACCGGTGTACATTCTCCGTGATTGGCACCTTTTGGTGTAATCGACTTATAAACAACTAAAAAATAAGCTTACATTTCAAATTAAAATGACTAAAATTTTATATAAAACCACATCGCAATACTGGTGGGTACACGTTCCAAAGCGCCGATCGACCAATAAACAATGGTAATCGCCGCTCAGCACCCTCACAGTGGCTATCAGCATCGGCAAGTATTAGCTGCTGAACGATCGTCCAAATGACATCGTTTGCACAAATCACCTAATTTCCCCTGAAAAGTTATTGTAATTGGGAGACAATGCCCTAGAATCGCTAAATCAGGTTAAAGTCGATAAAAAGGTGCTATTGAGGTGTTGACGATGTCAATTATATGAATAGGTGACATGGTAGACGTAGTCGTGTGTATTTTTTTTAAAAGAATAATATCGTTTTTATTCACATTGAACTTAAGTAAATCACATTGACACCAAGGAGTGTCGAAACTTATAGTCAGTGTCAAAAGTGTGGTCAAAAGTATATTATCACTTTTGGGCAATTTTTATTTAATTTAATGTCTTGGCGTCAAGGCTGTATAATTTATAGAGCTAGGTCAATATACATTTCAGTTGTGATTAAAATATAATAAGTAATTTTGTAGTAGATTTGAATTATTCTAATTGAAAATAAACCTCTACTTTTGACACTGGCTGAATGTCAATTTCGGCGAGGTATTTATTCCTCGCCGAATTAGTTTTAGTCTTATGTGGTAACTTCTAAACCCAGTGTACTCTTAACTTATTATGATTAAAATGTTGATTCCAGGGATCTAAGTAGAAGATACCAACTCTTCACTACCAAATGACAAAGTTTGCAAAGCGCCAGCAAATAGGTATTTGTTGACTGAATTTGGAAGTTCGAACGATCTCTCAGTAAACAAGTTGAATGACTCGTGGATGGATCTGTTTGATTGGTGGTAAATATGATTTTGATGATAGGTTGTATTATATTACTGTAATGGATAATCTTGTTGGCAACCCACAATCAGTCCGAGCAGGTCATGCTCGTGAAGGAGACAGCAGAGCGGGCGCGGCGCAGCGAGCGAGAAAGACTCGCGGACATCGCTGGCCGCGTTCGAAGGCGGCTCGGGCGTCGGAGGGCGCAAACCGACCTCCGCCCCCCATGAAGCGTCACCCTAGCAGAAGCAGGCCACGGCGGCGGCGCGCATCGTAGGACGATGCGCGCCCCCCCCCCATACCGGGGGTGAGTCGGGGACCGCGTGGTTTCCCCCTCCCGAGGAGGGCCAGACCAAGAGGAATGGCCCTGGGTCAGCCGGGGTGCGAGGGATATGTCAAAAGACAACCTCACCTCCGGCCTAGCACATCGACCCACAGACGGCGTGCGGTTTAGTCGGTTCGAGTCCGACATAACCTCCCCCTTCGGCTCCGACGGGGGGGGGGGGGTATCCGTGGGGATTTCCCGCACGTAAAAAAAAAAAAACCCACAATCAGTCCCTTACAAATACTCGGACCACCTGAGCCACCTGGATACGCCGTGGATATTCGAAATTCCCGTACAGAATGTTAACTTTTTCGATTTAAATTCATTGGATATATTAACATATTTATTCATATTCTGAAGACATTTAATCGACTATGATTTTGGATCTTCACATTCCATTCCAATTAAATCGCACACTGTATAATAGTTTAATAAATGAAAACCCATTGATTTATTTAACTAATAATGTGCCTTACAGGAGACAATCGATTTCTTACATAATTATATTTGAAGGCAGCTCTGAGTGCTACTCCGTAGGCACGTTAAAAACACGGACCTCCGCACGTTACACTGGGGTGAACAAGTACGTTAATTCCCAAAATAACTTGTCGACACAACCACTCCCTTTAAGTACATACACCAAAATTTCAGGTCTCTTTTTGGGATAAAATTTTAGTTAGGTATAGTAGTTGAATCAGGTTTTAGATGAACTGATTCAACTAGTGTCAGGACAGAATAAGTTACTGGTCTATGTAGCATAATGAAAGGAAAAAACAAAGTTAAAAGTAAAATTATGTATAAAACAATTATATATAATTACTGCAGTCTCTTAAAAGTGTTAATGTTAGGTGAGTGATATGACGAAGAAGTAAAAAATTCATTAGGTGGTGAAAGCCAGCCATAGAGGTAATATTCATGTGTTGATAACTATCTCACACACACACATACACACACACACACACACACACACACACACACACACACACACACACACACACACACACACACACACACACACACACACACACACACACACACACACACACACACACACACACACACACACACACACACACACACACACACACACACACAGCTGCAGCTGATGCCTGATACATGTGAAAAACCATTCAAAATGCAGTATTCTGCTACACAACATTAATATAAAACATAAAAGTGGTACTTTCCTAGATGTATCTGTTCTTGTTTGACTTCCATGTATCTACCGCGAGAGCTCAGTACTGGTAAGTAAAGTAATTGTCAATTCTATTATCGCTGTTTCGATATTACATATCAAAATGCCTTTGTCTCTTATAAATAATGTAGTAAGTGTTGTCACCCTAGCCGCGACTAAGTTTCAATTAAGCCTTCCCCTCTCATTCGGCGCTTGCCTAAGCTTCCGGTAGGCGCCTACAAATAGATTACAGGATTTATACCGCGATTGTGTAGCCTACAAGATATATTTTGATAGAAGCTCTTTGTTTAGTATACTGAAGCTAACATTAAATTTAGATTATAAGTTCCTATAGAAATTTACGTATCCCTTTCTGCCCCTCTAGACAAGTGGCAATTCGCTAGCAGGCGTTTGATGGAATAGAATGATGAATGTATAGGATTTGACGTATTTGACATGCGTTAACGACTGTCATTTACGTCAAATCCCATCCATACGACATTCTATTCCACCAAACGCCGGCTAGCGAATTACCACTTGTCTAGAGGGGCTGTACGGAGAATTGTATGAACACAGTATTTATTGTAATTAAAAATAATTAACATTATTAAGTAACCTTTTGAGATATTTACAAGAATTAATACGATCATGGTACATACACGCAGTTAGATTAATGAAATTAGATGAAACGAAATATGTATATAGTGGTCGTAGTAAGTGGAAACATATGGTGTTTTACCCTAATGGTACGGACTGCATAACATGCAGGTATAAAAGATAAGTTAGCCTAAACATAGTAATTTTTTTTAAGAATGTACAAAGTTTATTTACAATAATTATTTACAATATGTACATTAGAAATATTTAAATAAAAAAATATAAAAACAATAAGCACATAATATATACAAACCAGCAGGTTCAGGCGTCAAAGAATTCCTCCCCATCGATGTCAACTGGGAGGGTGGCCAGAAGGCTGGCGGCATTGCCACTTTGAATGGCAATACTGATCCTTTGCGCAAGGAATACCCTCTGGTCACGGGTAGCGTCTATTAACCGTTTGGAAAGTTCTTTAAATAATAGACGGGCACTTAAATTTTTAACATAGTGAATTGATGGAAATTACATGAGTCGTCAAAACGTTACATGCGATACGTCGATAATAAATAATACTATGAAATATTAGTGAAAAGTGTATAAAAAGTTGTGACCAGGGATTTTGATCTGCAAACAAACTGTTTTACAGTTTGGCAGAGTTATTTATTGTATAAAACTGCATTTTTCTACACTAACAAATTGTTTTTATTTTTTATATTTTTAACGCACACCACTATGTCTCTATCAATGAGAGTGACCAAGGAAGGACAGTGACCCTGAATGTAATTTTGTACCGAAAAATAAAACAAGTCCAATTTGTAAGCCGCAGAATGGAATCACACTGTTCCATATTATGTGGTTCCATTTTGCTTAAATACGGCAAATTTAAGGTATTTCTTTTTAATAATTATGTTAAAAAATTAATTGAAAGAATGTTAGACGATATAATATTTCAGTCTTTTTTCAATAAGTTATTTAGGGCGTGACATGATTCTTTACTTCTGCGAGATATCCTGAAAAGGTGACGTTCCATAATTAATTTTTTTATGTTATCACATTTTAATCGTTCTAGTGTTAACCAATAATGCCACAACCAATACTTGGCAATATCGAGGTTCTGTAGTACAATTGTACAAGATTTGAAACAAATTAATTACTCAATAAATAGTTAATTTTGACAGCTGTCAAATTCATTGGCATTACAACTCAATCTCACTCGTCACTATTGCGTCATAGCCCCCTTACTCCCAATCCTAAGTGATTTAAAATCCCACCCTCGGCTCAAAACCCTGCTAGATGGGTAAACAAGTCCTTATAAGCCTAGTTTTATTAGAGCGTCTAGACGGGGTTCCATTATTGGATCCGGCTCAGAGGTATACCTCGAGGATATTATAATAACTTATTTAATGTATATATTTCGTGGTTTTATTTTGTTTTTGTTAGCGATAAGTGCCTAGGATTACTATTTATAGCTGTAAAGTGCAGATATATATATAAAAAACTTGATTAATGTTATGTTATTATTGACGATGCTGAACACATTTTTTTTTGGAATTCTCTATTTTCTAGAATTGTCTGCGATGGACACAAACACTACTACACATATTTTGAGATTTTTTTGTTAGAAAGGATGATTTTAAGTCTGCTCATGAGGTCAAACTTAAAATCTTGCGATTGTTTGATTGCAATTGGTTGAGTAGAATATGGGATCAAAAGTCGTGAAAACCGACATTCATGTAGAGCCATGGGCAATAACTAATGGTAAACAAATATATTTAATTTTCTACGATATTACACGCAATGCTATATCGTATTATATGTCACTTCCAAACTGTCACAGGATCCATCAGACCAATAGTGGATGACAGTTACCCAATGTAAAGTTAGCTTCACTATGATGGATCGTGGCAGTAGATTCTAGTAAACAAAGGGTATTTAATAATATATACATGGCACTCTAAATTTAAAATATAAATAGTTCCGTAACAGTCCTGCCTAATATTTCAACTATTCTCAGACTCCTACTATATAGTTACTTCCTAAACTCGCTCCATTATCATCGTCCAGGATTCCCAGTTCCCGCTTAATACGATTTTGATATTGTGGTCGGCGGCCATTGAATTAGTCTGAGCCTTTCACGGAGGCTTTACGGCGAGGGCGATGTAACTAACTACGTTCGCCAGCATTGTCCACGGAAGATTTGAGTGGCAATCGGCTGAAAATATAAGGTTTCGTGCCTGCCTTTTGTTAGATTATGATGACGGGCTTTACTGTAAAGAGCTGTGTGATGTGTTTAAAATTTTCTTATAAGAATAATGTACTAAAAGATATTGATAATATGATGTGCCTCCTATAATATTAGGTACTTTTATATGAAATTGGCGTTTTATATGGAAAAATATTTTATTACAGTTATTTGTTTTATCAATCATCAATATTCACCCTTGTTATTATCTATGCACTTTTGCCATTTTATAGTCAGTTCATTGATTCGTCTGCTGAAAAAGTTGCAGAAGCGAGAATCAACAAAATCTTCGAAGGCGTTTTGGACTGCCTCATCAGAATTGATTTTTTTCCAACTAAGAAATTATCAAAATGCCGAAAAAAGTGGTAATTGGTTCCAACCATTTACCACTGTTTTCGAGATATGGATAATTTGTTCAGCTCCAGCAAGGGCCGGTGAGAATGGGTAACGGAGATATTCTAATCCTAGCTTCTCTAGTTTCGCCGCGTTTTCGTCTGTTGTGAAGTGTGTGGTCTATCGTTGTCCTGAAGCAACAGTGGGTTAGAGCAGTTGACCAATATCGGTTGTTTAACGGCTAGGTTTTTCATCATGGTTTCCAATGGTTGGCAAAACAGTTTTGCTGTAATCCTCTGACCAGATCTTAGGAAGGTGTAGTGAATGACTCCAACGCTGGTCCACCAGACACTAACCAGTACCTTTTATTTTATTCATTTTTCGCTTTGGGCAGGATTTGGCCCGTTTCTGAGACGCGATTGCCACCTGACCTCCATAACCAAAAGACGACATCGAATCATTCATTCGTTAGACTTTGGGTATTTTGTTGTTGGACTTTTGAGGGCTCCAACTACCCGTAACGACTGCCATAGATGTTCGTATGGCAACCGGGACCGACGGCTTAACGTGCTCTCCGAGGCACGACCAGACCAATGCAAATACCCATATTCATGCATTATTCATGCATACAAATATTTGCACTGAGCGGGGATCGGACCCGCGCCTCCTGCATAGCGGCCGCGTTCACTACCGTTACGCCACGGAGGCTATCATCTCATGTCATGTCACTCTGCAGTTATTTAATCAAATAAATTTAATTCAGAAATTCCTGTACACGAGCTATCAGATTAATTTCATTATAAATGCACTGATTGAAACATTTTGTAATAATTAAACCACAAATAAATGCCTCTATACATAAATTGTAAAGCGAAACCAACCCACAAAACTGAAAACAATTCGGCGAATAGCTTTTACCGGACGATTCAATAAAATATTAGCTTAATTTATTCCAAACCCTTTCTATTCGAAACAAAATTTGATATTATTACGTTAAAACATCAAAAGCTATGAAACAATTTATTCACTTATACAAAATAATATTTAGGGTTGCTTTAACCGTTATCATTGATAATATCAATTTTATTTCTGTGTGTTAATTAATTGATTGAATATTGAATTTCAGATTATTTATTACTAACCCAACCTTGCGATTTTATTCACTGTAATTGTTCAGTAAGTAGATATCAAGGTAATCTGAGTACATCGACTTGCGCGGAAAATCGGCTATCCATTCGAATGAAACGTGCATGAATTTATATCCTTTTCTACTGCAAATGCACAAGTGAAAACTGTTGTTCGAATCATGTGAACGCAATTACTCCTTGTAATTCTTCTACGACGTACGTATATGTTCTGGACCAAGTGATAAATTGTGCATTATGTGTAATAGTACGAGATCCCGCTGCAGGATTGGTGTGCTCATCGACTTTTTGTTTAAAACCAAATTTTTATGTTTGTTTATAATTAAGAGAATATATATTTACTCGGGTGCCTATCAAAATTTGGCCGCCATTATTTTTAATTAAATTATTTTTAATTGATTTTTGGTAAAAAATTTCGTTTATTTATTTTTTAAATAAAATAACGTCTACATCACGGTAATTAATATGAATATTCTAAAAAATCACGGTTGCCGTTGCGCACCTGGCCGCACCTCTTTGCAGCCAGGTGTAAACAGGTATGATTTCGATAAATTTATACGTTTATAACCTATATTTATTAATTATATGTCAAATTGAAGCTAATTTTTTTCTATTAATTATCATATATAGTTGTTTAATTAAATCTGGCCGCAAATAAGGGTTACTGGCTGTTAAAGATAATAAATATTTAACCTGTCAAGTCCGGCAAGGGGCAAGGGCGGGTAATGACATCGTAGGGCGGGTGATGACATCGTGACGCTGTCTTACTATCTTGTAGAAAAAAAGGAATTACTCTACAACGAAACTATATTTTATGATTCTGTAAACGGCAATAGATTTATTGATTATTTTTTTATGATCAAGCCATAAAAGATGAATAATAATGCAAACAAATTATATATTCAAATAGTCCAAAATTTGGAAACCACGTTGTTAGCTAAATTTCAAGGAATGAATGAAAATTCAAATGAATATCAAAGAACAAGGACCTGTGCTATCTAATAACGTAAACAGTTTGATAAAAGACCTCAAGATGTTTATGCAAGATGTTTATGTTATGTAATTCAGCCCAGAAAATAATGGCTGGCTGGTACTAGATGGTTTTTTAAAACCAACATGGTTCCTGGGAGACTCAACTCCAACGCAAGTTAATAGTGTGCTATGTGAATCCACGAACAAAGCTTCCGATAACGACGATTCTGATATTTGTAGCGATGAAAGTGATAGCTCCGATGATAGTACAACTGAAAGCTCCGATGATTCAGATTTTTAAATAAGAGTTACGGAAATATAAGAATTATAAGATATTTATTTTTTATTTTTTTATTTGCTTAAATGTTTAATTAATATGTAACAGACAATTAAATACTTGAATAAAATCTAATAAAATTTTCAAATAATACTTTCGCAATAAAACTTTCTTTTACTTAAGTCACCTTGGTTTTATTTCTTTATTTTTTAAATCAATATTAAATATCGACGTTTTAATTAGCAAATTGTCTAACTCCATTTTAGAGAATCTTTTATTTGTACGAAAAAAAACAATTACTTCAAAATTTATTATCATTTTAAAAAACCATTTAATATCATTAATATCTAATAAAGATATAATATTTAAGTTTGAATCATTCAAATAATTTGTAATTGGATTATTGCTTCATCAAAATGTAAAAAAAATCACCCTCTAAAAATATGGAGTTAGACAAATTGCTAAATAGACCGTCGATATATCAAATCAATATTAATTTTCTGTTGCAATTTTTAAATTTGTCATATTGAAAAAAATTACATACTTTTTGGAGTATTTATTATAAGTCGTCTCTATTACTCCCCGGTGGTTGAGAACACTAACGTTCGACGCATGTGCAATGGCTTAAAAGCGTCGCACAGCCGGCAATCGCTGTCCTCGTCTGACAAATGATGTTACACGCTAACTCTCTTTCACTCTACCTTAAATATTTAGTATCTTTAACAGCCATTAACCCTTATTTGCGGCCAGATTTAATTAAGCAACTATATATGATAATTAATAGAAAAAAATTAGCTTCAATTTGACATATAATTAATAAATATAGGTCATAAACGTATAAATTTATCGAAATCATACCTGTTTACACCTGGCTGCAAAGAGGTGCGGCCAGGTGCGCAACGGCAACCGTGATTTTTTAGAATCTTCATATTAATTACCGTAATGTAGACGTTATTTTATTTAAAAAATAAATAAACGAAATATTTTACCAAAAATCAATTAAAAATAATTTAATTAAAAATAATGGCGGCCAAATTTTGATAGGCACCCGAGTAAATATATATTCTCTTAATTATAAATAAACATAAAAATTTGGTTTTAAACAAAAAGTCGATGAGCACACCAATCCTGCAGTGGGATCTTAGACTATAATACCCGGGAATTATGATTAACATACATACATACATATAATCACGCCTTATCCCCGGAGGGTTAGGCAGAGGTGAATTAACACCCACATTTCACCAATCTGTATTCGGTCCCACGTAATAGGGGGTGAGCCTATTGCCGTATTCCGGACACTATTGTTGACTCGAGCCATGCATCTGAGGCTGAGTCTGGGCTGTACATATCTGTCTGATGTTAAAGTTAATCAGCCCTATCCCTTAGTCGCCTTGTACGAAACAACATGTGAAGAGAAGGGGTGGCCCAAATTCTACTCTGCCGGGAACGCAGCGGATAAATGAGTTTAAATAATCATATTCTTGTTCATGAAAACTAAACTTCGATTGATGTATGGATGGTTGGCTATAAAAAAAAATTACACAAACGCTGTCGACGCGCGCTGTGTCCACCTCTCGTATTTATCATAATGTCCGGGCACCATGATAATGCCCAATTTATCAGTTTTGCAAGTCCTCCTTCTTCATCCTAGCGATTATCCCAGTCGCATCCGAAGTTTTTTCAACTTGGAGTCTAGGGTGCGCTTTTACCAGTCTAACTGCGGATTTGGCTAAACTTCGATATTTTTCGTGAAGCGACTGCCATCTGACATCCACAAGCCAAAGGCGATATCGAAGTATTGCAGCTAGACCAGTTGTTGAATTTTTGAGGGCTCCAACTACCCGTAACGACTACTATAGATATTTGAATGACAACCGGGAGCGACGGCTTAACGTGCTCTCCGAGGCAAGACCAGACCAATGCAAATACCCATATTCATGCATACAAATATTTGCACTGAGCGGGGATCGAACCCGCGTCTCCTGCGTAGCGGCCGCGTTCACTACCGTCACGTATTTCTTTTTATCTTAACGAAATAGCAGAATCAACACCATTGTCGATTTATGTAAATTGCCTGCGGTCTTTTTTAAGGCACTTTATTCAGTAAAACAGGCCCTTAACTTAAACATTTCAAATCAATTGTAACATTCACGTTCAAGAAACGCCAATACTTATTTAATTAAAAACTTGTTCATTGTTTCTCCCCTAAATTGATAGGAAACTTGTTGTTTAATTACTAAACGTTTTAAATAACTCAAAGTCATCTAGCTGAATAAGTAAATACAGGAAATGAACATTCTTCTAAACTTCCGGCGTAAGAACCAAGTTGAACATTATTATCAAGTAAATTGAATTAAATATTCATCGATGCTATTGTAGAAAGAACAAAAGACTGTATTATTATCATCACAGTACAGAATATTTATATGATGATATCTATTTATCAGCAGGTCTAAAATGGCCAGATTACATATTGATGTTCATTTGCAGATAAGAAGGAGACATATAAAGACCATAAAACGGCCACTTGTTTATTATTTCATTCATATTTCATCTGCAACGTTCATATTCCAGTGACATTTGCTGTAGGTACTTGTGCGGTATTGACTAAAATAAGATTTTGCCATTAACACAGCGTTAATAGGTAGTTCTTTATACCAATAGTTCATGATTTCCATCTAATAAACCTGAATTTAAAGCAACATAAGGTGAAAACTGCAAAGAAATTTTCTATTTTTATTTTTATTTCAGTGTGATGAGATGACATGATTTAAAAAACTGAGTTGTCAGTGTCAGTTTTGTCAAGTTTGTTTGAACGTTTTTGTAGGTTCTGGCACGAAGGGCCCCCTAAAATCCAACCACACGTCCTGATCGTCCACCTGAATCTCGTGGGGGGCGGACACACGGAAACAAATTTACTGGCGTGGCTAACGTGGCTCTGGTACACTCGACATTGGCGTGTCGCCATTAATAATTTTATAATACATTTTACTTGACATTGGCGAATTGCGGCGATTTGCTGCAGAGGCCATTTTGAAGAAGTTGAAGTTGGCACGAAGGCTTTATAATACAATACAACAATGACAATGAACACACCAAAATGAACACAAAATGTAAGTCCCTACTAACATCCAATACGTCTCAAATTGGACATTATGAATGGCTCGTAAATTGAGTCCATTTTACGCATTTGCATACAAAAGTGTCAAATGAGATGATGTACTCAATTCAAGCTTCAAATCATTTTACCATTTTTAAACAAATAACACAATGATGTCCCGGTTTTGTGTGTGGGTCCCGGTCGCATCCAAAGCTTAGAGCCCGGGATCCGCACTATTAATTAGTTACTATTTTCCCGGCACAGTAGAATTCTGGCGACCCCTTCTCTTCCCATGTGGTGTCGTACAAGGCGACTAAGGGATAGGGCTGATTAACTTTAACATCAAACAGATATGTACAGCCCAGACTCTGCCTCAGATGCATGGCTCGAGTCAACAAAATAGTGCACGGAATACCTGGTACGTGGAACCGAATACAGATTGGTGAAATGTGGGTGTTATTCACCTGTACCTAACCCTCCGGGGATAAAGGCGTGATTATATGTATGTATGTATGTATGTATGTATGTATGTACTAATTTTTTTGCATTGGCAGCTTGGCCTTCTTGGAAGCGAGTGCCGTCTAATCCCGAGGAGAAAACCAGGACTAGAGCTTCATCCGGTATTTCAGCAGGTGTAGGAGGTTGCTTTGGATCCCGCAAATCGTGATGGTTTGAGATATGTATTTAGGTGTGACTATTCATACTAATATTATAGGGGAAAGTGTATGTGTGTCTGTTTGTCCATCTTTCACGCCTAAGCCACTGAACCAATTTTGATGAAATTTGGTATAAGGGTAGACTAGACCTAGAGAAAGGCTATTTTGGTTGCCATAACCGACATCCACGCGGGCGGAGCCGCGGGCAAAAGCCAGTTGCCGAACAATTTTAAAGAAGAGCCACAATTCGGCCTTCGTTTTGCAACGCGGTTTTGAGAAAATTTTTGTAACGAAGTCTGTGGTTTTTTTTTATAGTCTATATAGGGCCGATCAGAAGTAATAGAAACCGGCGAACCTGCATCAAAGGATTTATAACAGTGTAGGGTGCTCGTGAAGTATGTAAGGATAGAGTCAAATGGCGGGCTGTTGTCTGTGCCTACCCCGGAGGGAAATAGGCGTGAACGTTTGTATCCATACCAATATTATGAATGGGAAAATGGGTGTCTGTTTGTTTGTTCGTCTTTCACAGCAAAACGCGATGAATGAACGTGATTTTTTAAGTGGAGATAGTGAAAGGAATGGAGTGTGACATAGGCTAGGCAGTATTTAAGGTCGGAAATCTTTCACGCTTATCACTGAGCCGATTTTGATAAAATTTGGTACAAGGGTAGATTATACCTTGAGGAAGGACACAGGGTATGTTTGGTCGTGAAAACCGACATTCACGCGGGCGGAGCCGAGGGCAACAGCTGTATATACATGTTACTGTATTCTTATTCGATACTATGTTTAGTTTGTTAACTAATAGTTTTATTTTTATACCACTTAGGTAGTAGACAAGCACACGGCCCACCTGAAAACCAGGGCATTACACTCGCACTGCTGAAACTGAAGAAACCTTCTAGTGCCCTTCTTACTACAGTCGGGAAAGTTTTGGTTAGATAACTATCAAATAAGTATAAAGAAATAGCTACTTGTACATCTACTGTGGCTTGTTCTGTAAGAATTTAACAGGATATTGCTATACCTCTTTAAAAGAAAACCACTCTTGTTGGTGTGACACGAGGGCGTTAAATCGTGCTGCGTCTAACACCATAAACGTCTGCCAAGTGATTGCCAATCGTGCCCACAGGCGTTTACAAGGATATAAAAACTATAGATCGGCAAGAAGAAACTGTGGAGTGGCCGCAACCATGAAAGCCATTTAAACCAAACCAAAATTAGAAAAAGGAGTAAGAAGAGATTCTAAGCTGTGAGGTGAAAGTCATAGATGGAACTGTGAACAACGCTAAAATGTTAGCGATGATGAGAGCGCGTGTCTCGTAGGCCGTCGCACGTGAAGCCGTTGGTACCGGTTGCCATACGAACATCTCAAGTATTCGTTATGGGTAGCCATTAGCCATTAAAGTCCAATAACTGGTCTGCAATGCTTCGATATCGCCAATGCGTTGTGGAGATTCATGAAAATATCGAAGTTCAACCAAACCCGCAGTTCGACTGGAAGAAGCGGAGCCCGTACTCCAAAGTGAAAGCCTCGGATGCGACCAGGTCTAATGCTAGGTCGAAGAAGAAGAGGACAATGCAACATTTTAAAGTAAAATTACTTAGTAACAGCCCTCAAGTATTATTCATTTCGTTGCTTGGGATAATTTTTTTAAGTATTATTTCCTTGCTTGCGGTACCACTTTTTCAAGTACTATTTTCGTGCTTACGGTAGATTTTTTCGAATATTATTTCCTTGCTTGCGGTACACTTTTTCAATTACTATTTTCGTACATGTGATGATTTATTTCAAGTATTTCTTATCCATTCCGTCTACAGCCGTGAGGCACTTGTCTACCTACCGCACGGCTCACTTTACTCGACTCAGCGCAGGTGAGCAAAAGAAACACCTTAATAAGCTTCGTTATGGAGTTCTTGAATATAGCAGTTTCTGGTATAGAGGCATTAGGCTTAGGTACATACATTTTGATGTGTTTTGTGAGTCTAATATTTCGGAAATATTCCACCTAGTGTTCTCTAGACCCAATGGAAGTGTTGCTGATTCAGTGGTGAGCCGTCCTTATAATGAAGAGGGCCTAGGTTCGAATCCGACATGAATCCTAATACAAGCAATTTAGCTAAGCTAGATTTTAGTCGAATATTAATTTCAGTTAACTATTTCTACTAACAATTACGGTTATCAATATTATTTAAAAAAAATGAGCTTAGCTTAACTAGCTTGAAAGAACTTTTTTATTATATTAGGACCTTACTTTTATGAAATTGATGTATTATATAGACAAAGAAAAACATTTTTTTCTATCCCCTTTTGCCATTTTAGGCAATCCATTGATTCCTTTGCTGAAAAAATGGCGGGAACAAGAATCTCCAAAATTTTTAAAGGTGTTTTGGACTGCCACATTTGAATTGATTTCTTTTTTCAATTAAGACATTTTGCAAATTTCGAAAAGAATGGTAATTGGTTGGCGCAAGGTCCGGGGAGTATGGTGGGTGACGGAGACATTCCAATCCATTCCAGCTCCGTTGGTGTTGGTTCCCGGTGAAGTACTATAGGGCCACCCTATCACTTCCTGTGGGTGTCGTAGATTGCGACTAAGGGATAGGGCTGTTTTTCAGCCGACAGTAAACTTACAGCCCATGACAAAAATGACCACTTACTGGCAATAGGTTCTTCGCCCGCTAGGTATTACGTGGGACCGGAAATCAGAGTTGAAGAAATGTGGGTGTTAATACACCTCCGCCTACCCCTGAAGGGATTAACAGGCGTGAATATATGTATGGTACGTCCCCACAAAACATAACCGCACCAACGTTCGTGACTCACCTGCAAATGGTACGTGCTGCCATAGATATTAGGGATTTAATCAGATTAATAATAAAGATTTAAAACGTCAATTTAACTTCACCTCGCCTGATGGTAAGCTAAAGGCAAAGTCTCAGAAAAGAGGGTTACCATTACATACACGTGCCGTGTTAACAATGGTGGCACTCAGCTTGACGGCCTCATCAGATGCTTTTTCACGCCCCATCTAAAGTATTCGGGACTGTAGGAAGAAGGAAACTCGTGAGCTGGGAAGGAATTCCAGGTCTTAACGTTGCGGCAAAGGAAAGAGTCACCGAACCACTTGGTTCTTGAAGGAATATTCTGCACCGTGTGCGGGTGACATCAAAGCCCTTCACGTGCTAGTCGTGTATAGGAATGAAGAGGGTGGGACTAATTGGAGCAGCTTATCAGAACATTCACCATGGTAAAATACTGCCAAGGAAGCAATGTCTTTATGCATTTACAAAGGCTCGAGGGTACTCGTGACCTTAGGATTTCCAAAAATGCGGACCGCCCGTCCGATGCAAAAGGTGTTTACATAATTTTGATCCCTAGTCCTAAATGACATCACATATTCACTGTAGCAAACTCATTTCTTGTTCATTCAGGCGTCAATAATATTATGATGAAACATTTCTCTCCAGTAAAAAGAAAAACACTAAAATTCAACGTTTTACTCGGCCACTCCTCTCTCCACTGCGCTCCTAAAGGGAAAATCCCAACTTTATTCTGTAGTAACTGGTTCGGAAACCGATGTGGTTCATAAAGAGGACTATATCCAATTTGCTGAAGCCGACTCAACCGGCCGGACACCGCTCAACATTTAAATTAGTTAGGCATTTGAGTGCAGAATACGAAAAAAGAGATTTCACCGGTTTTTGCTGAATGTAGGGTAGTCAGATAAAATATAAAATATTAAAGGGTTAATTTTTATTCAGTTACGCAACGATTCTTGAATTTTCGGTAAGCGATCTACTAGCTCTTTAGAACATTAAATTGTGCTATGATAATTTAAAGAGGACGAGGTTCTCATTTTTATGTATTACCATCGTTTTTTTAGGTGGTACAAGTACTTTCTGTAACTTACTTTCTGCGTTAAGTTCAAAGACCTGTGTGAAAAAATTGGTGTCCTTTCACATTTTACTAGTTTGAAGAGCAGTAAGTAAAGAAAGTGCAGGTTTCAGTAACTACGTAACATAACATCAGTCAAACTGTACATACAACTGTACATGCACAAAGAGACTTTAGTCCCTTTACAAATCTTTGAGTGTACAGACTTAATATTTTTTTTTATATTTATATATTTATTTTGCACCACTTAGCCAAATGATATTATCGCCTACCGCCGACCCTAAGTTGTATCACATTTATTAAGGAACCAACAGGCGTTAACAGATGCAAATGACGCGACAATGCAATAATCTATCGTTACGAGTAGAGCTATAAAGTTTGGGTTCGCACTAGGATTGTAAAAAGCGGTGGGGTTTTAATCAGTTGCTGCAGAAAAAAGAGATTTATATCGATAAGCTTTTATCTAACCATTCCTGTCTCAGTGTTTATTTATAAATGAATCTTACAAGTTAATTATATTAATAGAAAAATATGTTGCAAGTATTCTTAAAGAAAAACATTAATAGTGCACTTTTTCTTACTAAATCATAGTGTATCTAATCAAGTGTTTAAGGGCAGAAACCAATAGCGGGCGGGTGGGAATTATTTCTCCCTGCCTCGCAGAAACAAAGGTAAGGTTTGTTCATACAACCTAAAATCTAAATTATTTTATCATTGATTTGATTCGAGTCTATCAAAGAATGGTACAACCGTCGCATTTTATTCACCTAGTGCGTAACAAATGATTCATTTGTAATTGGATGGAACGCATATTTGCATATAGATTGCATTGGGTTCGATACCCACACCAGGGGAATCTCTTCTGCAGGCTAATATTATCGCCTTGATTAACCGTGGTGCATTCTTTCTGGTTTATATTTTAGGGTTCGCGATTGAGAAGCAAAAGCTGTCACAAAGAATCATACAAACATTCATCGCCTATTTTATCCCCTTGGGGGTAGATTAATCATAATCCTTTCTTAGCGGATGCCTACGTCATAACATCTACCTGCATGCCAAATTTCTGCCCAATCCGTCCAGTGGTTTGGGCTGTGCGTTGATGGGTCACTCAGTCACCTTTGAGTTGCGAGTATATATATTTAGACTCATTATTATTGATTTATTACACACGTAACAGTCGATTATTATAGGATCTGTCCATCTTTCTATTCGTACACCTCTCTTAAAACAAGCGAAGATATCAAACTGAAATTAAAGTTCAAAACTCAGGTCTAAGCTGCGAAAAAGAAAGGTATCAAGTGCCATAGGCCACGGTAACCACGTACCATCAGGTGGACGTTTGTTTGTCTGCCACCTAAGTTGTATAAAAAAAGAGACAAAACTATATCTGTGTTTTCAAATATTAAATCGTTGCCTAAAAGTTCTACTTTCCCCACAGACAGATTAAACTAAGATCTCGCCACAGATATAAATGAATAAATAAACATTCCACAACATTTCACACAACGCTATCTAGATCCATGGTAAGCATAGCTTAATTAGCTTGTGTTATGAAATCTAGAATGCGGATAAACATATTTAGATATGTGTTTTTTTTTGTTAATACATTATGTCTTATTTATAGAAACACCCAGACCAATGCAAATATACATACATATTCATGCATACAAATATTTGCACTGAGCGGGGATCGAAGCCGCGCCTCCTGTGTAGCGGCCGCGTTCATTACCGCCTCTACCATACCATAAATATTCTTCATAATGTTACTTTGTTTTGAATATATTTTCAATTCATGAACCCAAGCGTAACATAGGCTGCCTTGAATTCCGGAAAAAAATACTTTCTTGTGTGTGTACCTATATGCTTCTGCATTTTAGAAGATAGAATATCATAGCTGCACTAGTGTATTATAATCATATTACGAGCCACACTAGCTCCAGTATATGCTAATATCAATATCAGCAAAATACAAATGGAAATCTTCACAAAATATTTCTACACTTTTATCTTCTTTTCAACTTTAATAATCTCATCAAGAGAAACTACATCTCCAATAGAAAAGATATAACAAACTTAGATACTATCCCCCACATTAATCCAACTCAATCTTAGAATTCTCAAGATTATTTTAATGAAAACCGTTTCAAATAGTATTGGAAACTTTGACCAAATTAAAAAAGTTCGCCCTTTGATTAGTCCTATTCATTATTAAGCTAAAGCGAACTAATCTGAAAAAAAAAATCTCGTTACTGAGACGGGAGTTAACGAAAGTTGCCGAAGTTGGCCGAAGTTGCGCCCCTTTGATAGGCCACAACTATTGGTAACGGATAAGTTTTGCCGTAGGAAGGATGTGTGGTCCAAGTGTAGAACTGCTGGATCTAATTCTCAAGAGAGCAAAGAATATATTTATCGAAGATTAGTTTCATTCAATCTATAACTTGTGAATGTACAAGTCCACAGCAGGCTTATTCGCTAAATTTGACAGCCGAGAGTGACCAACCGGGAAGTGATGATCACCGAGCTCAGTGACTAACTCAACGTTCCGTTATTTTGGTATTCTGTAAACCTTTTCTGTCACGTGATCATTCAGTGATTTACGAAAACCGAGAGTGCTTATCGACTTCGTATTATCACAACCCTATGTATTAACCGACTTATTTTGGTATATATAGTTTGGTATATATGGTATATATATTTGGTATCGATCTTTTTAACTTAATCGGTGTATACGTTGGACATATTCCAATAAATCTGTGTTTATGTTCGCCACTTGAGTTCTCAAAAGTGCAAAGTGGTTATGGGAAACACCACTTACGAATAAATTGAATTTAATATTCTTCGAGAAAGATAAACACCAACTGTAAACGCTGGGATTTTTTACAAAGAATGTTCTCAAGTGTTTTGTAACTTAAATTTTTAACTATTGTTGTTCCACGATTCGAACCAAGTTTCTTTCATTGCGTCGTTTTGTTTATTTGTGTACGGTATTCATCCTCCAAGTAATGTAAGTAAAACTTTGTTGAATTGAAATTGTACTAATAGTAATGTATTTGCTTGGATCTTGATCAATGTTATTGATAGTATGAAATATTACTGTGATATAATAAATAAAATGAAAAATATTTTTTTTACTATTTTATTGTATTTCAGAATGCCGGCTAGCAGGCGCAGACACGCGCCAGAGGCAGCTTGAGTTGTTGGCAGCTTTTGCGGAGGCCAACAAAGACATTGCCTTAGGGCGATGTACCTGGGGGCCCTCAGGCAAGTCAAATGACTCAGCGAGCCTGGGAGACTTTGGCGAACTTTTCCATTAATCTGAAAAGTGAAAGAATAGAAGTGAATACAACACTAAGATTTGAATTTAATTTAAATCCAACACAAGTTTTCTTTTGAGTACCTACTAAATTATATTTGAATAATAAATTAAGTAAACTGTACTTACTTGGCCATTTTTTTTTCTCTTTCTTCCCGCATAAAAGGAAATTTTATGTACTTCGTAAGGATATCATTGGTGACTTCATGCAAGCATCAACGGAATGAGGGTTGGGACATGTTAAATAAATAAGAAGACCCAACACTCTTCTGATACGACCCTTGGGCATAAAAAGATACAGCAGATAACACCTGAAAATAACATATGATTTTGTCAACATGAATATTGAATTTTTATATAAAATTATTCAATTCGACAATATATTGCATTCCACTGTAAAGTAATTAAGGGATTGCTGCCTAGCTATATTCGTAGCTGCATAAAGGTAGTTATCAAATTGTTATTGATATTATTTTGCATTGTAGGTATGTAATATTAACTCACTTTCGGTTTGTGGGGCTCTCCAGAGTTTTGTCGTTGCTGTCTCATGTAAGGGCGAAGCTCCTTGGTCAAAGAATTAAATACTTCTTTGGACAACCGAAATTAAGCAACAAATTCTTGGTCTGGCAAATTCATTGGGTCACTTAAAGCTCTTTCCCTTCGCAAAACATTCATTTGCCTTTTTCAGATCTACAAAATATAAAGTAAAACTCAATGAAATAAAATTCCCAATTAGACTTTAACAAGTTTCATAATATGTATATCTAGGAATATTCTATTTCTATTCTAATAATTTAAAATAACAAGTCTAAATCATTTATTTCCCTTTTTTAGATTATCTGTCACGATAAAACACAAGCACAAAGTATGGGTGATTATCACTTTATCCTAAAAACACTGCTATTGAATAGTGGCTTTCGTTTGTAATTTGACACTTTGAATGATCTTCACTCAATCGTCAAAATGATGTACACCAAACGTAGAGAATACCGAATAACGGAAGTCGATACCCTTCAGTGACTATCGACCTAGCTAGAGTGATGATCACTGGCCTTGATAATTTACAGTTGAGCACCGAAGTTACTGAATACGAAAAGAGTAGTTTGACAGTTTAAAGTTGGAAACTCAACTCGGTGATCATCATTTTGAACTGTCATTAAAGTTAGTGAATAAGCCTGCAGGTAACTTCTAGGCATGTGTGTAATCCTCCATCACCGACCACACGCGAACACGATAAAATGTAGACATGTACTTTGAATGTTTAAACCACATAGGTGGCATGCAGAGGACTCTTATAAACGAACTTGTAACTGAATCGTATTTTGAAGTGAAAACTTCTTTAGCGGCGTTGGATGGGTGTAAAATGTTAAATAAGCGTCAGGATTAGTTGACCTTTGAACCGTAACCGACGACTGACGTCATACAAGATTAAGTACAGACTATCTATTTTGCAAGTTACGATAGATAGCGTCGTAGCTTAAACGGTAAGCACTTCGACTATAAGTCCTTA
Organism: Eilema caniola; assembly: GCA_949126895.1. NCBI lineage: Eukaryota > Metazoa > Arthropoda > Insecta > Lepidoptera > Erebidae > Eilema > Eilema caniola. The sequence goes on from OX421475.1 coordinate 22,432,602, forward strand.
TAGTTTCAGATAGTATCGGGTTCAAACCACCTGGCCTTCAGGGATTTTTTGTGATTGTTTTTTCTTATTATAATTTATTACTTTTTATGATTATTTTTTCTTTCTGTAATTTATTACTTTTTGTGATTATTTTTTCTTTTCATAATTTATTAATTTCTTCTGACAGAAAATTTGCAGAAAATAAGTGATAGGTTCTATGATTAGCGCTTTATGATAGGTATGGTATGTTCTTTTTTATCTTTTTCTATGTATATAACGAAGAAAGAAAAAAAGAAAATGTTTTCACTTCTGCCGGCACTCCTAGAGTGCAACCCGCCTTTTTTTTCTACTACGGTTGTAAATAAGCACACGGTCCAATAATATGCAGCATACGCTTCATGGTGTCATTGGAGGATACGCTTCCTCATTAAGTTTGCACCACACGCCCACAAAGAGATCAAAGCAAACCGTTCACGACATCATTAAATGACTGCCATATGACTATCGAATCATATTTGCAGATATTTCCACCTCTAACCCATTGATTTTTAAACTCATATTTGCGTGACTCTTTGTCTAACATAACTTTGTAGAAATACATACGTGATTTTCTATAAGCACTGGTAAGTAAAATGATTATATAATTGAAACTGTATACAGAATTATGCCCTTTACGTGTACGCGATTAGGATGCTATTGGTATATATTCACCGACATTAATTACTGCTTAGTACTGAGTATGCGGCTTTGATCTTAAACAAAGAAAGGTTTGTTGTGTAGATGTTTGTTCATCAATTAGTAATAATTAAACTATCGGAACATAGTTTGTATATAATACTGATATTATTGAGTATTAATAAGACTTCAGAGATGAGATATCTATCTGTTGATATCCGTGTACAAAAGGTGCAACTGGTATGTATTTTAAGAGCTTAAAAACACATTGTAGGTTCTAGTTCATTGAAAAGTTACATTTGGTGTGTTGTATCCCTATGGATTGGTTTACCATGACGTTACATTAGTGACTGTTATCTGACCCTCTAACACTCAAAGGGAAACCTCTGGTGTTTTCTTCTAAGGGTTGAATCTCATCCGTCAATTAGTAGTGTATCAACTTCTAGGGCCCGATTATCCCTACACCTACACCAGTTTTTGCACTCATTGGCGAGTTTTTGTGCTGTCAGTGGGAAAACCAATAACTACACTGTCAGCACAGAAACTCTCTGTTCTTACAGAGCCAGCAGCACGAGCGTGACTCCCCTGGTGTTGCACACATCCATAGGCCACAGTAGCCACTGTCCATCAGGTGGCCCGTGTGCTAGTCTGCCACCTAAGTAGTATAAGAAAAGATTTGACGAATAAGAACAAAGCAAGTACAATAAAAACTTGTAATAAACGTAGATGAATTAACATCTTGTACTCCGACCTCATCACAAGTTAAGTGTAAGTATCACGAATTTTCGTGGAGTTCTCTTAATGACGTCACTAACGAGTCGTCTTTATGCCCGTCACGTTCCCGTCACGCAGAGTAAACAGCTTGTTCTTGGACATGAACGAAATTACGTTATTAATAACATGATGGGGAAAGTTTTTTATTTGGTTACTTGACAAAATTTGAGTGAAGTAGCTTGTCAAAACATTCAGTGAACACAACATAACATTAACCTTAATAAAATTTACACTAAAATAAATGTTGTTTATTTTAATTAAACTACATTAGTACATTATGGTACAGGTGTGTAAAGTTGGTGATTACCCCTGAGGCGCCATTGAGACTCGAGTCGTTGGTCTTAACAGAGCCGAGGACGGTAATCATCAATACACACGTATATCGTACTAAGTTTTTCAACACTCTTGTGAATAAAATAATACTAAAATAGATAATGGCCTTGCAGCAGCAGGTAGTAATCTTTTCATCACGTTAAGGGCTTTTACATCAATCATATCATATGTTTGACGTTGTACAACATAAATCATTTTCTTTATAACTAGTACTTGTAGAAATTTTCATTAATAAATAACTATAATTTCAAAAGTGAAAATGTGTTGTATTTTTTCTTTCGCAATAATTTCTTTCACGCGCATCTCGAGCGGCCATAGACTAAAAAAATTTTTTTTTTCTAATTTATCGCGGAATATTTAATTTTTTACAGACACAAAAGTAATTAAGGTTAATTAATTGAAACTTTGTTTATTAAATACGTACAAGATAAAATTATCTATTAAAATACGAAGTTGTATGAAATGAGCAAATTGTAGATATAATAATTTATTTAGACTATTCAACACGATCTTTTTTGTATCGAATCTATCTTTTTTTAAGAAAAAAGCAACTGACCCAACAAAAATTTAAAAATTTCTGGATTCGGTCCCCGCGCTCAAGGCCCTCGATAGAAGCTATGCAATAGCTTAAAAAGAATTTGTAACTCACTTATGAACTATAAAAATTAAAAAGCCACAATTTGATTATAGGTGTCATAATGTGCCTAATTGCGGTGAAATTAGAGCCAGTTTATGAGCAAGTGTGTTGAAAAAAATATTATCTATATTTACCCAAAATCCTCACTAATTTCACACGTCAGAACAAGCAGAACTATTTTGACTTAAGGCAAATCTTTGAAGCAAACATGGCGACCAATTAAGTCACCACAAAGATAAACCCCAATTGTGTGGGATTGGCAAACTGAACTCAACTAGTCTGTTCATGACGGTAGTAATGTAACACGCGGGCTATGACATGTCCCGGTATAGTCCCGACATTGACAGCTTTGAAATTACATATCAACGGTAGCGATTGTTTCAATTGTTGCACCGTTTTGTTGAAATGATTAGCGTCGAACTCACAGTATTCCGATTAGATGGGTTATTCTGATCGATGTTTAAACATAATATTGGACGAAAATATTAATCGTTATGATCAAAATATGATAATATTAGACAAATAGGTTACTGATCGGATTTACTCAAATTCACATTTCCTTGTGTAGAGGGCAATTTTTTTATACCACTGCGGTGGCAGACAACCACACGGCCCACCGGATGGTGGTTACCGTGTCCTATGGACTTATGCAAAACCAGAGGACTCACACTCGTGCTGCCGACCCTGTAAACATGGAGAGTTTCTGTGAAACATTGAAACTCTTCTAATACAAAGCAGGAATAGCCTTTCGTCTTCCCTCTGACAGCACAAAAACTCTCCAGTGAGCTCTGGCTACCCTACTCACCGTCTCGAACACGGTAATACATTAGACTCACTCGAGCTGATCTGCTAATGGAACTACAAAGTAGGGTTAAGAAACCTTTAATCGACTAGTAAACTTGAAAAATAATATAAAAGCTTTAGGGGTAAGGAATATAGGCAGGCTCACTGTGATCTTGAAGCTCATTTCAATCTCAACAGTAACCTCATACACTTGCTGATTGACAGACGAGACTCTTTCGCAGGCTTTCCAGTCCAAGTTGCGGGTCTGACATCATTCGATATTGATCCCTTTTTAGTCAATGTATCCTCAGCAAGAAAACTTCTAAGTCGTAATTTTTGCAAATGTGTGTAGGTGGTAAAAAAATTGACATAAAAAGAGTTAAATCACACAGATTTAACCCTTTTTCGTCTTTTTTTAATTAAGTTTTCCATGTACAAATAGATAAATCTAAGGTAAGAAGGAGTATGAAAGCGGGCTCCAGGTTCCAAAGTATAAACCAGAGTTTGATGTTGTAGGTGATCTGATTGCCATCAACTAGTAAGATAAAATAAAAACAGGAAATCGAATATTCCGGTGCGCATCCCGTTCGTAACATCACTAGCTGGGCCTGCTTAACGATTTGCCTGATTCTGTGTTTGTTTAGGACTTCATTTAATTGATAGGTACCCGTGATTGGGTGATTTGGGTGCAAAGGTCCAACTACCTGTTCGTATTATGTATACCCATGTTCTATTCGTTGTATTGGTACGTATTTGTACAAAAGTTTTTTTAGGAGAGTGAGTCTACCCTCAGGCTACTATCAGGCGAGGTGAAGTTAAATTGACATGTCCTATATTTAAAAAAAAACTAATTTTAAGCCACGCTTTGTTTAGGGACAATATTGTCCAAAATGTCAACTAGCCATATATTTCCGTTGTTGAATTTTCTATGCAGTTGCAGGTTAATAGCGATCATTAATCGCCATTCATTTAACATTTTTTGTAACTATGTAAGTACATACGATGCGAACGTTGCGTGTGATTAAGGCGGTATCTCAAAGCGTAGATTTGTTTTCTTGTTCGCAGAGTGAATTCACGGAGACCATGTTTACTCAGTTGTGTGTTAGATACACAGATTAATTCAAGTTTAAGTTAAAGTTTTATTGTTATTCTACACTGTTATTTCTTAATTAGTTTCCATCTGCCATTGTATTAGGTAAGCCTGTAATAATGGTTGTAAGTATGTGAAGAAATAAATTAATGAATAGATCCTACAATAGATTAAAAGATCTTAAAACTAAAATAACATTTATAATTAGTAATAATTCTAAGCAATAACAATCCAATTAGTACTCTAAATTCATAAATCGAACGTACTTTATCAAAATATGAAATTCGGTTTATGAATTTGATAGTAACTTTCAATGAAAGGTCAGACAAGGCAATCAAATTCTAAATTGAAAACTAATGATACTGGCCTTCAGACAAAGTAGAAAGACAAAGTAATCGATATGGATAATAATAATAGGGTTCCTTTTGTTATATACTATAGTCGTAACGGAGTAGCTCAAAACTGTAGTTTCCTTATTTAATATTAAAAATTGCTTTTTGTTTTTTATTGAATGCTTTGAATGTTTTACAGTACTAATACAAAACAATATATTGTTTTTAATTTTCAGAAACGTATCAAACGAACACTTGTACGTTAAATAATATCTATAGCAAGTTCCGCGAAGTGCCATCGATCAACAGTATTAAATAGTCATTCCAAGGCGTTTTCAATGAGTTGGACGAGAATTTTAGCGACAACTGATGTAAGAAAGAGTGCCTACTTTAGTGAAAATAATTAGGGTCCCATGTATAACAAATAACTTACCAAGAAATTAATTTGAAACATAAGTACCTAGGGTAAATGCGCCAGTGAATGAACACCCATCAGCCCTTCTAGACCAGTGGCAATTCGCTAGCCGGCGTTTGATGGAATAGAATGATGGATGTATGGGATATGACGTATTTGACATGCGTTAACGACTGTCATATACGTCAAATTCCATAAATTCGTCATTCTATTCCTCCAAACGCCGGCTAGCGAATTGCCACTTGTCTAGAGGGGCTGTGAATGAACAGAAGTGAGGTTTTTCAATAACATAACAAGTATTATATACACACATCCTTCTTCTTTCTAGCGTTAATTCCAGTTGCATCCGAAGCTTTCAACTAGGAGTCTGTCCCCTATTAAGTGACACCGTATATATATAGCTGCTGAAATGTGTATATTAATCACCCCTTCCGGGATTTAAAATCATGAACTTTTTCCACAATTTTACAATATTTCCCATTCAAAATTATACTCCCAAAAGCAACATTTCCAATAAATCCGTAACATGTCAATACACTGCGAGTCCCGTGACGTAGCACCCCTGTTCAGGGGTCCGCTAATATCGCCCGTGGCTAATTGAATGTCGATGACGTGGGCCGTTATGAGGCGTGACGTGTTAAAAGGGTTCCGTACTTTAAAATATTATTTCTTGCTTTTGTTAGAACGCTTTTAAATTATTTGAATGGTTTGGCTTTTAGCGGTAGAAAGAATTTAAGTAGAAAATGCTAGTTGATGGCTTAGGCGCGAACTAAACACAACAAAATTAAGGGCAATTCAAACAAGGCGGGAAAATGCTTGAGCAGTTTCTTTTTTATACCGCTTAGGTGAAAGACAAGCACACGACCCACCTAATGGAGAGTGGTTACCGTTATCTATGGACGTGTACAACACCTGAGGAGTCACACTTGTGCTGCCGACCCTGTATACACAGAGAGTTTTTGTGCTGTCAGCGTAGAAGACAAAGCAGGTATAGCCTTTGGTCTTCCCACTGACGGCACACAAACCTTTCAGTGAGCTCTAGCTACCCTAATTACCGCCGGGAACACAACACGAGGTCATTATGGCCGCGTTATTCTGTAGGGCGGAGGTACTTCCCCAGTCGGACCGCTCAATTGGACGGAAAGACCGTCGTGTCCTAACTCCTTATTTAAGTAATAATTAAATTGCAACTTTATTCTATTAAGATAAAGTTTTAAATAGCATAAACGCCCATTTCCCTCCGGGGTCAGGCAGAGACAAGAGCCTTGCATCTTCTTTTATACTTACTTACTTCACGAGATTCCTCCACTGACATTCAAGCTTTCATGCAGTAATTAAAAAAAAAGGCCGTGTGGTTCCCGACAAAGTAGAATTTGGGCCACCCCTTCTCTTCCCATGTGGTGTCGTACAAGGCGACTAAGGGATAGGGCTGATTAACTTTAACATCAGGCAGATACCAGATACGTACAGCCCAGACTCAGCCTCAGATGCACAGCTCGAGTCAACAATAGTGCCCGGAATACGGCAATAGGCTCACCCCCTGTTACGTGGGACAGAATACAGATTGGTGAAATGTGGTTGTTAATTTACCTCTGCCTAACCCTCCGGGGATAAAGGCGTAATTATATGTATGTGTGTATGTATGCAGTAGTTCATTCTCTGAGCCTTTTACTAACTCAGTTAGTAGTACTTTCTTGTGTCACTGTGATGTGGCTGAACTTGGATATTTTCTATGAAGCGATTGCCACCTCCACATGCAGTAACTATAGTGGTAATTTAATATTTATGACAGAAGAGCCCGCGGCAAGATATCGTCCGATATTTAGGTGTGCCGGGTGATATTGGCTTGGGCTCCAACGGTCTTGGTGAGGTCCTATAGACCTTTACTTTCACCTTTCCGATATATAACCAAAAATAAATAATCCCACCAAAACCATTTTCATGTAAATGTTACCAAGACGAGTTTACGTAGTTTCCCCTGTGAAAAAGTTATCAGGATCTCCTATAATTTACATGAAAATGTTTTTGTAAGCTGGTTAAAAATTATGACGTACGTATTTTTTATATGTTATAGGAAATATTATAATAAATTTTGACTTATGCAGCACAAACTGTAGAGCAAGTCTCATACACAAACTTCCACCGTAGTAGGTAATCTGTGCTTCCACCTCCTATTCCCAGGGGATAGGTTAGGTTAGGATTTTTCATTTTTTTGTTGTCTTTAGCTTACATACCAAATCTCAGCTTTCTAGGACTTCAGGAAGTACCCTAACAATTTTGATGATCAGTGAGTGATGGATGAGTCAGTGACAAAATTAAGGGTTTTGAGACATTAATAAAATGTAAAGTATAATAGCTACGACATTCAAACTTTGTATGTTTAATGATTGTACCGATGGTATTCTATCTTGAAAATTTTAACTATTTAGCATCATTCAAAGCAAACTTATAAGAGTTCAAGAAAAATACGAAGCGTTTCGAGAAAAGGTAGGTAGTGCCCTTACGCTTCGCTTGGCTCGTCTATATTATAAGAACAATTATAACAAATTTATTAGGTACGCAACCAAACAAATAACATTAATTATTAAAGTTAAACACATACGAGTAATTTTCTGTTGTGCTCCCTAGGGTACAGAGAACTGCCTTATGAACGACTTAATAAAGATTGAACACGGTGAGGGATATTATCAAATTATTTATGTAATAAGAATGAATTATACATGATCTTCGATGAGCCTGTCTATCCCCCAAGGGGTAAGCAGAGGTACAGTGATGGTACACTCGAATTTAGCTAGTGAAACCTTTTTTTTTATTTCGGACACGGTAATGTAACTTCTAGATGGTATATTATTAACTTAATATTGTCTTAATATTCGAGGTTCTGAACTTGGAGTTCGGAATCTGCTAAATTCTCTTTCTCCGATATACATGCGTTTTTCATAAGTCAAACTCATAGTCCTTAGTTTGGACGTCATATACACATAAAGGGGTCTTAAAACGAGGTCGTACGGGTGTTTCAAGTCATCATAAGAGCGTTTTCACATTCATTCAATATCCGATATCGATGTCGGACGCCGATAGCCGACATCCGATAGCCGACACCTTATGCTGTTTTCACATTTATTCAATGAAATCGGCCCGATATCGGAAATCGTTTTATATTTTGGTAAAGAAACACTTTTGTGTTAGGTAAGCCTGTAAACTTGTACTTAGAAGGTTATTGTACCTACATAATTACAAACTGAGTGCGATAGCCTATTACATTGTTGCAATTACTCCAAAAGTATACCCTACGGAACCAACACGGTATAAAATTTTCACTCGCACATTATCCCATATTTTTTTACCGTCTCATGGTTAACGCGATTATGCACGCTGTGCCCATATGTCTCCAGGCTGGGGTGTCCTGCGAACCCCATCGTATTGTGGTTATCGTAGTGTTTCCAATGCATTGAGCAATTTCAATGCCTTTTCATACTACGCTTTGATATGATGATTGTCTGATTTAATGACAGAAAAACATTTTAAAGAATTATTCCTTCAGTTTTTATCAGCAAATATCACATTGTTTTGGCTATAAGGTATAATTCTACATGATGTTTGTGTTATAGCTGCGTTTGAATGTTATTTCAGATAGTTTGATCCTTGTTCAGTGTAGTCCCATAGGTAACGATAGTGCCTTGTGGGTCGTATTGTGCAGCAAAAAATCCTCACGACTGTTGCGCAACATTAATGTACAACGTTGCACTACAAAGATGCGCAACAATGTGGAACGATATTGTCGAACAAACAACAAACATGCGTCATATTGCGTGTCTGCTGGCAACGTTGTCGAACTTGTTGATCGACACGTGTTGCATGTCAAATGTTGCCTATACAGTATACCAAGCTTTAACTTTACACTAATGACAAGTATACTAAAAGCATTACAATATTATTTACGCAATTCTTCCAAAGCTAAATGTAATAAACACATAATACGCAACACCGATTCTTTGTACGCAGAAAGCCTTTTACCAAAAGGACTTCATTGTCAAGCAGAAACATATAAAAATTGTTAAAAAAAGATTTATAATAGAAAATTCAGGTGGTAAAGGAAGAAAAACAGACATTCATTTCCGGCGCCACCTGGCGGCGGGCGCCGTCAACTACACAAAGTACGCCACTTCCGGTTAATCTGGTGGGAAGCGATTCACTATGAGAGATTTTCTTTTTTTGTCCAAAACCCTGTTTGTTTTCGGTTTGAATTCAGAGATGTTTGGGACTTTGAGGGAGGATTTCAATTGGACCCTTACACTTCTGTTTATAGCTGTATTTGGAAATTGAAAGCGTTGTTTACGCGATTGTACAAACCTTTTTTTCGAGTGCTCGGGTGTTTTTGGGTCGAGTGCAGCGCCTGGCTATGTATTTTATATAAGGCGTCTCACTTTACAAAAGGTAAATCGGGAGAAGAAATGCAGGTACGCTTACTTTTTTTTTAACGAATATTCGCAACTGAAATTATCGTGATTAATAATATTCCCTCTAACTCCTCCAACTAAGCTAAATTGCTTGTGCTAGGAGTTGGTTCACGTCCGAAGTGTAATGGCCAGGATTCGAACCCGGGATCTCTCGATCGTAAGGGCGACCCCTTAACCACTAAGCTACCGACGCGACTATTATCAACAAAGGTTTAATGAAGAAATTGTATGGACTATTGGGGCCATATCAACCTCACATGCAAGCCGGTACTATGTTTGTGGTTTAGACGTAAGTCGTTCGCATAAAAATTGTTGAAGCAAAATCTAAAGGACAAGTATGCAGACCCTGAGCTCCAAGATAAAAGCCTCAGATGCAACCAGTTGTTCCCAAGATGATGAATGTATTTGAAAATTTAATTTTGGAATTTTGGATTAGAACAGATACCACTGAACTCCAGGTAAATCCCCTTTGAAATTACGTCTGAGGACTATAATCCACAAAGGACTCCCTAAGCTGAGCTGAAGAGCGCAATGACATCATAACTCAACGCATATTGGTTGTTAAGTACACCTGCAGACGATATTGCCACTCCAGGTCTGAGAATAATCAAGCTTATGACAAAAAATAATAGAGCCTTGCTTGTTAGACGGAATTTATATCAAATATGTTGTAATAACTTGGGGTTTGTTGATGAAAGTTCAGATTTTAGAATATATTTTTGAGAATTTTCTTGTCTTATGAATTCTTATATTATTAACTAGAAGAGCAGGCTTCTGATATTCGGCTACCGAGGTAGTTCCATTAAACCTCTTTATATAATTCAGTTTGGTTTCCAGCAAAAGGTCATCTCTTGCCGAGGATGTCACTGAAGCAGACTTAGACTTTAGAAAATTGGAAAACTGTTGATGTTAGGTTCAACATCAACAGTTACATTAATGAGATTCATATCAGCAGATTCATATTATTCAATCTTTACCGTACTCAATATTCTTTACAATAACCTATCTGATTCAGAATATGTTGTAACATCGATTTTTTTATTTTAAGTGATGTTAGAACCATCTTTCCAAGTTTTTGGTTTTCATAGTCATAGATGGACTGTCATCTGTTCGTCACTATAGAATAACATTACAGCATTTTTTATAATGGCAACACCCTCATGAATTTCTTACACGCCAGTTGATACAATTGTTTACGGTAGATGTAAGAACGCAATAAGTGCCATTTTGCGGAGGTATAAAACATGAATACAGTTTTCTTTTTATCAATACAGACCCGACTGTCGTTGCAGACGCTCTCGTTAAATGGGCTTCTGCGTAGATGTAAGAATATGCTGGAAATGCTTTACATATATTTTACTTACATGAAAAGTTTTTTGTTTAGGAAAATACTTTTGGAAATAAAGCAATGTTTAACAGATCGATTCGAGATGTATATGGTTATTTTGTTCATTTAAACTGATTCTAAAATATCAGTTGCTTTTCAGCAGCTATGATAACGGGAATCGGGGAAACCGAAACGTTCGATGAATGGATGGACTTCAGATGCAACTGAGAAAATACTATGAGGATGATGATGATAATTACTGTTTTACCTCATAGCTGGCTTTATCAGAGCTATCTCTATACCCTGTCCATGTCCATGGCAAATATTTAATGCAATATAGTGCGAGAATCGTAGTTTTAAATCTAATCGCATTTGAATTTTTATTGGAGAGTATTTCTACGCTTCTGCCAGTAGAAATTTTATTTTAGATTCATTTTATACTGAATGTTCACATACAATTTTATCAAATGCGTGAAAAAGATTGAAAGGCTTCTGGTTTTTCACCGAACAAAAGAACGCACAAACTCATTCGGACAGATGGAAATGGAAACGGATTTTGAATCCTATTCAAAACTCACACCAGTGGATACAGGAGTTATAGGATTTTGTTTTGAAAATATAGATTCTTTTTAGAGAACCTTGTATAATCTGATTGAGTTGCTTTTGATTATATTATTTAATATTTTTATTTTATTATTATTATTTATATTCGCAAAATGAGTTCATCTGACAAAGAGCTAAAGTTGCCGATATAGCTCACAGAATACGCAAGCTGAAGAGGCAATGGACTAGCTGTAATTGTCGAAAAGTAAGTAGAAGAAGAGTAAGAAAGTCCTAGAGTGGTGAATACGAGAGATGCTGCAACCAGATGGGCTGAAAAGATAGCTAGAAAGGCCGCCTTCAAAGTCATGGAGGATCAGGTACTATGGCGAATTTTGGGATTGGCTTATGTCCAGCAGTGGACTGCAATAACCTGATTATTTGATTATGCAATAGAACAATAATGGTGTTAGTTAGGTAGGGTCTCGTTCTTTAATCAGCAAAAGGATCCTGAAAATTTTGGTAGGGCCACATGTACTTACTTATCAAAGATTTCAAATTAGCCACCTACATTTTGTAGATTTTCCGGCAAATATGTTCAAGATGCGTCCTTAACAATAATTGTAATGTTATATCTAGAACTTGAACCTCTAAGTGCGACGGAACCCATACGACGACACGTGTTCGGTGGGTCGTCTATATATTTTACGGCGCAACCCTAAAATGTTATTTACGAAGGAAGGAGCGATTTTCAGTTTCCCCTCTCTTCAGTCGAAGTACTTCCATATTCGATTATATCGAAGGTGTTATTATAGAAATGTTTATTTTTCTTACTTACTTTTACCTTTTATTAAAGGAAGCGGTGACTGAGTAATCAAAATTACGAGGTGGGAATTGAGTGGAGTTTCTTTTTATTTGTGTTTTGATGTTGAATAGGGTGAGGAAAGAGGAAATGTGTTACGATCGAGAAGGAGTTGATAATGATTACAAATGTAATAACATAAGAGGTGTTTGGTAGATAATTCTTAGTATATTTAAATTTTATGAGCAGGGGTAAGCAAAGTTGAAAACGTCATATTATACAAATTATGCATTTCGGTTCTGCAGGGTGCATAGGGATCAATCAAGATCTTTTACCCAAGCAGACTTAGTCTGCAAACCGATAAACCAGCTGATTTTTGATGAGGCTCTTTCGCAGGATTTCCTCTCGGGGTCGATGAGTCCGAGGACAGGCTTGTCCGTAAAAACCCTATAATAACAAAAAAAACACAAATTTATTTCTTGATAGTACAACTGTATCTAATCCGTTTGCTGAGGTCTTGGGTTCTATTTCTGGTTCAAGTTATACCATCATAATAATATTATAGATAGTCTGGTGCACATTACCAGACGGCAAACAATAAACAAATTTGGACGAAATTTGGCACATAGGTAGTATTTAGATACTGTTTATCCTGATAAATGATATACATACTAAAGTTTCATTCAAATCATTCTGAACTAGTGAAAGTGTACGAAAGAATAATTGCACCAGTTGAGCGCTTCACCGCATCCTAAACGGTATATAATACCATGGGTACAGATACTAAGAAAATTTCTTTAGTAATACTCAAAAATGAATAGATGGCACTAATAGACTCATTTAAAGACATAAAAAAGTTAAAGCGCTCATTCGCTGACTTAGAATCACGTTAATTATTTTAGAACTTAAACACATGTTAATTTAAGCATGTAAGCATATGAAACTTGTTGGTAATGTATTATACAAAGCTTCGTGGCAATAGTGTAATGTATTTATTTTTGTGCCATCTAGCGGCAAGGTGCATTATGTCCGTAACTTTTATAATTACTGCAGATTCGGTAGAATCAATATAGATTACAATATTTATAGTTTTATTCAGGCATACTCAATAATGTTTTTAGTCTATGTTTAATTTTGGATAATTGAATTTTAATACCTACTAAAAATTCGATAAGTTTGCCATAGAAATGTCGCCATCTAGTTATAACTTCTAAACTAAAAAGCTGCCTGCCTGCTTTTTGAAGTCACGAGTGTTACCAATTTTATGTTCCTAATTGTGCATCTGTTTAAGAATTAAATTAAATTATATTATCTATCATAATTCATAATGCTCATTTGACGAATCCCAAAGACTGCGTATAATGCTTTCATTACGGTGGTAAGCAAAACCAAAATTCTACTTAATCCAGTGTTCTACTGACGAGGGTGTTTGAGCAACCATTTCATTGAGGTCTTCCCACCCTCTTTCTTTCCTTACAAAGTAACGTGAAAAAGGGAGTGAGTTATAGTTTGTGGAGGTCATCTCAAACTGGTGTGTGATAATGTAAAGATCTATGAATGATAATGGTCTTTCGCTGTTATGTTTCACACCTACATTTGGTAGACAGGCTTGTTTCCTTAAGTAAGTTGGGTATTTCAGTAAGTTCTTAAATGGAAATAAAACTAATTTAAACGGATTCTGTGGCGATATATTTTGTATTATTTTCATTGATCCCGGCGTTTCAGTTGCTTTTCAACAGTAATAATTTAAGGGAGACTAAAAAATGTATCTTAATTTGAAGTGCAAGTTATTAAGTCGAAGTACTCAAACTTTGTAGAATTATTGGTGTTAAAAAAGTCTTCTTGTATTGACCTTTACTTCAGATAAGTGAGTGACTAGATCACGAACTGGTTATAAGTTCCATCCATAATCTCTGTTAAAGTTAGGATGGTTTCGATTTCCATTACTTGGAGATTCTACGTACGAATCGATGTAATGTTTAGTCCCATGTTAAACTAAGCTACACGTGCGCACATATATATATATACACACTTTGTTGAGCATTAGTGATTTATATGTGCTGTGATGCAAACGAGTCCTAGGGTGGACCCGCGAGAAGGCAAATGGAAGGTAGGACCCCCTTGCCAGTTGGACTGACGACCTGAAAGACGTGGCTAAGACAGTGTAATGTATAATAATTATACAGACTTTAGTTAAAATTTTACTTATGTTTCAAACCTATTTTGTAGGAGCCTTTGTTGTCTCTAGTATATTTTCATAGAAACTTTGACTGACAGGCGTTCTGGACAGCGCTTTGGAAAAATCAGCAGTCATGATCTTGGAAGTCGAGCTGGAGCATGGTTAAGAAAAAATCTTAAGATCAGATTACTCAAGTTGTGCTTAATCTTTCAGGGACACTACTGGGTTTTAAAATGAATATAGAATCATAAGGATTGTCAAGTTGTGCCTCCGTTATGTTGCTCTGGTGGAGAGCACTTTAAAGTCTCTTTTTTCTAACAAGCTCTTGATGAAAGGCAGCTGCTTCACTTAGCACTCTCGCCTTCTAGTCTCGCCGCGGAAGTATTCCTCATTGAGTGCCTGGGCAAGCCTGGCTCATTACAGACGACGGAATTTGTGGACTCACATCTTATTTGTATATATGAAAATTTGAAGAGCAGATTTGAAGATTAATAGTGTAGTTTTAATGACTATAAGTGTTTTTCTTGTGAACTGTGTAACTTATCTTGTGTGGACAATACAAAGTGTCATTTCCCTGTTCACGTCTATTATTCCCCTCTTCTTTTAACAATCTGACGTACATTGTTCCTCCTCGAGGAGCAATTGTTACGCTACAACAGACTGGATGCGGAAGGTGGAGGATCAGACGAAATGGCGCTCATTGGGAGAGGCCTATGTTCAGCAATTGACTGTTCGGCTTATTGATTGATTGGCTATGTATTCTTTGAAACCAGTGTCGATGTTTCGCTGAATTTAACCAATATAATTATGAGTACCGAAGTGTATATGCAATTAAACTTATGTGTTCTGTAACAAATCATTACAATTATAATGACTATTTAATTCTGGTTATATATATGTTTCTGTTTACCAGAATACTATCCTTTATGCAACCATTTTTCAAATAAGTGCTCATAAAATTCTTCATTGCTAAGTGCGATCTCTTGAGAAATCTGCTCGTAAAGTGAAGTAAAACTAGTAAAATTTATGGGAGACTCGTACTTTTCTCGGTAGTAGTAATGGTTTATGTTGTGATGAGTAGGGTACTTGACTATCAAGGCAATTCAATGTCTTTTTCATAAGAGATAGCTGTTTTAAAAGGGTAGGTTTTTGTATATTTAAAGGACACGTCAATTTGACTTCAACTCGCCTTATAGTTAGCTGATGGCAAAGTCTCAAGAAAGAGGGTTACTATTACATACAGGTACCATGTTAACAATGATGGCACTCAGCTTGACGGCCTCATCAAAAGAGGATTGTCGTCGTAGCACCGTGTGAGATCCACCGGTCCCATTAGTGCTGAGACCAAAATCCCCCCTGCCCGGCTATGCACTTGCTGACCCCTGAACGCAATTCAACCGAAATTGGATTACTATAGAGGGTTTTTTGCAATCGTGCACGGTGGTACCCAAGTTGAAATTAGTGCCATCAAATTCACAGGCAGGTTCAGTTGCTATCGGTATACAAAACATATTCCATATTCTAGTTTTTTTTTTTTTTTTTTTACGTGCGGGAAATCCCCACGGATACCCGCCCCTCCGGAGCCGGAGGGGTAGGTTATGTCGGACTCGAACCGACTAAACCGCACGCCGTCTGTGGGTCGTGGTGCTAGGCCGGAGGTGAGGTTGTCTTGCGACATATCCCTCGCACCCCGGCTGACCCAGGGCCATCCCTTTCGGTCTGGCCCTCCTCGGGAGGTGGGGGACCACGCGATCCCCGACTCAACCCCGGTGTGGGGAGGCGCGCATCGTCCTACGATGCGCGCCGCCGCCGTGGCCTGCTTCTGCTAGGGTGACGGGCGGCTCCACCCGTCACCCTCAGGCCCGCGCTCATGGGGGGCGGAGGTCTGTCAGCGCCCTCCGACGCCCGAGCCGCCTTCGGGCGCGAGCAGCGATGTCAGCGAGTCTTTCTCGCTCACCGCGCCGCGCCCGCTCTGCTGTCTCCTTCGCGAGCATGACCTGCTCGCAGAAAGAGGCGCTGGCCGCCCACGCATCCGCGCAGCGGACCATCGCCGCGACCAGGGTGGAGAGCGTTAGCACTCCCACCCCCAGGGCCTGCACAAGCTCCCGCCTCGGCGTCTCAAACGCCGGACACTCGGTGAGCGTGTGCAGCCCCGAGTCCACGCTCGCGTCGCAGTGATGGCACTCGGGCGTTGGCTCAATACCCATCAGATGCAGATACCGCCCGAAGTAACCGTACCCGGTTATCATCTGCGTCTGACGGTACGAGAGGCTCCCGTGTGGCCTCTCTAGCCACTCCCCCATGATGGGTCTTACCGCCGCAATCACGGCGTGCCCCGCGCGTGGTTGCCCAAGTCGTCGCTCCCACTCAGCCACCATGACCTGGTGGAGCCGGGATTTCTCGGCCCGAATGTCCTCGGGCTCGGGATCGAATCCCCGCTCCCGCGCCTCCTTTCGGAACTGGTATAGTGCCGAAAGGGCCCTCGCTTCCAGGATCCACGGTGGCGATCCGGCCAGGAGACTCGCCGCTTCGAAGGATATCGTGCGGTATCCCCTGATGGCCCTGGAGGCCATCGTCCTCTGCGCCGTACGGAGCAGAGGCAGGAATCTGGCCCCCAGGGTGTCCGCCCACACGGGGCACCCATATAGGGCCATGGACCGCACGACACCCGCGTAGAGTCTCCTGCAGGAGGCCCCTGGGCCCTTCAAGTTGGGCAACAGCCGACTCAGGGCATTCGCCGTGGTGACCAACTTGGGGCGCAGGCTTCGGAGATGTTGTCCGAAGTCCCATCGACCGTCAAGCACGAGCCCCAGGTATTTCAGCTGGGGCTTGATGTCGATGGGAGTGCCTCCCACTGTAAGGCTGGCTCCCGGGCCTGGCCTGCGCCGAGGACCATGAAAAAACATGGCCTCGGACTTGTGCAGAGCCACCTCGAGACCCAGCCGCCGGATCCGTTCGACGACTTGGCCAACCGCGGTCGTGGCCCTCAGGGTCGCCTCGCGGTGCGTAGCCCCGCTCACCGTCACCAGCGTGTCGTCCGCATAACACGTGACGGTGGCACCGTACGCGAAGTCACCGCGAAGCACCCAGTCGTAACCGATGTTCCACAGTAACGGCCCCAGGACCGATCCCTGTGGGACACCGCACGACATCTCACGCCTACCGACTCCGGTCGAACTCGGGTAGACGACGGCTCTCTCCGTTAGGTAAGCCCCGACTATGCGGCGGAGGTAGAGAGGCACACCGTGGTACACGAGTGCCTCCCTGATGCAACTCCAGGGCAAGGTGTTGAAGGCGTTGGAGATGTCCAAGGACACCGCCAACATCACCTCGCCCCGGGCGACCGCATCCTCCGCCAGAGTCCTCACACGCATGATGGCATCCACAGTGGAACGCCACCGGCGGAACCCAAACTGGGTATTCGCCAGGTCCGGCCCCACTCTAGAGAGATGCTCGACGAGGCGCTTGGCAATTACTCTTTCAAAGAGTTTGCCCACCTCGTCGAGCAGCACTATGGGCCGGTACCCGGACGGCTCGTCCGCCGGGCGTCCCTTCTTGCGGATGAGGACCAGCTTCCCCGTCTTCCACATCTTCGGAAACTGGCCCCGCTCCAAGCATGCGCTGAGGAACCCTCTCAGTCGGGGTTCGAGACCGTCTTCCCCTAGAGCTAGGACCCACGCGCGGCCTGGAATGCCGTCGGGTCCCGGGGCGGTGTTCTTCTTGGCCCTCAGCCTTCGCACCGCCAGCTCTAGTTCTACCCAAGTGACCTCGGGCACGTCGTCGTCAATCACCGCACTGGGCGCCGTAGGCGACCGAGGCGGCGGAGCCATCTGCGGCGGAACATGTTCCGCTCGCGCCGGGAACAGGAAGTCGACCACTCCTCCGAGCAGAGCCGGCTCGAGCACCTGGGTCAGCGGAGGGGCCCGGGGGCGCAGCTTTGCTCTTACCATAAGGTAAGGCCGCCCCCATGGGTCCCGCTCCAGCGTCTCCAGGAGCTCCCGGTAGCAAGCGGCCTTTGACCGCTTGATCTCCGCTCGGAGGGCATTCCGGGCCTCCCTGTATCCCTCGTGAAGCTCCGCCAGTCGGGGCTCCGAGTCTGCGGGACGGCTACGCCTCCTACGGTATCGGGCCCACCGGCGGTGCGTGATCACGCAGGCTTGACGCAGCCTCGCGATCTCCGCATTCCACCAGTAGACCCGACGCCTCGGATTATAGGCTGGAGCCCTAGGCATACCCGCATCGCAGACCCGTGTCATGGCCTCCCGGAACCAGGCCGCTTCATCGTTTATGTCGACAGGCCTGTCCGGCGCAATGGCCCAGGCCTGTACGATGGCGGCCTCCAGGAGGTCCTCCCGATTCAGTCGCCCCAGCACCCAGCGCGGCTCGCGTTGGGCCGATATGACCGGCGCATCACCCGCAGGAGGGGAGACATCGAACCGAACGTAACGGTGATCCGATAGTGTCTCCACCCCCACGGCGACACGCCAGTCCCGCACGCGGAGTGACAGGGAAGCGCTCGCGAACGAAAGGTCTATGATCGACCTGCGCTCCCCCGCCACAAACGTGCCCACATACGTGGCTTCGGCCCCGCGATTCTGGAGAACTAAGCCGAGAGAATCGGCCCAGCTCTCCAGAGCCCTGCCCCGCGCGTTCGTGCGCCGGGAACCCCAAGCCTGAGACCAGGCGTTGAAGTCCCCGAGCACAAGAACCGAACGAGGCGTACAGGCATTGACGACGTCGGTCAGCTGCTCCAGCGACCGCCGATACTGCCCGATGAGTCGGTGTGACCCCGGCGTGAGATAAACGGCCACGACCGCAATCTCCCCTACACGCGCCGCTACGATGCCATGCTCCCTTGCGATCACTACAAGGGGAGGGGCACCCGCAGCGGCGTTATGCACCAGTGCCGCCGATCCATCCAGGTCGACCACCCAGGCGGGCCCGAGGGGCCGGTGTCCATATTCTAGTTAGCAGGTACAGATGTTCAGCAACATCTGAGGGATATTGCTTCAGAGGCCCAAGTTATGGTGAACTTGACAACTCACTTGTTAAACAACGGAAGTTCTAAGATCGTAAAAGTCAGGCGCCAGTCTTAGAGGTCAGACGGCAGTCGCTCCCGCTAAAACCAACGTACAATAATCAGGCAATCACTATTTTTGCAGACCCAAACTAACTATTTATATTTTATTTCAAGAATAGCTAGATAGCTAGAATAGCGGTGACAAGAGCCCGACGGATAATGTCGTTATTGTTGGCATGTTGGGACATGCGGTCTGCGCTCCTGCTACAAGATAATCCGTGGTGTCTAAGGCAATCGACTGCTTCTCCACATAGACATCGATGCGGAGAGACACACGGTGCCCCCAATATATATATATATATTAAAGAATATTAGCAACCAAAATTATCGAAATTACCAATATTCCCTTTAACCCCACCTGCAACTAAGCTAAATTACTTGTGCTAAGAGTGGGTTCACGTCGGTAGTATAATGGCCACGATTCGAACCCAGGACCTCTCGATCGTAAGGCCGACTCCTTTACCACTAAGCTACCGACGCTTCAACTGCCCGCAGGGTGTATCTGAGGGGATTTTCACACTGAAAAAAGGGTAGGTATGAAGGTAGATAAAAGAAATGAAACACAAACTGGAGTGCCACAAACGCGTTTTACTGACAAACCGTGGAATACTTTCCATAAGTAGATATATGTACAGCGAGCTAAGCGTCTGCTCAATATGCGGCTTACTGAACTAAGGTATCGGCACTCAATTCATTATTGAAGGGCTCAATAACCCTTAATCGAATAACCCAAACACAACAACCCCAAGAGGTCGGTAGCGGCAACTATATTTTATTGAATGTAGTTAGAAAATAGTGGCGAATGGCGCTGAACCCAATATTTTACACGAAATAATAAACCTTACTATTGTCTCCGTCAGTAAACGGTTGGCCCCTTTTAATGGAATTGTTTGTATAAAGAAACAAAAAGAGAAAAAAAATGTTCTTCTTTAAATTATATGAAATGAATTACATAAATATATTATATTTCCATTCCCCTTCCAAGTGATTTTTTACCGAGCTTTTATCAAGCTAGAAACAAATGGAGACCAACTAAAAAGATTTTATTATAGACCATGCTCAAATTTTCATTTGATTAAATTGGAAATGGAAAAGTATGTGTGTTATTTTATAAGTTTGAAAATGGTTTTCATTAAACGGTAATCCGAAAACCACATTCAATACAACTCTAATGGTTATAACTTCGAAAAATATTCGAACGAGTTAATATTAATAGAGATTTGTTTTCCATCCGATTAATATCATGAAATGTTATTTACTTATTTATTTTTATTTTGTAGTGAATACTATTAGTCGTATTTTCATCGAAGTTAGGAATAAATTAATATTTAAAAGTATATTAATAGTTTTACTATTTGGTTGTGGATTGAAAGATTTCATTTTAGTTTTGTGTATTGATTTTACAATACGATACAACTTTACTTATCTATATTTAATTTCACCCCACATTGCTTATTTCGTACCCAAAACAAAACACGCTTATCTGATTCCTAATAATTATTTTGTTGTTCTATTTCAGCCCTCATAGGTATTCTAATAATGAATTGAATCTCGAATCAGTTTGTCAATACACCACGGACAAGTAATTTAATGACATTTAATATAAATCACAAGTCAAGACCAAAAGATAATTCGGTACAATTAGAATTCAATTAACTAATTTCATTTCGACACTTTGATATCGAAAAATTAATACATTGAGACATATACAAATTACGGATTGAAAAAAATTATAGATACAATTTTATGAATCGAATTTAATTTTACGACTACGGAAATCAGATGAGAAAATTATTTTTTCAATCCGAAATTTTACAACATACAAATTACATTTTTACGTAATATAAAATATGTTTTACAAACGTGCACAGTTTAGCATTCTAAAATAATTGCGACTTGAACGATACTTGTTATACAATAATGTTGATATCAATTTTCGTATACCTCAAAAATTAAACATCATTGTTCATACTTTCAAAATACTTTTATCCTATCTCACTCACCTTAAGGATTGCTGCCACTCTACCACCTCTGTTTCTCACTAAATAAAGTAAAAATAAAATAAAATAATGAAAAAAAGTGGCTAGCAGTATAAGCAAGGAAAAAATATTATTAATATGCAAAGCATTACATATTTTGCCATTCGCCACATCACTACATAAAAAAAACAAACGTAACTTATTAAAAAAAAATAACAAAATTTAATTATTATAAACAATTACATGGACCCAAATTATTACTATAACCACAAAACACAAAAAAAAGTAATTTCATTGGCAAATTTGAATGCTGATCAAAAAAATTTAAAATTTCACAAACTCCGATTTCTCTTTAATCTCGATTTGGGAACTTAAATCATACATTCTTGCACGTATTCTAATCCATTATTTTAAGTCTTCAGAGACTAGTTGGTGTAGAATAGGCGTAAGTCTGGCAAAAGCCTACAAACCACCAACATCATCACTCCAAATAGAACGATCCGTGTTGGGTACTATTGGTATTGGGTACGATCGGTGTTGGGTACTATCGGTATTGGGTACGATCAGTGTTGGGTACTATTGGTACTTATGCATTCTTCATTATTTTATTGATAAAATATTCCTTAACACTTGATTTTTCGATAATGATAGTAAAATTTATTTTCATTTCAAAAAACTTCTCTAAATTAAAATGTCAAGGACAGCGAAAATAATTGCGATAGAGTTCAACAAAATTGGATTCACACGTTTTATCATGATTAGCATAGGTCGGAATTCGGTAGCGTTATTTATGTGCTTGCATCGAAAAGTTGATATTAATGTGGATCTTCCCGAGATTTCTGATGGAAAAACCTATTATGGTCACCAATAGACAAATAAAATAAAAACAATGGCCTATCTTTTTCCTCGAAATTTGTTGACTCTTTGTATTTTCTTATATTAGTAGTTAGAGACCATAATAAAATAGTGCGTGCAAGCCGGGGCTGGGGGCATGGGGTCTCATTAACTATCTACATAAAGGATATGATGATTATGTACATAAAATTATTAAAATCTTAGTAAAAATGAATGAAGTATATATGTTTTTGACGAATGAACTTAATTAAATTTTTTCAATAACGTGTTTTTTCACACTCGGAGATGACGCTGATCACCAATATAAGAAAAAAACTCTGTACTATGTGATGTCAATAAGGTCAAAAATAGCTGACACTACTTTATCCTTATATTAGTAGGCGAAGATTATTGTAAGAAAAATGTGCAAGCTATGTTGGACATTAATAACTATGTAAAAATGAGATATAAACGATTATGTACATAAAATGAATAAAAACTTAGTAAAAACTAGTAAGTACATATTTTTCCACGGTACTGTCACATCACTGACGTGTGTGAGCAAAAGGTCCGGCCGGGCACGGATGGTTAGTCGTCCATGTTCCTGCTATGGCCCTGGCACGGCACGAACCAATGTGGACAAACAGGGTTCTCTTTTGTTATCTGACCCGCATCAGGATTTAAAGCATAGTCTAAGCAATTTTAAAAATCTGATCCAGGTCCTTTTCTCAGTTGGATTCCTGGATTCACTACCTTAATATTTTTTTAGAATGTCTGAAATTCATTTTTACGCAATTGGAACTATGGTAGGTACACATATGTCACAAAGAATTATAAATCAATCAATAAATCACGGGATATTTTTGCTTTTTAAAATTAATTTCGGGATTTGAGGCGTATCCACATTTAATAAAATCAGTGTAGGTACATAAATAACTCTACCTAATTCTATTCATCATTAAGCAATTCGCTTCGTTTGATGGAATAGAATGACGAATGTATGGGATTTGACTTATTTGAAATGCGTTAACGACTGTCATATACGTCAAATCCCATATATTCGTCATTCTATTCCACCGAACGCCAGTTAGCGAATTGCCACTTGTCTAGAGGGGCAGATTTGAATATATGTATAGGAGCATACTTATTGCTTTTTAAAATCGATTTAAATAGAAAAAATTGAATCGGTCTTGGCGAGGTTTGAAACCGCGATCTTTGCCTTACAGGGGCAACGCTTTGACTACTAAGCTACCAGACCTCACCCTAACCAATTCAAATTTCTCCTTCGATTTCAATTGATTTATTTTTTTCTATTAAAATCGAATATTTAAATTGCTTTTTAAAATTTCATTATATACTAAAGTGTAACAAAAAGCATCTAATAAAATGTTGAATACAATTTTTATTCAAAATTCAAGGCGGTTTCTATATTTCCTTATCTATTTAAAATACTTTTTCAAGCGGTAGGCACAC
Organism: Eilema caniola; assembly: GCA_949126895.1. Lineage (NCBI taxonomy): Eukaryota > Metazoa > Arthropoda > Insecta > Lepidoptera > Erebidae > Eilema > Eilema caniola. The sequence goes on from OX421475.1 coordinate 22,456,294, forward strand.
CACTACTAATTGAAAAAAATCTGTCTCCTGACAAATAGAATTGAAATCAACGCAAACAAAAAAGAACAGACAGAAGCATAAATTAAATCAAAGACATCTGACTAGGCTTTTATTACAACCTCGTATATAAAAAAACCCGTCAAAACACCTTTGGGTTTAACTAAAAAACTTAACATTAAAAAAAGAATTCTTTCCCGCCTAACCATTCGTTGTCTAAAAGAGTGTATGTTTTTAGACAGGCATGGAATAAATACTTTTAGATGGAATAAATTCATATTCTACGGTAAAAATGTAATACTCGAAAAAATAATTCACTAATTTCACAATAACTATTCTATATTAGAAGCGTGAAGATATGTACACAGACTGAGGTGCTTAGAGAACTAAATAATAATTTTACGGATTATTAAATTCGGAATTTGAGCACTTTACTAAATATTCTGAAATTCAGATAAAAAGGATGTGGACTATGTGTACTTTTTGTTATTCAAATAGTTTAGTTTTGAAAAACTTTATATTTCAGAAATTTAAAAATTTCAAAAATAAACTTTTTTTATACCATTTACGTGGCACACAGCAGATAGACAGCTGACGGAAAGTAATTCTGGTGATATATGTATCTTGATGCATGCTAAGGTAGTTCCTAAAATAATAATCCGCAAAATGAACAATAATTCAATAGTATGGTGTTTGTGTCATTACAAAAAAATGTGTGCAATAAAAGTGTTTTATTGATCTAAAAATATTTGTTTATTATGCATTTTACTAACCGAGCATACTGCTAGGGCTGTTATTAGGCAGTTTCTTGTTATTGTAATAGTGATATCAAGTCACATTATTAATAATAACCAAACACTTATAGCACTTTTAGTTGATATGGTTAACATGCCACAAAATTCCAAAACTATAGGTTATACTTGTAAATATCACAAATAAATTACGAAAATATTTTTCGCTTTTTACAATAATATTGTGAATAATTATAATTACTTAAACCAATTTGACAATGTTGAAAGTTCATTTAAATGAAAATGGTTATAAAGGCACATATTTGGACATGACGAAAAGGAACTCATTTAGATATGATCATTCATGTCTATCTAGGTACTTAAAGGACACAAAATATTCTGTATTTTTATGTAATTTTCTATCAAAATGACTGACTATCCCTCATTTGGTTACACAATACGATTATAGAATTCATAAAAAGATATTTTATCAGTTAGGTTACTCGTATATGTGACATATAAGAATGTATGTACATTGTTCTATATTTTTTACAACGGTAAACTACACCAATATAAGCCTAGGCACTTACGGCAAATATGTTTTGGCATATTCATTCATTTATATAATTTTACCACGAAACACATACTTTGACTTTTGTTACAATTTGAATAATCCTGTACACTAACTATGAACTAAAAGGAACAATGCTCATATCTCAGATAAACCAAAATCGTGATTCTTACGCTATTGTATCTCTATTACCTCGACTTAATACTAATTTAGACATTGACAAAGTTTTTGTACGCTGTTCAATGATCGACAAGTGAATAAAATGATTTAGGTATTTAAACCTTTGATTTCCACACAAAAAATCCGCCCTGATTTCCATAGTCGTAATAATTTCTGATAAAAGTCCGGATTTTTATGTTGGTTTTTTTTTCCTATAAACGGTGAGCGAACAGCGTTTGCCATTTGAAAATTATTTAGAATTCTTATCACGAATTGACTCGAGAATTCTTCGTACAAAATTAGATTTTGAATTTTAAGACTTAGCAAAAGTATCTGATTAAGCAGACCGTGGAACGTGATAAAAATTGTGGTTAAAAACTGTCTATTTTTTTATTGTCACGAGGGATAAAAATTTTGGTACAATGCGAAGCACAAGTATTATGCTAAGATTTTTTACTTACATATTGACTTGTTATGTCACAGCGCGCTTTGATTACACTATTAAAGTTAGTGTTGCATACGATTACTATTCCTAGTACAAATTATGCAAGCGGACATTTTTTTCAAAATTCGCATCAAATTAAAGGAAAGGAACTTTCATTCGTTTCTCATTTTATAATGTGTTTAGAATTATAAGAATAGCAAACTTTGGCCTTAAATTAAATAAAACTCTCGAATACTTAGTGTAGGGTCACAGTTTGCAAAGTTGTACTAGAAATACAAGCCCATCTTCAAGTGGAAAATATTTTAGAAAATTTTTAATACAATTAAATTGACCTTAATTAAGTGTGCCCAGGGCACGAAACAGTGAGTGAGAACTCAACATGTCAAAGCTCGAGATAACCTCAAACCCTAAAAACTACTTGGATAAAAACTAAAAAAAAAACTTAATAAGGTAAATTCTAAAGTAAGTAATTAAAATTAAAAAAAAAACTGTACTTCTGCCAACACCTCAAAAAATGAGGATAAATTCAAATTGAATATTGACTACTTTAAATCAATTTTATCCAACACAACTTTGCGTCACGTAAAAAGAACGTATTATGTAACATACTACTAAAATTAAAGTTCGCATTCATAAATGGTATTCGCTATCCGTGGAACAAGATTCGTCAAGCAAAACGGTGTTCTTTATAACTCACTTGGTGCATTGTACAAAAAATTGCAAATCACAATAAAACTTTTGATCACACCTGTACAAATGGTGATATATTTATGGCGAATGTAAAGGTGCTTAACCATTATTATGACATTACATCTACAGTGCAGTCATTATCCAAGCATTCTGACCAGATGCTGAAATTTGGTACTTATCTTGTTAATTAATGGATGGTTTCATGAGGTTATTATTCTTAATTGAGTACTATGATTAAGTTTTACCGACAAAGCTAGTGAGGCTACATTTAAGACATAGGATGTACAGTCGCAAACTCAAGCGAACATCAAGATGCAACATTTTAAATATACATAGCATTTGCAACTCTAGCTTATGATGGGTAGCAAAATACTTTGAACACTATTATGAAATGTAGTAAGATCGGATTTTCGATGACTCAAATGACAATGGAGTCTCAAACTGATGATCAAAATAGCAACTATTTACACAAATTGTTCAAATTAAAAAAAAATAGAAGCGCATTATCGAGCTTATTCTAGAGGGTAAGCCTCAAGAAGATGCTGACACAAATTAATTATTTAAACAACTTTGAGAACTAATTTTGTAATGATAGAAGTCAAAATACTTTGTACAGTTATTACGTGTAGTTTTGAATCGGTTCAATTCATCGCGATGCGAAGTACTATTTTAATTAGGGTAAAAACAACACAACAGTTCATAATTTAGTACTTTTGTGTTAAGCTCAAGTATATTTGAAACCATCCACTCACCATCACAAAGAAGAAGAAAAAAGGGTCTAAGTAACATCTGGTCCCTTTAAATCATGTTACCACCATACAAGCCTTAGAACCGTTGAAAACATTACATACTGTAGGTAAGTAGACAATATGAAGAAAAGGTGGAGTATCAGGTATCTTAGGTTATCCTGCCTGACTTGTCTAGCCACATTGGGCCCGTTACCCTGGGATGGAAACTTGCCCGTGCTGTAGAACTCTTTTAGCAACTTGTCCTTTTCTATGAATCGGTCGTAAAGCCATTCGGTCATGGCTGCGCTATCGGACGGTACCTGTTGAAAGAAACATAAAATTTAATAAAGGACTTTTATTTCGGATGTGAAATTAAAAACCAGATGAATCTCTTTCATAAGAACATCAATACCCACAAATTATTATATTTATGTGAATGCTAGCACCAATATATTTAGAAAATTTACGTGGATGATGTAATGGGAGCAAAGATCGATCTGAGTAGGTTTATGTTAAAAAGGCAATAGTCAAGTCGTTCGACAATCAAGAAGTATTTTTTTTATGACATAGGAGGCAAACGCAGCAAGGCAAAGCAGACGGATCGCCTGATGGTTAGCGATCACTGCCGCCCATGGACACCTGAAACACCAGAAGGGTTCTAGTTGCGTTGCCGGCCTTTAAGGTGGGAGTACGCCCTTTTCTTGAAGGTCGTATCGGCCCGGAAATACCGCAGGCGACAGTTCATTCCACAGTTTAGCTGTGCGAGGCAGGAAGTTTCTGGAGAAACGCATAGTTGAGGACTGCCAACCATCCAAGTGGTGAGTATGAAAATGTTATCGCGTAGGGCGATGGCGGAATGTGTTATCCATATTGCAAAGGAACTCAAACCTATTTTTTATTTTCATTATGATAACCTAGTCGAACAGATATATGCTAGATATGCAATGTCAACTAATCAATAGTGAGCCAGTAGTAATCTTTCCAATGGTAATCTTTCCATCTTCAAATACTAACCTCCGAACTAGGATACAGTCGATAATGCAGATTCGTGGTGCAGGCTGGTCGGATTCCACACACGACGTCTACCAGATGCAGTGGAATTCTGTCGGGGTATGCGATAGTCACGTCCAAGATCCATTCGATGCTGTCTCCGACTTTGGCATGTACTGGTTTCGAGTTGTTTTGGTTGCTATTATCGTCTGTAACTGCAAAAACACTTTTTTTATATACAGCCCATCGATAGTCTACACTCCGCTGGATAGTAAGAAGCTCGATACAAGTTCATATGTTCCGTTCCAGATGCTTAGAAACCCAAAATGGTGTTCCTTGCTTTGACAGATGCTTTTTCTTGGGACCATGAACTTTTCATGGGGTTTGAAGAATCACAGAACGTGAGAAGAGGCAATATACGGATGCGAACAAATAGATTAAGTTCAGTAAAATAGTATTTTAACTATAACCAGCTTTTCTTTTCTGATCATCATTATGCTAGATCAAATTCGATGTCTTTATTTGCTGTTGATTTGTTACCGGGAAAAAACCAAGATGTTGATGAGTATCTGGGCGGCCTTATCGCTGTCTGCGATCTCTTCCAGACAACAATACTTAATTATAATTTTTAATCCGTTTTCACAATGTTATATTGTAAATCTATCTGTACTTATAATAGTTATACAATTTGAAAACAGATTTATGTATCTGATTAGTCAGTTTTAAGCGTAGCCCTAGCAATAAGAAAAAAAGTTAACTAAGTAGAGTGCGAGAGACCCTGGGGCATAATTTAATAAGTTTATTAAGATTACCTTTCTTTAGTAGAGCAGTTTCTTCTTTAGAAGTACTAGCACCGTCTCCACCGGGCCCTATTTCTTCCATGATCACCTTCATAGCACCAGCTCGAGGCAGCGATACATACTCTAGTTTAGGTAAGTTGTTCTTCTCTGCAAATCTGAACAATTTTTTGATATGTTAACAAATTACGCTAGAGGTATTTTATCCAGCCTGCATCCCTTCTATTGAAATAAACAAGAGGTTCTCAAATCGGCCGTATTTTTACTTTCGTATATTAATGTAACTAGAACCGTGCTTTTTATCAGTGTAGTAGGGAAAATTAATATAATGTTAGAATCATCCAAATTTATTGGTAGGATGTTATTACCTTCGAAGAGAATCATGAGGCGAAAAAAGATAATAAGAGATGGAGTAAAGACCTCCGATATTCTCCTATATCGTACGAAACTTCCGTCTTCTTTTCATATAACTCGTAGAGCCTTCCTAGTAGTAAATATGGAGAAAAGGTTCGATGTAAAGTTAGTTTTCAGTCTTACCTTTGGCTGATCTCTCTTCTCTTGTGCAAAAAGCCTCCTTCAGGGAACAGAACGATGAACTGGCGAGCCAGAGGGATGTAAAATTTATGAATGTGTTGTCTTAATTCCTCCAGAGATGAATCACGTTTGTCCTTGCCCTGGGGACAAAGAAAAGGAATATGTTAAGTACTAGTAGATATGAAAATCGAGGCGGCGAGGCTACTTGCTGAAACTCCACCATGGGATCTAATAAAAGTTAAGGTGGAAGAGCCTTGCTTCGCTAAGAAAAAGAAATCAGATGTAGTCCAAATGGCGCACTGGTTTATTTACGGTGGTACCACTAGTACTGCGGCAATTTTTATTGGCACTTATATAAATTGTTTATTTAAGGCTGTCTTGGGTCTCAATTATGTTGGTGGGGCACGGTCATTATCATCATCTACATTAAGACCTTATATTGATTACATCCGAGGCCAAGATACCCACGGATTTCAGGGTCTCCACGACGTCAAGCCAGAACTTCTACCGGGACCCGGCGAGAGTGCCATTGCCAGGCATTTTTTACCTACGTAGCCTGGTTGTTGCCGCAGGAAAGCGAATGCGAAACTCTTGCATTTTCAGAAGGCTGCCAGGGATGCGAGAGTTCCGCAGAGAGATTACACGTGACTCCGCACATCCATCGCAGCATTTTTATCTCCATGACACGCAGCGCTTACTTGTGTCACTCTAAGAGTGGCAGCACCTCACAGCCATGTAAAAGGACAGGCCTAATGACCTGCACCTTCAACCTGATTGGTATTTTAGGCTTGCATGTGACACCGGTCATTTCCCGCCACTTGGCCCACGCAATGGCAATACGTGCCTTAACGTCTTAGTCGATGTCACCAGTCACGGGAAGTACAGATCCCTGGTACTTAACCTGGTCCGGGCGCTGATCAAGTTTATTACTTTACATCCCTATTTATTATTGTAAAAAAAAAACTAATTCCGAGATAAACTTCGTCTTGTTCCGGGTATTATCCCCATTGACATGGTGCGGTGACGTGTCATTTTGTATTACCCACAAACAGAGGGTGCGATAGAAATATTATACTCATCATGAGACCATGCGTGTATAATCAGAGATAAATCGTTTCCCGCATACGTTAATATGAATTCCTATAAAACTAGTAAATATTTTCTTATACTATGCGACACGATGACGATACGAGTTAAAGTTGACAAAGTGCGTAATGAAAGTAGCAATAGCAAAAAATGTTACAGCTTGTGTAAATTTGGGTATAAATAGGTGTAAACTGCATAAACAATCGCTTTGTATCAAGTTACAATATATCTCGTAAGGTGTTACGGGTCAAGATCCAGTTTTATACATATTTATGCCATCTATCGTAATCCTAGTATTGCCTAGAGAATCCTTGATTTGCTTATTGTTTTTAATTGATTAGTCGGCTTTTTTGAGAGCAACAGCAAGTTTCCAACCTGGAGAGAAAAGCCAGAGCCTCGTCCTTTATTTAGTAGGTACATCGTGCAGGTTGCAGTTAGTTTGGAGCCCGTATGTGTTGGTAGGGCGGGGGCAGTAATTATGAAATATGCACCTCACAAAAGAAGACGGTACCGTATCGTGTGGTATAAACACTGTCATTAGGCCCACGACTGGAGGGCTAGTTCAGTCGCCCGTACAATGCGTTAACTATTAACGTGCATTTCATAGGTCATTATCGGTATTGCTGTGAGTTAGGGTTGTCAAAATTCGATTTTATAGTCGTATATAATAGTCATATATTATACTCATAAAGGAAAAAAATATAATGGATAAATGTTACGGTGCTAGACAGCTTACTTTAGGGCTTCAATATTTTTCTGTTATCCTCCACCTAAAAATTATAAGGATGGTTTTTATTCGGTTGTCATTCTTAACAAAATTAGATCTTTCTTTGTGTAAATTTACAAATGAATCATTTTGAGATCATGATATACTTTTGGCATTAAATATCATTTTTGTCTATTTAAAAAATAACGCCGTTTTATGTTTCAAATCTCAATAATAGTTTTCCCTTTTATAAAACAAAGAAATAAAACTGAACATTTGAAATACAGTCAAACGTACTTCAAATTCTCAGCTTCATCGATGGAAAGTAAAATAAACAATTATATATTTAACTACCATTTACAAGTATAAAATAATTTTATATTTTATAAATTAAGTAACATCGTGCAGCCTAAACTTTAAGTACTATTTAATAATAACGCAACGAAATAACTTAATAAAGACGTAAGAATATCCATTGAAATAGGGTCGACCGACCTCAATAAAACGGTCGACAGCCAACTATATTTCTTAAAAAGCAGCCTACATTCAGGTATCCATTAGCTATTTCGTAGTCTCGAGGACTCTTACAAAAGATTTCTCTCACAAAAAATACGTAATTTCCCAATTTTATTCGGCACAACCCTGCCTAGGCTCTTCTAATGGATATTGTCGATATTGGCGGGGCGATGAGTGGGCAACTTTTCGACCACCCCTGATTGGACGGAAGGGCCCAGGGCCCAACGCGATGTTTTAATTAAACCCGTGTTGTGTTTCTACTGAACATGTCTGCCCAATCCTACTGAAGTATTAATATTTTTGTTTTTTCCTATTTGGCTAATGCTAGAATAATAAAAGGCTAAGATACTGTGAGAAATATGGGTGCTATTTTTTATTTTACTTGTTTTTGCAAGCGTTGGTATGGTTCGTTTGGTTAGTTGTTTTAGTCATTAGATATTTTTTTTTAATTTATTTATTTTTACGCTATACTGACTGCACCCTGCTTGATGATAAGAAACTAGGGTAAAGTGACCCATAATAATACAGATGCTGATGATCCTAAAATGGTGATTCCCTACATTGACGGCTTCGACAGATGCATTTTCACATCGCACATCACGGTATTAAAATACTGAAATTTTAAGCATAAATTTTCATTTGGTTTGAGATTTGCAAATGGGTACCGCCCGCTATAAAGCTTATTTCGATCTTTTCAGAATCAGTCGGGTTTTTTATGTTTAATAATAAACTTTTTTTCATACTTTTTAGTTATTATGACATATATATATTTTTGTAATCGTTTTCTAATTTCTCTCATTTTGATACCCTACTTAATAAATTAGAGTGATAATTTTATTTTTACCACATATAACTTGGCGCCAAAAAAATAACATATAGCTTTTGTTTATATTTTATGTACCCCACTTGGGCATAAATACCTTTCATTAGAGACATGAATCATTGAAATCCGTACGGTGGTTCAGGAGATATGAGGTAACATAGAATATTACAAATATACATACAAGATACGCGCGAAAAACATAACCCTTCTTGTAAGTCGGGTAAAAACAATCAGCGTAAAAATATTTGCACTGTGCAAACAATTAAAAAAAGAACACTTTAAAGTACCTCAACTACCTAACATTTCTACCTACTTATTATACAGTTTGGGCTATAAACCCAATCCCCTAGCCAACAATATCTAGCGAACAAACCGAGTTCTAGTGGTTCTAGCTTTAGTTTCTTTGAGCAGCAGACGCAAATAGGTCCTTCCCACGGGTGCAATGAACCGGACTGAACCGGGAACGATCCAATCGGGAAGTTTGTGCCAGGAGTTTTGAAAACACTAACGACTGTGCAATTGAAGTGTCGCTCTCCATTATGTACGATTATGTTACTACAATGTTGCGGATACAATTTAGTAAACTACTCAAATCGATTGAAATAGGTAAAGTTTGAATCGGTCTAGGCGGGGTTTTTAAACCGCGATCTTTGCCATAATTAATCGATTTTAATATTTAGCATGCAAAACGCTTTAAAACATTTCATTCAAATAGTTACCTACTGTTTCGAATATTATGTGTAGATTTTATTCTAAGGATAGGTAGACTAGCTACGTATATAGCTGATCTGCTTATCCTTCGAATAATTTACCCACAAAATGGCCGTGACCTTATTAATAGGTACCGGGCGCTTTCATATGAGTTGTGTGTTTACTTTTAGTTGGAAAATAGTTTTTTCTGGTGAAAGCGTATAGGCTCCTGGTGACAGCAATAGGTTCACTCTCTACTGTCTGATACCTACCGATAGACATAGTTAACAAAATATGTCTCTATTACAATTATATTTAACTAGAGAACCGCTACGGCATCGAACAGGTGCAATTTGATTTCCCGTACTTCAAATGTTTTCAAAAGAGAAATAATCTCTTTCTTAAATTTCTATTCGTTTTGGTACGTACTCATTTTGATGTTATGTATGTGTTAGTTTTTTGTGGGCATTAGTGTCGTCAGCATTGGAAAACGCACAAGTCGTGAGTCTACTGCAGACGTCACTAGAAATCAAGTTACGATATCCACTATTTACCGTATTTTTACAATTTAATTATAGCTGAACGCTTTGTGTTTGTGACGGTACAATCTTTATTAGGGATGTGAAATATCGTTATATGCCTTACTTGTATCAGCAACCACACATTCGAAACCACAGGTTGATACCGGGTGAATGGGTTATGGCAACTTTTGATTATATCTCCGATTTAACTAAACCTAAATGAAATCTCTGCTGTGAGCGACTTCACAGTAGAGATTTCAATTAGTATAGCAACAGCTAGTATTTTTTTAAACGGAATAATAGGCCCTTAGCCTGTCCGTTAGCATCATGACGATCTAACGACCGACCTCAAAGGGTAATTATTATTGTTGTACCCCATGATCGTATACAATGAAAATATGAAAGAGCCTTTTTGTATTCAGCGAGTCTCGCACAAGCTACACATATGTTGTTTGTTTATTAGAGGCGTTTAATTCAGCGCCGAGTGTCTGTGACTGCGGACTCCTAATTAGTGTGTGTCAGGTACATGTGTGTTATATTCTCAAAGTATCATATTATTGCAATGTGTGAAAATAATAATAGGAGTCGGTAGTTTTATATTATTTTTCCAGCAAGGTTTGAGTTTTTTGCCCCGTCAGTGTGGTACAAGGCGAGACAAAATTGTAAGCTGTTCATCACTTGAGCGCTTACCTAGTTCCAACCAAAGCCTGCATTTAGAAGCCCGGGGTTGGCATTTATCGAGATAATTACTTAACAATTAGATTATTACATAGAATTTAGATTTTTTAAATCTGCAATGTAGATTATTGTTTCCGAAACAGATTTTCTCATGATTTTGTCGAAAACTTACATAAATGTTACATAAACTTATCACAATAAAATCCGTTAAAATAGTTATATTTCAAAAGCTTCAAACTAAAGTACTTACGCAAATGTTATACGCACACGAATCACAATTCTAATTTCAGTACTTAGTATTATTGTACTATATCTAATCGCTCTACATTCGTCCCCCTGATCAACTGTAATCAACCTTGTTAAAACTTTAAAAGTGCCTGTTACAAGCCTTGCATTTGCGTTACAAGTTTCACTATGTAACAATATCTTAGTCCTATAATACGTGCATCCCCCTAATCAACTTTGATCAATCGTATTACAAATTCAAAAATAATGCAAAGTCAAAAATATTCCAAGCATTGCAAAAAAAATATTGCATGACGCCACAACATATAACTACTTCAAGCTTACAATACAAACTCATGCTCGCTCGTTCGGCTCGCTCCAACAATTTGTACAATTAAAATGAGGAAGTTGCCAACGCTTTGTATCTACACGAGCACCACCTAGCGAGCGAATACTCCAACTTTTAATTGAACATGACGATGATATGCTAATATTGAGAACTTGTTCGGCCGTTGGCACTGCTTTGTAATGTCGACGACGATTTTTAGTTTACTTTTGTTTGACAGTTTGTCAAATGCATGGGAATGAATGAATACGATATGAATATGCCTATGTTTGTTTTACTTTAAGTTTCATTAAAGTAAAATACACGTTAATAACGACAACCCTTATGTGTTACGAGAAGAGATGTGTGATCCTTTTTAAACAGGATATGTTAACCCAAATTATTAGTGCTTCGCGGTAACATTTAGTTATGACACGCACAGGACAGAATTGGTAAAACCACTGTACCCCTGTTACGAAAAACTATGGTAATTGTATCGTAAACGTGTTGAGAGAACGAAACATTACGATTGGCCAGCTTCATACACGTACAGATTCGCAGTAGGCAGGCGGCCAATCACAGTGCTCCATTCTCTAAATACGTTTACCATTCGATTACTATAGTTTTTTGTGTTAGGGTTACATTTAAATAGATGAAAATAATCATGGTGTGCGCGTCTTAATAGGCCACTATCTCAGCTTATATGCTGCACATCACCATAGGTAAATTTTCAGCGCTGGATTTCAGATGGCGCCTCAGTCACGCCGTTGCGCCGACGCGCGACGTCACGTACGTGTGTACGAACTTTTTTACATTAAAATACACTACACTTATACGACAATACAACATTTACACTACACATAACACGGAAATAAAATAGTACACAAAAAAGTAGAAAAACGGCAAAATATAAACCAAACAAAAACAAACAAAAAAGAAAAAGAAAAAATAAGATGTGGTTGGAGGAAAGACATATATTACGAGTTATGAGTTGTTGTTAATTTTACATTATGGTCTTTACCCGGTCGAACCACATGGCCTGCTATTAGAAAAAACATGATTCTAAAACAATCCACACGGAAATGCTTAGTAAATTAAAAAAAAACCTGCAACCCAATTATCATACCACCTACCGGCTCGACTGGGATGAACGTTACGACAGTGAGCACCATAGATATGACCAAAATTGAATTTCAATTAACCTAATAGAGAAGAATTTTACGTCAATATTACTCAATCTCGTAAAGAAAAGTCTCAGGAATGAAAGTCACCATTTATAACTAAAACGATAACTACTCTATTTGAACATGATACTGTAAAAGAATACTAACACTCAGCCAAAACCTAAGCTCACGAACTCATAACTACCGTAAACCGATTACAGAAAAATCATATTACACACGCGAGCAAAATAGTTCGGACACACTTAAAGATAATCCGCTTTGAGTAAATCGTCACGAGTTGAGCTTGTTAATCGTCTAAACTATTACAAGTCGGGCCCGAAGAAAGTACACACAAAAGTGTATCTAGGGAAATTCGTTAAAAGAAAAAAGTGTTCGTAACAAATGTCCATGGAGCTGTAACGAGCGTATCTAGAAGTAAAAGTTTCACATCGTTACCGCGACTACGGGTGAGATAACGAAAAATGTTACATTTAAACTGTAGGCCATAAAAAGGGCGCACAGCTGTTAGTATTATTAATTTTGAAGATTTGCAGTGTTTTATTTTGTAACGCATTAGTTATTCTGTTAATGAGTTATACATTAGGGTTTATTGCCAATTAGTTGAGTAGAACCGAAGATAATAATGAAAATCGGAAAATCGCGCGGGCGGAGCAGCATCATCTTCTAGTTAATATTTATATAATAATTTAACTACCAAATTGTCATACAAATTGCGTGATCCCGGCCCTTCTCTCAAAAAGCGAATCCAACTTCACATTATTTGAGAATTTTTGTAAGACAATACTATACAATTTCGACAATCGTGTTTCGCCTTGAGTCGCGACCCAAAAGTTGAAAAACTTTATTTTGAAAATACTATAGATACTTACAGTTTGCTATCAAGTAATCAATATCCATCCTGCAACGGCATATTGCCTATAAATTAATATGCTGTTCGTACATTGTACACACACGTAAGATAATCTAGTTAGCCATCTTGCCATATTATGTGTGATTACTGCCATATCAGTTATGCTTTAATGTTACATAGGCAGGTTATAGGCTCAACATAAGTAAATGGCTCTGATGCTTGCTCAAATAGCATAGTAAATTACATTTACTTGGCTAATAGTACAATAGCCAATAGAAATAAATTGACGTATAAAGAGCGATATGATATCACAAAATTTACCTATATTATAATCGAAATGAACCAGATCGTATAGATTAGTGCCCCGAGCACGAAAAGCATTCGTAACGTGAACGTATCGTGAGTACCGAGTATTACGATTGGCCGGCTGCGTACTGTGAACCAATCGCTATGCTCCGTTTTCTTGATACGTTTACGTTACGACTTCGAATATTTTTCGTGCTTGTCGCACTGAACTAAAAATACGTTTTTTTTTAATGTACCTATGTATACAAAAGTAGATACTTCTCACATCTATCACTCAAAATAATAGGTAACTGTACATAGTTTTGAATGTAGTTTTTTCGCATCCTTGTCTATAATAGTGATGTTTAGGTTTTAATTTTTTAAGTCAAATTACTTCATATCCTAAAACGAGCCTACACACTTTTAACGTAAGTGAGAATCAAAACAATAGAAGTTAGTAATTATTTAAAAAAGTGACATCTAGGGACACATCAATCGAACGTTTTCTTAGATACACATTCCCGTTTAATCCAAACACATAAAAGGAAAGCATATTCCATATAAAATTCTGCAAATTGCAAATGCAGTATACGTGATACCAGAAATCAATTTATTTATTTTCCTGTATACTTTTTCTCGGCCACCAGTGTACCGTTAAAGTTGCTACGTGTGCCGTTCTCATAGAAAAGCAAGCCTAATTACCTGCGGCCGAGTTCCCTCTTTTTCTATTTTTACTTTAATTGCGGAGGTGGATGTATATTATTCTCTCTATCTTTGAGCTGAAATGGCGAACTCAGTGAAATGAGATATTAAACTATATTAGTTATAGGCATGAGTATAAGCTACCGCTACTTTGGTAGACAGTCAATTTACTGTTCCCTTATTATTATCTTCATGAATAAAGAGAGTCGTTCTTAAAGTTACATTCATGATCGTCAAGACTTTAAGTATAAGATTAAAATTGCGTTTACAGTCAGATTCAAGACAATCGGTAAATCCTGTAAGAAAACTGAAAACTGTTAAAGAAAAAATATACGGAAGATAGTTAAATATATTATAAGCAAATAACATTGAAATTTCTGTAGTTGAATGCATAATGAATTTATTATTGGATACATAAAACAAATCTAAAATATTTTTTATACATCACTGAGGTGGCAGACAAGCACACGGCCCACCTGATGGAAAATGGCTATCGTTTTTTTTTCGTATGCCTCTGTCAGATTGACCGGGCTAATCTCTGAAACGGCTAGATCAATTCAATTGAATTTTCACTGGCATATAGCTGATATTATAAGGCGTCACCTATATCACTACTAGTATTTAAAAAAAGGAGTCAGATGGCAGACAAGCACACGGCCCACCTGATAGAAAGTGGTTGGTAGTTGTTACCGTGACCTATGGACGTCTGCCACACCAGGGGAGCCACATTCGTGCTGCCGACCCTGTACAATTCTGCGCAAATAGAATCAAGGCTAAGTCCGCGCGTACAATGTTATGGGCGCAGGTACTTATTAATAAACTAGCTTTCGTCCCCGGTTCCAATCACGTGGATGTCGGTTATTGCTATAAGAGCGGTTATCGTTATAAATTGTAGCCTATGTGTTATTCTGATGTACAAGCTATATTATTGTAAAGTTTCATTAAAATCCATTGAGTATTTTCTACGCGAAAGAGTAACAAACAAAAAAAATACATCCATATTTAAAAAAAAGTTTTTAAGTATGGATGAATGGATGAAAGGAATCCATTCATTCATACTTAAAAACTTTCGCGTTTATAATATAAGTAGAATTACAAAATCAAGTCGGTCAAATTACGTACAACTGCCCTAATTATTTTCCAAATTAAATAGACGTGTATCCCACATATTGTGTGGCTCGTAGATATCCGATGCGGATACCTTACAAGTGTCCCAAATTATTTGGTTCACGCTCCGTTGGACACGTTTCTATTAATACTATTAATTCGGGCTATTTTGACAAGGGTGGTCATCATGGCAATGAGTGGGAATTTTGTGAATAATGTTAATTTGAAACATACGATGCATCAATTTCGTCGAATACACACACACAGTAACGGCCACCATTAAAAATCCAGCCACCTCTTTGGGCGGGTGGTTTAAAATTTTTGAAGTGAAAACTTCTTTAGCGGCATTGGATGGGTGAGGAAGCGTCAGGATTAGTTGACCTTTGAACCGTAACCGACGACTGACATCATACAAGATTGGTACAGACTATCTATTTTGCAATTTACAATAGATAGCGTCGTAGCTTAAACGGTAAGCACTTCGACTGTAAGTCCTTATAGTTTCAGATAGTATCGGGTTCAAACCACCTGGCCTTCAAGGATTTTTTGTGATTGTTTTTTCTTATTATAATTTATTACTTTTGGTGATTATTTTTTCTTTTTGTAATTTATTACTTTTTATGATTATTTTTTCTTTCTGTAATTTATTATTTTTTGTGATCATTTTTTCTTTTCATAATTTATTAATTTCTTCTGACAGAAAATTAGCAGAAAATAAGTGATAGGTTCTATGATTAGCGCTATATTATAGGTATGGTATGGTATGTTCTTTTTTATCTTTTTCTATGTATATAACGAAGAAAGAAAAAAAGAAAATGTTTTCACTTTTGCCGGCACTCCCAGAGTGCAACCCGGCTTTTTTATTATGTAATGTTATGTTATGTTTTGAACAATAAAAAAAACCATATTATACTCATCCTATAACATGCATACTGTGACTATACACAGTGTACATTCAAGGCTTACTTTTGGAGGGGAGGCAAAATTTGAATAACAGAGGACTCGAACGCTGTGCTGCCTGCCCCGCTGGCGCAGAAAGGAGGAAGATGACAACCCAGGTCACGTCAATTTGTCTTCACCTCGCCTGATGATAGACTAAAGCCAAAGCCTCAAGAAAAAGGATCGCCATTACAGTCACGTTACGTACGGCCTCATCAGATGCTTTTTCAATGCCGATGATACAGCAGCCTACACTTCAAAAAAGTTGGGCTGGAAAAAGGAGCCCGCCTTTTTGATATGTCACGCGGGCTCAGCTTCTCAAGGATTTATTATTGACTGCTCCTCACGTTCTCATCAAAAAAACGACAGATTACCGATTAATAGCGTTTTATTGACAGGTAATCTTACTAATTAGTGCCCATGTTATAAGGCTAGCTCGTTAATTACATAGCGTGGTTTGGACGACTTAGTGCAATAACTCCAGTTTCACTGAGGTTGGACTTGCTTCCACTCCATTTCTTTTCAACCACGTCAAAATATCTTGTTTATTGTTTGTTTTAGTTGGTGGTTTGTCACATTTAAGGCTTTTGATCTCTTCCCTTGATTTGTGCTATAAGATCTTGCTTCTTCCCAAATTTCAGCTGGGTGTGATTTTTTTTTAACCTTGGATATGTAAATTTAGCGGACTATAATAATATCAGTGTTTTATTTTGTGTCCTAACTTTATAACAATCAATCAATTAGCCCACTGCAGTCCACTGCTGGACATAGGCCTCCCCCAAATTTATAACACGATTGAAAAAAATAGATAGTGATTTCACTTGAATTTCTAATTTGATTTTCAATAAAATTCAGTTAAAATTGTAGTAAAGTATTTATAGATTAATATAAAATACTTTTTTCAGAACAAATGCATTCAATTCAGTTCATTGAACTCAGAGATGTTTGAAATTCTTCTTCATTTATCCATATTAATTGGATTTTTAAGCATGTCACCTCACTAAGACGCCAATGTCATTTGTGGCTTTTTAAAATGATTCAGAGCCCCAACTACTAGTAACGAATGCTACAGATGATAAAATATTGGAAATTTGAGAACCATACAAAGATGCAGTTTTCCAGTAGGTACAATCCAATCAAACTAAAAAATAAAATCAAAAAGCACGTACTCCAAATTCAATCTAAAAAACTACCATCAAATAAAAGTTTTTGGTATTTCAAACCACGACTATGTAGTACAGTCAACGACAAAAGTAAATGAACATAATATTCAAATTTATTGACCACTTTGGCTCTTGGCCTTGACAAAATACCTATGTATTGAGGGGCGAGGCTGTATCAAAGGATTTTCTCTCGAGATTTTGAGAAGCAGTAGTTTCCTCAATAGCCGTCTAAGTCAAGCCAAAGTGAGGAGCAGAAGTAAACGGACCCAAGGCCTCAGATGTGGCCAGAGGTATTAAAACCGTGATGATGTCATTTTATTGGCACGCATATTTCAATGTTATGTATTTTAGATCCAATCAACTTTTATCGCTGACTGTACCTAGCATATATAGCATGAATTGTACTAGGGACGCTATCAATTTCACAAATAAAAAGAACGGTTGGAAAACTAATGAAAATCCTTTCATCTGGTCAGCTAGTGTGGGATGGTCGCGGTCAGGAAATGAAGACCGCAAACTTTGGCCCAATTTGTTGCACGACTGGGAATAGTGTGGGGAATAGTGAAAAATAAAATGTAATATCGATATGATGAAAGCTTTTTACAAGCTTTTATTTAACTTGCAATGTATGTTTGTTCGGGTGGAATCTTACAACTCAATTTTAAGGCACTTGCCCTCAACCGATTGAGCTGAAATTTGGTATGCACGTTCAGTTCGGATGACAATGCAAGAAAAAAAAAAGAAAAAAAGATTGTTTTTAAAAAGGTTTTTCGAATATATCGTTTTATTTTCTTTGGAACATTAATTTAATTACCAATCATATACTTTTTAGAAGTAGGTAACTATACCTACTTGGCAGTTTTTTTATTAGTATAAATCGTTCAAATATTGAATACTAGCTGTTGCCCGCGGCTCCGCCCGCGTGGATGTCGGTTATCGCTTAGTGTTGAGCTGACGCTATTGAGCATTAAATTCGCCTCTCTACTCAACTTTGTCCTCGACTATGTACTCACCTCTGTTCTCGACTTTCTACTCATCTCTATATTCGACTCTCTACTCGACTTTCTACTCGCCTCTGGATTTGAATTTATACTTGACTCTCTACTGACTTCTCTGTTCCCCTCTATACTCGACTTTGTACTTTTCTCTATACTCGCCTTTCCATTGGCCTCTCTACTTGCCCATCCATTCGATTTTCTTTTCGCCTGTCTACTTGACTCTCCACACTTGAATAGAGGTGCAAGTAGATAGGTACTCGCACCTCAACTCAACTCTCTATTCGATCTCTACTCGCCACTACATTCATCTTTCCACTCGCCTCCCTATTCGCCTTTACAGCATATCATCAAAAATGACAAACTTTCATATTTACTATCTAGTCCTTATCCCCCTCCCCCCTTTTACCACATTATTCGCGATCAAAGATAGCATATGACCGTTACCAAGCTCAAATTAATCCCTGTACCAAAATTTCATCATCTTCAAAACTGTCAATCTTTAATCCCTTATTACCCCCCCCCCCCATGCCTCCATTTTCGCGTCAATAGGTAGCCTATGTTCGTTCCCAAGCTTCAATCCATCTCTGTACCAAATATATCATCAGGATATCATCAAAAATGACAAACTTTCATATTAACTATCTAGTCCTTATCCCGCTCCCCCTTTTACCACATTATTCGCGATCAAAGGTAGCATATGTCCGTTACCAGGCTCTAATTAATCCCTGTACCAAAATTTCATCATCTTCAAAACTATCAAACTTTAATCCTTTATTACAACCCCCCCCCCCCCCTATGCCTCCATTATCACGTCAATAGGTAGCCTATGTTCGTTCCCAAGCTTCAATGCCTATGTTCGTTCCCAAGCTCTGAACTATCATTGTACCAAATTTCATCAGGAAATCTTCAAAAATGACAAACTTTCATCCTAAGGCCTTAGTCCCCCCCTTCTACCCACCTTTTTGTGTGATAAAAGGTAGTCTTTGTCCGTTCCCAAGCTCTAAACTATCTCTGTACCAAATTTCATCAGGAAATCTTCTAAAACGATAAACTTTTATCCCAAGGCCCTGGTACCCCCTTCTTCCCCCCTTTTCGCGATAAAAGGTAGCTTATGTTCGTTCCCAAGCTAAACTATCTCTGTACCAAATTTCATCAAGAAATCTTCAAAAATGACAAACTTTCATACCAAGGCCCTAGTCCGCCCCCCTTCTACCCCCCTTTTCGCGATAGAAGGTAGCCTATATCTGTTTCCAAGCTCTAAACTATCTCTGTACCAAATTTCATCAAGAAATCTTCAAAAATGACAAACTTTCCTCCCAAGGCCCTAGTCCCCCCCCCCCCCTTCTACCCCCCTTTTCGCAATAAAAGGTAGTCTATGTCCGTTCCCAAGCTCTAAACTATCTCTGTACCAAATTTCATCAAGAAATCTTCAAAAATGAGAAACTTTCCTCCCAAGGCCCTAGTCCGCCCCCCTTCTACCCCCCTTTTCGCAATAAAAGGTAGTCTATGTCCGTTCCCAAGCTCTAAACTATCTCTGTACCAAATTTCATCGGGAAATCTTCTAAAACGATAAACTTGTATCCCAAGGCCCTGGTCCCCCCCCCCTACTACCCCCCTTTTTGTGTGATAAAAGGTAGTCTATGTCCGTTCCCAAGCTCTAAACTATCTCTGTACCAAATTTCATCAGGAAAGCTTCTAAAACGATAAACTTTTATCCCAAGGCCCTGGTAACTCCCCCCCGCCCCTTCTTCCCCCCTTTTCGCGATAGAAGGTAGCTTATGTTCGTTCCCAAGCTCTAAACTATCTCTGTACCAAATTTCATCAGGAAATCTTCTAAAACGATAAACTTTTATCCCAAGGCCCTGCTTCCCCCCCTTCTACCCCCCTTTTCGCGATAGAAAGTAGCTTATGTTCGTTCCCAAGCTATGAACTATCTCTGTACTAAATTTCATCAAGAAATCTTTAAATATGACAAACTTTCGTACCAAGGCCCTAGTCCCCCCCCTTCTACCCCCCTTTTCGCGATAAAAGGTAGCCTACTTCCGTTTCCAAGCTCTAAACTATCTCTGTACCAAATTTCATCAAGAAATCTTCAAAAATGACCAACTTTTCTCCCAAGGCCCTAGTCCCCCCCCCCTTACACCCCCCTTTTCGCGATAAAAGGTAGCCTATGTCCGTACCTAAGCTCTAATCTACCTCTTTACCAAATTTCGTTAAGATATCTTCAGAAATGACAAACTTTCATAAAAACTTTCATCCCCTATTTCCCCCCCTTAAACCCCCTTTCTCGTGATAAAAGGTAGCCTATGTCCGTTCTCAAGCTCTAATATACCTCTGTTCCAAATTTCATCAAGATCGGTTCAGCGGTTTAGGCGTGAAAGCGTAACATACAGACAGACAGACAGACAGACAGACAGACAGACAGACAGACAGAGTTACTTTCGCATTTATAATATTAGTATGGATTGGCCTGAGAAATGCCTTATCTACAAGAACCAGTACTTTTTATAGGTTACATAAAGTTCTGTTTACAGTGTTGGTAAAATTTATGACTAGGTAGGTAGGTAGCATTAGCAAACACATTTTTTTTATAATTATAAAGTAACTTATTTTCCTTATTTAAATTTTCACTCACACGCTTTTCAACACATATAGACCAAATAGACCAGCGATGTAAGTACTCTTGTACTTTAAATCGACGTTAAATAGTATTAAATATCCCACGGCACGTCAATATGACTTTAACTCGCCTCATGGTAAGCTGAACACAGGAAGGAGGGTCACCATTCTTAACACCAACTGGATAGCCTCATCAGATGCTTTTTAACACCCTTCTTAACACCCCGTGTTCATACATTAGAATATTTTTATGGTACTGATATTAACTGCATGTTTACAGTTTTGACAGGATGATCAAAAAATGTAATCAACATTCAGTAATTCCCAGGACGAAGCACATCACTATCGACGACTCACTGTCCACAAACTTCCATCCTTGTAGGAAATTAACCAGAGGCCGGAATGTTTTCACAGCAACTTTTATTTCTTTACCGTGTTTTGTACAGAATGTTATTTTTTTGACCCGAAATGAGATCTTGATTTGTAACGTAAAGTTTGTCTATACGAGTTTGAAGGCGGAACAATGACATAGACTTATGATAAAAACCTAATGGATTTGCTATATTTATCTCGATAAAGCAACACAGGCTATGATGAGTTAGAATATCCAGGCCATTTCCATCATCTTTCGGTCTGTTAGACCAATGCACAGGTTGAATAATTAATAGTGTAATACGTAACAATTATTACGTATTACAATATTTGATGCGAATCATAATTATCATCATCGTCTACTTGCCCTGGTTCCAATTATTATTTGAGGTCGGCGCAACATGTCATTTTCCTCCATAAATTCCTGTCAGATGTAATTTCCATAGTAACTCCTTTCTCTGCCATCCATCTTTTCTTGGGCTTACTTCTGCTCCTACATTCATACTATGAACCTTCCTTACAACATTACTTTCATCTCTTCTCATAATAAGTCCATACCACGACAGTCACTCGCTTCTCAATTTTTCATTCACTGGTGCCACTTTCAAACTTCCTCTAATGAAATCATTCCTTATTCTGTCCATTTTCGTCACACCACACATTCACATCTCCGCCACATACAGTTGTCTTTCATTCGTCGCTTGAAAGCGCCAATCATGACGATATTTGATGCGGGTATAGGAATAATAAACATTAATAATTAGATATCTATCATATCCGTGCAGAAAATATTTTAATTATGCAACATAGGTTGGAAGTACAAAAAAATACAGTCTCAAATAGTACGATAGATACATTTAACCCTAAATAACTAGATTAACAGTAAAGAACAGTATCACAATGCACCACCGTTATAGGAAACAGTGAATTCACTTACATTTTTCAACGGGCAATATAAATGAAAGCAATGTGTCTTCCCGCGATCAACATGAGCCAACCAGCCGTGTACTTTTTAAATGCCCTGCCTCACTCCAAGTAAGCGATAAAATATATCAAGCGCGCTACATTATTTATTGGGAAGTCTTGGATGTATACGTTGAATCTCGGCAAGCTTTTGTGTAGAAAATTGATGCTTTACGAAAATATTTATAGTTAGGAATTTGAAGATGTTATTTTAAAAAAGAAATGATAGCTAGAGTTACTATGTTGAAATCTGCCATTGCTAATAAGCT
Source organism: Eilema caniola (assembly GCA_949126895.1). Taxonomy (NCBI): domain Eukaryota; kingdom Metazoa; phylum Arthropoda; class Insecta; order Lepidoptera; family Erebidae; genus Eilema; species Eilema caniola. The sequence goes on from OX421475.1 coordinate 22,478,957, forward strand.
ACTCATTGTATTGCTCCGGAGTCTGTAAGTACCTTTGTATATTTTATTGAAATACAACAATTAATTTTTTTTTGCTTATCATGAATCTTGAGATCGGCTTAACCGATTTATTAAAAATTAAATATTAAATGATTTATTTTTTATGTGTTCGTAATAATAGCGTACTGCAAAGAAGTAAAATTGCTTTCACTGCCCCACTATATGTTTCAGAAAAGCAAAAATTTAGGAGCATTCAAGACTAAAGTGAATAAATTACTTTTAGGCTTTATAGACATCGACCACATCTTCACTTACCAATAAGTGAGATAGTGGCCTACCAATCATTATTTTTGGCAGGACAAGGTCAACCAAAGATGTAAAATATTTTATACTTAGCTATAAAAAATATAAATAGTATAGCTCGCTAATGTGCGACGTGACGTTCCACAAAGCGGCGCGCGCGCATCGCACGTGCTGTGCATCGAGGCGTATATCCGCACGACAGTCGGGTGACATGTTAAACAACATGCTGGTCAAGATGGTGACAGGCCATGTTGTGGTGAGAGGAAACGGGAAATTTGAGTGTTACTATTTGGTTAATGTGGTGGAACCAGAAGCAGATGGGGTGTACTTACATATACTTACGCGTGGATAGTGTGAAGGTGTGAATATTGCTATTTTTTTTTGACTGACATACCTCACATACTTCTGTATTTAAATATTAATATTAAGGGATAGGGCTGTTCTCCATTTGACAGTTAACATACAGCCCATAACTAAGTGCCCGTTTGACGGTAATAGGCTCACGCCCTATTACGTGGGACCGAAAATCGTAGTTGGCGAGATGTGGGTGTTAAGTCACCTCTGCCTACCCTTTCAGGGATTTACAGGCGTGAGTATATGTATGTATGTACAAATATTGTCAATAAATGGGAATCGAACCTTCAACCTCCGAGCACTCTACCTCAATACCACACAACAAACAAGGTAAGTAGTTAGTCAAGTCTTAAATTATTAATTAATTGGCCGATTAGATTTTTCATTATTCATGCCGCCCGGGCATTATAAATAATGCTCTCATTAATCACTTGTTCCAAAACATACACGGAATAAATACATTAAAATAAAGCCCGGTTTGGATGACCAACATAAAACACTGACATAGCTAATGAAATATGTAATTGATAGATAAAAAACAATTAATAGAATACACACATTTTAGCCACAGATAGATTGAATACGTACGGAAAGCAGAGGATCGAGTGCAATAGAGCAAATTGGGAGAGCCCTATATTCAATAGGGCTCTCCCAATGCTAATTGATTGATTGATTGACATACATTTTAGAGAAAAATAGTCTAAATATGAACTTGTGCTACTATATAGGTATATTGTTTTATCTTGCCCAAGTTACTCATTTCGAGATTCTTAGGAAAATCATCTTACTATTAGTTTAGTCTAGTAATACACCTAAAAAAGGTTATTGCATTGTGTGGGACTAAAAACTGGTGACGGTGAAATAAAATACAGTGGGCAGAATTAGACCATCAACACACCATGGACTTAATACATAAACACATTTGATTATCCCCTTTATATTATCCAATTGGGCTTATAGTGTATGCTTTTTTTGAGAACCATCCCGCCCCTATTAAAATATATAAAATTCCGATCCCTGTTTTCATACGCCCGCAACATGATACATCACAGGTCAAAACAGGTAACAACCCAATTAATTTATCAGATAATTTGTCTGTATCATTTAAATGCAGTAAATTATTCAAACACGTGTTGCATATAATTATTCTTCATTTAGTCGCACGCGCATGGACGCGCGCCTCCTCATTTGCATATCAATGATATGTAATTGGTTAGATGGATGCGTTTTGTAAAAGTAAAATTATTTTCGTTAGATAATAAAGTATAGGTGACTTAAACTTAACGGCCCCGTTTTCCGTAATTTCAAGTACCATTTAGTACCTGCAATTACGCAGAACGGGGACATTTTTGTATCTATATAATAGGTACATGACACAGAAATTCATTAAGATAGGAATAATTATCAATTGGTTCAGGCGCAAAGCATTCTCCCTGTAAGAGAAGGACCGCGAGTTCGAACCCTTTTTGAACCAATTCAAATTTTTCCTACCTTAATCGATTTGAATATTTAGTATGCTAAATGCTTTAGAATTTAAATAATACAGTAATGTCTAAAGTATCTTAAGCGTAATAATATAACACCATAATGTTCACCGAGGTTGACACACATTGGGACAAGATACACATAAGGCACAAAACTGGCGGGAGCGAGCCCACTTCCAGACACCCAAAGAAATTCTTCTCTGTAAGATTCGGAGAATATCGTCCGCCTATGCGACTAATCCCTATAACGTAAGCCTGTAACGTAATCCCTGTAACGTAAGCCTATGCGACTAATCCCTTTAAGAGACATCTATATTTACTTTACATTAAAAAAAAAAAAATAAGTCTCTCAGCCCACTGCTAAATAAGCCTCACTCACAGTTAGAATTAAAATTAAATTTGGCCCACAGTTTTCACGCATGTCAGATGGGTTGGTACAGTTTAATTTTTCCTTTTTTTATACCACTTAGGTGGCAGACAAGCACATGGCCCACCTAATGAAGAATGGTTACCGTGGCCTAAGGACGTGTGCAACACCAGGGGCGACACACTCGCGCTTCCAACCCTGAAGAAACCTTCTAATGCCCTTCTTGAAGAACCCCATATATTCCAAATTCTTTCTCTCACAGTGATATCGTCCTCGTATTTTTTTCAATTAACCAATTTAAAAAGTGATTATATTTCACGAGATCAATGTACTAAGGTCATATCCCTATTGTGACATAAAATATGTAGATTAAACAATATAACATTGTTGATTCCCATTCAGGATCAACAAAGCACGCGCTGAATATCACTGTGACAGGCGACGCGTGCGCACCGCCCGTGACGGCTGCGCGGTTCCATCATTAGCACATGTACAATGCCAAGTTATTAGCATAAATTATGTTTAGTCACTCTGAATGACTACCGACTTGCTTTGATATGAAATATCAATATTGTAGTATTATTATTGGATTTCTAATTAATGATAAATTACCTTATCAATGAAAGATTAATTTCAAATTAATTTATTGACAATACATAGTTACAGGGAAAATTGTGACAGGGATATATATTGATGAAAAGCTATGCTAAGGTATTTTACAGCGATGTAACGTTGACACATGTACTAATGTTGGACATTGTATTACTGAGCTAGGATAGTAGGTAACATTGCTCAACAAAACTGAGATTACAATCCAGGCTTTTAAGTACAAAATATTAGCTTTGTAACTGTATTCTTTTTTTTGTAACTGTATTTTTCTTTGAATAGAATTAAATTAAATTATAATAACATCTTATTATTATCATTATATCAGATAAGGTCAATCGACTTTCATAATATGTACTATTAAGAGTTTTTTTCGAGAATTCAAGATTAAATCATAATCATTTCATTTATTAACTAATTTTATACTTCCTATTAATATTATAAATGTGAAGATGTTTGTTTCTTGTTATTCAATCAAGCTCTAACGGTTGAAAGGACTGGTAATTTTTTTTAAGATACAAGAATTTAATATCAGGAGTGTCGCGACGAAAAGTACATTAATAAAGTTTGTCAGTCATTGGCTAATCAATTTTACTGATTAGTAAGTTGGCCAAAAGAGTCGAGTTGCCGTTAGAGCAAGCTAGCAAAGCACGACCAGCAAACGAGAGGAACCCAGTCAGATGAACAGACGATCTCTAAACACGATAAATTCATATTTGGCCCTTACACTAACCCCTCTCGACATCCAATAAATAAAAATGCATTCTCTGACTACTAGCATAGGCTATGTCTAACGTGTGGGTTGATGCAGCAAGGATCACTTCGAAAAAAAAACACACATTTTGAAGAGGGTCCAATGTAGCCCTAGGCCAAAGTATTATACTATGCTTAGACCCTTGCCCTTAATAATAAAAAATACACAGAGTATAAACAAATCAAAAAACAAATGGCACCAAGCGCGTGCTTTTTGTGGCATTGTCGTTCGATTGAGCTTTACTAATAAATAATGCTAATGAACGGAAAAAAATGAAAAAAAGGTAAGTCGAAAAAAAAATAAGCCCATATGTAGTGTACCTGGAGTAATAACAGAGGCCTCCGGCTTCGGAAGCGTTCCCCTTGCACCCGGTATATTTTGTATTTTTTGAATACTAAGGTTCCAGAACAACGCTTAGTTGTGTATCGACTCTCACAGTGACATTAGTACTGTCATTTAAACTACAATCTATCCGTAGATCTAGTTATGAATCGAGATTTAGGACGTTGTATCTTTCTGGAATGCGGGCCTTAAAATGATCGTACGGAGAATTTTTAAGATGGTCGAAAGTTGTAGATCGTGTGAGTACGTAGACAAAGTTGTAAACTTACTACCTATAACTAAGAATTAATTCTAAATCGAACAAAACATAATATTAGAAACAAAACTCAATTTCCCTAATCGATAGAGTTCCTGCTAAAGCATTATCTATTTAACGTGTTCGATGTTTACACACACATACAGACACACATACAATCAGAGCTAAACATTAACGACGCAATCGGCTTGTGACGTTATTGGAATTTTGTACTGATTGCAAATAAATTTTATGAAAACGTATTTTTATATCAACTTTAAAAACATGCACTTAAACCGTTGACTATATCATCGGTACATGGTGTTCTAGTCGCTCAAAAATACTTTGTACGTGAATTAGGAATTTTTCAGAGTGATTCTAGTACTTTTTGTTATTTTTTGCTTCAATATGGAAAATAATATTTTTGCGAAACCTATCCAATAGGGATCCTATCCAAAAAAATAATAACCTAGCTGTTGTTTGCGGCTTCCTTCAAGTAGAGTTGGAATGAAGATTAGGTACTTTAAGAGTTATTTTATTTCCAAACTATAAATCTATTTATATACCAAATTTCAGCCAGATCCGTACAGCCGTTTAGGTGCAATTCAGTAAAAAACAACGAGAAATCTTCAATTATAATATTAGATGGATATTTCAAAACGAACGTATTCTTACATGCTGACCGTACTATCACCGTCATTCGCAATCCTCCGTCCATATCCGCGAATGCGGTTCATATTGAAATTATGCGCGTAATGCCTGTGTGCGGTCGCACTGTCGTATTATATGCGCGTTATGTCGCTCAGTACCTGTCTGTGACGTGACATTATTCGATTAAAGCTGTGGTAACGTCGAGGGGCGTTAAATTTTTAATGATAATGACAGACGGTGATGTATTATTTATTTAATCCCCTAAAGGAGGAAAGAGGACTTTTTGTTATGGATTTGTATATCCATAACAAAAGGAAATCCGTAGGAAATATGCTTCAGATTACCTACTTTGGGGCTAATCCCATATTCGAAGTGCTAGAATTTACGTTAAGTATACCACTAGAAATTTGTAGTACTAGGACTAACACGTACGTAATGGCCGCGGCCGTGTAGATGTCGGTTATCGTGATATTTAGTCATTATCTCCTGGTTCTACTCAATCAAATGTGATGAAGTAAACGTAATATTCTAAGTCGGAACAAAACCTTTCTAAAAAAAGCCCATATTAAAAACCGTTCACTAGTTTTTGTGTCCATCTTTAAGAAACACAAGACACGACAACACACGACAAGACAAGATTTCCAAAATCAATTTTTTTAGTTGTGACTCGTTAACATAATAACCTATTTTTTTTAAATATCTCAATATACAGACAGAGATACTTTACAGTTATATAATAGTATAGATAAGGTTGACAAATTTACTGTACTGATTCTATGTTTCCCATGAAAATTTATGCTGACATGAAACGAGGAGGGTTGCCTTCCATAAAAAAACACAGTAGCATTTTTCTTTTAATGTAGAATGCAAAATGATAAGACTTACATTTCTTTCAGTCGCAGACCGTAATAAAAATCTACCATTTTCCCCACCATTCCATATTAAAAGTACCCTTTCAAAATAGCAATTAGTTACAGTAACTGTCGGATCTCTCTTAACTGATGGTTGGGGCAGTGGCCGGCATGACTCGCGCGCTCATTACTGGAGTAACAGGACCATTCATTTGTTAGAGCACTGTGTTATCTTTGCAAATGAGCGTGTGTGTAATTATGAATGATTTTGGTCGTGAATGGGTGTATAAAAAGCTTTGTTGGAAAACGGGTCTTTTTTTTTCTTTTGTCACGGTTATCTGCATGGTTATTGTATTGCGCAGAGTAGTGTGTTCAAACGACATATGAATATTTGACAATAAATGACGTGTAAATGAACGAAAAGTAACATTTATTTCGGTTTCTTTTTTAATTTTCAGAGGCATGTTTTCCTTTTATACAAAAAATTACTGGTATCAGAAAATAAACGGTTAGTAACATAATATAATTCTGCTTTTATTTTTTCCTGTGAAGAGAATTGCTTTCCTTTTCAATATATTCAAATAACTGTTCAAAGAAGAGCATCCGAATGTTTTTACAGGATCGGCAACACAAATATGACGCCCCTGGTGTTGCACACGTCCATAGGCCACAGTAAACACTTTCATCAGGTGGGTCGGATCCTTGTCTGTCACGTATAAAAAAGATCGATTCTTACTCTTATTGGTATCAAACATTAACTTTGTTGTTTTTTATTCATTAACATTCAATAGTTAACGAATCCTCAGGTAAAATAACAGAGTTCAAAGGTCTACATCAAAATACCAACAAAAATTCACTTCAAAAAGCAACAACCTAACACAATCCAATGAACCAGTCCAAATTACGCTACCAGAATATGTTGACCTGACAAAAAAAATCCACGTAGACTCTCTATTTTATCTTGAGCCCCAGTCTGGGAGGGTTTGTTTGGGAGTTTTGAATGGTTGACACGAGTTTGAGGGTCTTGAATTTTCGGTTTGCTCGACAGGGAGGCATTCGGTAACAATATCCTAATTTATCAAACGAGGCACATTGTAGTGCCCCTCCGTGCCTCGACCTGTCTCCCTACCTACACTTTCATCTACATACAAACATCTGCACAGGGTCGGATATTCGTAAGATTTTTTCGCGAGTAATATTTTATTCTTGTAGAGATTTATTTGTCTCTTTGTGCCTAATACATTCATGGTGAAACGTTTATGATTTTATTCTATCTACGACTGATTTACAGTTTAATACGTGTTTATGCCAAAATTCCAAGAAAATAAGCAATCTAAAGAAATAAGAATTTAAAATGTCCATGTTATAACTACATTTTTAAATTTCAATCACTAATTACTCTATTTTAAGTTATCCTCTGACTTATTTTTATTAGTAATTAATAAAATCACTAACGATACTTAGAATTCAAAAAGTCACACCATGAGTTCCTGCATTTTCATGTAAAGCACGATCAGCCATCTTAAAAACCCCCATTGGGCAAATATATAAGGTTCTTTTGCTCAGAAATTCTCAATGGAAGGACTCTAGATATAATAATTGCACCAAATAAAAAACTATATACAAAATGACCCACATTAAGGGTGGATTGTTTCACAGGATTGCTTAACGTAACAAACGACACGTACGATTTTTCATTGAATTAAAGTTGACGCCTGCGTTAAGTGATGATGAAACAAACACGATAAAAACAAAACAACAAATTTCTTCAGGCTCTTGTCCCCGCTCCGATATAGCACCGAAAAAGGGTTTTATACCGCTGTGTTTCTCTTTGATACCAATCGAAAAAAAAAACTTTAAAATTGAAGGCCACAAAAATATTTCCTAATGCAACCCTGTATTGACTAAATACCGCGTCGCAGGTGATGTTTTTATTAAATTTTTCGTCAGCGAATCGGAATTAACTTCGGCGTGTTTGTGTTCACTACTTGTTTTAACAAAAGATCCCTCGGCTAAGTAATTTTGTGTTTAATGAAATGTTTAATTAAAAGAACGAAGGTGTTGCAACGAGTTTTATTTAACGTCTGAGAGTACAGTCAATGACGTAAGCGCTAAAATATTTACCAGCTTAATTTTTAAGCTTTTGCGTTCCATGCTTATATAATAATATTAAGGGAAACTGACGCGATCATGGTATAGACAATAAACATATATGTAGAATATACTGCTTCCGGGCTGTTTGGCCGTGGTCGATGTGAAACTTGCGTTCCAGACGTTTCGTCGATCACTGCGGTCGACATCTTCAGTGGCGCAGGGCCGGGCGACGACAACTTCGGAGACATTTGAGTCGATCGAATCGTCTAGTAATTTGAAAGTATGTATTTAGTTATTTATACCATGATCGCATTAATTGCCGTTGACAATATTGTATAGTTACAAAACTTTTTAAAATTGGAATGCATTTTGTTATATCAAAATAGAGATGTACAAGTAGTTTTATGATGCCCAAAGTACAACTTTAATATACCTATAACATTATTTTGTTCATTATTTAATGTGAGATTTAGTGGCCATGGTGATTAACAAATTCGAATTTGTTAGGTTACTTTTGGTGTTGACTGTACTGACTGTTCCGCCAGTGATTTGTGTGCGCGCGAGTAATGCTATTCGTATACACAACACAGCCAAGAGGATTTAATAAATGGCGTGGCTTGGAATTCACGAAATCTCCTCAAAAAGTAATACACAGATAAGTATTGTCGACATTTCACGCCAGGTGAAAGTTCTACAAAATATTTTGAGACTTATTTCTGTAAGATTTCTAGTGGTTAATGCTTTGGACTGTTCAGTGTAAATAATTTATATGAAATAATATACCATATTTTCATTTATGGCGGTGTTTTTGTAGACAGTATCTATCTATGAATTAAAAGTATCTCTACCATTAAATGTATCTATATAAGTATGTCTACCCACTTCTTTGAAACCATCCTACAAGGTATGTTTAATTTAAGCCTAGGTTGTTCTGTATAAAATGTCCTAGAAAAAGAAAACACCAGCTGCTTCATTACCGACGTGAATTCATGAGGTCTTTGCATAAAAACTTTATGAGATATTCGTGTCATGAAAAAATATTTTTTTTGGAAGTATCTACTCATTCACTTTCACTATACCCAATCACTGGTCTCTCTCTCTCTCTCTCTCTCTCTCTCAACAACTCATAACTCCCTTTTCAATTAGTATTTAGCATATTTCGATGGTCTAAAAGACATAACTAATAAGTGATTTTTTGCACTTAGCACATTTTGTCTTCTTTTCTATCATTTGCTTCATAATCGAACGATTCAGAATCGATTTCTTCTTCTATTTCATCTAAACGATAATGGTCGCATCTGAAGTTTTCACCTCGGAGTCCAGTATTTGCTTTTTCCAGTCTAACAACCATTCAAGTCACCATCAATTTATCAGAATAGAAAAAGCTATACAAACTCTACTGCCAACCTTTTCTCTGATTACCGAGTATAAATTGTCTTTAATATCAAAATATCCTTACTATATTATCGAGTATTAAGACACGTAGAACTGTCTGCTATATTGGCGGGTTGCCAACGTCTCAGTTTACCAAATTTGGTGCGACCTCCAGACTATATTAGTAATACTTAGAGCAGCTATGTGTCTACAGATAGGAGTATAATTTTCGGGATATTGTTTGAAGAGAAAAATATAGTAGGCAAGTAAAGTCAGTGTCAAAAGTAGATATCATTTTCAGATTTAAAAAAAAGTTTTGCGGTGAAATATTTAGTAGATAATTTGTAATGAAAATTTTACTGAGTTTCAATTATTATAATTATTTGAATATTTTGAAATTTGAAATTAGAAATGATATCCTAATATATTTTTTAACTCTAACTAAAATACAAATAAATTAAAGATTACAGAATCAAAATTCCCTAATCCAATTACATATTAAATGGAATTTTAAATGCTTTTTTTTTTTTTTTTTACGTACGGGAAATCCCCACGGATACCCACCCCTCCGGAGCCGGAGGGGGAGGTTATGTCGGACTCGAACCGACTAAACCGCACGCCGTCTCTGGGTCGTAGTGCTAGGCCGAAGGTGAGGTTGTCATGCGACATATCCCTCGCACCCCGGCTGACCCAGGGCCATCCCTCTCGGTCTGGCCCTCCTCGGGAAGGGGGGGACCACGCAGTCCCCGACTCAATAATATGACTCGCGATCTCCGCATTCCATCAGTAGACCCGACGCCTCGGATTATAGGCTGGAGCCCTAGGCATACTCGCATCGCAGACCCGCGTCATGGCCTCCCGGAACCACGCCGCTTCATCGTCTATGTCGACAGGCCTGTCCGGCGCAATGGCCCAGGCCTGTACGATGGCGGCCTCCAGGAGGTCCTCCCGATTCAATCGCCCCAACACCCAGCGCGGCTCGCGTTGGGCCGAAATGACTGGCGCATCGCTCGGGGGAGGGGAGACATCAAACCGAACGTATCGGTGATCCGACAGTGTCTCCACCTCCGCGGCGACACGCCAGCCCCCCACGCGGAGTGACAGGGAAGCGCTCGCGAACGAAAGATCTACGATCGAACTGCGCTCCCCCGCCACAAACGTGGCCATATAAGTGGCTTCGGCCCTGCGATTCTGGAGAACTAAGCCGAGAGAATCGGCCCAGCTCTCCAGAGCCCTGCCCCGCGCGTTTGTGCGCAGGGAACCCCAGGCCTGAGACCAGGCGTTGAAGTCCCCGAGCACAAGAGCCGGACGAGGCGTGCAGGCATTGACGACGTCGGTCAGCCGCTCCAACGACCGCCGATACTGCCCTATGAGTCGGTGTGATCTCGGCGTGAAATAAACGGCCACGACCGCAATCTCCCCCACCCGCGCCGCTACGATGCCATGCTCCCTTGCGATCACGACAAGGGGAGGGGCACCCGCAGCGGCGTTATGCACCAGTGCCGCCGATCCATCCAGGTCGACCACCCAGGCGGGCCCGAGGGGCCGGTGAGTGTATGGATCGGCGACAGCGGCGACGTCGATGGACCACTGTGCCATGCTCTGGAGCAGAAGTGCCTGAGCATCGACACCGTGGCCCAGGTTCGCCTGCAGGATGCGGAGATGAGGATCCATTATGGAACCATCTCCGCATCCCGCCCCGAACCATTGGCGGAACGCCCGCCTCGCGGCGGCGGCTCCCCGCGGGTGCAGGCCTTGCTGCCAACCCTATGGTCGGCCGGCTTGCCCTCCGCCGCACACCTGAAACAGTGCGGCGGAGCTTCGCAATTACCGGCTCTATGACCGGGTTGGCTGCAGCGGAAGCAACGGTCGCCGACCGTCACCTCCGCCTTGCACTGTACACCCACGTGGCCGGCCGACAGGCACCTGAAGCACCTGTCCGGCCGAGCCTGTAGGAGCCGTACCCGGACTCCTACAACGCCGCCTACCGCGAGAATCCGCCGGTCGGCAGCCTTTTGGGCTGCTGCGATGGGGCAGCCGACAACTGTTGCCCCCTGTCCGCGACGGCCGTAGCGAATCGCTCCGACCTTGACCGCCTCCAGGGGGCAACCCCCGGCCTCCGCCACGAATCTTAAATGCTAAATGTAAGTACACAGTCAAAATTAAAATTAATCAAAACATAATTTAAATTATTTATTTTATTAAATCACGTACCTATGTAATAGAAACTATCTATAACCAGATTTGAAGAAAAACATCTTCATAAAGTTACCAAACTAGACTACGTACCTTTTGTAAATATTAGATTAAGAAGTACTGCAGCAAGGAAAATCTACCTTTACTCTCCACTTATAGTAACCCATCCCTTTATAAACCCTCTTCAAGCTCCTCGAAAGCTCGTCCTTTACACGCTTCATTAAATAAAACAAAGAGGAATCGATCGAAAAAACACAAATTAGTACCACGGAACAAATAAGGAACGCAGAGACAATATTACAGAAGAAAAGAATGGAGACGAGGTTTCAATAATAAATTATCAAAGGAGGGGAGTCTAAGGGACGACACCTCCCGGCATCTTTCTTATTGTCTGTACTCGACTTCAAGTTGTGGATCAAGTCAAGAGAAACGGCGTTTTTATAAAGCGTTTTGAGATATTGTGAATTTCAAGTAGTCTAATTTCTTTTATCCAAATTACACCAACAAAGGAGCAGTATCGATTATTATTGACCAGCTTTTGCCCGTGGCTCCATATGCGTGTGGATGTCCTTTATCGTGACCAAACATAGCCTATGCCTGCCTTTCTCAAGGTCCAATCTATCTCAGTATTAATTTTCATCATTTTAGACAGCCAGCCTCCGTGGCGTGGCGGTAGTGAACGCGGCCGCTACGCAGGAGGCGCGGGTTCGATTCCCGCTCGGTGTAAATATTTGTATGCATGAATATGTATATTTGTATTGGTCTGGGTGTTTCTATGTATAATATGTATGTATTTACAAAAAAAAACGTATCTAAGTATGTTTATCCGCATTCTAGATTCCATAACACAAGCTAGTTAAGCTTGTGTTATGGAATAGCGCTGTGTGAAATGTTATGGAATATTTAATTTAATATTTAATATCAAAATCGGTTCAGTAGTTTAGGCGTGAAATACGAACAAACGGACACACACACACACACCTTGACATTTATAATATTAGTATAATTGATTATGGTAACCGTTATGAGGAAAATCGTGTGCAAGATTGGGTGTACAGTATTAGACTTCTTAATGGTGCGTATTTCAGATGAATCCTTTATTTGGCTCCCTCTCGGAATCCTAATGGAATAGTTGTAATTATAATAATATGTCTCATCGATCCCCATTATTTACAAAATTATTATACACATACAATATATCAAAAGACAGAAGTAAGGTTAAGAGAGTACATCAAATCAATAATTTTATTCCTTCGTCATTAAAGCGCAATAAAGCCTCTATTTTCTTTTAAATATACTTCTAAATAGGGTTAATTTATCATAAGCCATAGCGAAGATACAAAATCGCCTTAAACTTGAAACCTGCACCATTCTAAGTACCTACACGTAAAAGTTTTGTGATACAAAATTAGCGTTAGGCATAAAACAAAGAAATCGCCGAAGGGTACACAGACAGGGTCGTTTTAATCAATACCATGTGCGCTAAGGAACCTAATAATTTAGAAAATTTTGCAAATTAATTTATGAACTCGAAAATGAAGTTAAGAGCATGTTTTACTTACTTGTGTGTGGTTTAACTTTCTGAATTTCATAAGAAAGTCTAATGAGAATACTAAGTTAGATAGATACACATAAACATTTAAATGGATTTCTAGAAGTAAGTATCGTAAGATTCGTTGAAATAATAGTAGATTATGGTAAAAGTGTGTGAAGTTGGTGATTCCCGCTCAGGCGATATTGAGACCCGAGCGGCCGGGTCTAAAGGGAGCCGAAGACGGTAATCAACAAATACACACGTGTATTATACGTCGTTTTTCAATTCATTTCTGAATGATATAATACTAAAATAGATATTTTCCTTGCAGTTTTCAGATCGTAAACATTCCATAACGTTAAGGACTTCACATCAATCACATCGTATATCGGACGTTGTACAGTAATATGTGTATGTACTAGGTCCATAAATCGTTTTCTTAATAAGTAGTACATATTTGTAGACATTTTAATTAATTAATAACTATCATTTCACCAGTGAAAACGAATTGCGAAGCTTTTTGGTTCTGGCGGACTAGCGGAAATAATTAAAAAAAACAGTGGCCACAGACTAAGAGAATGAGGTTTTATAATTTACTTAAAGTTTAAACAGAGAGAAAATAATAGTTAAATTTGAATAAAATTTTAGTTTATTATACACGTACAAGATCAAATTTTCTATTTAAATACGAAGTTGCATGAAATGAACCAGCAATAGGTAGGTATATTAATTTATTTGTTCTATTGAACACGATCTTTTTGTTTCTATTTTTTTTTAAAGAATAATGCTACTCCTGCTATAAAATTGAAAAAAAAAAGTCATTATCCCACTCCCCCCCTTCTCTGCCCATGTGGTGTCGTACAAGGCGACTAAGGGATAGCGCTGATTAACTTTAACATCAGTCAAATTTAAATTTCTCGAGCCACCCGGAAAGGCTCCATGCAAAATCGCAGCACATCGTGACGTCACAGTGTGCAGGCGCATTTATGTCAGTCTACGTTGCGTTTACACATGTACAATGCGTAATAAGATTGATTTGTTTAATAAGGAATCTAACAGTTATAAATTCTACCGTAACACATCACCACAACAATCGAATTGTGTATATTTCGAAGCGTTAGTACCGACAAGATTGTCCGAATAAATTATTCCGAAATGTAGGCTAGCTAGATGGATGATATTTTAAAGAATTTAAAGGTTACAGAATCTTGCCTTATCTTCACAACATTTTGAGGTAAAAACCACCGTAAATAATTTATTGATATTTCAAAATACACGATCACCTACAGAATAGGATACAGATGAATATTTTTACTACGACTTACGTCGATATCTAATCAAAGCCATTGTTTTAACACGAGAAAGCACTCTTATATAAATAAATAATTTTACAATACACGCCGAGCATTCCGTATCATCGTTATTATATTTATTTGAAAATTTTCCGCATCTACGTTCGTCCGGTATTCTTGTTATTTAGCGCGAGACGGGCCCGACTGCCATTCCGAGGGGAAATATTTAATAAAAACCCGATTTTGTTTGAAACGCTCCGCGATTTTAACGTGCCCGGCCAAATTATTATTCATAACTAATGGCCCTATTTGAATCACTTATAGATTTCCATTTAATTTTAAATTGTTTAAGTATTGATTAAGTATTTGTATTTTGTTATATTGGGATTACTAGTGATAAAATATGTAAATACTTATATTTCATGTAATTTTACAAATAGAAGAAGAATAACCTCTATCTAAGGTATAGAGGTATCTAACCTCTATATAATAATTAAATGATCTAGTTTCTTGCAGGAGTTTTCGTCAGTTCATTTGTTTTACTTAATTTAAAATTCAGGATATATAAATAAAATGCTGAAATTGTGAAAAAAGAAACATAAATTTAATATCTGTGTTAATTTGAATACTTTTTTTTAGTATTTTCTATGCTAAATTATTCAAATTGATTTAAATTGAAAAAGTTGAATTGGTCTAGCCGGGGATGGAACCCGCAATCGTAACTGTCGCCTCAAAGACAAATAAAGAAGGAGAAATTTGAATTAGTTAGGACGGAGGTCTGGTAGCTTAGTGGTCAAAGCATTGCCCCTGTAAGGCAAAGATCGCGGGTTCTGTGTTAATGTCTGTTAAGCAAAAACATTAAGTTCTATACAGGGTGTAATCGTTAAGTGTGTCCAGGCGATTATTCCGTAACTATTACAGATATCAAAAAACTTTAAACTGATATCGAAAGTACGTTACCTAATGAGTAAAATGACATCAATAACTTTTTAAAAATCAAACGAGAGGTATCTAAAATTTTGACATTAAACACTCCCATACATTTAGTATGAGATCAGTAGAAAGGTTTTAGTTTCCTTATTTTAAGTGATCTAGTACCCATTTTACCTTAATCATATTTTATGATTACGTATAATATGACAATGATGATTTTCAAATAGATACATGTGTAAAATAATTATCTTAGGTACCACTTGAAATTAGTAATAAACCGTGTTTTAATATCGCATTAAGTAATTTGAGCTAACTGAAAAGCAACACCCTACAAAAAAAGATACTCTTTGGTGTTCATTCTAAATTCAAAACTTTTATCTCGGGTTGTTGTTCCCGCCAATTTAACGTTGTTTTTTTTTTTTTTAATTTGCGTTAATAATCGTGATTGTTTCATTTATTGATTGCAAAATGGCATATTCCAAAAGAGAAAAGAGAGATATGCTAAAAATTGACTACAAACATGATTGTAACAAAAGAGCGGCCATTATCGCCTACAGAAGAGAGTACCCAGATAGAGAAGTCCCTTCTGATGTACGTACATAAAACGTTTCTACTGATCTCATACTAAATGTATGGGAGTGTTTAATGTCAAAATATTAGATACCTCTCGTTTGATTTTTAAAAAGTTATTGATGTCATTTTATTCATTAGGTAACGTACTTTCGATATCAGTTTAAAGTTTTTTGATATCTGTAATAGTTACAGAATAATCGCCTGGACACACTTAACGATTACACCCTGTATAGCGCTGCAAAATATGAAAAGTACATTCGAGCACAAAAGTGTTTAGTAACTTAAATTTTAACACTAGACTGAATGCATGACTACAACCGTATTCTAAAATAAAACATAAAAGCATAATTACATAAATGTTAGGTATAGGTACATAACATACAAAGGATGAAAGCGAAAACGTCTTTATATCAGTAATAAAGCCTACACAATGACATCAAGTTCAGGTAACGACAGTGAAATTAAATCACCCCATTTTCTCGCAACGCCAAGAAAATGACGCAAAAGTACCCAAGTACAGCAGAGGGATTGTAATCAATACTAGACCGTCGTTGCCTTGGAACAATACCGGGGAAGAGGTCATACAGATACGTACAGACGGCAACAAAAGTATATTAACATTTAAAATGCGGATTTAATTTAGAAAATGTTATTTTTTAAGTACAGTGGTGAACAAAACTTAAAGTATTTTTATTTTTAGTAACGTGATTTTAATTTTTTTTAAATTATCTACCGATATGAAATGAAATTTGATATATGTAATTGTTTGTCCACTGTTATTCGTACAAGTTATTTGAAAATGTTGGTCTACTTTAGAGGATCTCTACATGCCCTGGAATTGTTATGATTTATATCGAGCCCCTTATATCCTAGAATCTGGGTATAAGCCTAGGTAGGCTTCCAATCACTAGCGTAGCTACATCCACAGCTGTACTGTTATGAAAGTGGTCAAAAAATCGAAGAATTCCCATGAAATTTTTGTCGCATAATATGCGCATGGCCCTAAATTTTATGCTCATCTATTTAATAGCTCTCGATGTGTTTAGCTTCTGCAGCTGACCATACTTAAGGGTCACGGTCGGCAGACACGTCTAACTGGAGGGCTGGACCTAACAGGGTTGGCTACCGTTGAAATATTACGTGACAGGCCAGGGGACTGTAGGTTTTTGTTTCTCTTACTTTTGTTATTAATGAGTTCCTTGATAAAAGTGGTGCTTGCAATTTTTTGTGGTTCTTTGTTGTAAATAGAGAATATTTTTCTGTCTACTTATTTTTACTAATATCTTTGTTTGCTTGCTAACTATTTTCAACGAATTAAAATATATCTTTAATATTTACTATTTCGTTGTTCAAATAGAGGCAAATCAAAATCTTCTATACATACAACCCTCTCATTTATATCGATCTCACTTATTCTCACTTTTTTCACTTGGGTATATGGTTATAAAACACGTTAGGTAAAGGCATTCACTTATCCACAAAAAATGCACACTTAACCTTAAAAAAAGGTTTCAATCCGTCTAAATTGGAACTTTATGGATTGCAAAAATAATGAAATAGTCAAAAGAGTTAAATAGGTATTTAGCTTAATATGAATAGATATTCAGTCAAACAACCAAAAAGCTTTGAATATCGGACTAAAAGAACCTGAACCTCCTCTAAATTCATACCCACCACCCCTAGCAGCCCCAACGAAGAAAGGGACAATCGAAATCTACGGGACGGCAGTACCTTTTATCTGTAATGGGATTGACATGGCCGCCTAATGCCCAGACATGCGAGTTTAACTTAATGATTAGTTTAGTGGTCCTCCCAATGACCATACTATGAGGCCACTTGGACATTTTTCCTTTATTCCAAAAGCCTTTTAAATGTGGAGTTTTCGGGACATTTTCGAGCAGGAGGTTTGCGGCGTTTAACGTTATTGTACCATTGGAATTGGTAAAGTTTTTTATAGTGTTATTTATTGCTGGAAGTTTATTTGAAATGGGTTTATTTTTTCTTAATAATTTCATGAACAATGTGTTTGTTAAAGGATTACCTAGATTGATTATGTGTAGCAACTTATATGTTTGATCTTTTTGACATACATACGATTAAAACTAAATATTTATATTAATACTCATAGCAAAATCACTGCAATTTTAGGGAGTATCAATTTAAGCTACGTAATATTTACAACACATTAACATCTTTATGATATTTCTAACAAACTTCAAAACTGCGTTGCCGCTTTCGTGATCCATTATTAAAAGAATCCTTTTAGGCTTAAAATACTCGTTACGCGGAATGGCGTAAAATTGGCAGAAAATTCAAAACATTAATTTATAGGGTTCGTAATAGAAAATTTTGTTTTTTACTGCTAGTATTAAAATCGAATTTAAATAAAATTATGATGATATTAGAAAGGATGGTCAAAAAGACTAACCTTATTTTCAAGGCAAAAAGCATACTTTTAAGAACTGTAGTATTACACGGAACTACATTACCGGAGCTAAAATTCATAATGTAACTCTTACCTAGTCACTAGCAGGTGCAAACATAGTAAAAATATGTAATTAACAATGACAATTAACAATTTTATTATACCTTTATAGAATAACAATAAACAAGAGAAAAGGAACAAAGAAGCAGCAACATGTTCATCCCTTAACTTATGATACATAAAATGCGTAGTGCAAAAAACCACGAATAAATAGAAGGACTTTCAAGAGATTTAATGTTTTTAGATGTCATTCATTTTGAATAATTATAATTCAAAAGTATTAACAACCAAATGGAAGCTGAAACAAATGCAAATACTGGTAAATTAATTGCTTTTTCAAAGTACCCCGTTATTAAAACACGCAATCACATAACTACCCATTTTAAACCCAAAACTGCCTGGTCATTGTAGATTCCCCACAGTCGGTGTCCCTAGTGGCTCGTATGAGTGAGCACTTAACAGGAATCCATTACACAAACAAAATTGACCCCTGACAGGTAAATCAGAAATTTTCAACACAAATAAATTAAAGTAAACTGACCTTTATGTTCCAAGCAATAAGGTAAAAGGTGAAGGTGAAGCTGATTTTGTATATGCGTAAATAATTTTAAGGAAAGGCATAAATAATCTCAAAGTTTACGAATTTAATTTCAGGCTTTTAATAGATCCGTCTTTGGATTCGAGATCGACTTTGGAAAAATTATGAGATTTTAGTTAAAATTTTCGTTTACGACGAGCTTATTTTGGAAGTAATTATTCTTGTTAAGGATCTCTTGTTAATAATATTTTGAGTCATTTATCTTTTCGATAAATACGAATCCTTAAAGAGTTCCTTTTTGAAATGATAGTAGATCAGTGAAATCTTTCTTAGTCTGATGAAATATCTTTTAGAATTGGATAAAATATCGAAATTTACTACGGAATAATATTTTTTTATTCCAGATTATTATTTTTTACTAAAGTTACTTTGAATATCGTCTACCGTCGCGCTAGAAAATTATTATACCTATACATACGAATGGTTGATATCAAACTGAATTTTTTTTTCAAATTAATTTTACTAGTTTTTTTTTGCACTACAAACACTATAAAAACAAAATGAATTCAATTAATGAAAATTTACAGTAGTAGCTGTGGGTTTGTAACCCCAGTGTTAAATCACGTATTTTCATTACTCTCCCCCACGACTCAGGGGTTGTACGATTTATATATTTTTATAAAATTCTATGTAGGTAGGAACCTAAAACAGGAATATCAACTTGCAAATAAACTAAATAATGCAATTTAACTCCATTAATCGGGAGCAACGACTGATTGTTAATTGTTATTTTTGCTTACAAATTTCCCGAAGTTACTTTTCAGTAGTTTACCAGAAGAATTATATAGGAGTCCTCTCATCTTTTTATTAGTCATTTTAATTACTGCTAATCAATTGATAAGACTTGACAGAATCTTTTCTCATAGGCTTAAACTATAGTAATATAAATCTGAATATCTATACTTAAATGAAGAAGCATTGATCTCCAGAAGTATTACTTGGTGACCTAAGAAATTTGATATTAATATCCTTAACAACATGAGTACACTCGTAACTATTGAAAGACAACACATTATGTGCGATGAAATAAATAATTCTATAATAACGACTTTGTCACCGACTGTACCCGTAGCTGAAACAACGTCAAATTATTCTTTTTGTTATATTTTAGTCTTTCGTTTATTATTATAGACGAAAACCTCGTTATATACTTTGAAGACGTGAGCGTGGGACGTGGCTCGACGCCTGTTTTCATCTACGTGTATAATATTCAATTTTTGATGTATAATAAAAATGTGTATCTAATTAACGAAACGGGAATTAACGCGATCATGGTATAGGTACTTACATACCTTTGATTGCCTGACGTTTCGACCAGGTTACACCGGCCGTGGTCACAGGCTGACTGGCTCAGCAGTGGACGCCCGCCGTCTTCGAATCCGTGAGGTAGTAGGCTCTTCATCTACCCGCACATTTTCAATATTTTCTTGTCGCCATGTACCGTCACATACCACACTCACAGTGTCCCTATTACGTAAGCAAACTGTCCGGTGTCTATCCGACTGCGTAGAAAAGCGAGGTTGCATGTTTTTCATCACTGGATTCCATGTTGCAGATAATTTAAAACCATCTTCCCGATTGAAATTTTTATGTTTTTTGATTTCAATCACTTCACGTACAGCTCTTGAGTAAAAGTGACGTTCCTTGGAGAGGACTTGCGTATGGTGAAATTCAATCCAGTGATTGGTGCCTGCTTCTAGCAGGTGCTCTGCAATCGCCGATTTGCTCGTCTGGCGATTCTTTACAGCTGCGATGTGTTCTTTGACCCGTTCAGCAATAGTCCGCTTCGTTTGGCCTATATAGGAACTACCACAGCTGCAATCTATCTTATAGACACCTGGACACTGTAACGGTAAGACATCCTTCGGTGTGCCCACGATGTTGTTTACCCTTATGCCTGGGGTGTAAACTGTCGGGATGGAGTATGTTTTTAACACTGAGCCGACTTTGTCCGTTACTCCCTTGACATAGGGCATATAGGCTGGCTGTCTACTCACCTCTGGACGTCTACGCCTCACTGCCTGTTGCTTCCGTCGTCCGTTCACTTCATATCCGTTGTTCTTGAGTACCTCCTGAACATGATCCAGCTCTCGCTCCAGATGTTCAGGGTCACAGAGATCATACGCTCTATTCCTGAGTGAGGTCACAACGGATTGTAGGTGTCGGGGATGGTGATGAGACGTGGCGTGTAGGTATCTGTCCGTATGTGTAGGCTTCCGGTACACACAGTGTGACAAGGACCCATCTGATCTCACGGCTACTTTTACGTCTAAGAATGACAACAACGTTCAATACATTTTGGAAACTTGAAATTTATTTAATAACGTAACTAGTTTTACCTGAGGCTTCATCCGCGAGGAATACTGATCATCGTATACAGTGTCACAATATCTCACAAGTATGAATTTGCCCGCGGCTCCGATGTAGTTTATCAAAATTGTTTCAGTAGTAGGTATAGGCGGAAAGACGGACAAACAAACAGACACACACATACCCTTTACCATTTATAATATTAGTATGGATAATAAATATTATAGGACATTCTACACAGCGCTACCTACACCCAAAGTAAGCATAGCATAATGAGCTTGTATTATGGTCTCTAGAGTGCGGATATACACGGGCCAATGGAAATAGCATACAAGTATTTGCACTGCGCGTGGAAATCGAACCCACGCCTCCTGCGTAGCAGTCGCACTCATTACCGCCGCGCCACAGCGGGGTCACGATAAGCTTACATCTCCTACCTTGGTATTAAAAAAAACATCTCAATCTACCCGTCAAGAAATAAAAATGCGTGAATATATATAAAAGAAACTACCGAATATGTCTCGCGGGTCCAATTATTCATTTAAACACGCACCAATCTTCATTCCCGCTATACTATACAGTACAGGGCCTGCATTCGGCTTGACCAACCGTAATATAACCACGTACATTTGTATTAACCGACACGTTTAAATTGTATTAGTTTTAGTTCAGTTTCATCCTTAATGTTAACCAATTGAAATCCACGGTCTACTCACGTCACGTCTGTGATTAAAACTCAGTGTCAAGTAGAATTATAATCCAGAGACAAAAGGTACACTTTAAGACACTGGTCACGTAGACCCCGTTTCGAGTGGCTCCGTGGCCCCACCACGATATTAGGACAGGGGGGACGGTTTTTTAACTTATTATTACCCCAAAAAAACCCATTTTGTCTTCACCAGAAATAAAATGAAGCCTTTTATGGACGAATTATGTGACGGTTATTCGACCGTCTCAGTTCTATATGAGCTTACAATTATAGTAATGTCAGGCTCGTATTTTAGAACGACACTCAGTCCTGAATCTAGTTTTATCTGAGGACAGATTATATAGACAGATTTGACAGATTGTCTATACAATCTTTCCTCGATTATATCGAGATACAGAACTGTGTACCATTTTAGAATATGGGCCTTAGCGTGTGTTTGGTAATTGAAATATTGCAGAATATTTAATTTATTTGTTACTAATAAATTTTTTATTCATACATATACCATTTATATTCAGTATTATATTGATCCCATGTGATAATGAGTGAACCATATATATAGCCGAGGTTCTACTCAACCAAATGCGATCAAATATACGGTATTTGTTAAGTCTGAAGAAGACTATTGTGATTTGTGAAAAACCGCATCAAAAGCCTTTCAGTACTTTTTGCATATATCGCGAACAGAAAGACAAACAAACGTATTTTTGGTTTCAGAATCGTTAACATAACATAACTCTAATATCGATTTAACCTGTCAAGTGAGTAAATAATAGACACAATAGGTAAACAATAGACTCGCGGTGCGATCGCACCGCTTGGGATCTTAGACTTTAAATAGAAAAAATTGGATCGGACTAGGCGGGGATTGCAACCGCGATCTTTAAAAAATCTCTTATATTTTCGCAACTAATTTACAATTTTATAATCGTATAGAAGTCACCTTTTTCTTGCAGTAACACAACGCATATAAGATTCCAAATACTCAATATACTTCAAAAAACACAGCGTCGAAGGTGCACAGTGTGCGAGAGATCTCGTTATGTCGCCGGAAATTAATGTTTCCTGCCTATAGCCTCGTGAAATATTCACATAAATTATAAATTATCTGCGCAGGTACAGGGCTGAATTGTGTGGAGCGATTAGCGTAAAGTTGTACGTCGTGTAAGGAGCTGATAGGTACTGTGAATTAGGTGGGTATTCTGAAAGTATGTATAGTTACATCAAACCAATTATGCTCTATATTATTTATCATCATTTAGGCGAGATTACAAATTGGAAATTCTGCATTGCATCCGAACTCAAATGGACGAGAATAACCAGTGTAAAAAGACGACGGACGGACGGACAAAGCAAGTAAAGAGCCAGTGTAACACTATGAATAGAAAGCGATTAATTTGGCTCTGTTGAACATAGGCCTCCAGAACGACCGATCTAAAGCAGCGCGCATCCAACAATGGACTATGTGGGGCTGATGTGATGATGATGGTGAATTTGTGGCGTAGCGATGGAACGTCTTCGCAGGGGCTCAATATTATTATCGCTCAAAATTTGTGTTGGACTTGGTGTTTCCATATATAATATGTATGTTTTTACAAAAATAAATGTATCTAAGTATGTTCATTCGCATCCTAGAATCAATAGGACTAGCTAGTTAAGCTTTGTTCACTTTGGGTCATTGGGTAACGCTACGTGGAATGTAAAAAAAAAAAAAACGCATTTCATTAATTATCATGTAATCTGTATTTACTATAACATTTTCGACCGAGAAAATAGTTGATAATTGGTCGTTTTCTCGCCTAAAGAGCCTTATAGTCCAGCGACAAAACTATGCGAGCTCCACACAATCACGATCCACTACTCTGTTCATAGTTACTTTACTTTTCTCATCCACCTCTCGTTCACCTTCACGGTGGGACAAGTACCTGAAGAAGTTCCTTTAAAACTTTAGTGAAAAACCTTAACTAACACTTTATATAATCTAATCTCGTACACTGAAATAATGCACATCTTTATTTACCTTTCACAATAAAATTTACTAAAAGTTTTCTGTTTTATTTATTTAAGCAATACTTACTTTATGCTTATTCATTAAATGTGTTTTAGAACTCTTTTTCTAGTTCTACCTAAATTGGTAAGCTATTTCATTATAGGTTGTCTGGGAGGCATCGCTTTTTGCGATAAAACAGCCCATTGAACTCACCTTTAAATCAAATGATATTGTGCACTTGTATAACACTTATAGGCATGATGTACTGCATAGTGATAAATGTTTTATTGGTCTATCTACATTCACGTTTATATTATAAACTGTAGATACGTTGACCGTACTCCAAAATGATAACTTACGTCTTCCTTTAGACACCAATCAGAGATGCGACAGTGCGCTATGGAAAAAAATACGTCTTTAATAATTAATTAACTGCATGACGTATCTATAAACGTCAATGTTTATATAATATTCCTAAAGGACTGTAAGTAACGACACATGCACATTTGTATGTATCTCAAATGTACGCAATACCGAAGTTTAAAAATCCCGAAATAGAAAATTTCAAAAAATAAATTTTGATACGTTACCGATGGTAGGCCTTCTGGTTTAATTTCTATAGTTAGTTTCTACAACGGAGTTAGTTTCTTTTTTCACTAACTCCAATATCTTCATCTAACCTAACACGAAGGGTATGGAGGAGGTGTCTACATACCCTTCTTTTCTAAAGGTATCCATATCGAGGCACTCAGTATCCACCCCGTGCAATCCTACTTGGATAGATTAGGTTAGAAGGCTATGGCGAGAGCAGAGCGGAGCATTGGCCTTCGCGGTTATTTTTTTTATAACCATCCAAACATAATTACCCAACAGTCGAATTTTCAGACTTTTGAACTTTAGGATTTTGTACTTCGGGGTTTTGTACTTTCGGTATTGTACATTCGGTCAACATTCATTCGGAATTTGTACTTCGGTCTTTCGTACATCGGTATTCTGAAATTCGGTATTATGAGCTTCGGAATTTTGATATGTTACCGTCTAGATAGCTTAATGTACAGTGTTGTAGAATATTTTATACTACATTTAACATCAAGAAACATAAGAAAATCTGCCTCTTAGCCAATAAATCGAATAACAACATTTTAGTACCAGGGTGGATGCTACAGGCCATCAATCTAGAGACATCATCACAATTATAACAGCATCCCTCCGAATGTTACGGAGAGAAAACAAACCTAAAACATTATTTTTCAGTTTCAAACACAATCGTAATATGAGAAGACGGTGGATTACAATTGGTTAACATAGGGGAGAGGACTGACGTAAAACTAGACCAACTTAAATGTGTTGACTTTTACGAACTCGCGTTATTACGAAACGAATTGACACTCAGAATAAGGGTTCCGTTGTTAAAATTGAGACAATGTATCGAGAGAAAGAGAATATAATCTGTACGTGACTGTTGCTGTGATTAAAACGACCAAGTGTCACTATAGATGTAGTAATTGTTAGAGCGTTTTCACACTCATCTGATTATCCGATATCGGTGGCGGGCGCCGCTAGCCGACATCCGATAGCCGATACCTTGTGCTGTTTACACATTTGATAAAAAAAATCGGCCCGATACGGCCATTTGCTCGAAAGCACAGACTAGATAGGGATGCCAGGGATGAAAAAAAATGAAAAAAAGTGCAAGCTATTTTCGACCTTATTGACATGACATGGTATCGAGATTTCTTTTCATATATTCGTGATCAGCGTCATCAATTAACGTGAAAAGACAGGAGAAAATGTATTAGAAGGATAATAAGACAAGCATTCATGGAAAGATAAGGAATAGTTATTTGTGCAACAAGTGAGCAAAATTTATTTTTGCAGCGAGTGCTAATTTTGACTCCTAAGCAAGCGAGGAATTCAAAGGCACAAGATGCAAATAATTATAAAAAGATAAAATAATTTTGCTCTCGTGGGCACACATTACTTTTCACTTCAGCAGCGAGAACACATAATAAGTGTTACTTAGAAGATAACACAATGAACATGAACAGTTCATAACATTATAATATTATATTTATAAACGTTATTTGTATATAATATATACTATTATTATTTACACATATTTTACATTTTTAATTTTATTCGATACTTTACTTTCTATTCCCGCAATTTTTTAAGGTACGTTCAGAGACAGCGTCTGTGATGTCTTTTTTGTCAAATTTTGAAAATGAAAATAATTTTATAAATGTACTTATGCATCAAGTATTGATTATAAAAACTTATGCGTTAAATAATAAATAATTGAAATAAATAACATGGTTATCCATTTACAAATACGTTCAGATTTAGTTTATTTACGCGTTTCAGAACGAGTTTTCTTTGGGGACAAATTTCGAAATTCGATCTTCAAATTATTTGTGTTTATCTCTCGCCGTTTTTTAAGGACGGGAAAGAGACAGAGTGCAGTGAAGTTCGAAAGATTTCCAACTTTTTTATAAATCAATGGTTGGTACCTACTCTTCATTACAAAAAATAAATCAAAAGTTACTTTGTCTCACGCAGTGAGCAAAATCGCATTTTGCTCACTGTTTTAACGCAGCAAAACTTACATTTTCGAGTTGCTGAAGGGAAAAATATATTGTGAACATTTTAAACAGTTGACTATATAAGGCAGTAGGCAGGCGGGAGCTTCTGGCGGCCCTGGGGGTGAGAGTGCTCACGCTCTCCACCCTGCTCGCGGCGATGGTCCGCTGCGCGGATGCGTGGGCGGCCAGCGTCTCCTTCTGCGAGCAGGTCATGCTCGCGAAGGAGACAGCAGAGCTGGCGCGGCGCGATGAGCGAGAAAGGCTCGCTGACACAAACCTTCGGCCTAGCACTACGACCCAGAGACGGCGTGCGGTTTAGTCGGTTCGAGTCCGACATAACCTCCCCCTCCGGCTCCGGAGGGGTGGGTACCCGTGGGGATTTCCCGCACGTAAAAAAAAATATAAGGCAGTAGGTATGTAATGTTAGTTCCGGCTGGCGGAGAATAGGGCCTCTCATGTCTTCCGGTGAGTGTCGTAGAAGGCGACTAAGGGATAGGGCTCCTTGAAACAGTAAACATACAACCCATGACTAAGGGTCCACTTGACGGCAATAAGCTCGCCCTCTATTACGTGGGACCAAAAATCATAGTTGATGAAATGTGGGTGTTAATAAACTTCTGCCGATCCCTTCGGGGATTTACAGGCGTGAGTATATGTAGACACGTATATGATGCAAATACTATTTGAATCCGAAGCTAAATTGCTTGTGTTAGGAGAGGGTTTAGGTCAACAGTGTAATGGTCAGGATTTGAAACCGGAACCTTTTAATCATCAGCCGTCTCTTTAAGAACTAAAGCTTCGATAGCTACCGATGCTTAAAACAAGATAGCAGTATTGAGATCTAAATGTGTCACTGCCATATTGTATTCTTTATAATAACGAAATACATTTAAGATTGCATGTTAAAATCTTCTTCTTCATCTTATATAGCGTTAAGCTCTCAACTTGGAGTCAGGGGTCCTCTTTTACCAGTCCAACTGCAGATTTGGTAAAACTTCGACATTTTCCGTGAAGCGACTGCCTACAGACCTCCACAACCCAAAGGCGATATCGAAGCATCACGATTATACCAGTTGTTGAACTTTTGAGGGCTCCAACTACCCATAACGACTGCCATACATGTTTGTATTGTAACCGCGGAATGTGACAATATGTGCTTTTAATAGAGAAACTTCCTGGGCATAATGTATTTTAAAATATTAATCATGTATACAATTAAATGATATAATATCAAATGTATATTACAACCTATCCTATCTGTACGTTTCGTTTGGATATAGATGGGACTCTGTATTATTTTCTTGAATATAATAATGCAAAATGAACAAATGTTCCTGATTATTCCAAATTTATGTAGGGTCGGCGCAACATAATATATTACATAATTCTGTATACATAACACATCAACTGATAACGCTGTTATTACAAAACCAAGTAAATTACTCCAAGTATACATTTTCCAGCGATTCTTTAGACACTCTCAATAGATATACCTGAATAAACAGATGGGTGGCTATAAAAGAACCATAATCCTCTTTCAAAGAAAGCTTTTAGAATTTATCGCGCAAAATTTACATGTCAATGTGGCTTTTGAGACGACCTTACTGTGACAGAACCGCTAAGATGTACTTACCTACTTTATAGTCAAAGCTTTGGAAATTTCACCTAGATTAACAATCTGTATTATGATGGTTATGAGTATTCTAGCACAGCGTAGACCTATCATAAGTACCTATATAAGAAACTAGCCTATGCCCGCGGCTCCGTCCGCATGGATGTCGTTTACCGCGACCAAACATAGCCTATGTCCTTTCCCAAGGTCTAATCTACCTTTATACCAAATTTCATCAAAATCCGTTCAGTGATTTAAGCGTATGGACTGCGGATCAAAGTTTTGGCTAATTGGTACTATGAAACGCATATCTCCAAATATGGCATGTTGATATGGGACGTCGTTAAAGTTGGTTAAAAGAGATTCAATAGCATTGTGGTTTATCTTGATACCTACCCTTATTATTTAGGCATGAAGTATCGAATGTACAGTCCGCTTTCAATAGTAGCTTAAGAGATACCAAGATTGACATACTTTGTAAAAAAATTAGTAGCTTATGTTACGCTCTCTATAAACTTGCACCTATTATTAACAAAGTAGCTTTACTGTCAGCATACCATGGTTTAGTGGAGTCAGTACTTCGATATGGTGTAATTTTTTGGGGTAATGCAACTAACAATGACATGGTCTTCAAAATGCAAAAGCGTTGCATCCGTGCCATGTTTGGTATTGAGAGCACTGACAGTTGTGTGCCATTTTTTAAAGAGCACAATATTCTGACACTCCCCGGCATATACATACTAGAGGTAGCACTGTTTACCAGGTATAACCCACACCTGTTTCCAAGATTAATGGACAAAGTCGTGCGTAATCGTCGCGATAATAACAGGCTATGTGTCCATCCTGCTAAGACAGCCCTATTACATAAAAGTGTAATATGCATGGCTCCATTAATCTATAACAAAGTTCCCAAAAATATAAAAAATTTGAACAACAATCGTTTTAAGTGGGCGCTCAAAAGATTGTTGACTGAGAAGTGCTACTATAGTATTAAGGATTTTCTCGAAGACATGAACCTGTAGAAAAAAAAAAAAAAAAATACACTTTTTAAATTACTATGTACCAAAACATATTATTCTGTGAATGAGTACCTACCTAAACGATCAATTTTAATTTTATTTCTTACGGTGACTCAAATAATATTTAGGTATCTATTGACATGCTTAATATTTTGACATTTTCATATTTTTTTTTACTTGACATCTGTATTCTGACATTATGTTTTTTTATTTTTTTTGTTATTTTATGCGATTATGATCTGACCTAATTATCTTATTGGATTCTACACATGATTGTCTATTTAATGATTTTATTTAATATTTTGTATGCCTTTGGCGGAACATAGCTGGGACTAATATTACTTATAACATCTACTCTGTAACCTATGCTTCACGAAATAAATAAATTTGAATTTGAATTTGAATTTGAATTTGAATCGATCACCTTAGCTTTTAAACTTTACTCTACGAAGTATAAAAATATATATTCATGAATCATTAACTTATTTATTACATTATGTCAATGAAAAGTCCATTTGCAAAGCTAGCCTCGGGTGCAAGTAGGAAAACCGTTTGTAAAGTTGGTGTTTAACGACTTCTGAGATCACACCATGGTCACTGGTCGTGGTAGACCTTTGGCCAAAGTCTAGGTTTAAAGTTAATATCAAAAAATAAATCTCTATGATCAAAATAGCGTTCATTTGTAAAAAAAAAAAACTTAGGTATACTTTTTTCCCTTTTATGATATCTATGGAAAGCTGTCCTTATAGCCCGCTACCATAAAACTGCTTTTGTTGTTTTATTTCTCGTTATACTTCTTTAAATTTTTTAAATTACGAAATGGTAAATTGTCCTATTATATACCTACGCCTATATATCTCGGTAAAAGTTATGAGGACGTGTTTTGTACATTAACTCTCATGTTTTTATTCCTCACGTAATAGGTTGCCCACTTTTTACCAACCCTATTCGACTTCTTATAATCCAGAGTTCTTTAAGTAAAGTGGGAAAGCATTTTATCTAGACCATCAGAGTAGAGACCACCATTTTAAAATCGACAGTATTTATAATGGTGGTCCATATCTTCTGGACTTCACCCTATTTCTTATCATCCACTGAGGTGCAGTCAATTGCCGAACCCAATATAAACATAAACTCAGCTAATGAGACAAAATATAAGGTAAATATATTTGTAACAATTTTAATACATTAACATTTGATGACGACACTTTATAAAAGTTAATATACGTCATAAAAATGTCAAACCTACAATTTTGTAAAACGTTTAAGCGGTTTGCCGTACGCGTCAGCACCTAACAATGTTTCAGAACATTCCGCCTCGCTCCGCGAACAATGTAATTAGAGTATTTGGCTTTTAACTCCGCAGCCCACGAGCCGAGTTGAAAGCACTATTTTAACACTCAGTGGTATTGCAACAAAGATCTTTCATTATTCTTAACGAAGCCAAAGTAGCAACACAGAAAACTAAATGACTAACAAACACAGTGACATTACCACACGCAGTTTTTTCTCCATTGATTGATTGATATTTGGAAAAGCAATGACTAAATGAGATGGAATGAGAAATAATATCATTGAGAATAAAAGTTCTCACAAACTAGTAAAGCTACGAGATAATATCGATAAGAAAATCGAAAGAAAAAATATCGCATCGACAAATAAGTGAGACAGTATAAAATGAATAATCGGGCATTACGAGAGCTTGCCTACATTTATTCGTCTGTTTATTCAGTTTGGCGCTGGGGCTGCCAAGTTGCCAATAAAAACATTTTCATAGCTCGCATTAAAACACTGGCGAAAGTGAACGCCCTCAAATAATCAATACAGAAACCCTCCATGCCGGGAGCGCCCGGCGCAGGTACGCCCCGCCCGCGCCCCGTTACCACGCCGCCGTCGCCCCGCAGCCGCTCTGGCCATAGAATAGACAGACAGACGACTGTGCACTAGTCTGGACATCAATATTTTATGGCAGGTAATGGTATATGGGTATTATCACATAGGTGCCAAAATAACAGCTTCTTTAATGGTACTACCACTGATAAAATATAATCTAGTAGCCATCATTCGAGTTTCGATGTTAGACTAAGTATCAAAGTTTCATCTCATGTAATGTATGCTAAAACAAACAACTAGAGGGGTAACTTTAGAAACACCTCAGGGGTGTAAGTTTAGACTTTATCTTTTCAAAATATCAAAGTTATTTTACATAAATACTTGAACAATCTTCTCGAGAATGATCTTTTCAATCCTCTAGCAGATGTTGCCTTCATTCTGTTCATAAATCTTTAATTAAGTTTTGAAATCTCGAATCTGTTTACGAAACAAGCCACTAATGCAATAGTTGATGACACCATATCGATTTGTGGAACTTCAAACAAAGCGTTGATTACCACAAGATTCTTGTAAGATCGTATTCCGAAAGCACAAAATAGTGTTAAAGTAATTTAATTCGTCGCCGAACATTTTATTCTATGACAGCTCCAGCTGGCGCGGTGATGTACAGCCTAAACCAACTGATGCGACTGATTTTGTCCGTAAACCGAAATTTCGTTTCGTTCCCAATGCGCTTAAGAGCTTTAGGAAGGTGGGTGACCTTTTATTTACTTTAAAAAAGTACTCCCAAGTACTATGCTACCGGCTTTTTAAAGAGCTCCGTAGGGACTTGAAATGCTCTAAACGTAATGGTCGAATTTGTTACTTTATAAGTGAGTTGTGTGTACTAACAAACTTCTTAATCAAAATTTGTTGTACTATAAGAGTGACACAGAAAATTATATTATAAAAATAATAATAACAAGAGATTTATATTTTTCTCGATAACGATATCGCTATTCAAGAGCCATTAGCATAATTGAGTCGTGATGTTGTGTCGGAAAGCGCAGCATTTGCAGAACTGGATGCCAATATCAATTATTTGTGCATTCGAGGATATATTTCATATTTCTGTTTCCGATAGTTTAATACGATATAATTTACACTGGATACATGTTTGATAGTATATGTTATGGTTTGGTATAATATTTGAGGTAATAAGTTGTTGCATCTCTAGTAATGGTATTAGCAGGTGATTCGGTATTTGTGCCCTCCAACTAAGGTTACTATTTTGATATCCTATCCTATCCTTTTTAATACAAATATTTTAATTGTGCAAGTTCGTGAAAATGTTTGGATGTGTGTTATTTGTTACTCGTTTGTAATGTGTGATGTTTGTTCTTTGTTTGTAATGTGTGATATTTGCTACTCATTCAGGCTCTAACAGCTGAACGGATCTATCTTAAATTTGTCACAGGGATAAAATTATAGTCTGGAATAATACATAGGCTTTTTATTCCGGGAATAGGTTCCCTTGAGTTGAGGAAACGGGAGCAACGGAACTACAATAAAAAAAAAGACGGGTTGCACTCTGGGAGTGCCAGCAGAAGTGAAAACTTTTTCTTTTTTCGTTATATACATAGAAAAAGATAAAAAGAACATACCATACCATACCATACTATAATATAGCGCACAACTTTCATACAACTTTCATAAAGCGGACTATGACTCTATCAATTCAGAACTTGGCAACATAGATTGGGAACTGATATTCGGCGGATTACCAGTGGAAGAAGCCGTAACTAGGTTCTATGACATTATTTATGGCATTATAAAGAATCAAATTCCACTGGTAACAGCGCGATCTAATAATTTTCCGATATGGTTTTCACCTGCACTAGTTCGCATGTATAAAGAAAAAGTCAAATCGTGGACTAGATGGAAGAAGTATAAAAACATTAGTGATTATGAGATGTTTTCACTGCGCAGAAAGCATTTCAAAACAGAATGCTCCAAGTGTTATATAACATACATGACGTCGGTAGAGAATGGTATTAAATCAAACATTAAGCACTTTTGGGGATATATAAATAACCGCAAAGGTAAACAAGGCATTCCTTCAACTATTAATTACAAAGCTAAAACATCTAATGACCCCAGTAAAATCTGTGATATGTTTTCAGATTTTTTTCACTCTGTTTATGAACCTAGCACTTTCAACTTAGACGATTGGGAGGCTCCTGACAATGATGGTGGCAACGACGTACAGATTCACGATTTACATTTCAACGAGATTACTGTTAAAAAAGCATTAGAAGCTATGGACCAGTCCAAGGGACCTGGACCGGACACCATACCACCGAAATTTCTCGTTAACACCGCTGAATCTATCTGTAAGCCGTTGTACATGATATTTAAAAAGAGTATTGATGAAGGAGTGTTCCCCTCTCTATGGAAACTAGCTAATATAACTCCAATACACAAGTCAGGTTCGAGACAAAACGTTGAACAGTATAGGCCTATCTCTATATTAAATGCCATGTCTAAATTGTTTGAGAGAATTGTGCACACAGCTGTTTACCCGCAACTTCACAAAATAATAATTGCGGAGCAGCACGGTTTTGTGAGGCGCAGATCAACGGCTACCAACTTGTTACTATATACTACGTACCTCTTCGAAGGTATGGATAATGGGGACCAGATTGGAGCTGTATATACTGATTTTCAGAAAGCATTTGACAAAGTAGATCATGAAGCGCTTCTAAACAAAATAGCTTTTAATGGAATTCGAGGAAATTTGCTCAGATGGTTTGCTTCGTATATAACAAACAGAAGTCAGAGAGTTGTTATTAATGGGTTTCAGTCAAGCACAATTACTATAACTTCTGGAGTTCAGCAAGGTTCAATATTAGGACCTCTTCTATTCATTTTATTCATAAATGACATTAATGAGTGTTTTCTAAATTCCAAATTTTTATTATACGCAGACGATCTAAAAATTTTCAAGACTTTCAAGACCGACATTGACATACTACTTTTTCAAGAAGACCTGGATCGCTTTTCCTGTTATTGTACTCGCAACAAATTACACTTGAATACCTCGAAATGTTTTTATATTGACTTTACTAAAAAGAAAATCATACTGAACACAAACTTTACTCTATGCAATACTAAACTAGCAAAAGTTAATGAAATTAGAGACCTTGGCATTCATCTAGACTCTAAACTTCAGCTTGACACCCATATAGATAAAATCGTCAATAAGGCCTTCCAACTCTATGGCTTCGTAATGAGGGCAACCAAAGACTTTAAGCGTCCAGAAACATATAGTTATCTGTTTAAGTCTCTGATTCGCCCACAGCTTGAATATGCAGTTTTTGTCTGGGACCCATATTACAAAAAGTACAAAGACAAGGTAGAAAAAGTACAGGGTAAATTTCTTCGCGCCTTACATTTTAGAACTCATAAAACTTACTTACCATATGACCAACTATTGATAAAATATAAATTCCCAACTCTAGAAAGCAGAAGGTTACTCTTGCAGGCAATGACACTGTACGGTTTGTGTAGGGGCTCCTTCGACTGCAATTCACTGACAAATAGTATTTGCTATATCGTACCACGAACAGTGCATGTTCGTATTGTCAGAAGGAGGCGCCTTTTCATGACCAATAAATGCAGAACCAACGCTGGTTTGAGATCACCGATGCGACGACTAGTCGAGACTTACAATGAGCAATTTGAGGACATAGACATATTTGCATTGACGGCACATAAATTTAAAAAATCGATTATAACTGTTATTGCACCTCATACACTACCTACATAAAATTATCTATCTATACATATAATGATATATATTAATAATAATAAATATCGATGTAATATATATAAGGAAATAAATTAATAATTAAATATAATCATATTTCTAGTAACACGTGGACAATGTTGTGGGCTATACATTAAGAATTAATTTATGTAAACCATACTCTTAAATACTATTGAATGTATATCTGTTTTTTGTTCCATTAAATAAATAAATAAATAAATAAATAAATAAATAGCGCCAATCATAGAACCTATCACTCATTTTCTGCTAATTTTCTGTCAGAAGAAATAAATAAATATCTTATCTTATCTTATCTTATAAATTACAAAAAGAACAAATAATCACAAAAAGAAAAAATAATCACAAAAAGTGTCAGAAGGCCAGGTTTGAACCCGGTACTATCTGAAACCATACAGTCTTACAGTCGAAGCACTAACCGCTAAGCTACGAGGTTATTTATCGTATCTTGCAAAATAGATAGTCTGTAGCTAATGTTGTATGACGTCAGTCGTCGGTTACGGTGCAAAGGTCAAGCGATCCTGAGGCGAGTTTAACACTTTTTACCCATCCAACGCCGCTAAAGAAGTTTTCACTTCAAAAATGTACGTTCGGGTAACAGCTAGTAGGATTTAATATGTTATGTTATGTTTCGTAATTGCACGTACTTATTCACTTACTTAAAGGACGATAATATATATTTGATAAATAATTCAACACAAACAGCAATGGACCAAACATATCACCATCTCAATAAATCTCATCATATTAGCGAACAATAGACTATACATAAACAATTTCAGCCAACCATAGTTCACTATAAAGCAATATTCAACGTTCTATCATGAACAACACTACATAATGAGTACTACACACAAATATCTAATAAAGCAGTCTCTCAAAAACAATGGATTGATCAGAGCAAGTAAAATAAGACCTAATGTGTACATAATAAAGTCCTTTCGACTGGAAATCTTGTTGGTTCCTGTTTGTTTAATTAATCACTCCGTAGCGGAAAATCGAGCTGTTTGCTAACAATATCGTCTAAAAAGTTTGATGGCTGACAAAGATTTTGACAGCCACTGTCTATCTGCGTCTCTGGTTATTTCCTCATTATACTTATCTTCAGTGCTCTGGAAAATTTTGGGGAAAAAATCAATAACGATTGGCATTATCTAAACGATGTTATTTCATGATTTATTATTGTAATATTTTTAGAAAAATCTCGGAGTGCATGGGACCCTACCGAAGTCTTTTGGGTCCTTCTCACGTACAAGCCGATAAACCTTCTGGTTAACGATTGAATAGTGCAGGTTTTATTCTCGGAATTAGAAAACAGTCGCATTAGAAAGTTAAAATAATCCAAATTAAAGGGAGCAGAAAGAGTAAAGGAACTTAACATCTATAAAACGAGTGAACAAAGAATATTATGACAAGATATTAAGATCAAAATTATCTAAAAGCATCAAACATAAATTTTATACATAGTTAAAAACAATCCATTGAAAGCAGAAGCATAATTTTCTTTTAAAAGCTTTATAAAGGCATACCTGCTTAATTGATTCTGCCAATTTGTGCGAAACATAAACGTAAACTTTGCGAAACCAATTCAAATGGCTTCAAACTGAAATTACTTCGTCTGAGACTATATAGTAGAGCATTGCCGCGATAAATTTCATCAAATTACCCGATTTAATTAATAAGAGAAACCGCGAATACCTCCGTTTGATAATTTACGGTGAGTCGATAAATTCATCAGATAACTTAGGTATATCTTTTAGCCGAAAACCGCATTGTTTCAGACAACAACCGACAACTAATCTAACTTTGACACAAGATAAAGTTTCTCGTCTGGAACTATTCGGAGACAGTGGATTACTTGTGAAGAAATAAGCAAATTCCTATTCCCAGAATACACCTACTTTATATTTAGCTGTATTTTGGGACTAGTAAAGTTTGTAGATTGATCTTATTGGTTGATAAAATTAATGTATTTTATTTTTTAACGTTCATCAGAACCTTCACGGCCCATTCCAACGCCTCTAATTAGCCAATGCACATGTTAAACTAAGGAAGACACTCTGGCCTAGCCTTTTCTCTCAGAGTTGAGAGATGAGACGGCAGTTTTTACAAGCTTTTATTTAACTTGCAATGTATGTTTGTTCGGGTGGAATCTTACAACTCAATTTTAAGGCACTTGCCCTCAACTGATTGAGCTGAAATTTGGTATGCACGTTCAGTTCGGATGACAATGCAAGAAAAAAAAAAAAAAAAAAAGATTGTTTTTAAAAAGGTTTTTCGAATATATCTTATTATTATTACAATTGTATGTATTCTGTATGTATGTTTAATGAACCTATGTTAAATAATGATAACTGTCAATAGCACAGGAACAAGCAATAAACCTTAGTGGTTTTTTTGTGCTATTACTATTGATCTTGTAGTGTTTTGTGTTAATAATAATAAATTTATTAATAAGTTGATCTCGTAAAAGCTAACAAACCAACAAATCATAATAAGCTGGCCTGATATATACACACAGACATATAGAAACGAACATAATAAGAGACTGTTTATAAAGTCGGTAGCACGATTGTGACTCTCCTGGTATTGCCCACGTCCATAGGCCACGATGACCACTTACCATCAAGTGAAAGTGGCAGACAAGCGCCACTTGTCTGCCACCTCAGTGGTATAAAAAAAGACGGGTTGCACTCTGGGAGTGCCGGCAGAAGTGAAAACATTTTCTTTTTTTCTTTCTTCGTTATATACATAGAAAAAGATAAAAAAGAACATACCATACCATACCTATAATATAGCGCTAATCATAGAACCTATCACTTATTTTCTGCAAATTTTCTGTCAGAAGAAATTAATAAATTATGAAAAGAAAAAATAATCACAAAAAAAAAAAAATTACAGAAAGAAAAAATAATCATAAAAAGTAATAAATTACAAAAAGAAAAAATAATCACAAAAAGTTTCAGAAGGCCAGGTGGTTTGAACCCGATACTATCTGAATCTATAAGGACTTACAGTCGAAGTGCTTACCGTTTAAGCTACGACGCTATCTATTGTAAATTGCAAAATACCAATCTTGTATGACGTCAGTCGTCGGTTACGGTTCAAAGGTCAACTAATCCTGACGCTTCCTTAACATTTTACACCCATCCAACGCCGCTAAAGAAGTTTTCACTTCAAAAAAGCTCTAAGCTTACAAGCTTTGGATGCAACCGATTTGGATGATGAAGAATGTACATAGAATACAAATTGTTCGTTCTAAAATATGGGTCTATATCACCCGAATTCGTACTCCAATGTGCACAACAGTAGTGAACTAGTGATACACAAGAACATCGAGTAATAATACTCGGGAAGTTCCACGTAAAGTTAAATTTGTCTTGGGACCCGTATCGAAATGTATCACAAGTAAATTGGAAGAGTTAGAAATAATAATAAATAATAAAAAATGATAGTGAGTGTTCTTAGTGAACGGACGATAAATGAGCAAACTATCTATAAAAAAGTGACCAGAGGAGAGAGCTCCTGAGACTTTGTCTTCAGCTTACCATCAAGTGATGTAAGGTCATATTGGCGGGTCTTAGTGGTCTTAGTGGGTCCTAAAAGTGGTTACAAATATTATGGATCCCAAATGAGCTAAATATGCTTTAATTCCAATAATATCTGCAAAAAGGCACGGTATTTAACTCTACGTAACAGTAAAAAAGAAAATCTTAGCATACATTATGCGTAACTATTCAAGTTATGAAAGAATAATTATTATAGAAATGGTTGTGCAAGCTACCAATTGATCTTTACATCCTTTCTTAACTAATACAGCAACATTTAGACATTAACTTTTGTAGATGAAATCTTTAAAAACTATTAGTACTTTTACTCTAAATAAAATTATTAAACACTATGAGTATGGCGTAAGTACCAATAATGGACAATCAATTGAAACTGATATAAAATCTAGGCATACAGCAATAGTCTAATTAGGTCAACAACTTACATATTTATAACATCCATACTACAATTAGTGATAATCATGATTTAAAAAAAAATCAAAAAAAATCACCCTTATTAAAACTCACAAACCTTAACAATTTTTTTTAAAAACAACTGGTTCCGATTCAATATTTATCAACGACAGTGTAAAAAATATATATTATATAAGCTATTAGGTTTCTTTTAAGTGAATAGTCATAAATAATAAATAAATATTCCACAAAATTTCACACAACGCTATCTAGATCCATGGTAAGCATAGCTTAACTAGCTTGTGTTATGGAATCTAGAATGCGGATAAATGCGAATACTTTTT
This sequence comes from Eilema caniola, assembly GCA_949126895.1. Classification (NCBI taxonomy): domain Eukaryota; kingdom Metazoa; phylum Arthropoda; class Insecta; order Lepidoptera; family Erebidae; genus Eilema; species Eilema caniola. The sequence goes on from OX421475.1 coordinate 22,518,149, forward strand.
TCTGTAAATACAAATTATACATAGAAACACCCAGACCAATACAAATATACATATTCATGCATACAAATATTGGCACTGAGCGGGGATCGAACCCGCGCCTCCTGCGTAGCGGCCTCGTTCACTACCGTCACGCTACAGAAGCTGTCATGTAAACAAAATATTTATTTTGCTTACAATAAAGGCTTTTCGAAAGTATTCAGTATCGAGTCAGTCTCCACCATTGGTGCTTTTACCTTAACACAATATATGTGTGCCATAAAATAAAATACAATATCCAGAGACACAACATCGATATTTTTTACGTAATCACTACGAGCCCTCAAAGCCCATAATTAAGATTAAAACACACTAAATAACGCGGTCATTTTTAAGCCAAAGCCATAAATTAATAAAGACTCGCCCCATAGAGTGGCCCACGTGCGCTTAAGCCTTCGCCCGGGCAGGCCGTTCATTAAAACTTACAACAATGAACTCAGATAAGGATATAATTCAATAAGCTCCACGTACCCTACAACTTGCTCAATATTTTACAACTATGAGCACTCTATTTATTAAGGCTGTATGCACATTTGCAGCGATAGTAACGCAAGTGTTAAGGCTGTGTTTTAGGATATGTAATCTGCATAGATACTCGTAGTAAACGAAGAAAGAGCAAAGAAATATTGATTGCACGTAATCATCTGATGATGGACACAGCCATCATCATCATTCATATTCATTCATAATCATTCATCATGATACATCATCATTCATCACCATTCATCATCATACATCATCATTCATCACCATTCATCATCATTCATCATCATTCATCATCATTCCTCATGAAGTTATACCTGGTTGTATCTGAGTCTTTCGCTACGAAACCCTGGGTCCGCCTACGCTTAAAATATGCACTTTGAACTCCACTGTTCGCTCTTTTACTCCAACTTTAAATTTTTTGGTTTATTTTGTCTTTTATAACAGCGACTGCACAGTCAAACTTCATAGTCGAAAACCTGCACCATTCGTCAATCATCAGGAATACCAGCTTTGTAAGTTGACTTAAGCTTTAAAGCACTTGATGGCACCTCATATACTTACTGGATCATTCAGTGCTTTTTCAATTACTTTTTTTATAGCACTTAGGCAGCAGACAAGCACACGGCCCACCTGATGGAAAGTGGTTACCGTGGCCTATGGACGTGTGCAACACCAGGGGCGTCACACTCGCGCTGCTGACCCTGTAGAAACCTTTTAATGCCCTTCTTGAAGAACCCCATATTATAGTCGCTTGGGAGTTCATTCCACAGCCTGAGCGTGCGTGAGATGAAGTTCCTTTCATACCGCACGGTTCGTACCATTTCTGGTCACAATATATGAGGATGAATTCCCTGTCTGTGGTGAGCAGTGCGATGATAGAATTACATCAGGTAGGCCGTGTTTTTCTTATAATAGGCCCGCGTTTGATCACTAAGTCATCGAGTGATCGATGATGGAATATTTTTGCCTAGAATCAACTTATTTACTCGGGACTTGACGCTTGAGACCACTTCTAATTACACAACATAGCGGTTCTATTTCTGTATACTTCTTTGAATAAATCGTTACAGGACGGTAGCTTTTCTAATCGCAAATCGTGTGATTAATTTGGTTGAACGAACACGCTCAGCTGATTTAATCGTTTAAGGAACTTGAGACCGCTGAACCATTATATGTAAATCAAGATTGATTAGATATTGAAGGAAATGAAACAGTTCCAAGTGATTTTCCTTTTGAGTGTAGTTGAAAGGATTAAAATAGGTGACTAAAGATTCTGCTATGAAAGGTAATTCGACGGTGTGTTCCGCTTTTTGGCTATTCCGTTAAATTTAATTGAAATCACACGTTTTGAAAACATGTCGTCAATCAGTCGGACCCCAGTTTACGCCATCATCGAAACTAATTTCTGTACTACTTAGGTGGCAGACAAGCACACGGCTCACCTGATGAAAAATTGTTACCGTGGTCTACGAACGTGCGCAACGCCAAGGGCCTTATCGTAAACTCTTAAAACCGGTCAATAATTCCACAGCTGTCATGCTACCAATAATTGTAATCCCATGTAAATTTATAGAATTATAAAGTTACATTTGCAGTTGGTAGTTTGTCAGCAGTCCAAATATTTACCTGTTTTAAGAGTGTATAAATACAGGCTCAGGAGCTTCACACTTGCGCTGCCAACCCTCAAACAAACCAATATATTCAAGTAAATGACTGTAACAAACTGTAAAATATTCACAATGAATCCGTTTTCATGCTTAAAGTTCATAAACTACATACGGCTCGCCAATTTGAATCGTAACTTGTGAATTTCGCTCCGACGCGTTAGAACTTAGCTTTTGTTCGCCGAAAGCGCTGTAAAGCTTATTACTCAGGTGGCCACTGTTCCTAATAAAATTTGCTAAGTTGAAATTGTGGCTACAAGTTAGACGGACTATATGGTTATATGTTTCTATGAGATATCTAAGTAATAAAGGCTGTTCTGAATTGTAAATGGTACAGTTTTCAACTAATTATAAAACCTATTTTTATTTTTGGTTGTAAAAGATTATTATTTGGTTGCCACAAGCCGAGGTCGACCTTGTAAAACAGCCGAGCTGTTGTGTCAATCTACCCCGCAGCTTATATACTTAATCGTTGAAGTAGATAAAAAAGGCAAATACGAAAGTAATCTATGACCATGATTACAATGAAAGCAACGGATAGGATAATAAACGTCCATTAAATGTGTCCAGTATTGTGTGGCACAAAAATTTTAAATTTATTATAAATCTCCCACTGCCTGCCGATTGCGAACGATACCTTGGATTTAAAAAATACATTGCAATTGGTTCCAAAATAGTGTCCAGACGTATTGAATGACTAATTCTTTTGTAAAGTCGATTCAAAAGTATATCAATCAAATAATATAGTCACTTAAAAATTTCAAACAGCGACAATATGAAACGAAATAAAAATATATTTTCAATTCAACCTATTTAGTTCAAGCATGTTAACTAAAATATAAGTAACCCTACTCAAAACTACGCCACTTAACAATAATGAAGACCTTTCACAATGGTATGAAGCCGAAAAGCATTTAAGCGAATAGTGTTGCCAACACAAACACATATTCTGCTAACAAGGCCTGTGGTAACATCACGTACCAACGTAATCCCACACGACGGCATTATAAATACTATTAGGTATACGATCCCTAGGGATACCCGCCTCCCTTCCTGCAATTTCCCCCGAAACTATACCGCATTAATCCCTCGACAGGATAAAGGTTCTCTATTACGAAAGTACGAAACAATTGATATAGAAGGAGCCCTTTTTGGCCCTGTATTTGGAATGAGTTTCCAAAAAATGATAATTTATATAATGATATATAATTGTAAAGTGATCGTGTCTGTACATTGAAGATATTTTAAAAAAAAAACGGGTTGCACTCTGGGAGTGCCGGCAGAAGTGAAAACTTTTTCTTTCTTTCTTTCTTCGTTATATACATAGAAAAAGATAAAAAGAACATACCATACCATACCATACCTATAGTATAGTGCCAATCATAGAACCTATCACTAATTTTCTGCGAATTTTTTCAGAAGAAATTAATAAATTACAAAAAGAAAAAATAATCACCAAAAGTAATAAATTATAATAAGAAAAAACAATCGCAAAAAATCTCTGAAGGCCAGGTGGTTTGAACCCGATACTATCTGAAACTATAATGACTTACAGTCGAAGTGCTTACCGTTTAAGCTACGACGCTATCTATCGTAACTTGCAAAATAGATAGTCTGTACCTAATCTTGTATGACGTCAGTCGTCGGTTACGGTTCAAAGGTCAACTAATCCTGACGCTTCCTTAACATTTTACATCCATCCAACGCCGCTAAAGAAGTTTTCACTTCAAAAATACTTGGGTTATGTTATATTAACAATAATGACTCAAAAATATTTTTTTGAAGTCTTGTCTGTTTGTCGGTTTGTTCGGGATAGACGCACAAACAACTGAACGTATTACGAAACGTTTTTTCAAGGGCAGACTTATAATCTTACGTTTGTTTACAATCGGTTGAGTAGAACCAGATATTTGACCAAACCGAGTGGAGCTGCGCGCATAGGTTAGTAAGGTATTATATATTAGGTTAGTAAATATTAAGGTGCAATGAAATTTTGTGACGCAACTGTGTAGCAGTTTATTTTTATGGGCAAAGAAAAGAGTGGGGTACGTGTAGAATGTTAAGTTCACCTGATGGTTATGGGGGAGAACGTGTTCTTATAGCTGTGAGGTGGGCGGTGTTATACAAATTCAAAACATTAACATACTGACGTAGTGGAGGTGAATTTGCTGCTATGGCAGAGGTCATGGATTCTATACGCACTCAATGTATAATATATGTCTTTTAGTAGAGGTTTGGATATTTCAATGTTTTTAGGTTATGTAACTATTATTCCTATATTATTATAATGTTTATAAAGTTGGTGATTGCACACATTTCACATTTAAAAGCTAGATTGACAATAATATATATTGATTACATTTTAATCAAAATTTAAATATGTATATATATATTTTAGAACATTCAATACGTTTTAAAGCAAACAGCATTTTTCAATAACGAATATAAATTACTTTGCTTAAAGACTATTTTATAATTTTAATATGATCATTTACTTTTGGCGATGACTATACAAAGAAAATTAATATAAACTATTCACATAGGACCAATTTTCATAAATGAAATATATTCTAACTTCATGTCTGTCCCAAATGAATCCTTTGTTGCAATTGGAAGATAATACATTTACAAATTTTGAATCTGTCATAAGGGACGTGTCATCACCACCGCAGTGACGTGTGCCAGTCTCTAGAGGTCACTAGTGTGTTGAAATGTCGACGAGACCTTTGTCATAACGAATTACCTTTTGGTTGACGTTTAATGATAAACACAAATGTTACAAAGACATAAGTTTATAATATTAATCTGACGTTTTCATTCAAATTAAAATGAATAAATAAATTGTAAGGTTGGATAGCTAAATTAGCTTACGTTACATGTGCGGGAATCGAACCAGCGACCTGTAACGTTGTAGTCAAACTCTCTATCGCCTCGCTACGGAACTCATAAAATAAATCAAATAGATAAATCGTCAAAAATAGGTTTATTGTATAGATTTATATTAAGCAAGTCAACTTCCTCTTTACCTCATTTTTGTAGACTTTTTTCTATCAAAATAATTTTTTTCTTTACTTCGCAACTAAAAACAAACCATGATATATACGAAAATAATGTCTTTATTGACAACTAGAGAACAATACTGCCATTTTAAATAATGTATGCTCTTTTTTGTATTCCCCCAATAGAACGTTCTGCCTGTATTATTTTGTTATGGTTAATCCATGGAAATACTTTTTTTTTCTCTGTTAAGCATAAAAGGGGGAATCTGTGTGTATATATTTAGACCTTTATTTATATAGGAAACGATGATTCGTTGAAATTTGGTTAGGGTGGATACAGACTATATAGGTATGTGCTTTTTCCAGGTGAAACAACACGTAACAGATAATTTAGGACAAGAAATGCTCAAACAGTGCTCTAAATGGAGAGTTACTCAAAGTGATAAAGTGTTACCAACTCTAAAATAACTTACTGATATCGAAGTCGATCGAACTATTAGGTAATCTGTGGTTGAACAACTAAATGAAATAAACAAGTAAGTAACCCTTGCATCACAAACAAACAACATTTCCAAGACATTATACCAACATATATATTAGGCACGTAATGTATAATAAGTATTTATACGAACACATTCCGTATAATGAGCTCAAAATATAAACTCACGTATCTCCCAAACGAAGCCCTCAAATACTTTCATCTCTAATGACAATACTCAAAACAAAGGCTAGATCGCTATATCAAAAAGGGAAGGGAATTAAGTCTAAACAAAGATGATCACGGCTCATTTGGTGGCGCTCGACGCTACGCAAATAAAACATTCATACACCAGTTAACAGAATCACCCCCTGCTACACCTAAACACCGTATTATTTGGCTCACGTACCTATTTTACTCGACTGACTACAGGTGGAGCTAAAGCACACTTCGGCAATATTTTTCCGTCAACTCCGCATTTATATGATAATGCGCACCCTGGCACGAGGTTTCGTACTGATCCGGTGAGTTCCGAAAATTCCCGAAGTCATAAATCTAATTTCGGTGCCCACCTAACTTCGAGCTCATATTTGCCGGCAATTCAGGCTCACGTTTTATTTGAGATTCGACCTTAACGCCGAGTTATGACTAGTGATGCTGATACGTATTGATAAATTTGTTGAAATAGTATGACTATCGATAAATACCGAAAAAGATAAGCGTGTCTATAAAATTTTATTGTATCGAAATCAGAGTGAATAGGACATTGAATCTGAAGTCTCTATATACTCATAGAAACTGTTTTAATAACTTTGTAAAGTTCAATTTTCTTTTAAGTTTAATAGTGGTTATAATTTTTAAGTCGCAAACATAGAACTGGTAATAACATGATAATGATTAATTTTATTTTTTGACACTTAAATGAGATCTGTTACACAAACGCCACTAGCGAATAAATTCCAGTAACAGTATGAATTGTTGCATTCAATTTCAAATATATATAACTCACCTCCACTATTGTTTTTTAAATACGTATCTTTTTGCAAAATATAAAAGACATAATATCGATATTTCGTACCACATCACTATATAAGTTTAGAAAGTATGTAGATCCGGAGGTGTAGAACATTAACTTTCTTTTTTGTTCGGGAGATATTTTGCTCTTAAATATATGTATGTTACATTTTCATTCTATATTCTCTATGGAATCGGCACGGAATGAGCATCTGTTGTACACTTTCGTCTCGATTACTTCAAAATATTATTTGCCTGCCAGTAATAGTTTTGAAAATACAATTTTTTACGAGGGAACGCTCTTAGGAAGTTTCAATTGTAAGTTAAGTTTGTGAAAGCAAAAAGAAAGATGAAACATTATCTTATTCATATTTATTAGAGAAAAAAGAAAAGAAAGAAACCTCACCATTCAATTAAATATTTAAGTAAAAGTAAAGCCAGATCCCATAAAAATAACAATACTTGTCAGAAATAATAAGTCTCGCAACTCAGTTGTACCGTAAAAAGTTGTGAGATCCATGTAAAACCAAGTCGGTTATTATTCATTCAATCGTTACTTAAGGGACCTTCTGTCTTAAGTTGTTATGCAGTTACATATCTTACCTAACAACATCTTATAGTGACCGTATCAATATGAAAAATCTTTAACGATTTAAATACGGCATTCATTGGTAGTAACTGTTTGTGATAATTTTATTTTCCCATGAATTACGAATCATTTGGAATATGTACAGAGATACTTTTATATAGCAGTGTTCGAACGTATTTGTTCAGATGTATCCTTAGATAAGTGTCAAAATGATGGATAAGGACAAATAACTTCGTACTAACAAGATTAATTAATGATTACATTATTAACGCTTTGTTTTTCTGTAAATATAATGTATCAATGCTCAATTTAGAATCACATCGTAACTGTAAAACAAGTAAATATGTTAGATCAGATAAGTAACAAACTGGTCACGTGTTCAAGTCCTGTCTGACTGACTGTTTACTTTTTGTGATCAAAATCTATAGAAAAAGTTAGCATACTAATTTAACAAATAATAAAAAACATATAAGACAACTTTTTTAAGATACATCACTGTAAAATAATTCATGGTAAGTAATTGCTTTTAAATATACGTTGCTGTAGAATAAGATCGTATAATACCTAATCACCTTTAAGAATACTCTAAGCATTGAATATCAATTGCAGTAAATAAATACATCCTATATGGATGATAGACATATACTATTTCTTGTATATTACGGTGACTATGTCCTTTTATGAACCATTAAAACCTGAAATTTCTTACCAATTCACATTCTTGCTTCAGTTTCGGGTCCTTTAAGCGGGTGTGAAAAATTATCTGATGGGGTCACTGATTGTAACTCTTTCCTGAGACTTTGCCTATAGCCCACCATCAGGCGAGATGAAGTTAAATTGACATATCGTGTATAAAAACATGACTGATGTCATTCGACAGTATCGATCACCACAATCCAATAATAGAAACATACTGCCTATACATCTTTTCGAAAATATTCTCCAGTCAGTAAATCCTTGTGGCCAAAGGTCAAATTTAACACGCAATAGGGTGGGTTCGCAGGGAAAGAGCCGAGATGGGATGCGGCGGGATCGAATCGAATAAAACTACCTATTTCATATTATTACAACGATAGTTTACAGCTATGTATCTGTCTGTCTATACTTATGAACGTAGAATCTAAACTAACTTTTAAACTCTCGCGTTCCATTATATATAAATTAAGAGAACCTGCTAGAAGCAGGCACCAATCACTGGATTGAATTCCACCATACGCAAGTCCTCTCCAAGGAACGTCAGTTTTACTCAAGAGCTGTACGTGAAGCGATTGAAATCAAGAAACATAAAAATGTCAATCGGGAATATGGTTTTAAATTATCTGCAACATGGAATCCAGTGATAAAAACATGCAACCTCGCTTCTCTGCGTAGTCGGATAGACACCGGACAGTTTGCTTACAGAATAGGGACGGAAGGGGGGCCGCCGCAGCCTCCTTTTTCTGGTCGTCAGTTCATCTGGTTTAGGGGCGTCCCACTTCCGTTTACCTGGTAAACTTGAAAGTGAACCCTTATCATAATAAAAGCATTTAAAACTGTGGAGCAGTTTTCGAGATATGAATATTAACAAAAAAAGAATAATAACAAGCAAAATTACTAATATCCTCTCAAACCTAACTAAATTGCTTGTACTAGGAGTTGGTTAAAGTCGGTAGTATAATAGCCAGGATTCGAACTGGGGACCTCTTGATCGTAAGACCGACTCCTCAAACACTAAGCTACCAGCGCTTCAAAGTACTATTACACAGATAACTAATAAACGAACAGGGATTTACAAATTAGTGTTAATTAGCGCTAAAATGTGACTTCATAGTTAAGTTTATGCGAAGAGTTTTAATTAAATTAATCCCAATAACGCTTATAGTGTTTATTGTTCAAGTTTTATTGTGACTTTAATTAAATTAAGTCTATTGCAGACAAAGGGTCAGGGGTCTTCAACTTTTCTTTGTAAATATTCGATCCTTAGTACTGTTAAAGTTTCGCAAATTATCTATAGCTACTTTTATTTGATTACAAAGTCATCGGATGAAATAAAATTGTTGATTAATGATTTTGGTACTTTTTGTTACAGTTTTTTTTTACTTTTAAATACAAAGGTACAAACAGCAACTTAGCAAGGTATATTAATAAAAGGAATATCAGAAAATGTCCCTCATACAACATGCGCTTTTTAGAGTTTCAAGACTAAAAGCGAGTCCCCATTAGTGCGTTGCGCTGCGTTGCGTCATCGCAGCGTCGTCTCTGTGTCGTATTCCATATATTTTTTATGACATACCCCATTCAATCTTTGCGTCGTCGCGCGTGACGTTTTAACGAATCGACGGACAAGAGACAAAGCGGGAAGGAGGGTGATGCAATGCGTTGTCAGAGTTCCGCTGCGACAACGCAGCAAAGCCTGAACTGAGACTCAGGTGCGACGGTGTGCGTTCTCACTTCCGTTGCGTTGTCGTAGTGTCAACGCAACGCAGGCATACAATGCGTGCGCAACGTAACGCACAAGTGGGGCCTTGGTCTAAATGGCAACTGAGTAAGTAGGTAGGTCAGTCTTAAGGTGGACCATTCTTAACACTATGAAACCCCTCTGTGCATCAGAAAGCACGTTAAGCCTTGTGTCCTGGTTACCATACGAACATCTGCATCATTGGTTACGGGTAGTTGAAGCCTTAAAAAGTCCAATAAATCTGTATAGAACTTCAATATCAACAGATTATGGAGGTCAGATTTAAGGATTAAGCCTTTTGTAGTTAAACTGAAACTGAATTGAGAAAACGCTCAGACGATGAAGATAATTTGAGCTCTTCAGTTTTGTCGTTCTAACAACTCTACTCAGACTCAAAATTTATTCTGGCTTAAACTGCTGAAAGCTGTCCATTCCTTCTTAGAACATTTCTATCCTGAGGATCAATAAAATTCATTATTGCCATAAAATAATATTAATAACAATAACTAACTTAAAAGAACACGAACAATATTAAAAAAAACGTTGCTAAACAGTTTTGTTGAGAAAAATTGTATTTTCATGCTAACTAAAGGTGTGTGCCAAAATTTCAGCTTAATCAGTCATCAGAAAGGAGGTTAAATAGAAGCACACAACAAAAATAGTATCTTTTAAAAATAACTAGAAACGTTAAATAAATAAATACATACACAAGGTACAGCATGCTCCAATAAACACAAATCGTAATCCCGGGGCGTACACAACAAATATTATCATAGAACACACGCGAAAATAAATTAAAACATTCTCTAAGGGATGAATTAAAGCAATTATCATCACGAAACGAACAGATTTGTTTGTTCAGTAAACGTACCAGAAATGTCAATGTACTCTCCGAAAAAGGGTTACTCTCTTTTTAAATTAAAACGCTCCCTAAGAAAATTATGGAGGACCAGCGATAAATTACGTTAAACGTCAAATTAATTAAAGAGACGACACGCCTTCTAAAAAAGTTAGATCTAATAAAATTCATAAGTTAATAGAAGTGACTCTAATTCCGTCGCGATATTTATTAATGAGGAGATCTTCATTCGCGCTTCTGATATACTTTGTTTAATTTAATGATGATAATTATTTTATTATTGACCGAGCGAGCGGAGCGAGGTATAGTCTCCGTTTCGACAAAGTACACGATCTTGCCTTTGTTCGTATCGATGTCAGTTTGTCAATTCCGGTCTAGAAGGGGAATTTCTTAACCGAATTTCACCAAACTTGGGACACATATTTTTTGGTTTAAAACTCAACTTTGGTCGTGAGCTTTTTTTGATACGTGGGGAAATAGGGGAAGATAAAGGGTGAAGTTTACTGTCGCGTTATTTGTGGACTAATCTTGATGATTTTTGGCTAAAACATCAAGGACATGATTTCTCACAGGTTGATGTGAAAAAACTCATGCCTCGTGAAGCTGAACTCGATTATAAAATAAAACAGGTGAGAAAAAAGGAGAAAGTTTGTTGTAACATTTTTTTTAAAACGGATCGTTATTATTTGTTGGTAAAACATCCAAGGCTGTTTAAAATGATGCGAAGATACCAGATTTCAAAAGGGTACCAGAAAAATGAAGCAGTGAGTGCTCGCGAGGTCTACTGTTCACGTGATGCGTATTTCTGTTTATTTGATTCATTATTTACAACCCCAATATAGATAAAATCAACGATAACTAAAAAAAAAATATTTCTTCATCCGAACATCAATCCTTATTGCATTCAAAGCATGCACTTTGATGCCCGGGTCCGCTTTTCAACATCATTGATTCATTTTGGTTTTGACAGTAGCAACTACCACCTGACTTATAAATTCTTGAGAATAATATTTGCATAGAACCTTGCACATCACTTCATAGGTTTGTCCCCAGCATGCAATTGAGATTAGCTTACAACCATTATTATGTATTCAGTAAACCTTTGATAATGCCGTAAGGTGAAACCGGTCAGAAATTCAATAAATAATGTGGAATAGTACAAGTGTTTTCATTGAAGATGTGTAGCAAGTTCCACCAAGTGCCATCAATCAACAGTATAAGCAGATATAAGAATACTATACAATTTGAAACTCAAACAGTAGAACGTACTTTTGGACTATATTTTTCAAATAATTGTATCTACAATGACTCAACTTCTGGTTAAATAATCCAAATAACTTTTATAAAAAAAAAACTCATTTCAAATAACGAATTAATAATTCAAGCACCCTCTATATCAAATGAACTGTCCAAAAGCAATATCTCGAATATAACAAACGACAGCTACATAAAAGTACATTTCTCTTCGTCAGGTTAATCTAGGGGCAATTATTTCAAAGGTTCGATGTGTTTGACAGGCCCTTTGTGAACGTTTTTAGTCTATAGTTATGCCCTTATCCCCTCTTGGGGCCCCTTTTGATGAACTTTTATCATGCACTTGTTATATTGCTGTTCAAAGGATTATCACGTACAGGTATGGCAGTTTTATACATGTGACATTACCTTGATCAAAGCATGTTGTAATTCAGGTCAGTTTTTTTTCTTTATTCCAGTAAGTGTTTATACAGGTTGATTTAAAAGGTTAGCTTACTGCTTCAGTATAATTGTTGTAATCGTGCAAATCACTCAGATCTTAAATTAACAACAAACAATTGTTGTATACCTTAAATATAATAATAGTAGCCGAAATTATGCTAAATTGCTTGTGTTTACAAAGTGAGTTTACATCTCGGTAATATAATGGCCTGTATTTAAACCCATACCTCTCAATCGTAAAATCATCTCCTTAAATAACCACTAAGCTACCGACACTTTAAAATAAACTAGCTCTTGCCTAGTTCAGTAACTAAGGAGTAGAAGTACTACAGACAGACAGTTAATTTGAGTATAAATAAGACCCAGTCAGTTAATAATATAAAACACAATGTACTAGGCAAATATTAAATCTAAGCCAAGGATTATAACCCAGTGGTTCACTAAAGCGTTTTTTTTTTCAGTTTGGGTTAAAACAACAATTCCCGCACAAGGATTATCCCTGTGACGCGTGTGTCAGTTAATTGAATGTCGGTAAAGTGCCCACTTAACAAATATCCAATTAACGCGCACAAAGTACAATCACACTCAAAAAGGTTTTCTAAAGATCACATAAATAATTATCTTGTATTGGGATTGGTAAGAAGAATTATTGGATAAGATTAGTTGAAGCAGATCTCATTGTTAAGTATTTTTGTTTCTTAAGTATGTAAACCAACAAACTTTTGTATTAGATAAGATAAGATAAGATAAATCTTTATTGTACACCAAAGAAATACATGTACGGACAACATAAGAAAAATGTACAAATGGCGGCCTTATCGCCTTATACAAGCGATCTCTTCCAGGCAACCTTTGGATGGAGGCAACCTATGGATTTATTACAAAACTTGGGTTGGCAGACCATCACACGGCCCACCTAATGGGAAGTGATGACGTGTTCAACACCAGGTGAGACAGACACGTGCTGCCAACCCTTTAAGAACAGAGTTTCCTTGCCGCGAATGTAGAAAAGGAAATAGAAATAGTCTTCCCACTGACACTATAAAAACTCTCCAGTGAGCTCTGGCTACCCTACTTACCGCCAGGAATACAAGCATAAAGTTTAAGCATATGCATTAAGACAAAAACTATTGCATTGGTGTTGTTGTTTCTATGTACAATTTGAATAGATTTAAATGATATGAGATACAAACAAAACACAATTATAGAACTCATATTACAAGGTAGCCCAGTAGCTAGCTAGGTTTTTTTTTACGTGCGGGAAATCCCCACGGATGCCCGTACTAGTAGTCGTATGTCAGACTCGAACCGACTAAACCGCACGCCGTCTGTAGGTCGATGTGCTATGCCGAAGGTGAGATTGTCTCGCGACATATCCCTCGCACCCCGGCTGACCCAGGGCCATTCCTCTCGGTCTGGCCCTCCTCGGGAGTAGCTAGCTAGGTATAGATAGCGTTGTAAATATAATAAGTTTTAATATAATATTAATACTTACTAGAAAGACTGACTTAGGGACTCATATTCTATCCAACAAAAATCCCAAAGCTCCGAAAACGCGGGACCAGGATTAACATTTCATTTACGCTAAGACACACACCCTCCTATCCCATATACATTTATGGAACCCTAAAGCGATGTTTGAATTGCAAAAAATGTAAATCTCAATTTTCTAAACGCGACACGAGAACATTTTTGGAGCAATTTTAATTTTCATTTCACGAAATTAACGAAATCCACAGCTTAGGACGGGAGCCGGCGAGATTTTTTTGTCTATAGAATTTTTCGTCAGCGAGACCACTGTGCGAAATTTCGTTTACAGCGTGCAGTTTTCGTGTGTTTTTTATGTAAAACAAAAGTTGTGACAGTTGGTTCGTTCAGTTTATTACATTGCTGCTATGTTGTTTTGGGCTGCACAGTAGTAAATAGTAACAAAATGATTCTGAAAATATGAGGAATAATATTTTTATACAACTGTATCCGTCTAAAATATTTTATTCAGAGTATTCTATATTTCTATGTATAGTATATAATCCTCTGTCAAAAATTTTAGCTTCAGGTATATAAACTGACGGCTGAATAGTCAAAACTTTAACAAGAATGAGACACCTTGTCTTAATAAAAAAGTAGGTACAAAGGTAACCAGCCTTTTTATATTCCGAAAGAGAAGGTTGTAATAACGACCATATTATTTATGTAACCGTATATGTGTCATCCCTCTAATCAGCAGTCCAATGCTGAACATAAGCCTCTCCCAATACACCGTTGCTCTTGACTACAGCAAGCTAATTGATATATTGATTTTAGACTTTAATGTCATTACTTTGAATAAAGCATTACCCACATTTCCTGATCCGAGAATCCAAAATCCAGCACCTCACAATTTCAAAACATAACACAAACTTAACCGAAGGGACCAATAAAGTATTTAACTATTCAGTTATCTAACAATGGTCCGATATTACACCTCAATTCATAACTTGAAAATATACTGCCACCAAAGCCTTCAATACAAAACATATATCGGAAGGCTTTGCCATCAGGTGGGCCGTTAAACTAACCGGGCTGATCCTTCCAGGAAAATGCATAAAGCCTTAACGACCTGTAATATCAATCACCGAACGACTTTAGCACCAAGTAATCCTTGGCCCATCAATAACGGGGAATCAGGGCACCAGGCTAATGTTGCCAGCTCTCGGTGAAACATTTTGTAGCGCAATGTTGGCAGATATTAAAACGCAATAACGTGATTATGAGTGTGAGGTCGTTTGTTATAAAGTGTTTGTTAGGAGTAGGTTTTATGCTTTACAAATTTTAGTTCGAAGTGAATTTTAAGTCTTCATGGCTATAAATACAATTTAGATATTTTTTTGATTTTTTTGTTTATATCATATTGACTAAAGAAATAAATACAAATAAAATCTGTTTCTAACGTAAAATAATAGTTTTTAGTAAATGCATATTATATTTCTATAAATGTTAAAACAATAAGCAGATAGCTTTTCACTGAATTTTTACTTCAAACAATTGATATTATAAAGTGTAACTTACGTATATCTATAACTACTTTTATTTTGTTGTGTTTCAAAAAGACTATGGTTTCAAGGTCTTCAAATTCATAGTTTTCATGTCATATAATAACTACAAAAATAACTTGAAGACTTCTAGGTCTTCACGTGCTCCATCTTAGATCACATAGACAGGTGGGAGGTAGAACACGACGGAATTTCTGTTCCAATTGAGCAGTCCGACTGGGGAAGTCTCTCCGCCCTACAGAATACAGCAGCTATAATAACCTTGTGTTGTGTTCCCGGCGGTGAGTAGGGTAGCCAGAGCTCACTGGAGCGTTTTGTGCTGTCAGTTTGAAGACCAAAGGCTATTCCTGCTTTGTCTTCTACACTGACGGTACAGAAACTATCTGTACTTATAGGGTCGGCGGCACGAGTGAGATTCCCCTGGTGTCACACACGTCCATAGGCCACGCTAACCACTATCCATCTGGTAGATCGTGTGTTTGTATGCCGCCTAAATACTATGAAAAAACCATCACACGCTATTGAGGTGTAACTGATAAAAAACTGTATCAAACTACAATCTATGAATAACACTAAAAGTAGCGATAAAAGTGTAAGCCTTGTATTAATAGGTGCTCGAAGGTTTTGCGTACAAAGCATTTGTGAAATGAGTCTTAGGCCCCACAGTGGAACATCGCGGAACAGGGCGGGTCGCCCATAAAATTTGACAAATGAGACATTTATTACGAGAAGCGTTCCGCCTACTAATCGAATCGCGATCAAACTGTTTAGTATCGAGACACAGTTTGAGCAGTTCTATATACTTTTAAAGAACTACGTAGTTGTTGGACTTTACCCACGTGGAATACAGATCCCGTTTCTGTAACCCAAAGGGGTCTACTCTTGGGATAAAAATCTATATATGTGCCAAATTTCATGCTGCGTCGTTCAGCCAGTCTGGTATGATTGAGTAACAAACATCTGTCTAAGTCCAAACTATTGTATTTAAAAAATAATAAATTGTAAAGCCATTATGCTTTCAAAAACACACGCTTGATACAACCGAAAAGGACAAGCAGAGATCGATTAGTACGCATACCCATATTTCATAAACCATGTTCAATTTTCACGTAGTAAATATTACCGTCAGGTTTGAATAAATATATACTCGTAATTTCTTAAAAGAATAAAACGGAAAACTTACTTCAAAAATATTTCTGAAATATTCAAGAAACGCTCCAGTCAATAAACTATGTACATTTAAATATAAAAATATGTTCAGCGCACATCAGAACATACTAATGTAAAATAACAAGAACTCGTATTTAAATATAAAGAGGTAGAAAACATAATGCTGTTATAAAAAGACTTGAGCGTAGCGACATTCGTAGCATGGATCTACGAATGGGCTACGGCGTAGTAGTATTTCGCCGATTACATTATAGCTATTTATCACAAAAGTGATTTTAATATTATATTTTTTAACATTTACGCGATTTAAAGTTACAAATAGGCATAAGGTCACCAAATCCAGCTTACAATGTCATAAGGAGAGGGTAAAAGAAAATCAAGTTACCACAAATATTCGTAAACATTATGAAGAACTAGCGCAGTACATAATGTTTATATCTGCATATTCAAATAGGGGTAGACAGAGGCATACACAGGTTCAGATTAAAAACACATTTCTATATATTGCCAACTATTCTTTTTCTGGTGTATAATATTGTTGTTCAACCTACCACAGTCAATCGGGTGCTGTATTTTTACTGATGGATGTAGAATAGCCCTATATTTTAGTTACCTTAAAAATAGACACGGGAAGAAATAAAATAGCCCTTGTACACTACTTAACCAGGAACCATTCAGCAAAATATATGGAGATAGTATTCACAGTTTCATTCAAAGCACAGTTCGGTACTCACTGCAATATATCCAGAAAATCTACTGCACTTTTACAAAGAGACATATTTCAAGTAGTCTGCATCCATTCCGTTCTATTCAACAATAAAGATACGAATCGCACGCGTAGCGTATCTACGATGTTCGTAGCTCACGCCGCTACGCCATGTGCTACGGCAAACGGATGCTACGCTAAATAATGCAATATGTGCGCTAATGCATGTTTGCGTTATTTATTTGTTGGAACTAGCTTTTAATTAGCTGAGAGCATGCATACCCATAATTAAAATGGAATTTTAAATTATTTTTTATTAGTCATGTCGGTATTTTTACTGAAAGGGTAGACATTTTATCACGTCGTTTTTAAGTTCGTACGTCATATACTACTATAACCTGCCTTAGAGCTTATATTGAGAAAAGTTATAACAAAATTAAGATGTTTTGCTCACTCTGGGAGTCAGTCAAACCAGTAAGTAAGTCACTAAAACGATATTTATAAAACGCTCATGGCCTGAAGAGCCTATTGTCATCCTCTGAGTACTTCTTCATAAGCTGCATGTATGTGAGATCATATAATCAGAAATTATCAAAAAGACCTTTACAGCCCTTAAAAGTTTTTTCGAAAACACAACTTGCACGTTTTTTGAGAAAAATCGCCATGATGAATACCTCCTTTCATTCCTCTTACCTGTCAGTCATTGGTTCATAAACAAAAATACATCAATGGCTGAGCCCACATGTATACTAGCGAATGGAAATCAGCCCTCAAGGACCAGATCGGCTTGGTTTACGAAAACCTCTCGCGCATTTTCCAGCATCAAACTGAATCAATATCGGCTTGTAGTAGCTTCAACTTATTAAAACTTTACCAACAAAAATAGATGAAATTCCATTCTAATCCAAGTATCAAACACTAAATTTTCATCATTTACTTAGGAACAACTTTATTTCTTTAGAAAAATCTTTACTTAGAACTCTGCGTAGCTCAAGATCAATACGTCGTAAAAGCCTTAATAAGCAGTACTTTTAAATACCTTCATAAACTATATTGAATGTGTCTGTACGTCCAAGCAAACAACGCCGAAACCTTTGACCGTTCTGTGACCTGACAAAGCTGATTGTGTCAACAAACCTCCTCTCAATATAGCCTTACTATTGCAGTTCATATAAACCTTGTTACATTGACACAAATACCATTTTTGCTTACACTAGCTATAAGTTTAAGTTTGTTTTCATCTACAGATTAAAGAATTTATTTTGGACTTTGTGGCTATATTTGTTAGAGTCGATTTTTGATTGATACAAAAAGGAATTTGTTGAATACGTAACTGGCCTGAAGGCAATGGATATTGCGCTGGCCGTTTTTATACGATTCTAGTATTGGAAACTGTGAATGATGAATTTCTATTGGGTTGATTTTTTTTTGTAAAGTTTTGATGGGAAATATATTGGCTCATACATATGTATTTTGATACGAGATATTGGAATATCTTTAGAGAGAACAGAAATATTTATGGAAGCACGTCTGTTTTGCAGTGGGTGTATCGGTATATATTATACTTGAGCAGTTTTAGAGTTACAGAATACTGTTTTACATAATGTTGACTTTCAATGAATTTGTTCTTTACTTTAAATTTGAACAGGGAAAACTCGACATTCAAGTTAGGTTCAGTTTGCTTAGTTGGCGAAATCTCTCTTAAATAAGGATTGGTGCGTTCAAGTTCTAAAATGTCTAAAAAGCCCACATTGCATGTTGATGTTCATTTGCTGATAAGTAGGAGACATCTTGAGATCATAAAATGGTGACATTTTAAATATTCCATTCATATTCCATCTGCAACATGTTCATATTCTGGTGACATTTCTTACTGATGTTGCTACAACAAAAAATATATAGAGATGCGTCGAATCGTACTTGTGCGGTATTGACTAAAATATGATTTTGCCACTAACACAGCTTTAATCGGTAGTTATTATGTTCTATATGCCAATAGTTATTGATTCCCAATAAACCTAAATTTTAAGCAAAATAAAGCAAAATCTGCAAATACGTGTTCTATTTTTATTTCAGTGTGGCAATTTCGTCTAATTTGATTTTTATAAACTGAGCTGAGTTGTCAGTTTTTTGTCATTGTTTGAATGTTTCTGTTGCTTCAGGCACGAAACTTGCGTAATAATACAACAATGAAAACACCAAATGAACCCAAAATGTAAGTCCCTAATAACATTCAATACGTTACGAATTTGATATTATGAATGGCTATTAAATTGAAACCATTTTACGCATGTTCATATAAAACTGTCAAATGAGATGATGTACTCAAATAAAGCTTCATTTTAAGATAATCAAAAAGTGGTCATTTTACAAGTATTAGTGAAATAGTACACATGATGATCAGTATATGGATATACAATATGGCCTTTTTAGTCCTGTTGGTTGAAATAGCAGTAATAACGATAGCATTATAGACCAACCAAAATGTTTTCTTTTTTAATCACAACATTTCACACAACGCTATCTTGTGTAGCTTGTGTTATGAAATCTAGAATGCGGATAAACATACTTAGATACATTTTTTTTTGCAAATGCATACATATTATACAATCATAGAAACACCCAGACTAATGCAAATACCCATATTCATGCATAAAAATATTTGCACTGAGCGGGGATCGAACCCGCGCCTCCTGCGCGTTCACTACCACCACGCCACGGAGATTGTCAAAATAATGTGTCGGTTAATACTTACGCAAGTAGTTACGTTACAGTTTGTTAATCCGTGTGATTTCATCTCATGATTCCGTTCCAATTCATAGGAAAATTCAGCGTAATAACAGGACCAAGGACATACCTAAGACACTGCAACAATGCTATTTAATTTTAGACTTGACCGGTGTGCTGTAAACGTCATAAATAATATGACTTTTTTTTAAGAATGTTATCAACCGAAATTATCGAAATGACTAATATTCCCTCTAACCCCTCCAACTACGCTAAATTGCTTGTGCTAGGAGTGGGTTCACGTCGGTAGTGTAATGGCCAGGATTCGAACCCGGGACCTCACGATCGTAAAGCCGACTCCTTAACCACTAAGCTACTGATGCTTAAAAGTGATTGCATTTTTTGGCAGTGTCAGAAGTATGACAGTGTTTGACAATTAGCTGAATCAGGGTCTTACTTAAAATTGCGTTTAATTTATGCATCACTCCAGGTATTGATCCTGTGAACTCATACACAGCAGTCGCATTCGTTACCAACACTGCTGCGCTATTAAGGCAGTTGAACTCCCTAAAAGTAGTTCTTAAAATATCACACAGTCGATATCAGAAAATAAACCAATGGCTTTGGCAACAGCAAGCATTTTCAGTGACAATACCGGTTGGGCTATATTAAGCCGGCTGTGACACAATGTAGGTAAGAGTCCGAAGCTTAGCCCTGTTGGTAGTAATTTTGTGGATAATGGAGAAATAGATTGACTGGCTAGCAACTTAGAATAGATTTTATCATTGAAAATTAATTGAATATAAAGTAATTCATTATGGTTATCCATCTCATTCGAATGGTGTCATAAAAGGCGGAAAATACACTGCGAGAGACGGAAACCTCGTAATAAAATCCTTTTTTTTTCCGCTGGGAAAAATGCGTTACGCATTCCCTCCCGTCGGGGGACGAGAGGGATATGTGGGACTCCCCGGGAACAGGTTCCCGGTATACCCACTAAACGACCCAGCGGCACTCCCGCATCGCCTTTCTTGGACTCTGGTCGTAATAAAACCCTGTACCAACCCTTCTAGCCAGCGTGAAAATAATAGACCAGAACCTCCCAACATCGAGAGAGGCCTATGACCAGCAGAGGTCTGCGATATGCTAATTAATTGAACGATTCATATGGTTGCCCAGAGACTGGCTACATTATTTTTGTGATAAAGATATTTAATAACACTACATAATGTGCATATTGATATAATTTATTTATTATTGGATACGTCTACGATATACTTGACATTATTAGTAATAAATTGACATCTAAGAATCTAATCAATAACTATCTAAATTGACATTAATAAATTATAATATATCTGCCCTATTTTGAAGAAATTTTTCATTTGAAATTGACATTAAATTAAATTTTCTAAATTATGACACGAATTGATTGAATTTCCTAAGTTTAGATAGTGGTTGGTCATAAAATAAGAAATGTTTGACTATATATATGTATATATATATATATATATATATATATAATTTAATAAATGCATGTTATTTTGTATGCCAATCGGCGGAACATAGTATGTACCAAAGCACCCTGTAAACATCTATATTAACCTGTGTTCACGAAATAAATAAATGAATGAATCAATTATATTCAGCAAGTACTTCAGCGTGGGCAAATTTTTTAAAACTTATTCTTGTAAATACAGTTTAATGCGACAGCCAGAATGGATCTTAACAATTACAAACTCCTGCACAAAAGCCAATATGCAAACTAGGGCAGTCAGCTCAAAAGTGTTTTTCAACTGAAGCTGGGCAGCTAGTTCTGTAGCTGCCTGTACTACACATTCGTTCAAAAAAAAAAGATTACGCGCTCGCAGCAATAACGTTCAAAGGCGTATTAATTTTAACAGGCGGAAAGCCTAGACCGGGAGCCGAGATCCAAAAATACCAATACCAATAATTTTATTATTATTTAGGTATTTTTCATTTCCATACTACATACTACATTAATTTAAATTCATGTAGTATGGACTAAGTATGTATATTATTTGTATACAATGTAAACTTAGTTAGCTAGTATTGACAGTATATTATGTAATTATATTATTATTGAGGTGACATGTCTATGAATTTGAAATTAATAAATAATAATTTAAAAAAATATATAAATTATGTTTTTATCATTCAAAATTTACGGAAGGTTATTAGTAGTTTGTTTAATTTTCATAGATTGACAGTCACAACTTGTGACATTAACATGAAGCTGAATTTTCTTGAATAGGTACTGATATTATAAACGATATATTTTGCAATTTCAATAACTAGTAGCTCAATAGTTTATAAAGTGATATCGGTTAGCTAGTAGAGCAATACAAGTTTTTTTTGTAGAAATGGCTTCGATAAAATAAGTACGTCGTATGTTAATATCACATCAATAATCCTATATTCATTATTAATGATCAAAAAACGAACTCAGAAATGTACTTCCCAGGTAATAAATTGAAAGCATGACGCGATTGGCTTCCAGACTACAAGCACTAAACACTCACGCCGATTGGTTTTTCCAAGCAATTAATACAGTGGGTGCACAGACGGTGTCCCTTTTATTAAAATTAACCGAGTTCTACAGCGATTACCATCAACAGATGTTAACTAATAGCAGTCCATTGGATGTTGTATTATCTGGTAAAACGTCTGTTCGGCATTTTATAATACCAGCACTTTGATTTATTCATTTTAGTTATGCGCTTTCGTGATTTCTTCGTGTTTGTAACGCGGCGGTAAGCCTTTTGTCAGTAATAACAAATACAAAGAAAAAAGGATACACCTCTGCCTACCCCATCAGAGATTTATAGGCGTGAGTATATGTATATATGTATGTAATATAATATACAATGACGTCACTATCTATTGTGCCAAGTCAGTTGCTTCTAAGCAAGTCAGCCGTATAATAAAAGGCCTTTGCAGCTAGTAAAATTGGAAAGGTTTGAGAGCGGATCCCAGGTGTCAGAGTTTAAGTTTTAGTTGCAAACTGTTGCTGGCACTTGAAGGAAGAAAAAAGATAATTTCTAGAATAGTATATTTCAATAGAAACTTCAATAAAGATTAACACAAATATAAAAATTAACTTCCCAAAAAGAATTGCTTAAACAAGTTTTCTTTGTGAAATCAGCTTAGAATAGAAAAGAATAATCATTTTTTGTTTCTTAGAATATAGTATATACATGTGTATTTAAAATTATTAGTCTCACATATTCTACCGTAATTTGGCTTAGAAATAAATACCAAATAATATATAATAATAATAATAATTCTATGATTACAGTAACAATAATAATTATTTTGATTATATGATCTTGATATTGAATGTAATTAATTGTACGATTTGTAAGTAGTTAATAAATTATTCATTATAAAGTCAATAAGAGTCAATTAAATAACAGTATGAATAAACAATTAAATAATAGAACCAAGCATTTGGCAGCATTTTGGTATTGAAGTGTAAAATTTATTTTCTTTCAAACTCCATTTTTTTATACTTCTAAGTACTTGAATGTTTTCAGATTTTTTTTTCATATCACTTATTTTTAGCAATCTACCCAATTCTTTGAACAAATTATTCATCTAATTATTTCATTTCAAATTCAAACATTTACTATTACTGTTAATATTTATTGAAGAAGTTGGGGTTGACAATATTTATTTTCAGTAACGAACACTGAATACCGGAGTCAATTCTCTAAAAAGACCTCTCTCTTTCATTAAAAAAACTAATGATAATGTTTTATTACAACATCCACAGAGAAAATTAAAAATATAAAAATTCCACTGAATGAAAGAGGTCATGTCTGTATAACAGAAAACGTTCAGAAATTAGGTCAATAGTAAACATTGGTGCAGTCAATTTGCTTGAAATATTCCAATGTGGGAGTAACACGTTTTGTTGCGAACTCGGAAACAATTAATGGCAGGCAGTCGTTGCGGATATTGCACTCGGGTGACTAGCCACAGTGCAGTTAACGGGCCAGTATGCTGTTACAAAACTTACGTACATTTTGCTGTGGGGGGTTTTGAAATATTGAAAAGACTTGTATGTACTTATAGGTGAGTATACGGTAAGAGTAATAGAAGGTAGGAGGAGGAAGAGGATAACATAAGAGTAAATGGTCTCACTATCATGGACCCAAGATCATGTCTGTCACCTAAGTGGTATAAAAAAAAAGTGGAAAGCTAACCTATACTCCGAGGTGAGAGCCTCGGTTGCGACCGGGGCTAACGCAAAGATAATGATGATTTGAATGTACTGGTAGGAAGAAAAGAAGAATCATATTTCATTCTAAACAAAGCACCAATGTTATCGATATAGCTCACAGAATAAACAAGCCGAAGTGGCAACCCCCCCGAAGGGCCAGACCGAGAGGAAAGGCCCTGGGTCAGCCGGGGTGCGAGGGATATGTCTCGAGACAACCTCACCTTCGGCCTAGCACAACGACCCACAGACGGCGTGCGGTTTAGTCGTTCGAGTCCGACATAACCACCCCCTCCAGCTCCGGAGGGGGGATTTCCCCCCCCCCCCCTCCGTGGGGATTTCCCGCACGTCAAGAAAAAGCCGAAGTGGCAATGGGCTGGCGACGTCTGTCGAAGGACCGATGGCCGTTGGAGTAGAAGAGTCCTAAATTGGAGACCGCGAGGAGGCAAACGAAAGGTAGGAGACTTCCTAGCCAGATGATGACTGATGACCTGAAAAAGGTGGCTAGGACAGACTGGATACGAGGACGGAGGATAGGACGGAATGGCGCACCTTGGAGAAGACCTATGTCCAGTAGTCAACTGCGGTGAGCTAATTGATTTGATTTCATTTATGCCTCTCTATCTCCTCCTATCCTGTAGCTTATCATGTCTTTTATATGGAGTGACTACCATATGAACGGAAGTCTGCGCCACACCCTCGTCCGTCATCGAGTTGGTCAATACCGGTTTGTAAATGCTTGGATCCTGTAAATTTAGATGCGACCTGATATACCCTATTAATGTAAACCAAACACGATAACGACTTTCCTCAAAGTATTGAGTTTTCAAGCATCAATTTTCTCCTAGTGCGGTAGATTTCTACATAGTTACCAAGTATACTGAAAGTTTCAGAGTTCCTATTTATACGGTTTTAACATTCCTACGATAGAAGGAGTAAAATATATCATTCTAAAATCTATGTTTGTAGGTTATACGAAACGCATCTCATTAACTTCCAACGTAATTGAATCCATGAGTCATGCGCCATTATATCATGTCGTACTACGAGGTTAATCCCATTGCTTACACCACACTATGGCGCGCGATCCCGCGCCTGCTCACCGCTGATAACGTAGGCACACATGCATTTGTTAATGGAACGCATCGCTATATTGACTTTCAGAATCGCGCGTTCCAGCGCAATATCGCGTTATATTTTCAACAAATTCGGTTTTATTGAATTGGATGTTTTAGATTGATTTGATGGCTTTGATTTTAGTGAATTTAATTGTTACGTAGTTGTTTTAGGTGGTGATGGAAGCGTTAACTGATTATAACTTAAACAGTGGTGCTATTAGTTAATGAAGGAAGTAAAAAGCGAATATACTCAAAATAACGGGGTCATTCATCAACTCGCTAGCGTGAAACTCGCTAGTGCGCGCGAGTTAGCACCTTTCAATTTTTTTTTTATCGTCAACTCGATTGTGGAGACTTGACTAAACTAATTGTGTACAGTTAGTAACAAAAACGTTGAAGAAAAAATTGTTTATTGACGACACTAAAACTTATCAAGCTTCTCAATAACATCGAAAATAATAACAAAGTAATATCGACTCACAAACAAGGAAAACTGTACTTAAATGTTTTATCTTTAGTTATTTATATGAATATGTCTATCTGCCTAGAGATACTGCGTTACTTATTCTGGACATTGGCCCGAATTTCAACTGGTTAACCATTACGGTTCCAAAGATAAAGGGTCTGTGACAGGAGGACGGACAGAGCATACTTTATTAATAGAATTCCGCTGTGCCTCTTGTACACAGAAGCCTCAAAATATCTTTGCTGCACGAGTAACTTAGAATAGCTTTTGGTTGTCAGCTGGCTTCAATTGTCCTTTGTAAGGTTTACATGTAAACTATATTTTATTTGTACGGGTCAATGAACCATGTATTCTTTTTCTTTAAGAGGTACACTGAACTATTTTCTTTGTGAGATTGCCTGAAGCTAGTGTAATAACATGATAAAATATACTAATTAAAAATTGAAGTTATTCATCAGATAATAGTCTAATATACTGGCACAATGTAAATGTAGTACACCTCTACTTACCCCCTAAAAGCATATAGCCGATAATATCAAAATCGATAGTAACATAAATACAAATGATAGTCAATATCCTTATCGCGACTATTTATGTCACACAAAGTCACCATCGCGACTATTTATGTCACACAAAGTGATTTCCAATACACGAGCAACATTAACAGTAAAATAAATACATACGATAGCCAATATAATTTTTAACTATCACGACTATTTATGATATACAAAGCGAATTCAATACACGAACTCAAATAAGTAACTATAACCGATGTTCATTGGTCCGTGAACGTTCTAATAGCTTCCCTCCTAACAGGGGTTGCTTCCTAAATAATTACCCACAGTTGGGACAATAAATAATACTAGTACGGTGATTCGGCTCATATTATGTTGCTCGAAGTTGCTGTGGAGTTAAGAAGTATCTTACATTTAATTTAATGGCTACTTTAATATTCTTTGTTGCTGAGTAGGTTTGTTTTGGGAGGAAGGGGCGCGGGTTTGTTTTGATATTAAGACGAAAATTTGTATTTGCATTTTAGTATTAGGTGTAGGAATACAATTAGAATATTTCAATAGTTTTACTTTTTTGGTTCCATATAATTTAAAGTGACGTTACATACATTGAACCGAAAAAAAATACATCAAGCTAAAAATATAAGAAGGAAGTTGACTTTTTCCAACTAAATGGTGGAAATGGTGAGCACCGTGCGATTTGCAAGGAACTTCATCCCACGCACGCTCAGGTTGTGGAATAAACTTACTACCGTGTTTTTCTCAAGACACTACAATATGGGGTTCAGCATTCAAAGGTTTCTACAGCGTCGGCAGCACGATTGTGATGCCGCTGGTGTTGCATACGCGGCCACCACTTCCCATTAGGTGAGCGGTGTGCTTGTCTGCCACCTAAGTCCGAAGAGGTAGGCAGAGTATTAAAACCTACATATCATAAATTATGATATTCAATCCCACGTAATAGGGGACCAGCCTATTGCCTTAAAGCGTATTATAAATAGCGTCTTAGGCATATACTATTAACTGAAATTATTAATATTCCCATTAAAAGCTAATCCAAATCGCTGGAAATTGAACTCGTGGCTTCAATAGGCTTCAGAAAGTCTGAATAAATAAATTCATAATATACAACATTCCTTGTTTTTTCAAAACAACATGTTGTTGATTTGCTCACTCAATCTGTCTGCATTGTTACAATCCTCACCATATTGTTATATTGTTATGACGCGACGTAACACTTATGACAACTACAGACGGTAATCCTCAAATAATGATGTGCTCGCGAGCAACGCGAAGTACTTTAAAATAAATAAAATATAGTTTGCAGACGCCCTTATATGAGTGATGTAAGCTTCTTATTATTACTATTTTATTTTTATGATTACAATGTAGGTACAGTCAGCAAGAAGAATTGTTAAAGACTTACAAGAGACTAAAAACTATAATGAAGGGTTATGTTTTTCGCGCGAATGTTTGTAATATTCTTTATTACATCATATCTTCTGAACCACCATACGGATTTCAATGATTCCTGTCTTAAATGAAAGGTATTAATTGCCCAAGTGTTCTTTAGTACATAAAATATGAACAAAAGCTATATGTTGGGTTTTTGACGCCAAAATGTTTGTAATAAAAAAACACTCAAGTTCATAGAGTGGGGTATCATAACGAAGGCAATTAGAAGACAATTACAAAAATATTAAAATTCAAATTCAAAATTAGTTTATTATCATTTTCTTACATGCTAGTATTTAAACAGTGTTTGAGGCACTCCTTTTAAGTAAACAATACCTGTGTTAGGAGGCCTCGCTCTCCACATTACGTAAAAAGAAGCTAGTCAGGTAAGTACCTTTTTGATTTTATAAAATAACAATTTGAAGTGTGTGTGTGTGCGCGCGCGTGCGTGTGTGTGTGTGTGTGTGTGTGTGTGTGTGTGTGTGTGTGTGTGTGTGTGTGCGCGTGCGTGCGTGCGTGCGTGCGTGTGTGTGTGTGTGCGTGTGTGTGTGTGTGTGTGTGTGTGTGTGTGTGTGTGTGTATGTTTTGTGATGAACTTAGATATATATATATATATATATATATATATATATATATATACACTTTATTTAAAATAATAAATAATTGTTAGGTCCATTGAAAAAGTGTTAAAGGGATAGATACAATATTAAATTATGGATGATGTTAAGAGACTATATGCAAGAGCTCTTCGGTATTTGCATAATTCATAGATTTTAACCATGATAATAATGTTATTTTACAGTCGTGGAGGACCATAGGGTAAATACTCAATATTTTGTTGATTTTATTATATAAATAGGCTGACTGTCTTTTAAATTGATTACTTGCAAATGTTGTAGCAACTGTGCATGCCGGAGCAACGTTGCGATAGACTCTTTTCTTAAGAAGTTTAGGGTCAAAGTTTAGTTTAACATGCACTTTTAGAACAGTAAGAAAAATATACAGTTGCCTTACTGTTAAAAGGTTACTAAGTTGATACAGATCAGAGGTCGGATATTTGTACGGTTTAGAATACATGACTTTTATAACGGATCTTTGGGCCCTTTCTAGTTCTATAAATTTAGTTTTATTAGCACCCCCCCATACTGTTATGCAATAAGAAAGTACCGATTGCACCAGTGCAATATAAAGGACATTGCTACGCGTCCATACATCATTCGCCCCAGAACCAACATCAATGGAAAAAGGCTTATTAAATGCAGAATAATTTTGTAATTCTTATTACATTGTATTTATAAGACGGACAAGATTCTAAAGCCCAAAAATGCAACAAATATGTGACATTTTAAGGTTATGTTTGTTCATAAACCGGCCATATTGGGATAATATTATTAACCTATCGATTAGGTATTTGTTATGCACGTTTGCTCTGAATGGACTTCGAAACATTTTGATGCTTTTTAGATAAGTATTATTGATAGTCGAAATTATCCATAACGATCTACAAATACGGTAGGTAAGATAAATATTAAATTAAAAGTGCCATATTGTCTCGGTATTTATCAATAGGTAGTAGATAAGTACCTACCTATTTAAAAATTATATAGATATATTAGAGTTCTTCGTACCTATTATTTTATGTCAAACTAGCAGACCCGACCGGGCTTCGTAACGTGAGACCATGGCACGATCAGACCAATGCAAATACCATACCGATGCATATTCATATATATATTTTATTTGCACTGAGCGGGGATCGAACCCGCGCCTCCTGTGTAGCGGTCGAGTTCACTAACGCTACGGGACAGAGGCTGTATGGACGGTGATAATTCGAACCACTAGCTCCTGAGATTAACGCGTTCAGCCAAACAAACAAACTCTTAAGCTTTATAATATTAGTATACAAGTATAGACTTATGCGTAGGTATTATATATTTTATTAGATGAATATTTATTTAAGGTACATAAGAATTGTCTAAATAAAAATATCAAAACAATACAATATACTTACATATGTTATGTAATGTTATAAGTAAAAAATACAACACATTTTTGATTCTTTATTTTTTATTACTCATTTTCCACATTACAAGTAAGAATATTGTCTAAAAATTGTGCACGGGTGTTGATATTTTCATACCTTGCGTAACTTAAATACCAAATAATGGTCATAACATGGGCGCAGCAACCAATGGCTCTGCGCCCAACGATACAATTGCAGCAATACTGCACAACCGCTTGTCTACGAACTTGTGTTGGATCGATCACAATATACACAAAATAAGTTTTGTGGCTTATGTGACGGCTTTGTATTTTGCCTCGCAATAACCATATGTTTTCCGAGTTTAAAATTGTTCATCAGATCATGATCGACCTTAATAATAATTATTACCACAATTCACACATTTCAATGGTCTTGAAGCAGATCTTGAGGAAGATGGCTTTGAATAGTGCACTGCTGCACGATCAGCACTTTGCCAGCAAGGATGGCCTATATAATGTGATGCATGTATCTGAAAGATATGACATTTTTAGCTATTAACATTTATGGTATTGTAAAGTATTGGAACGGGGAGGTACAAGGAAACACACGCGATCTAGACCACAGTTTAATCCGAACTGATTCACAATCAATGCAACGCAAGCCAAGTGCTTGCCATACGAAGCTCACACGTACATATTAATAACTAGGTATCATAACTACGCTATACTACATTATCTCCCTCTCTATACACTTTATGATTCCTTGTTAAGTTTACAAAACAATAGGTGTTTTAGTTTATGCTTATTGTACAACAAGAAAAGTAAGTAATAAGTACCTGTGCAGTTACATCACTAAACTACAACATAAGTAAGGATTCAACAAAGAGATGGGTAAACTATACCTACTTAAAACTATAATTTAAAGTTAACAATTATGTTAGTTATCAAAACCGTAGCGTAAAGGGGGTCGTACGATACGACGGGGACGAGGCGACTCAGGCACCCCAACGCCCGAAGCAGCTTGGGGTGAGATCGTCACGGGGGCAGCAGCCTGAGGCAACTGAGTCGGCGCATTCCCTACTGTTATGGAAGCCTCTGCCGGCTCCGAGCACGAGCGCAACTGGTCTGCGTGTCTAGTCCAACGGAGACCATCCTCAGTCCTGATTTCGTACATATTATTACCTTTTCGAACCAACACAACACCCTTTGCCCATTTTCCATTGTCTCTAAAATCCCGCGCCCAGACTTTATCTCCCTCTTCCCAGTGCCGCAGTGCCCCTTCCTTTGCAATTGCCCTATTTTGAAGTTTATTAGATACAGATTCGATCAACCCTTCCTTCATCAAATCTAGCCTGGTCCTTAGACTACGACCTAACATAAGACGAGCAGGTGTTTCACCCGTTGTGCTGTGGACACTGTTGCGATAGTCCATTAAGAACCTAGGCAAAAACTCCTGGGAACCTAACCTCTCCCTTACTCCCTTTGTAAGCGCCTTCTTTACAATGCGAACTGCAATCTCAGCTTCACCATTTGAAGATGGCTGATACGGAGCAGATGTGACTTGGTTAATTCCATTCTTCTTTAAAAATAACAAAAACTCCTCGCTCTTAAACGGTGGACCGTTATCTGAAACAATGGTTTTTGGTAAACCAAATCGCGCAAAAATCTTTCTCAATTTATTGATGGTATTCGCCGCTGTCGTCGATGTCATCAACTCGACCTCGATCCATTTTGAATGTCCATCAATGAGTACGAGGTAAGTCAAGTTTTTAAATGAGAAAAAATCAATATGAATTCTTTCAAAAGGCCGGCTAGGCCACGACCACGGAACCACTGCTGACCGAGGTGGCAGGTCCGCTGTCTCTGCGCAAACACGACATGCTG
This sequence comes from Eilema caniola, assembly GCA_949126895.1. Taxonomy (NCBI): domain Eukaryota; kingdom Metazoa; phylum Arthropoda; class Insecta; order Lepidoptera; family Erebidae; genus Eilema; species Eilema caniola. The sequence continues at coordinate 22,549,702 of OX421475.1, forward strand.
CACACATTTTCTCGATATCCTCGTCCAGCCGCGGCCACCAAACAAAACTTCTAGCGAGCCCCTTACACTTGACCATCCCGAGGTGCGCGCCGTGCAGCTCGGCGAGCACGCGCGCGCGCAATGCGACCGGCACCAGCACGCGACAGCCCCACATGAGGCAGCCGCCCTCCACCGTCAGCTGCTCGCGCCGCCGCCATAGCGCCACCATCTCCGGCTCGCGCTCCGCAGCGCCCTCTACTCCCGACGCTGGCCACCCACACCTCACGTACTCCAAGGCCCTTCCGATACACTTATCTTTTTGAGATTCCAATCGAATTTCCTCAGCATTGATAGGTAAATTATCCTCGATGAATTTTATGAATGTCTCGTCCTCGTTTCCTTTCTCCCTAGCTCCTTCCAAAGGTAACCTAGATAAACCATCAGCATTATTAGACGAAGACCGTATGTACTCGATATCGTACTGATAACCCGACAATAAAATCGCCCAACGAATTAATCGGCCCGATGCAGTGTGAGGTAAATCCTTCTTACAACCGAAAATAGTGGTCAGTGGTTGATGGTCAGTCCGTAAAATAAACCTGCGTCCATACACATAAGAATGGAATTTTTTTACCGCGAATACGATCGCCAAAGCCTCGCGCTGTATCTGGCTATAGTTAGCCTCGGCTGGTGAGAGCGTGCGCGACGCATAGCAGACGGGCCGCTCCCCGTCAGCTGTGCGCTGCGAAAGCACCGCCCCGACACCCCGCGCGCTCGCGTCGCACGACACTATCAGTGGTAACTTCTCGTCGTAGTGCATTAGTACGGGACAACTACATAATGCTACTTTTATTTGCTGGAACGCTGTCTCTTGTTCGTTGTTCCAGCTCCATGGCGTCTCTTTCTTGAGACGTTCATACAATGGAGACAAAATACTAGAAAAATTATTTACAAACTTGGAATAAAAGTTCACCATGCCAAGAAAGGATTTTAGTTCTGTAACATTAGTAGGGGACGGCGCTTTCATCATAGCCTCCACTTTACTCTCGTCCGTCCTAATACCTTCCTCTGAAATTATGAACCCTAAATAACTGACTTCTTTCGCAAAAAACACACATTTCTCTTTACGAACTGTTAGGCCCACCCTTTCCAGTCTTTCAAAAACAGTATGCAGGTTTTTTACGTGCTTCTCCTCCGTGGTTCCTGTGATCAAAATATCGTCTAAGAAACAAGAAACATAGGGAATTCCTGCTGTGATCTGCTCTATTATTCTCTGAAAAATAGATGGCGCTGATGCCAAACCGAATACTAATCGGTTGTAAACATATAAACCCCGATGGGTATTCACCACAGTAATTTTTTTCGACTCGTCCAAACAGACCTGACTATAGGCTTCCGAAAGGTCAATTTTTGAAAACCGTTGTCCCCCATTTAAATTATTAAACAACACTTCGGCACGAGGAAGCGGGTATTTATCTACCTCCAATACTGGGTTGACTGTACTTTTATAATCCCCACAGATTCGTATGGCCCCGTTACTTTTCATTACCACTACTAGACACGAGGCCCAGTCCGAGGATGGCACCGGTGAAATAATCCCCGCAGCCTCCATGCGCTGCAGCTCGGCGTCGACGGGCCCCCGCAGCGCCAGCGGCAGCGGCCGCGCGCGCCGGAACACGGGCTGCGCGCCCTCCCGCACGCGCAGCGACGCCGTCTGGTTGCGCAGCTTACCTAACTCTCCGCTAAATACACTCGGATACTTATTTATAAATACATCTATATTAAACTTATTGTCCCTCTGTAGTTGACGCTCACTACTCACAGACTGTAACGCATTTACCACAATCACATCCATTTGTAACTCCTTCAACCACACACGACCCAGTAAGGGTACCGCTCCGTTCTCGATTACGTACAATTGAAGCATTTTAGTTAAGTTACCGAAACGCACACTCACATCGAAATGTCCTATGCACTTTATCGTTTGTCCATCGTAACCTTTGAAGTTATAACATTCGTTCTTCTGCAGTCTATGTTTGTAATAAAATTGACCGTACATACCAGCACTGATACAAGAAATCGGGGAACCTGTGTCCACGTGCATGCGTAGGCTGCGGCCCGCCACCTCGACGTCAGCGATGATGGGCTCGCTGCCGCGCAACCGCACCATGTACAGCCCGCTCGGGCCGTCCTCGCCGCCGCCGCCGCCGCCGCCGGCCACCTTGCTGCAATTGACATCATAGCCGCCCGGCACACCGCCCACGTCACGCTCCAGCTGTAACACTTGCCGGTCCCCTCTGCCTTGCCGCCCGCTCTGGCAGACACGTGCCAAGTGTCCAGGTTGCAAGCACACTCTGCACGTATACTCCTTGAACTTGCACGCACTCCTGACGTGGTCTTTGCCTCCACAAGAAGGACATTGGTGTGCACTGGGGCCACCCGTGCCGCCAGTGCGCAGGTTTCCACTGGCGCCCGCGCCGCCGCCGCCGTAGCCAGCCGCGCGCCGCCGCTGCCCGCCGCCGCCACCGCCGCGGCCAGTCGGGCCCGCGCGCAGCGCCTGCACTGCGCCCTCGCTCACGTTGTTCGGTTGTTCGACCGCTGCCGCGTCTATGGCTGCTGCTTCCAAAGATATAGCCAACTTGTACGCGTCAGAGTAAGATGGGTCTCCCTCGCAAAATAAACGTTGCCGAATAACTTCGCTGGACAACCCACAGACAAATTGGTCCCGTAGATTTTCTTCCAACTTATCCCTGAACACACAGGTCCTCCCCAGATGTTTCAAGGCCGCAGCAAATTGTGAGACGTTTTCCTCTTTCTGTTGTACCCTCTTTCTGAACTTATATCTCTCGGCCAACAAGGATGGCGTAGGTTGCAGGTGTTTACGCACGGTTGCCACTAAATCAGCGAACTTTAAGTCCTTGGGTTTCTTAGGTGAACACAAATCTACCATCAGCTCGTATGTCGCATCACCAACACAAGCTAATAATGTAGCCACCTTGAGCTCGTCGTCGATCGCATTTGCCACAAAATATTGTTCAACCCTCTCAATATATGTTCTCCACGAACCGGACACTATATCGAACTCGTTAATTCTGCCTATCGTTGGCATTGTAAAGGTTCAAACTGTTAACAACGATGATTTAAACCGCCACGTAACTAATATCAATTGAACGACTGCGCCACTGTAAAGTATTGGAACGGGGAGGTACAAGGAAACACACGCGATCTAGACCACAGTTTAATCCGAACTGATTCACAATCAATGCAACGCAAGCCAAGTGCTTGCCATACGAAGCTCACACGTACATATTAATAACTAGGTATCATAACTACGCTATACTACAGGTATATACACAACATAATAATAAATATATGTTAGTTGATATACCTCTATTGGTGCAAGCGTTTCTACAATAATATTTTTCAAACTAAGTTGATGATGTGGAGTATGAGTTCTTAATGAAATTATTGGATGTGAACAAGCAAGCACACAGTCATTTCTTCCAACATTTCTGGTAGTTGGAGCTGTTGAAGTGCGAATAGTCACTTGTGCCAAAGTCCAACATGAAGTGCATATAAGATCATGTGCATGGATCTGAAAAAGAAAGTCAATTTCATTCCATGTAATATTTTGTCTAAATGTTATGTAGTGTAGGTAACCATCATTTAAAAAATAGCATGGTTTTTTTATTATGTTAATGCAAAATATTTATAAGGTTTAATATAAGTATGATTGATAACTTCTTTAGCAGCAAAGGGCATAGGTACTTACCAAGCGAGGTGCTGTCCATTCTCGTGTACAGAAAAGCATTTGCTCGTCTTCTAAAAACAAGGAACCGCCAGCAGACCTTCAATTAACACAATATACACAGTCCATTTCGTATGACTTTTATAACCATTATCAAAGTACAGTTCACAAAGTCCAGAAATTACAGCCCCAGTATTTCGATATTTGTAAGAGATCACAAAGTTCAGATATCAAAGTCATTGATTTTGCAAGAGATCAGAGTCCGTTTGAATAGCCAAATAGATTATAAAATATCTACATTATTCAATAATAAAATTCAAATCAATTATAGTACACAGCGAACTATCGAAGTGACAGTGACAGGCATGACCAAAGAGAAAAATACGATGGTAGTTTTGTTATGTTGTCATTCATTGGTTGAAAATGGCGATAGTACTTAGGTTATTATCGTTACATTACTCTTTATTATTAATTTAGAATAGATCCTTGTCCGTTTGACACAGATATTTGCATCTAATTCATTCAAATAGATAAATAATTATGGTATATGCCACATGTTTGTTGGTTCTGGGGCGACATTCAGCGATGTCCTTTTGGTTAATGTTTCAGGTGTTGTAACATGGCGCAAAGTTTTGAAGACCCATTTAAATTTTCTAACGCGATTTGCAAGTAGTTCTAGATGAGAGTGCCAAGAAAGTCTCTGGTCAAACATGATACCAAGATACTTTAAGTTTTGTACTTTCACAAGTGGGACACAGTTACAATCAGTAGTATGGGTATTATTACACTTGTGAATTCGGAGTTTAAAGTCTGCTGGAGGCTGAAACGAATCATAAATCGAAAAACACATGTAGTTAGTTTTAGCAGTATTTAAAGTAAGTGTATTTTTATCCAGCCAAGCGGCGACACTGGACAAACCAGCCTCCGCATAGCGCTGTACTTCAGTCCAAGATCTTCCAGTAAACACAATCGCTGTATCATCGGCATAGGAAAATATACGCCCAGATATTACATTTAAATTGCATAAATCATTGATATAAATCAAGAATAGGGTGGGTCCGATGACACTGCCTTGGGGCACACCGTAAGCAACATTTTCACACCCACTGGTGTGCGTCCCTATTCTTACTTGCTGTTGTCGTTCCAATAGGTAGCTTGTGAAAAGACAGAGAGATTTACCACGAATGCCGATACATTCAAGCTTCTTTATGAGGGTGGGTACAGAGACGGTATGAAAAGCTTTTTTAAGTCCAGGAAGACAGCTAAGCATTTCTTACTCACATCTATATATATCATAATATATATGTCATAACTTAAAAGTATGAAATAAAATAAATTATTAAAAACAAAAAATCCGACTGATGCTAAAAAGATCGTAACAAGCCTTATTCGAATCTTGCCTATGCGAAGATGGCACGCATTGATGAATATTTTTTTTTTTGTATTTTTATAATAAATACGATCATCAGATCTTGATCAAGTGTATAACCTTTCAACAATGCCTTGAAATCGATTCATCATCACCTTAACTTTTTTACCAGTTGCATGCAAACGAACGCCTTTTTTTCGAGAAAATAGCCCGTGTCGTTGCTTAATCAGCACGTATTTCAACTAGCAGATAGGTTAGTTTGCATGCATCTTCTTTTCAACGACGTTAAAAACATTATGTAACTAATAACGCAAATATATTCCGACGAATTGTGATTGTGGCTCCATTCTTTGAAGTCAGTCAAATGTAAGTCATATTAAATCACATAATAAGATCGCATACAATTTTATACTCAAGAACATTGCGTAACAAAGAAATACAATTTCGAACAATGCCATCAGTTAATGAAGATGGCAACCCTTCAAAGATTCACACACAATATGACGCCTAACTTCATCTTTACACATCGACGACACCCGATTATACAGCCACAAGATGACGTCACACCAGGGTTGCCAACAAATTCTCTTGTTTCGCCACAATTGTCGGAGCGAAACAAGGCCAGATTAGCATAATCTGACGTACTTGGCCTCTGTTGAATTTACAATGCCTTCTAATCATAACATAGGGATGATTTTATTGTTTTGTGGGACTTTTGTTGCTCTATATGTCGCAGGATGATTGTTAATGACGAAATATTGGAAACGTATATTTGGATTTATTTTTAACTACAGGATGTCCTTTGATTTGATTAGTACCCCTGATTCGTATGAGTTTTTGTTTCTTAATATTCTTTGCCGTACATCGAATAAAATATCTTTTGTATAGGGAACAAAGTCACACAAAACGTGACTTTCACACAAAATTAAGGTTTCTCAATTAAAACGAGCTTCGCAAGGCTTAACTATCAAAATTATAATATTATTTTGACATAATTTCTTTTATAGTAGTCGTAAAGGATGATATATACGTGCCAAAGATCTTACTAAAGAAGGTAAAACAGGACATCTAACACCGAACTCTGAGGTGAAGACCTCGAATGCAATCGCGATACAATACTGAGATGATTGTAGATATTTTTATGAAATACTTTTTAAGTTCATAAGTTAGACTATTTTTTTCGAAAGGCTCATTATTTATTCCCAAACACCCCAACAGACAACAATTCGGCTCAGATATATTAGGTTAAAAGGTTTAACTGGTATAATTATAGAACGTCCGTTTCCTCACATTACTGCGACATACGTGAACAGTAGAAAAGTTAATATACCAAAAGGTTTAATGTATGTAGGATGTACCGTTGTTCGTGGAATATGTTATTGCCGATTGTGTTGTTAGACAGCTCTGGGACGCATGAAGCGCTCGAAATTGGACCATTGTTCTAATGTTATGTGAGTAATTTAATTTTATTGTCCTAAACTTTATATATGTGTAAATACATTTTTTAAGAAATGATTCCTGAAAGTGTTCATAGTACTGAAGGTAGTAAACGAATTACTCATAAAACCATAGGAGTTACTTCAGATTTTTCTAGCTTAAGTAATCGCTTACGGTTCAAAGTTATTACTGTAGACAGAAAAGTAGATAATAAGTAGGTAATAATCTGCTATTTTATGAGTTTGTTGTACTGGATGTCGTTCAGTGAAACTGTCATTCATCGAGTGTGTTTTTGAGTCTGTGATTATCATTTTACGTTTTTATGCGCGTACCAATATCTAATAAACAGCGAAAAAAATATTAACTCAGGAGCATTATTCTGAGTGACATCGAGTTTCAACATAACATAACATAAACTCACGCCTTTATCCCCGAAGGGGTAGGCAGAGGTGCTAGCACCCACATTTCGCCGGTTTTAGGTTTAGGTTTCAAACGCAGTTGTAACTTGAGAAGACGGTAGATCACAATTTTGTTAACATAGAAGAGAGAACGTAAAACTGGATCAACTTAAATTAGTAGGCTTTAAGAAACTCGCGTAATTATAAATCGAAACATTTGGTCACTCAGAATAAGGGGCCACGTTGGATAGTAATATAACAAAGTGAATAAAGAACCAATTCGAAGTTCCGAAGAACGGAAAAAATGTAACTAGGAAAATACATAATCTTTTCGCCATTAATGTATACTCATTCACGAGTAATTCATAATGTAGAAGCGTATAATAATATCACCCAGTTTATGTTGTACATACCGTAAAAATAAAGTAACCAGCATCATTCATTTCGACTTACCTGAAACAAAAAAGACAATATAATATGCGATTACCGTCTAGCAAATAATATGTAGGTACGAACTCCAATACCAGTAAATCTGGGGAAGTGTAACATCATGGTATGCAACCTTGATTTCGTTTGTTTATCGGAAGGTGTACCAACATGTTTATTGTATGTATATTTACAACCAGTAGATATGTAAAAGTCATCTTTTTTAAGTTACTATAATATGAATATACTAAAACAAAGGCTATCATTAATTACCAGTTTAACTCATCACGATATTGTGATCGAAAGATCAGGGGCCTGTTTCATAAAACTACAATTTAAAAATTACAAATACAATTCGATGAACATTGCGTAGGTAATTGGTCATTTAAATAGGTTTTATAATATATGGCCAATTAACTACGCTGTGTATATCGAATTGTACTTGTAACTTTTAAATTGTAGTTTTATGAAACGGGCCCCTGATAAAAGATTTTACATGTCATACACGTACGACACTCACAAAATGATTAACAAGAATATTATTTTGAACGCCCGGTCACTATCATAATGACTAATCTAATCGAGCCTTAAAAGACCTTATTTATTACGAAAAAATATTTATTTAATTTCATTTTAATTTCATTTATTTATTCACAGAATGCAGGTATAACAAGTGTGGTCTTATAATTAAAATAATGTATCCTGGTACATTCTACCACTTTTGTGTGGTATGTAAATATACATACAGTCAATAATTAATTTTTGATACAGTAGATATAATATAAATTAGTTAGCTAGGAAAAGAAGTAAGCATGCAATCATATAAAAAAAGTAATATGTCACTATGGTCTAATAAATAGAAATAGTAAGAAAATCAAAATAAAAATGTCATTCACACAGTGGTTATAAATGTCAAATCTTAAAATTAATAATTGACAAATTTAATGATTATCAATATAACTAGGTCCATATTATCATGTCAATAAGAGTTTAAATTATTCAAATGTCAAATTTTAGGTATATTCAAAATGACAATTGATTCAGAGTTGTATCCTCTAGAAATTCACTTAAATCATAGTAACATTTCTTGCTTAATAACTTTTTCAACTTCACAAAATATCAATTCAAAAAGTCATCATTTCAGTTTGTTTCATGGAGTATCAGGTGGTGAGCTACCTTCACCCATCCCGCAAAGCTCAAGTTCATGTCTACATACGCCTTAGGACCGGGGTCCGCCTTTGCCAGTATGCGTTCCAGTACTACGACGCGGTCGAAATTCGATATATCCGCGAAGCGACTGACATCTGACTTCCGCAACCAATTGTCAATATCGAAGTGTTGCTGTTAAGACCAGATGTCAGACTCCAGTTACCTGTAACGACTGCCTTAGGCACGGTTGATACAGAAGAGACGTGGTGGGGACGTAAGGCGGTGGAGCACAAATTAAGTAACACAATATAAACCTTATGTAGTGTACAATAACGTTATTTTTGTCTTAGAGGAGTATTGCGTCCGCGCCTCCAGACGACGTCCCACCACTAAAGTGACGCGCTATCGCATCGATTGGCGCGCGTCAAAACTTTGACGTTATTGTCACTACACGTCACGTCACTATACGTCCCTGCAACGTCTCTTCTGTAGAAACTGCGCCTTAGAGTAAGTATAAGTTGATTTATAATAAAGCATCTCAAATTTAATATGTTTAACTCTGTTTAACTAAACAAAAACGCTTAAACGTCGAATTTTATATTATTTTTTCAAATAAATACACATAGAATATAGAGTAGAAAACAGAATAAGAGCGTTTTCACACTCATCCGATATCGGTGTCGGACGCCGATAGCTGATATCCGATAGCCGACACCTTGTGCTGTTTTCACACTTATCCGATAAAATCGACCCGATACGGCCATTTTCTCGAAAGCACAGACTAGTTAGGGATGCTAGGAGAGAAAAAAAAAAGAAAAAGTGCAGTTTTTTATATTCGTGATCAGCGTCATCAATGAGCGCGAAAAGACATAACTCAGAAAATGTCCTTAAGGTCCATAATTGCTTGTAGTCGCTGTTTTAGTCTCTTTGTGTTCCGATATTGGGCCAAAACACTGGTGTTGGCTCCGATAACCGATATCGGGCCAGACAATATGAAAGAGAGATACATATCTCATACATTCGACTTCCTCCGATATCGGATGTCGGATATCGGATGTCGGATATCGGATGTCGGATATCGGATGTCGGATATCGGATGAGTGTGAAAACGCTCTAAGTGTAGAACATTTTATTAATAGCAGGCGGGGTGGGCACGAGTAATTTTATTTCGTTGTCTAACGAAGCGTTTTTATCGCCTCGCTTATTTTTCTCATCGTAAATATGAACTGATGAACATTGAATTTATTTCGTGTTCTATGTCACTTTTATTTGTCACTAGCTTTTACCAGCGGCTACGCTCGCACGTAATAATCTCCTTGTTTACGTGACTTACAGGAACATATTCCTTCGATAAAAGCCCAAGCCTATGTGTAATAAAGGCTTTATATATGTGCCAAATTGTATCTGTTTACGTTCAGCTGTTCTAGCGTTATTATTAGGTAAAAATTATCGATCCAAATAACTTTTTGTATTTATGGAATAAAATCTACTAAACGTACATACCATAATACACACTCATATACAAGATACACATACAAATATTCCTACTCCCTATACACACACTGTAAAATTTAATACAATCATTATAATTAATGTCAAAATATAATACAACATGTTTAACCCTGCCTTTTAAATTCACAAAAAATAATTTGTACCTTCACTCCATGATCCCGACTAATTCATATTGCGAAAGTTCGAAACGTGCAATTACACGCAACTGACACCCTTCCATTATTAATATCAGTACGAAACAGCCAAGTTAAAAAAAAAAAGAAAATAACGAACATAGCAGCAAAAAGCGCTTTCTAAATTACAATTTGACTCAATTTATACAAATTACAAAGTATGAGAATTTTACACCCTTTCCCTTACTCCCTTATGATAAAGGCCTAAAATTATCGTCGGCCTTACACAACCCTTGTCACGACCACTTTGACAAATTAAAAAGCACGCTCCGCAAATAAAATTGCCGGTGTGCCAATTTTGTAATTTGCTCGCGACAACCCTAGCGTGATCTTATCGGGGATTGTATTAATTGATACATTCGTTGCTGGGCAAAGAGAAATGTCCCTTTTTAATAAAAAGAGGTAACCTTTTTATCTAACTCAGTCGAAAAGTAAAGTGGGTTCAATATAAATAATTACCTGAAATGATTATATTATGTGAATACATGATTTTAACCTTAAACACACAGTAACGTTATTTACGGTCAAGAATACCACTCGCGTTATTGCGATAAAGGTTCCTTCAAACAATTGTGTGTATTGTTATTATCACAGTAGTGTGTCGTCGTTGCCGCGTCCTAATACATGAAATACTAAAACCAATATCGCACTAACACGCGCGGTATTATCCACCAATAATTGTTCATCTCTGTATTTAAAGCGCTAAATAATTAATGGGATCAGAAAAATATTATTGTATTATTACTTACTAACTGCCAATCTCGGGACAGACGGGCGTTGAGGCTCGTCGACAATCCCATACTCGCAGGCGATGTGGAACCTCTCAGCCTCAGAAGGGACTTTGCCTCATTGTGTGTGTTCTACCGCCTATACAATGGTTTGTGCTCAGATGAATTGTTTGTCATGATGCCGACAGCTACTTTCTATCACCGCACCGCTCGCCATAGACAGGGAGTTCATCCTCACACATTGCGACCAGAAAAGATGCGAACCATGTGGTACGAAAGGAACTTCATCCCACACACACTCAAGCTGTGGAACGAGCTCCCTGCTGTGATTTTCCCAAGCGACTAGAATATGTGGTTCTTCAAGAAGGGCATTAAAAGGTTTCTTCAGGGTCGGCAGCGCGAGTGCGACGCCTCTAGTGTTGCACACGTCCATAGGTCACGGTAACCACTTTCCATCAGGTGGGCCGTGTGCTTGTCTGCCACCTAAGTGATATAAAAAAATCTGTGGCCGTTTCAACTAATTGTATGACGCGGGATTTCTGCGTCTATTTATTTCTGACAATGGAAGTCTTGAAATTCTTAACCAGCAGCACACGAGGTTTCTTCGTCCTAGTGTTCCGGGTTTTTTAAACTAGAAACAGCCGGTTTTTTTAAGCTAGAAACAGCGTCTGATGAGGCTATAACAATGTTGGTATAACGGTGACCCTCTATCCTGAATGTTGACGATCAGCTTAAGACCAGGTGAAGTGCAGTCATATTGACGAGAAAAAAAAACTGAAGCGCACCTAAAAACGAATAGTACGAAACTAAAAGTGTATAGTAATTAGCTATCAGCTGAGTTAATTAATCGGGTAGTGAAATAAAATCTCACTTCGAAACGTGGTCAAATAATAGAAAAGAACAAAGGTGCCATATATATATATATGGTCTATTCTCAAGTATCAAAACAGATCATAAATTTTCATCCACCCACCATTCATAAAGGCTTTTTCTCACGACACATAATGAGAGTAATTAACGGGAAGTGGTGTTATAACAGGGATGGGCCCTAAGCTTTATTTATGGAAATACTCCAAACAATAAGCTGTTTAATATCACCAGAAACTATTATAGTTATTAGTTAATGACATTCGGAGGCGACATACAATTTGAGACGAAGTTATCAGCTGAGCTAAAAGGTTAACCGTTGTTGATACAGTCTGTATGATAAATGTTTTGAACATATTGTTCATTACGATCGATCTGATGCTGATTGTAAATTAAAGCCCAAAAAATAACCACACACATGCACACATGCATATGTACATGTCACTTATTAACATGTGGAATTGCTGCATTTATGTTTAGAAGATTTTCAAGGCAATAGAATGAGAGAGTGGCAATAAAAACTTCCTGTCACAATGGTTTCACTATTCATGAATCTAAATCAAAGCATTATTACGCATGTAGTTCACTAAATAATACCTGTGAACGACAAGTGAGATCAAAAGAAGCATCCAATTTATGTACAAAAAAAAGACCAGCGAGTGAACAAACATCCTCACAAAGAACACAGTTCAATAGCATGACATTTGAACAAAACATAGCATTTCACATCGCAATTAACGCTAACCTTTTATAACTCGATATACTCAATAGAATAAGAACAAGCTAGACCACATATATCACCGACATAACTATGAACAAGCAAAGCCCCAAAGGTTGTATGTACGTCATTATTGTGCATCGTATTCAGAGCTAGCAGATCTCATTAACAGCAGCTAGCATTCATCAGTGAATACTAAAGTTAGTGCTCACGTCTGAACGTTTAACTGTGTGTAGTTGGGCGCTTTGTGACATAGAAATGTGTTCTGAAGCAAAATATAAATATCAAGAGGTTGTGTTTATTTTTGGTGAAAGCAGACAAAAGATAAGAGTACAATAGAATAGAAATAGTACGAATGTTGATGTTAATATTGAGAAACTATTTTTGGCGATGGAAACTCATATGAGTTCATGTCAATGACATCGTTATGTCGACTGTAGATGTTAGTGTAAAAATATATAAATAATTATTACAAATAAAAAATCCGACTGATTCTGAAAAGATCGAAACAAGCTTTATACTCGTAGCAGGCTGTGCCCATTAGCAAATCTCAAACCAGTTGAAAATTGAAAATTGAAATCCGTACGGGGGTTGAGAATATATGAGGTAATAAAAAATATTACAAACATACATACAAGATACGCGCGAAAAACATACCCTTTCTTGGCAGTCGGGTAAAAAAGGTTAGCAATGAATTGTAGAAATTTGATTTTACAGCATCCCGCCAGTGGATAACCTAAAGATGAAATTGAAAAAGTTTCATTCGAGATACTATCAAATGTTAAATACTTAGTGGTTCTCAGATTGACAGCATCAATAGATACTTTTCTTTTAGATATATCCCGGTTTCGCATAACATAACTATAACCTGACTGCAGCGCCACCACGTAACAGTATTATTTCAAGTCTTATGTTTGTTTTTGTATAAAAAAAAAAGAATATTAGCAATGTAAATTACTAATAATCCCTCAAACTCCTCCAACTAAGCTAAGTTGCTTGTCCTAGGAGGGGGTTCACGTCAGTAGTGTAATGGCCAGGATCTGAACCCGGGACCTCTCGATCGTAAGGTCGACTCTTTAACCATTAAGCTACCAACGCTTCCGAAAATATAATAACTATACAACATACAAACAAATACCAATTTTCATACATTTTATCTTTCTGCACTCCTCCATAGGTAAACTTAAACTCCAAATGTCTCACAATATACCCAATTTCACCCGATTAATCTCAAGTTACACACACATAAATCTACGAAATTACTTGCGAAGATGCATAAACTACCCACTATCACAGAACTATCATCCGGCGTCACTTCCATACCAAACTTCGACTCCAAGTGGCACTGCACTCAAATGTACGAACATATCCAATTATTTTAACTAGCAGCAGTAAATCTTTACGCGGCTCAAAGGCAATGGGACCATGTCGAAGCGAACTGGCACAGGAAATTACTCCTTTTGAGGAAAACTTTCACGAGTACCTTAGAACTGCTTCAGGTGGGAAGGAGTCGGTGATATTGGATAGGGAGATGGAAGCTTTATACTTAATTAAAAAGAGAGAATACATATAGCTAGCATTTTTATGAGAAAAATAGTACAGCCACCTAAAATAGCATTTAGAAATATTACCGTTCAATAAATGTAAAAGTTTCTTTGCTAGTCAATGATGCAATAACAGCTGCAATGATTTCGCTAAAATTTTTCACAAAAACAAACTGTAAAAATGACATAGGTACAGAATATTAAGTATATCGGCATTATGTCCGCCTTTGTGCATTTTTTTTATATTTGTGCAAGAAAAATAAATAAATAAATAAATATAAACATCATTTTATTTACGAATCCTGGCCATATACTATCGACGTAAAGCCACTCCTAATACAAACACTAGCTAAGCTTGATTAGTGGAAATACTAGTACATAATTGCGGTGACTAAAATATTCTTTAAAACAGTTGAATGTAAGTTTTATCTTTCAGGCGATTGCCTGAAAGATAAAACTTACATTCATCAATAGGATACCTTGTATTCCAGAAATAAGTTCCTATAACTCACGATATCAAGAATATTACTGTAGATTGAATCGTATGGGATACGGACAGTCAGGCGAAATTTAAACAGGTACACTCCATCAACCATGGCTGGCATACCTTGGCTAGAGATACAATAAATTTATCGTAATACCTCATCTAGAAAACGGTCGCTCGCGTTCCTTATCCCATTTTCTGTTCATATACCTTAAGATGGCAGTTTCAGACACGGCGTCTGAATACGAATTACATACGTTACAATGTACGAGCGAGATGATATCGTGTCACACGAAACATTAACACTAGCTTACTTTGTCGCAGCTAAATGGTTTTCTGAGTATCTGGCTTTTGGGACATTACGTACGCTTCTTTGTAACTGGTTTAAGCTGATAATTTTGTAAGATGCTTTTAGAGAGCAGTGATGCAGATTAAGAAATGATGAAAATGAAAGCGTGGGTTGTTTAATATACGAATGACTACAAAATTATGCTCCACCGCGTTTAATAAAATAAAATTATACTATTCCCAGCACAAATGAGTTGCCTTAATCAAGGAAGTAGTACCTTTATACGTAATTTTAACTTCAAGTAGCAATATGATCTATTTTTTACGGTTTATGAAATTGTTATAGACCTTTTCTCAGGTTGTATTCCATTCCCCTATTACCTGATTCTCCCCCTCAACCTACTTAAACGGCAATGGATTCATGGGCTACGATAACCACTTTAAAACAGGTGCTGTCCTCTCAATTCCTCTCAGTAATTGGCAA
Source organism: Eilema caniola (assembly GCA_949126895.1). Lineage (NCBI taxonomy): Eukaryota > Metazoa > Arthropoda > Insecta > Lepidoptera > Erebidae > Eilema > Eilema caniola. The sequence goes on from OX421475.1 coordinate 22,565,006, forward strand.
GGTGCAGATGTGATGCTCTATTTTCTACAGAACAAAGTCACCGCTTACCATTTTCTTTATACGTTATTACTACTATTGTAGTTCAAAAAGACAAAGTCACCAAGCAATAATATATTTAAAACACCCATTGAATAAAAATCAATGAAAAAGGAAGCGGGAGATCTCAATAAGATATTTATATATTCGTACCGCAGTCACCGCCCCTAGCTGTAAATTAACTTTCAAATTCGTCAAAAAGCATGGGGTTGGCCCTCATTAGCACATAAAACAATCCAGTGAGTGACAATCAAAAAGACAATACCAGGGCCCCCCAAAAATCGCTGCGAATCCCACAACCCAACTACAAACATTTGTCTAGCGCCTACAGGCCCGTCACAATACAAAATTACATCCATTTGTATGCAGATGTTGGTAGAATTAAGTCGGCACGCATTTGACTCGATGCAAATAACTCTTGGAAATTAAGCCATCGATAACCAACCCTATCTTGTTCTAACGGTAATAGAAGCAATTAGGCATAATTTTTCAAGTGGCCAAGTTTAATTCGGAGTTCTTGATTGTACACACTCAGGGCGCAGCGAGCTCTAATTACTTACTTCTAAACATACACTATATACACACACATTACAAACATAAACAGAGGTATATGAAAGCCAAAATTCCTTCAGTTTTATTATTTGGCCTCTAATATTTAGGGTAAATGGTCTACCAGACTTGGGATAGTGAAATACTTGCAAATATCGGTATTTAAACTGTGTGGTCATGTAATGTTGTGTAGGTATTAGTTTGCTCTTTACTTGGGTGTATAGTTCATGTTAATAACTTGAAGATTAATGTTTAAGCCCAATATTCTAGACTATCACTCAGCTGAATCACGATTTAACGGAGAAAATTTGTACAGACAATCTGCCAGACAACCTGTCAAATTTGTCAATGTGTGTGTGACGTCTATATTACGGGCCTTAGTATCATTAGTCTTAAAGTTAATAATAGTTCAGATTTATGTCGAAAGAAGTGGACATTTAAGACAGTACTAGAGCCTGGGAACAGCCCCTTAGTGTGAGTGCTCCGACCAATTGAGCTACAGGGATACGTCTTTGATCTAGGCGTGAGATGTCGTGCGGTGTTCCACAGGGATCGGTCCTGGGGCCGCTGCTGTGGAACATCGGTTACGACTGGGTGCTTCGCGGTGACTTCGCGTACGGCGCCACCGTCACGTGTTACGCGGACGACACGCTGGTGACGGCGGGCGGGGCTACACACCGCGAGGCGACCCTGAGGGCCACGACTTGCTCAAGTCGTGGAACGGATCCGGCGGCTGGGTCTCGGGGTGGCTCTGCACAAGTCCGAGGCCATGTTCTTTCATGGCCCTCGGCGCAGGCCAGACATTCATCGGTAACGGTAACCTTGGATAATCACATCTTCCGATTTAATTCTTGAAGAAAATCTAATATACTAATGGCTTCAAATAAATTAATGAGAGTTTGTTTGTAACTTCAGACCTACAACAAACCAGATCAATCGAAACACTTATCTATTATATCCCACAAAATCCATTTTACTTTCACTATAAACCACCCCTCACATGTAGCCCTTTACACGTGTATCCTTCTCATTCGGTCATGATGAATATCAAGGCCTTCTTCTGTTAATTACGTCATAGTATATTAAGGGCGACTCGGTCGGAATGTCTGGAATACCTCCACACCCGGAGGAATCCGAGACCACGGTGATTAATGCCAGCGATGATATTTTTGAGACCCGACGACTGACGAATTAAAATATAATTAAACATTACGAAAATATGTGTTTCAGAGGATTTCAGATGTGTCTTTTTTATGTAAACCAAAAACACGCTTTCTACTCAAAGTAATACATGTAACCCGTTAAAAAATGAGCCCCATTTCGAGCGGTTGACCATAAACCAATGAAGAGTCCTACTTAAGAAGTATTTGTAAGTACAGGGCCCTATCTTGTCGTGACAGTCGAGACTCTGCCGCACGCTTTTCTTTCGTTACTTAGCAAGAGCTCAAAATCGGGAAACACCGATTTGGAGGTAATTGGTACGTAACCAATTATTACCATCCATCATTACCATCATTAAAACTCTTTTACCAGATCAGATGTTATGTACATATGTGTGTATTGCCAATGTACTCGAAGCTATGCTAGATATATATCTATATTGACTTGTCTATAGCATTTGGCTATGAAGAACGATTCTTCAGATTCTTCAGATTACCGTTAATATCACAGTCAGACTTCACTTTAGTTTTCTTTTTAATACTCTGCTCACGACCCAGTCACAAAGGGGTAGCCGGAGTGAAATAAAAGAAGTACAAAATTAAAAAGAAAAGAAGATAAGGTAGAAAAAACAAATTCAGATATTTATAAATAAAATTACAATCCTAAATAAACTACTGCGCCAAACCGTACTATGTTGGGCAATATGAAGTATCATCAAAGGGCTGGGCAAACAGAGCACATATGTTACGCACGTATGAACATGGACCGTCCACCGTTTACTGGACTTAATTAAAATAGAACATACATAGATTACACATTTAGACAAATTTACAGTTTTTACCTACGCCGACATCTTGGCAGGTCTTACTCACTAATCAATGACACAGTATAAGTACTCAATTCATGAAATTATGGAAATCCCATTAAAATAACAATACTTGTCATAAATACCAAGTCTCACTTCGACCGTAAAAAATTGTGAGATCCATGTAATACCAATTATCTAACCTAACGACATCTTATAGTCACCATATAATTATGAAATAAAATAAACATTTTAAATAAATATATTGACTCGGCAATTGCATCATCATCATCATCATCATCATTTCAGCCGAAAGACGTCCACTGCTGGATAAAGGCCTCCCCCAAGGATTTCCACAGTGACCGTGTGGTCCTGCGCCTTCCACATCCATGCCCTTCCCGCGACCTTCACCAGGTCGTCGGTCCACCGTGTGGGAGGCCTGCCTACACTGCGTCTTCCGGCGCGTGGTCGCCACTCGAGAACTCTCTTGCCCCAACGGCCATCTGTTCTACGAGCTATGTGCCCCGCCCACTGCCACTTAAGTTTGGCGATTCTGTGTGCTATGTCGGTTACTTTAGTTCTCCTGCGGATCTCCTCATTTCTGATTCGATCACGCAGGGAAACTCCGAGCATAGCACGCTCCATCGCCCTTTGGGTGACCTTGAGCCTTCTTATGAGGCCCATAGTAAGGGGCCAAGTCTCAGTTCCGTAGGTCATCGCTGGCAACACACACTGATCGTAGACTTTAGTCTTGAGACACTGCGGTATTTTGGACGAGAAGATATTACGAAGCTTCCCGAACGCTGCCCAGCCGAGTTGGATTCGACGATTGACCTCTTTCTCAAAGTTGGACCTGCCTAACTGGACTGTCTGTCCCAGGTAAACATATTCGTCGACAACTTCGAGTGTAGAGTCTCCAACCTTTAAAGAAGAAGTGGGTGCGACATGGACATTTGACATAATTTTCGTCTTGTCCATGTTCATTTTGAGGCCCACTTGTTGGGAGGCTCTACTGAGGTCTTCGAGCATTGTGCCTAGGTCTTCCAAGGTCTCAGCCATGACTACGATATCGTCAGCGAATCGAAGGTGAGTGATGTACTCGCCGTTGATATTGATGCCGAGTCTTCTCCAGTCCAGGAGCTTGAAAACATCTTCCAGGCCGGCGGTGAACAGTTTCGGAGATATAACGTCTCCCTGTCTCACCCCTCGCTGCAACTGGATAGGTTTTGAGCTTTGATCCTGGAGGCGGACTGACATGGTGGGGTTTTCGTACAAACACTTCAGCGCTTCAATATATCGATAGTCAATTTGGCACCGTTGGAGAGACTGTAGCACAGCCCAGGTCTCGATCGAATCGAAGGCTTTCTCATAGTCCACAAACGCCAAGCAGAGTGGCTGATTATACTCCTCAGTCTTCTGTATAATCTGTCGCAGCGTATGTATGTGGACAACATATTGCATGGACAGACTATAACGAAATTTAGTTATACATTTTAAAAACATTAATACTGCAGGTTCTATCAATAGGTAGGTACTAACTTTGAAGTAATTGCGTTTAGGCATAAAACTGTATCTTGAACAGTTAGACTCCAAGTCTGTCTATCGTATCTACACTAACGTATTCTTTATACGCAATCATTACCTATGTGCAGAGGCGTATGTTTAATAAGTGTTTCATCTAAGCAGGCAGCGCCGCGGGCGATCGGATGTCCGCTAACAAAATTGTGTTGTTTGCACAGAGACCGCCAGACATAATAATATGGTAGTAAGGGTGGAGCTTTTATTAGATATATCTCCTGTAAGTGAACATTAGTATAATATCCAGTTTCTTTGTAAAAATCATTCTTGGATGACAAAATGTGGATGAAAATATTCTATGTCGTTCGAGCTCAAATCCCGGTTGTACTTTGCAGTTGAAGCGTCTACTTCTTCTTCTTTTCCATCTTTGAGCCGACTTTGGAGCGCGGACCCCGCTCTGCTAGGATTATTATTGCCCTCTGGGTCAGACGTCAATCACTCGACCCCCGAGACGATAGCCTACGCCTGAAACCTATCTGTTCATCAGCAGGTATATCAGCTTTGCAGGAGGATATCTTGGGCCCTCAAGTCCTTAATGATGTACTCATACTTTCTGTAGTGAAAACGTTCTACCCACATAATAGATATCTATTTACTTTGTATACGATCTAAGTGAACTACTTGATACGTAAGACGGAGGATCGGGTGGCATGGTGCGCATTGAGAGAGACCTATATCTAGCAGTGGACTGCAATAGGTAATTTTGAATTGTATGTTAATTCAAGATATTGTGTAATGACAAAAATGACAAAATAACTTCATTGTGTAATGACAAAAAAAAATTGAGAGGTGTCAAGGGACACCCGGATGGATCGAAGTTCCTTTTGATTAATTAGTGAAGGAATTGTAATAAATTTGTAATAATTGATATATTCGTGATCAGCAACCCTAAAATCCCTGCAAACGATACACATATCGATTTTAGTGAAAATTTCAAGTCCGCCATCTTGGATCGTTAAATGGATGATATAGTCGTAATCAGCAACCCCGAAAAACCTGAACACGATACCCATATCGATTTTAGTAAAAATTTCAAGTCCATCTTTTCGATCATCATTTCGATAATTATTTTTATAGAGTATTCCTTGCAGTACAAGGATGGTTCTTACCCAGAGAAAAATTAAAAAAGGGTTACACCATCATGGTAACGAGAACAGAATTCCACGCGTGCGAAGCCGCGGGCTTCAGCTAGTTTCTAAATAAAAACATTATATGTTCAGGTAAATTTTAACTGTGTATATTTAAATACGTTACAATACATTACGTTAAGAATTTTTCAGTGAAAAATATTTTAAAGGGTTGCGGCAAATCGATGGCGAACCAAATTTGGGCGATGAGTTATTTTACAACTGACAGCTGTTTGAAATATTAATTAATTTATATTAGCACAATATTTTTATGAATCGCTTTAAGTTTGGACAAGCTCCTATAATTATTTTTATACTTTAATACGATTCAAAATTTACCCTGTCCGATAATTTTATTAGAACTTAACATCTCGAGTATTTACCTAACATGGAGTTATCACCGGTGCGGTGTGGCCACAGCGTAAGTTTTATAGCTGTAAGTTTCTAGTTCGATGCTCGGTTATGAACCTCTATTTTAAATCTATTTACCTACATATTTACTAATTGTAAATAAATAAATGAGAATTTGGAAAAAGGAATGGTGTTCTTTTATTATGTTATTTTTTATTTAACTTCTTTTTATGCACAAAACATAGGTTACCTGCACGTACAGGCATTCTCTACCTGTCAGTCTCAGAAATGATGCAGAGAAAGACTTATCGCGTAGGTTGCAGACAAGCACACGGCCCACCTAATGGAAAATTGACATCGTGGCCTATGGACGTGCGCAAAACCAGGGGCGTCACACTCGCGCTGCCGACCCTGTTAGAACAGAGAGTTTCTGGGCCGTCAGTGTAGAAGATAAAGCAGTACAAGCCTTTGATCTACCTACTGATAGCACAACAACTCTCCAGTGAGCTCTGGCTACCCTACTCACCGCTGGGTGCACAACACGAGGTTAATATGGCCGCGGTATTCTGTAGGGCGAAGGTACTTCCTCAGTCAGGCTGCTCAATTGGACGGAAATACCGGCGTGTTCTACCTCCTACAAATAATAGTAATACTGTTGACAGTCTATCCTCCCCACATCGTAACTAAATGCAATAACAATAACATCAAATGTACAAAACGACAAAAATATGTTACATCTCAGCACTCAACAATATAATAAATAAGTATTGCTCTGTGTGTGACAAATGAACATATTTGCGGATTATCATGACAGCCATCTTTGGAATTTATTATCGTATGTGGTACTGCGACACATCGGTACAGAATATTCATTAGGTTATGATGCGGGCGACATTTTTTTTCTCAAAGACCATTTTTGGGAATAAAATAACGTGTCTAAATAAGTTTCTTTCGTTTTTTTTTCATTCATACGTACACGTGTTATTGCTGTAGGTACAGTCAACAAAGAAGATACGGTTGCGGTTCCTTTACAAAGAACTTTATATGAAAAGTGCAACCATTTCTCTTTTGTTTGCTGTACATGAAAATAAGACCTGTGGAATAATCTCCCTGCAGTGGTTTTTCCAAGTGACTACAATATGAGGTTATGCAAGAAGGGCATCAGTCAGCAGCACAAGTGTGATGCTCCTAACATAAGGAATTTAGATGTTTCGAGGAATACTAGTAATATATAGATAATTCTATATTGAAAGCCAATAGATTTACAGTATGACAAGTAGCTACCATGTATACAGTTTAATGTAGAATGGGCGGCCTTATCAGAAGCGATTTATTCTAGGCAACCTTATAATTTCAGTAATTACGGTCTTTTATAAAATTATTCTGGAATTTCATTAAATTTATTTAACACATATTTCAACAAAATTTTCCAACAAAAGTATAGTTCGAACCATCACATCACCCACCACACTATAATAAAACGTCACGCACACGACACACTCCTAGTATCATTCCCCTGGCACATAAACCCAGGGGACTGAGCGCCGCGTGACTTCGGAATGCATTCATTAAGATGTATTGTGTACAAAGCGCTGCCTGCCCTCTGTCCAGACACCAGAAAATGTACACAGAGGGCACACTGCAATGTGAAATTAAAATGATGCGCTCTTATTTCTGTGAAGGGTTTTGAAAGGTGTTTGAAGGGAGTTTGGGGATGGTAAACTGTTTTTAATGTTAAAAGATAATGTTAAGTTTTAATAATGTTATGTTAAGCGAAGTTTTCGTTTGTTATTTTTTTGAACCGAGTTCAAAAACCAAAAACAGACATAGAAAAACAATTTTATTTAAAAGACATTCTACAATGCCATCGATGACAAGACCGTGTGAAGTTCACAACTAAAAGCTAGAAAGCGAACCCCCGATCCTAAGGTGAAAACCTCTGATACGACGATAACACAGAGATTATGTTTTAACTCAGAAGATAATAATACAAGTAAAACATTTTTGTCGAATTCATTTGACAAAGGCAATTGTACCACTTTTGACAAGCCGATGTTTATAAAGGGATTTCACACAGTGTAATTGTCTTCTTAGAGATATTAAAATTACTAGTCTGATCTGCAAAACACAATTACAATAGCTGTCTATTACAAAATTAAACCTAATTGCTTTCATTGTGCTTTCAAGACTTACGCCCACATATGCAACAGTCCTCATTTCTCAAATAGATTTACCAACACCAAATATAATCGAACGACACACACACGGAGAACAACCATATCGGATTTATATTAATAGCTTCTAAGAAATATTGGAACATTCGCCATCGGTATCAGTATTCCAAATTTTAGTTCTAAAACTTTAAAGAGAAATTAAGGAAGAGAAACGAAGCTTTATTAATTACAAACTGTCACAAAAAAATAAACAAAAATTTTGAATTATAAATTTCTAGTCTCGATACTGAATAAGCACTTATCGCGTCCGGTAGAAATCGATTTCCAGGACTTATCTCAATTCCTCTTTGAAAGAGTGAGAAAGAGTTCCTTAGTTTGATCTTTGATGTACTCTTTTTTCCGACTCTTGTAGGTATTGCAAGTTAGACTATATGGATACAGGTTTTTTTTATTATTTTTTTTTACTTGCGGGATGTCCCCACGGATACCGACTAAACCGCACGCCGTCTGTGGGTCGATGTGCTAAGCCGAAGGTGAGGATACATGTCCCTCGCACCCCGGCTGACCCAGGGCCATTCCTCTCGGTCTGGCCCTCCTCGGGAGGGGGGACCAAGGGGCACGTCCTACGATGCGCGCTATACGGATACAGATATATAACGAAAATTTTCTGAAGGGTGATTATGGATTGATTCGGGCGAGGTCTGGTAGCTTTGTGGTCGAAGCATTGCCGCTGTAAGGTTAAGATCGCGGGTTCAATCCCCGTCCTGACCGAATCAATAATTTTCCTATTGAAATCGGGATGATGTATGTTTGAAAATTTATAAATGCTTTCAAAACTTAGTGTACCTGTCTTATTATTAATATATATATATATATATATATATATATATATATATATCGTGGGCATAATGGCAGAATTAAATAACTCCGATTTTGGCCAAATTGACCTTTCACCATTTTCGAGAACCCTAAAATGTGCCGCATCTTTTGGTCTAACAAACATTCCTATATGTCAATCCAATCCAAAAATAAATCCATTTTCGTGTTTCAATTGAAGAAATAGATATGTTTAATTGAACACTAAATATTATTAGAAAAAATGACTAACTCTATAAATAAATGAACAACTGTGACTTCTGATCACTTGAGTATGAAATGAATTAGCTAAATTGAGTTGTTTAGTTCTTCCACGAACGAAAATATTCTAATGAAAGCTGGCATGTTGAAGGAAAACTAAACAATTTGAGTTATTTAATTCAGGCAGTTATGAGCATTCTTTCGTTTTTAAATAATTATTTTTATGTATTTCTCCTTCGAGAAAATATACATTTATAAGAGATTCTAATCAAAGAATGTCTGTAGGTGAAATTATTGAATATTTCTATTTATAGTATTCGCACGTAAGCAAAGTTATCGTACAACTCAGTTGTACAAATTGGGGCGAAATAATGTAAACATCAATGAGAGCTATCGGTAAGGTGGAGTTTGGGGTCCGGGAGAGGGTGAAAGCGTGCTGACATGATTGAGCACATTTTAGTGCATCCAGTCCACACTATGGGTACGTATGGATTACGGTGGCCACACCCGTATCTATGCGTGCGTCTACAGGTCTCATAGCAGTGACCTGGGCACGGCTCAACTGTTTGAGCACCTGCAGCGGTCAGTGGACAGAGTAATTGAGCAGTACCATGCCGCGGACTTAGTATTCTTGAGTGACTTCAATGCTCACCACGTGGAGTGGCTGGGGTCTCACAGGACTGATTTTGCGGGAAGGGCTGCTCACAACTTTGCCCTGACCTATGGGTTCTCGCAACTGGTGCATTCCATCACCAGAAAACCAGATGTCGGGACCCACAGAGAGTATTTATTGGACCTTCTGCTGACTACGCGCCCGGATGAGTACTCCGTAACTGTGGAAGCACCTCTCGGTACTTCGGACCACAGCGTCATCCGGGCGCAAGTGACTCTCGCGCGGCCAGAACCACCGCGGCCACCTCAGTGGCGGCATGTCTGGCACTACAAGTCGGCAGACTGGGACGGACGGCGAGAATTCTTCTCGTCGTACCCGTGGAGGCGGCTTTGCTTCACTTCAAAGGATCCAAGCTCCTGTGCAACAGCAGTCGCTGAAACGATCCTATCAGGCATGGAATGCTATATTCCCAACCGTTGGATCGCAACAGGAGCGAGCAAACGGCCGTGGTTTAATAGGCCTTGCAGAGAAGCTAGAGACCGCAAGCAATCTGCATATAAGGCTTGGACCACGGCACTTGCCAATAAGGATCCTAACATAGCTGAAGTGAAGCGGAAATTGAATGCCGCCTCGAGGTCCATTAAAAAAGCTACTGCCAGGGCGAAGTTTGAGTTCATCGGTGGAATTGGTGAGCGGATTACTTGTTACCCATCCGGTAGTTGAGCATTTTGGTCGCTCGCCAAAGCTGCCGTGGGAAACTTCTGCCATTCCTGCCTTCCGCCGCTGCAAAAACCCGACGGTAGCCTAGCTCATGGCGCTAATGAGAAAGCCGATCTTTTAGGTAATCTCTTTGCGTCAAACTCGACGATGAACGACGGAAATGCCGAGCCACCTATTGTCCCCAAATGTGGTACTTTCATATCTGAAATTAAAATCACACAACGGGTGGTTCGGCGGGAACTCAAGTCCCTGGATGTTCGGAAGTCGAGTGGGCCGCATGGTATACCGGCGATGGTGCTCAGGCACTGTGCCCCCGAATTGTGCCCAGTACTTACACGGCTTTTCGCGCTCTCTTACTCCGCGAGACAAGTAACAGCCTCGTGGAAGACTGCATTCGTGCATCCTATGCCTAAGAAAGGCAACAGGACAGACCCGTCCAATTACAGGCCTATTGCTATAACCTCCCTTCTCTCGAAGGTAATGGAGCGTGTGATTAACGCACAGCTCCTGGGATACCTTGAGGGAAACGACCTACTGAGCGACCGACAGTATGGCTTTCGCCACCGTCGCTCCACTGGTGACCTTCTTGTGTATCTCACAAACCGATGGGCGCAAGCTATCGAGAGTCGGGGCGAGGCACTAGCGGTCAGCCTCGATATAGCAAAGGCCTTTGATCGGGTCTGGCACAGAGGTCTTCTTTCGAAGTTGCCACGCTACGGACTCCCCGAGGGACTTTGCGAATGGATTGCCTTTTTGTCCAACAGAAGTATCCAAGCCGTCGTCGATGGCAGCTGCTCGGACCGCATGGACGTAAACACTGGTGTCCTACAACCCACAAGGCTCGTGTGTTGTCCCCGACGCTGTTTCTGCTGCATATCAATGACATACTGTCTGATGGATCTATTCATTGCTATGCGGACGACAGTACCGGGGATACGTTTTACACGGGTCGTGCAAATATCCCCCAATTAGATGTGGAGAAGAGACGCGAACAACTTGTGTCTGAAATCGAGACTACTCTCTCGGGAGTATCCGATTGGGGTCGACTTAACCTAGTCCAATTTAACCCCACTAAGACACAAGTATGTGTATTCACCGCTAAGAAAACCCCATTTATTGTAGCGCCGCAATTCCTGGGCACACCACTTTCCATCTCTTCGAGTATTGAGATCCTAGGTGTCGACATCTCAAGCGACGTTCAGTTCCGCAACCATTTGGAGGACAAGGTCAAGCTGGCCTCAAAGAAACTTGGAGTGCGCAACAGGGCGAAGCAGTACTTCACTGCGGGGCAACGACTTCTGCTTTATAAGGCACAAATTCGGCCCCACATGGAGTACTGCTGTCACCTTTTTCCGGAGCGCCTGCATACCAGCTTGGCCCCTTCGACTCATTGCAGAGACGGGCGTTGAGGCTCGTCGACAATCCCATACTCACAGGCGATGTGGAACCTCTCAGCCTCAGAAGGGACTTTGCCTCGCTGTGTGGTTCTATCGCCTATACAATGGTTTGTGCTCAGATGAATTGTTTGACATGATGCCCACCGCTGCATTCTATCATCGCACCACTCGCCATAGGCAGGGAATTCATCCTCACACACTGCGACCGGAAATGTTGCACACCGTGCGTTTTGAAAGGAACTTCATCCCACGCACGCTCAGGTTGTGGAATGAACTTCCTGCCGTGGTTTTCCCAAGCGACTACAATATAGGGTTCTTCAGGAGGGTATTAGAAGGTATCTACAGGTCGGTAGCACGATTGTCACGCCCCTAGTGTTGCAAACGTCCGCCCCTGGTGTTGCGTTTAGTTGATTTTAGAAGATTTATAATAGTTTATTACCTACAAAAAGTTTGTTTGATAAACCATGGTCGCTTTTTATGTTTAAAATTACAATTATGTTTTAATGTAAAGCAAAGTATTTTTTGTTCTAGTTGATTTTACGAGAAGAAGATTTATAATAAGTAATTTATTTGATTTTATTAGATTGCCATACCTAATTATGTTGATTTTGATTTTTGTACTTTTACGTTTATTTATTTTTAAATAAACGATGTTTCTTCTTCCAACCCAGGTTTTTTATTTCATGTGAGATCAATAATCAGGTGATAAAATTAAACAAATTAACTTTCACTAAGAATGCCTAACTTTCATGTTTAAATATTTCATTAGGTTCAGAACTCGACAAGTGAACTTGTTGACCCAATTTCATGTATTCACATCCATCTTATGTGTGAGAAAACTGAATAACTACCATAAAGAATTAGGTAACTACGGTATGTTTGCAACATCTTGGTGTGGCAAAATTGGATAACTTGGTTTTTGATTTTTATTTTTATTTTGGTTCATGAAAGAAATTAGTTTGATTAAGCATTGAATCGACAGCAAACATGCTTATAACATATAAAATTGCCGACGGTAAAATTGTTCTCCCTTTGTTAATGATGTCAAAAAAAGTGCCAAAAAAACAGTAAATCGCGATTATCTCGAAACTTGAAATATTGAGTTATTTAGTTCTGCCATTATGCCCACGATATATGACGGCGCGTTATAATTATTGTGTGATTAGGGTGAATGAAATTCACTCTGGCGTAATGCAAGACTCTAGTGCTCTATGGTCGAGTGTGACGTCATTCGTTCATTCGGTCAAGTTGAGTTTGACAGATCATTGACTTTGGTGGGGCGCGCGGAGAATTGTGATCAGTATCGCTGTGAACCTCGACCGAGCACTACGTGTCTAGCAGAACGCTCCTAGTTCGGTTGAATATACTTGGTTATAGATCGCGAGTGTGTCTGTAAAATGTGTAGTCAGTGATTGATGTAATTAAGACGTGGTGATTCTTGTATTAGGTTGTCCTATCTCCTCGCCCGTAAAATCCACGCAGACTAAGTGCAAGCTTACAATGGGCTACTAAGAGGCCCCAGACCCGAAGTAAACCCCTTGTGCCTTCATCAGAAGTGGGATACCAGGGCAACAAGCTGAGGAGAATAGCAGTGGCAACCAAAAGACTCGCTTTACATGAAATAACGTGAAACTGTGTCTGTCCTGATTGTTGGCTGCATCCCGACTACAAGACCCGGTGAGCCCGTTCCTTTTTATTCCGTAGACAGTGTCTGCTTATTTTTAATAACAAGTGGTACAGCCAAATAATTTCCTGGTAGCGGAATATCGCATTCCACCCTCCAGGGAAAGATATTGTTGTAAAGGTATTACTCGTGGGTACAAATTCGTGTTTGAATAAAAAGTCTCATCCTATTTCTACTATTCTATGTAGTGCCAGAAGAGACGATAGCAGTTCTGGCAATCCGTGAGCAGAGGTTTATGAGGCAGCGGAGTTTGCACCTAATTATATAGGGGCTAAGTTAAATTGTCATTACACGAGAAAGTTTCGAAATATCCCGAATATCTAACTATGCTAGATTCTATACTATCTGTAGCTGTTGATACGGTGAGAAGACTTATTCGAATTGAGTAGGGTACGCTGCAAAAGGTTACTGTGATTGCTTAGATTAGCTTAGAATGCAGTGACGCAATCAGTACGTCCAAGAAGTGAGAACGATAAGTTTTAACGAACTACCCTATATTAAAAGGTGATTTCATTATTGTCAGTACGCAGATGCCATGTCAACACAGTGCAAAGGCTCGTTTCAAATCGTCTTCCATTGAGTGGGGAGGTAGTGAGACAGGAGGAACCAGTTCTCGATGGTAGTGAGACAAAAGGAACCAGTTCTCGATATAATCTTTTTTTTATTTAAGTGACCTAATTTACGTAAAAGTGAGTAGTTTGCAGTAAAAACTAACGAAGGACGATTCTGATTATATCACGATGTAATACGTGTTGTTTTTTTGCGTTTGCTTTTTTGGTTTCGATATCTTTTCGGTAGCAGGTACTGACCCGGTGTGTCTTGTCTTGAGATGTTTAGGTCCCTCGGAGTACTCGAGCTGTGTTTAAATGTTGGTGGACAGATAGGTGAATGTAGCTGTACGGTGTAAGATATAGCTTCCTATGAAGAAGGTTGAACTCTGTTAATAATCGCGTGCCGGCTTGTCAGTTTAATTTCTGTGATGCTGAGTAGCTCTAACGGGTTTTGTTCGTGTAATATTTCTCATTAGTGGGTAGTGGGTAGACTCACCGTGGTGTACTTCACTTTGAGGCCACACTATTGTGTAGGTACCTAGGTAGAAAAGGCGTGGCGGATCCTTAGCAAGACTACACGAACCAACAGTTTGGTAACCAAATATTTCGGGTCGACTAAAGGAATAGTTCTCGTCGCCAAGTTGACGGATTGCGGCCGATAAACTGCCCCGAGTAGTCTCTCGTCTTAATGGGCGATTATATGATCTACATTCTGGTGAAAGCCTCTGTGGCGTGGCGGTGGTCGGTGCGGCTGCTGCGCGAGGACTCGGTTTCGATCCCCGGTCGGCGCGGGTGTTTGTGTGCTCGTATGAGTCTGCTGGCATTGGTCTGGTCTACGTGCTACGGAGGGCCCGTTGCGTCATATATCCCGGTTGTCATGCGAGCGTCTGTGGCGGTCACTGCGGTTGATCGGAGCTCACAGGGGTCCGACTGGTGTAGCTGCAGAACTTCGGTGCGCCGCTTGGTTGTGGAGATCGGATGGCAGTCGCTTCGCGGGGTGTTTCGAGATCCAGTCGCGCTGCGTTTGTACTGGAGAGCCGAGACCAACTAGCTCGAGAAAGGAGCTCGGAGAATGACGATAGATTGAGTAATTAGGAGTTGATTGCTAGAAGCGGCGGTTGCTGCTAGTTTTTTGTCATAGTTTTTTGTGATGAAATGGAGTAAAGTGTGCAATTACGGGTCCACCACCACCAGAATGGTTACCAGCTGATTCCGCGTTGTCTGAGTGCTAACAAATTGACACTAGGTTATTAACTGTAGAAGGTTTCTGGTGGTAAGAAAACTGAACCCGACTCACTGCAATCACGGGCACAAGGTGAGGTGCGTAATGTTGAGGATTTCGTGTTGTTTGGGTTTTTTTGGTTAGACAAGATTCTTTAGTTAACTGTCTTTTATTCTAAGGTTGGGACAGTGTTTGCAATATTTTACAATAATCTTAAGGTTACTAGCTAGTGCTTGTGACTTGTGTGGCTGACATGTAAGAGCAATATGGTGGACTCATTCCGGAAGCGGATACAAGATGGTATGCCGCTCGGGATGCGTTCCGAAGCGTTAACACGTAAATTTCAAACTGTTACGAAATTTCAGGCAAAATTGGGTCTAAGTACGAATCATTAATCAGATGTCAGAAGTTGACGTACAGACTATAATCAGATGAAGGGGGCTGTAATCCGTCGCATCAGTAAGTGGTGTACAAGGAGTGAAAATAAAGTGCTTTGGTACTGTTCTCGGGTATGAGTGATAAAGTCGTCACAAGCTGTGTGCCTTTGCTTTGAGATCTCTCATTTGGTGAAATTAGGACATCTTTGATTTCAATACCCTCGCGTACCTAAGATTTAGGGAAAGATGTTCTATTAGCAAGTAATGTTTCATTGTTATCTCAAGTAATGGTTTCTCGTCGTACGTGGTCACATAGACGAAATTCTACATCGATCAATCAATCAACCAACTAGGCCACCATGGTCAACTGCTCGACGTGGACCTCCTCTCCCAATGTGCGCCATTTCGAAATACTACATGGATATGGGTTATCTATGTTATATGATTAGAACAGGAGAAGACCTAAAGTTCCAGATACTGACAAGCATTGGCAGAGACATCCAGGTTGAGGATTACTACTTCAAACAGACGCGTGCTTGGGTGACATCTCTTACTTTACAGGGTAGTATCGGTGTCATAGGGCTACTCTGTTTAATAGGCAATCAATGAGCTAGATGAAAATGACAGCTTCCCCGTAAGTGTGATAGATATGTTCGCTCCACAGCCGATCGTGTTGATCTAATAGTGACTTCGATGGATCAACACACGGATGATGGCCAGGGTGGTAATGAAACCGTTCTAGTTTGTGGGAGGGCGGTGTGCCCCTCCATGCGTCTTATTTCGCTCCATATTAATGATTGAGTGATGTAAAGTAACAGCGTAGATGTGCAATCCGTGCGACTCCGCCAATGGTCCGGGGAAGCGTAGTCGTGATTCGTGCCCTCGTGAATAGACAGGGTAATGGAGCGGTTACGAGAGCCTCTGCGAGAGAAGCGTCGGTAGCTTAGTGGTTAAGGGTTCGGCCTTACGATCGAGAGGTCCCTGGTTCGAGTCCTGGCCATTACACTACCGACGTGAACCCACTCCTAGCACAAGCAATTTAGCTTAGTTGGAGGGGTTAGAGGGAATATTAGTAATTTCGATGGTTTCGGTTGCTAATATTCTTTTGAAACGAAGCGCGTATGGTAGTTTTGTACAGGAAAGCGAAGTATAACAAAATTGGCTCTTAACTAATTCTGAACCATAAGTTTGTTCTAATTAATCGGTTTCGAGTGTATGCGGATAGAGCACTAAATGGAGTATAGTCAGTGTTGGTTTATTGGTTTCCAGTCTTGCTTTACTTACTACTACTACTACCTTGGAAACCTATTCAAATAAAGCCTGGCCGCGGCTTGGGCTAGGATGTAGACGCTACTCGCTTCCAATATGGCGGATAGAGCTGGGACACATCGTGTTTGGGCAGACTTCAGTACGTTTCATCCCCTAGCTTCGAACCCCAATGCCTCAATTCGATCTCGAAAGATAAGTCATATCACTGTAGCAGAAATTGACAACGAGCTGGCCGAGACGGCGGTCCATAGTCAGAACGAAGGAAGAATTCACGATAGCGACACACTCTCAGCGATTAATTGTCACATCATTACTACTAGTCCACCTTCCACAGATCTTGATGCATATTGTAAGTAGGTAGGTTCAGACTCACATTCATGTTTGGACTGGCTCCACGAGGGTCGATGTTCGAACTATGTAATGTTGCTAGCTTTGGAGGACAGTGTAGGTGGTTGTAGGGGCACCAACGAGTGGTTGCCCGGCCCGACTGGTTTGCAGTCGTAGGGGCACCAATGAGTGGTTGCCCGGAGTCCGACTTGTTTATGGTCGGAGGGGCACCAATGAGTGGTCGCCCGGGGTTCGACCGGTTTATGGTCGCAGGGGCACCAATGAGCGGTCGCCCGGGTTCCGACCGGTTTATGGTCGCAGGGGCACCAATGAGTGGTCGCCCGGGTTCCGACCGGTTTATGGTCGCAGGGGCACCAATGAGTGGTCGCCCGGGTTCCGACCGGTTTATGGTCGCAGGGGCACCAATGAGTGGTCGCCCGGGTTCCGACTGGTTTATGGTCGCAGGGGCACCAATGAGTGGTCGCCCAGGTTCCGACTGGTTTATGGTCGCAGGGGCATCAATGAGTGGTCGCCCGGTCCGACTAGTTCATAGTCGTAGGGGCACCAATGAGTGGCTGCCCGGTTCTGCTCGTTGTGGCCGAAGAACACCAACGAGAGATGTTAGGCCTGTGCGGCGATGGAAGTCAGTGATGGACGAGCGTGTCAGTGCGAGAAGAATTAAAGCCTCGTACATTTGTTCACAGACGGATCTCTGGCATTGGTCGCACGAGGACGAACGACATGTCAGTCTGGCCGTGACGGCGCGTTATAATTATTGTGTGATTAGGGTGAATGAAATTCACTCTGGCGTAATGCAAGACTCTAGTGCTCTATGGTCGAGTGTGACGTCATTCGTTCATTCGGTCAAGTTGAGTTTGACAGATCATTGACTTTGGTGGGGCGCGCGGAGAATTGTGATCAGTATCGCTGTGAACCTCGACCGAGCACTACGTGTCTAGCAGAACGCTCCTAGTTCGGTTGAATATACTTGGTTATAGATCGCGAGTGTGTCTGTAAAATGTGTAGTCAGTGATTGATGTAATTAAGACGTGGTGATTCTTGTATTAGGTTGTCCTATCTCCTCGCCCGTAAAATCCACGCAGACTAAGTGCAAGCTTACAATGGGCTACTAAGAGGCCCCAGACCCGAAGTAAACCCCTTGTGCCTTCATATATATATATATATATATATATATATATATATATATAATTATTCTAAATAGTTTGTCTCGTAGTATAAGCGTCGGAGCTTAATGGTTAAGGAGTCGGCCTTACGATCGACAAGTCCCGGGTTCAAATCCTAGCCACTACTTTATCGACGTACTGTACCAACGACACAAGCAATTTAGCTGAGCTGGTGGCAAACTAATAGACGAGAAGTAATATAAAAACAAACTGCTAATTGAGTCACTGTATACCGATTCAGTTATAAGTACATAAACCAGTGGGAAAATATTCTGAGCTCAATATGTTGAGTGCAAGTCTGCAGTTGGTAATGAAAATCAAATTTACAGAAAACTCCACGTTCATGAAGTTTAAAGTTCGGCCTCCAGGGGGCTACTTTATGTCTTTCACGTATAGCTTGTAATATAGAACTTGCTTTACGTACAGCGTCGTGTGGTTTTATTATATGTTCCTGTAGACAAGTGGCAGCATGTTTGTAAATTAGAATAGATGGATCAATGTATGCGCTTGGCATACGTTGATGACTGTTATAAATGTCAAAATGCGTGTTAATCCCAGACATTCATCATTTTATTATATTCTATAGACAGCTACAAAAGTTGCTGAACACTAACAAATTTATAACCGACCTTTACATTGAAATAATTGAAATGACACATGTAAAGAAAAAAAGAAACATTTTATTTACCTAGTACAAAATCGTCACACAATTATTTAGTAACAAAGATATCAATGCACACAATACAATAAATTACAAAATGAAACAATAATGTCATTTGAGATTGACACACAAATATGAGGCGTAACTGCCGGCGTTTGATGGAATAGAATGACGAATGTATCAGATTTGACGTTTATGACATGCCTTAACGACAGATACGACTGGCTAGTTTGCGACTATCGGCTCCCAACCCCAAGAGCTAAGCCTAAGCCAGAGCCTCGTCCCTCACCCCTGGCTAGGTCTTATTGGGCCCTCATTTACCCCTAAATCATAGCCTTATATCGCTTGAATTGTACAGGAAGTCTGCCTTAAGGCGTAGTGAAACTATATCACAAAAATGCCCGCCTGCTCCTCTTTCTTTAAAAAATAAATCACCAACTAGGGTTAGCCCTTGGCTTCACTCACGTAGGATTCTGATCCTAGTTCGGAATACGAAGTGATAGCCCCGGATGCGACCGGGATTACTGCTAAGACGAAATCATGGACTGCAAGTTCAACAGCTCACTCTTACTCCAGAGCTGAGGGAATGAATAGCTGAAACATACTGCAGTACGTTTTAT